>CM053791.1:673808565-674491065 GCA_028749045.1 Cupressus sempervirens | reverse complement strand
ACGATGGTCTAATGATGCTATTTACGGTTGGGAGGAACCGTGCACTTAGTTTATTATGTTTGATCTTTATGATGGATGTATATATCTTCTATGATGATGTATCATGTGTATCATATGATTATCTTTACTTTGATGTATCATGGACTAGATTAGGATGATGTACCTTATTTCACAGATGTATATTCTTTTAAGCTTTTCATACCCTGTGACATGTACAATGGATGATTGAGCATTTAGAAATGTAATGTATAAAAATTGGACTTATCATTATTATTTCATGTGGTTGTTGTATTAGATGGATTCAATAATGTTAGTTGATTTAGATGTAATTCAATGTTAAGGGATCCTTAAAGAATGTAATCTGTTATGTATGTGATGTTTAATTTTAGATGGACATTGCTATTGCTTCCATTATTGTGTATAAGTTATATGTGGTATTTAATTTCATGTGTAAAAAAAAAAAGACCAAACTTAGCAAAATTCTAGGTTAATTCTTTGGATCCCTTGGCGGGGCATTACAATGAGAAGGAAAGATTTATGATGCTAATAGTGAACTAATTAGAAGTGGTGATCAAACAAGATGTAAGTTATTCTATCTAAACCTATATAAAGATACTTGTCTAGTTGCAGAATTTGAAGATATTTAGCTCTAGCATGATAGGCTGTCATGTGATCTTTGATAATTTGGTAAGCATTAGTAAGATGAAAAGAGTAGGAGGGTTACCAAGATTGATAAAACTTAATAAAGTGACATTCTACCAATGTCAAATGGGAAAAATGGAAAAGTATAATTTCAAGAGAAATACTTATTGTTTGGATGATATTTTAGGGCTATTTCATATTGATTTATGTGGTCCTATTGAAGTGCAAAGCTATTATGGTTTCAAATACTTTATTTTATTTTTTGATAATTTCTCTATAATGATGACTATTGTTTTTCTTAAAGAAAAATATGAAGACTTTTAGAATTTTAAATGTTATCTGGCTAAAAAGGAAACAAGAAAGATTTTAAGTGCTTGAGACTATACAGAGTAGGTGAATTCATATTAGATGAGTTCAACATATTCTGCAATGACAAAGGAATAAAGAGACAAATGTGTGTACTAATGACATGACCACATAATGGGATAGATAAAAGAAGGAATACATCAATCATGGACTATGAAAGGACACTAATGATGGAAATTAATATTTCATAGAAGTATTAGAGAGAAGCTATAAGTACTACAATTTATAATATCAATCGAGTTTAAGTCAAGAAAGGTATAAAGAAAACCCCTTTTAAACTTTGGTATGGCTATTCACCTAATGTCAATTATTTCAATTTTTTTTGAAGAAATTGTTATATATTAAAACATTTAAGGAAAGGAAGACTTGATGCAAAGATTAATGAAGGTATATACCTAGAATATTCCACCAAAAGCAAGGCATATAAGTGTTGGAATTCTAACAGGAACAAAATTGTGGAAAGTGCAAATGTTAGAGTTGATGAATTAGCACAAAATAATGAAGATGAATGCAAGAAGGAACCTAAATATTACATAAATTATATTTAAATCTATGAAGGAGAACCAAGTACATTACCTAAACCAGAGAAAGAGGCTTCCAAGCATTGATAGCCAAGCACTGCCAAAGTTCAGCACAAAGGCACTGCTAGGCTTCAGGCTATAGGATCCGTGTCACATAATAAAGAAGAGGAATGTCAAAGTGAGGAGGCTAGGCATCATAAAAATAATTTTGATTTGGAGCCAAAGATATCTAAAGGAAATGAACATGAAAAACTAAGTGAAATACATGAAGAAGAATGAAGACCCGAACCTATCTTAGAAAAATATGTAAGGAGAAACTATACACCAAACCTAATCATTGGAGGAAAAGATTCAAGAGTCATTACAAGAAGTAAATTGGTAAATGATATGTGTCTACTATGTGAGGTTGAACCTAAATCAATGAAAGACTCTTTAAAGGTTGAATATTGGATACAAGAAATGAATGAGGTAATTGATCAAATAGAGCAGAACAAGACATGGTCAATAGTACCCACCCTAAAGGATAAGAATTTGATTGGATCAAAGTGGGTATTTAGAAAAAAGCTAAATGAGAAAGGTCAAGTCACAAGGAAAAAATAAAGATTTTTTTGTAATGGATGTGAACAAAAGGAGGGAATTGACTATGGAGAGACATTTTCCCTAGTTGTAAGGTTGGAAAGAGTGAGAATTTTTTTTGCATATGATGCTTACAAAAGTTTCAAAGTTTACCAAATGGATGTGAAATTTGAATTTTTGAATTTGCTGATCCTAGAAAAAGGAATATGGTATGAAAAATTCAAAAAGTATTATATGGTTTGAAGCAAACCCCAAGAGCATGGTATGAAAGGATATACACTTATTTGGTGAAAACTGCTTTTGCAAGAACTAATGACAATAGTAATATGTACTTGAAAAGTAAATATGAAAACAATATATTGCTAGCTGAAATTTTTGTTGATGATATCATATTTGGAGGACATGATTTGTTGCAGAAATCATTTTCTAATGAGATGAAGAAAGAATTTGAGATGTCAATATTTGGAGAGATTAAGTTCTTTGTTGGTTTGCAAGTTTATCACATAAAGAAAGGAATCTACATTACTCAATCAAAGTATATCAAGGAGATATTGTAGAATTTTGGAATGGAAGACTCAAAGATTAGTTGGAACACCTATGGTTACTAGTCACAAACTTTCAAATAATGATGATTCTATTGAAGTGAGTCAAACATTGTATAGGTAAATGATTGAAAAGTTGTAATATGTTGTCCATAGCATACCTGCCATTGGATTAACATTTGGTGTTGTAATATTTTTTGCTAATATTAGAGAAAATAACATGATGGCTATGAAAAAGATAATGAGATATATAAAAGGAACAAAAGACTATGGATTATGATACAAAGAGAGTGAAAAGTTTGAATTGAAGGTTTACATAGATGATGATTGGATAGGAAACATTAATGATATATAGAGTACAAGTGGAGCTTCTTTCTAGGTAGGAGATTGATTTTATAGATAAGCAAGAAACAAAATAGTATTTTTCAATCCACATTAGAGGTTGAGATTTGCTACATTAGTCAATTATTCTAACATTGTCTGGAGCAAGCCATTGCTAAGAGGTGTGAAGGAAGAAATTACAGAACCTATTGTGATACATCATATAAACACAAGTTATATTAACATATCAAAGAATCCTATGATGCACACAAAGACCAAACACATTTCTATCAAGAATCATTACTTGAGAGAGTTGATACAAGATAACAAAGTGAGACTAGAATATGTGAACACAAAGGAGAAGATAGCTAATATATTCATTGAGGTATTACTTAAGGATCCTTTTTGGTACCTAAGAGGTAAGTTAGGGGTCATTCCTCTATTTGAGGAAAACTAAGAAGTGTTGCAATAGTTTATTAATTGTTATGATAAGAATATCTTACACATTGATGCAAGAGGTTACACTTTAGGATTTTCCAAAAGATTGTGAAGAAATGCACAAGAGCATTAGTAGATGAGATTGCAAAGAGTCAAGTTAAAATGACAAAGGTAGTGATCTTGCAAGATCAATTAGATATTGATTAGTCAGGCATTGATCATGAAGGTAAAGGATATAATGGATGATGTCTTTGGCATTGTTGTCAAAGAGGGATATGTGTATTAATAGTTACCATCTAATATAAGGATAAATTAGGTAGATATGTATGAAATATCTATAGATGTAAGAGAGAAATTTTTATCAAGTTACCATCCAGTTAAAGAGGGAACCAATATAATTGGTATTACAATTGGTGTCAAAGATCCATGCACCTATGGATGAGAATCATTATGAAAATAAGGATATTAGTGAAGATCTAAATCAAATCATAGAGGGAGCTAATAATGATAAATCATGAGCATGTCTTTTGCATTTTCATGGTAACTTGAGGTGTTTCCATCAATTCTAAAGAGGGAGATTGTTGGAAACTACAATTGAAATAATTGATATATTGTCATTGATGTCAAAACTTATTGGGAAGACATTTAGTAATAGTGTAGAGTGCCATATCTATTGATTGGTGAAGAGCATTTGAAAAGGGAAATAACTAGATGAACTAGTGGAATTATTGAGTAAAGATGATCATGTATGTTGAACTTACAATGGGCAGTTGATCAATTAGTCTTTGACAAAATAATGTGTTGATAAATTTTTATATGAAGTAAAGAAGATAACTGAGTTGATGTTTAGAGGAGAACACAAGAAGTTGAGTAAAAAAACTAAGCTTGACTAAGTGAATTTTACTAGGTCAATAACGAATAAGATTAAGGAACTTAAGAGATAGTCAAGAAAATATTATTGTCCAAGTGATCGTTATTGCTGAGAAAGATAAAGGAGAAAATGAAGTGAAGACCAAGAAAGTTAGTGAAATCTGAGCAAGATAAAACATTAGAGACTAAGTTACATAGTGTTGGGTAAGTAGAAGAGCACAATGATGACCAAATGTTAGCTAAATTAAAGTTTGTGAAAGAATAAAGTTTGAGGCCAACATAGTTTCTTTTTTGGATTAGTTAAAATGCGTGGATGATAAGAGTTGATGATCTAGCATATTTAATGTAAAAGTTGATTTTGTCATATGTTCAAAGGAAAGGATATAAAAAGATGTTTCTAGAAGTGTTGAGGAACGGGTAGAACTACAAAATGATGGTTATATTCATTGAATCTAATCAAACCCTAAGATCTATGGTGATGTTTTAAGCAATAAAATATCTAAGATAACTATTTAAGGAGGCACGAGGATGTTTTCTAAGGTTGGTTCATTGTTGATTGGAAATTTTGTTGAAAACATGCAAAGAATAGAATAGTAGAGGAAAAAGTGAGAAGATCTCTTGAAGGATTTCCAAGTAGATTAGAGAAGGATATTATAATTGAGTCCAATAAATGAACTAGAAAATGAGCCAAACAAAGATCTACATTTGCAAAGTGAGTTGTATATGAACATATCAAAAATAGTTGTTACTTTCTAACCATTATGATAACAAAAAATCCTTTAGTCAAAGTTGAACTAATATTCATTTTGTAAATCCTTTAATCAAGGTGACATTTTAATGAAATGATCCGAAGTCATCTAACTAGGCCACTCTTAATAAAGTGATTAAATCCTTTAATAGGGTCACATCTAGTAGTGCATTTTTTAACCTTTAATAGTATTGGCTCTTAAGATAGCTCACTTTAGAAGAGTAAAAATTGGCGCCATGTTACTTGGCAGTTTTTCCCAAATTGGGTTTCCATGTTAAATCCTAGTGTCATATTTGTGTGAATGTTAATTGTGTGATGCATCCTATTTACTATTGATTATTTTCTATTAGTCAACATTTACAAAACATAGAGCTAGGTGATGAATTTATAAGTTAAGTTGCTTATGAGTTTCTATATGGACTGAGTGGTTTTATGAATTTGAATAAGTTTTTTAAAGTTAGTAAAAATTGAATTGGTACATTTAGACCCAAGGATTAATGATTTACCACCATCTCTTAGTTATTTTATCATTATAATATTATAGAACCCCCTCCATTTCCTACCATTATTAAAACCCATCTTATAGATTCTCTTCCATCTCCTACCATTATTGGAACCCTCCCATTAATCAAATCTATCCAATTCCCATCCACATCTCCTACTCCTAGCATTATCCAGACCACATCTAATGAGCCTCATGAGTGAATCCTTAATATACGCATCCCCATAAAATAACATATCAATATAAATATCACCTAGGATGTCTCATAAGAGTGTGGAGGTCATGAATCTACACTTTTATTTTTTGACAAGGTGCCAATAGTTCATTCATATCTCTCTTTTCCTTTCTAATCCCTTTGTTTTCAATTTAGGCCTTGTAGCCTTATTTTTCCTATCTTTCAACTATCCTTCCAATCTCATCCACACCTTATCTAAGTTTGATTAAACATATTAGAACCATTGGTTTTGTAAGAATCAACTTAATGTTATTAAATCCCTTATATTAGGGTATAGAAAATAATGCTTATGATAAAAAATGATCAATAAAACACTTAATGACCTTCATGTCATTGTGTTTTGTTGACCTCATATGATCTTATTGTCATTATTGTTCCTTATTTCCACTTATAAAATTATCTCATATCTATAAGAATACTCTTTACTATTTTATAGGGCTTGTCTGGAGCTAAAATTTTACAAGTTGATGATGCCACAACTTCTGCCATTAAATTGGCCTTGAGAGTTATGTGGTATCATATTTTATACACCTATAAAGTTTATTATTTGAGTTGGACTCATGATGTATCTTATTCATTCCTCTTATGTTATTTTTGTTTCTTCTTTAGGGTACCCCACATAGCTCAAGGTTAGGAGAAAAGTAAATTAAATTAGCAAGTACATCCAAACACAAAAAGTTATTAGGTACAAGTCAAGTTAATAATTTGAAATTCATCATGAATGAATGTATATACATATACTTAGTATTTATGAATATGTACTGATTTGTTTCTTGAGTATATGTAGAAACAATTGAGTTTTGTAGAGTTGATGAATACACCTTACACTATGTCTGATGTTCAGATTAGGGAAGAGGTAAAATTTTGTATTTTCTTTCAATGAAATTTTATCATAATGTCATAACATGTTATGATTTTTTATCCAAGAAATTTTCAAAGTTGCTTCATTAGTGGTTTTTCCTCCTACAAGTATAAGAAATGCATACAAGGTTATGGTATGCATTTGTTCTATGCGTATTAAATAGATGCATTTACAAATGAGTACATGCATTTTTTAGTTTTAATTTTTTTTTGTTTATTAACATGTCCTAATTATCTTTTAACTATTACAACACCCTTCACAACTTTGTAGAAGTCGTTTCTCATTTCATTTTGTTAGGAGTCCCAAGTGTCAAATATGGGGTCAAACACAAAGAAAAGCTAGGGGTATGCATGTAGATTCGTAGTTGAAGTCCTCTTGTGATCTAATTTATTGTATGTATAAAAGACATACCTAATACTTACATTTGTAATGATAACATTTTTGTCACTTATTGTGTAGGTTGTATCACAAGCTAGCACTGATTCATTAGTAGTTATGTAACCTACTTGTACATGAGATCTGGTTGAGGCTATAGTACATATTTAATTTTTAACTCTGTTTGGAAATCCCTAATACCTACTCTAAAACTCTAATATTTCATCACTTACCATATAGGTTGTGCCTCATAACAATGCTAATTCATCACTGATTGTACCTTGATGAAGGATGCTCCCCTTAATACCACAACAAACAACAAAAATAGAGAACAATACAAATTGAGAGACAAAGTATGGGCTTTTTATTATCATCGTAAATACAAAATTACAAAATTATAATATGCTAACCCACATGGTACCTTCCTTACAAAAATCTACAAGATAGTGTTGTGACTATCACCCATAAATTCCTTAGATAACCTATAACCCTTCCTTATATAGTCACTTTTAACCACCCAAGAAGGTTCTAGATACTAATCCCTAAACATTGAGGTCAACCAACCTCATATTATACTATCTCATTATGCTTTACTACATAGGATCAACTCAAGACAATTTAAAAATTACATTTTTGAATGGGTCCACTTTTGGAGGCTATAACTAGAAAATAGTTTACCTAATGGGCTATTATAACCTTGTTCTGGAACCCTTAGCTAGCAATATACAATGATTTATTGTGAAAGAATTTATCATCTATATTTTTGCCTCGTGTCAAGGCCATTTAGGCCTTCATTAATAGGCTTGAAGTTTGGATAGCCAAAATTCATACCAAAAATCTATAATTACTACACCAATACATATGATATGACAATAAAATTCAATTGGCAGGATGATATATCAAAGTTGAGCCTCCACATATGAGATTAAAACAATCTAAGAACATAATACTAAATTACTAAAATTATCAAGCTCTCTCAAATAGAAACTCTGTACAGGAATAAAATAGAAACTTTGTAGAGGAATACCCCTTATTAAAAGCACAAAAATTGGAAAACAAGAAATAGAAATAGTTTTGTGTGATGCAAGATTTCCCTTACACCTAGGATGACAATACATATGATATGATAATAAAACTCAATTGGTAGGTTACTATGTCAAAGATGAACATCCACATATGAGATTAGAACAATTTGAGAACATAATTCCAACTTACCAAAATTAGCAAGCTCTCTCCAATAATATCTTTGTATAGTAATAACCCTTATTAAAAATTAATTTTTTTGGAAATCTAGAAATATAAATATTTTTGGGTGATGCAAGATTTCCCTTACACCTAGGATGCTCCTGCATTAGACACTTGGGGTAAATTGAGAAGTGACCCTGTCACGTCTCAAGTAGTTAGAGGAAAACCAAAATGGTCAACCTCATCATGTGCTATCCATGATGAAATCCTCCACTAGTCTCCCTTTCCATTTGACTAGATACTCCTCATATGTTCTATTCCTTGTGCTTCTTCCCACAAGACTATTCAATATCAACTCAATCTCTTGTGTAGCTAAAGTAGATGCTAGAATACTCCATTGCACTTTTGTAACTTCACCTCCACCACCTACCTCATAATATTCTATCAAATTAATTTTTTTAAATACTAGTGAAATATTTAGCTCAATAGGAAACTCTACTTCATAATCATTCTTTTTCACTACCTTACATGGTCCAAACTTCTTCATTTTAAGCTTATTATAGTCCTTCCTCAAATGAACCATGACTTCATCACCAATCTAAAATTACTTGTACATCAATTTTAAAAATACCTTATCCTTATAATATGTATTCATCTTTTTAATTTTCTTCCTCCACTTCCTCATGGGTTTTCTTCAAATGTTCAACAAAATCTTTTGCTTTAGCACTACTTATGTCTCCTTTATCTAATTGCCTCAATTTAGAAGCATTTCTAGGAATACTCCCATATACAATCTAGAATAGTGATTTACCAATATTTCAATTGAAAAAAATATTATATGAATTTTTTTCCCTGTGGTAAAATCAAATCCCAACCTTTTGGCTTATCTCTAACCAAACATCTCAACAAATTCCCTAGGCTTTGATTCACAACTTCTATTTGTCCATCATTCTATGGATGATGTGATGAAGTGAAATTCAAATTTATCTTCAATTTCTTCCACAATGTATGCTAGAAATACCAAACAAAATTGGTATCTTGATTAGGAACTATACTCTTTGGAAGACCATGTAGTCTTACCACTTCTCTGAAAAACAACTTTATTATATGAACAACATCACTTTTCTTTTTATAGGGAATTAAATGTTAAATTTTTGAAAATTTTTCAACTAATTAAAATATCAAATCATTCCCTTGTTGTGTCCTTGGTTAACCAAGAAAAAATCCATAATAACATCTTCTTATGGCTTCTTAGGTATAGGTAATGACTAATATAACTTCATAATTTGTTTCAATCCTTTTACCATGTGGCATACTCTACAAAACATTACAAAGTTCTTCATATCTTCTTGCAACTATGGCCAATAGTAATTTTGCATAACCAAAGCAATATTTTTATCTCTATCAAAGTGGTCATCCAATCCTCTACTATGCTTCTCCTTGACAAGATTATCTCTAATAGAACTTTTGAGAATTGACAACTAACTTCCCTTAAACAATATACTATCTTGGATTATGAAATCCAATGTCTTATCAATTGTAATAGGTTCTATATAAGATTTCCAAGCTTCACCACTGTAATCTACATTTTCATAACCAAAACTTATTTTCTACTAAGAGCATCTACAACTCTGTTAGACTTCCCACTCCTATGTTTCAAAAAAATGTATAACTCTGCAAAAACTCAACCTATTTCAAATTCCTTTGATTCAATTTTGCTTAACTATTCAAATATTGTTAAGCTTGGTGATCAATATACAAAAAGGCCTCCTTAGGAAGAAGATAATGTCTCCACTTCTTCAATGCCTAAACTATAGTATAACATTCTTGATCATAAATAGAATACTTCTATTTGGAAACATTCAATTTCTCAGTTGAATAAGAAGCAAGTCTACATTTTTGTCTCAAAATTACTCCTATTTTAGTACCACTAGCATCACAATCTACCTGAAACAACTAATTAAATCTAGAAGTGCTAAAATAGGCTTCTATATAAATTTCTATTTCAAAAAATTAAAACTCTTATTAGCATCTATAGTCCACTAAAATTCTTTCCTATGCGCTCTCATTGTTTCAGTCAAAGGTTCATAAATATTGCTAAAACCTTTGATAATTTTTTTTATAAAAACTAGTTAGCCCATGAAAATATCTTACTTCTGTTGCACTTCTTAGGGTAGGTCATTCAAGGATAGCCTTCACTTTCTTAGAGTCCATTTTTAGGCCTTCTACATACACTATAAATCTCACATACACTAATTATTTCTTCACAAAACTGCACTTCTTCAAATTTATCAGCAACTTTTCCTCCCCCAACATATCAAACACCTTGTGAACATGCATCCAATGATCCTCCTATGCCTTACTAAAGATTAAAATATCATCTAGGTAAATAATAAAAAACTTACCCAGAAACTCCTTTAGTACCTCATTCATGAGCCTCATGAAGGTTCTTAGTACATTGGTTATTACAAAATTTATGGATAACTAACTATACAATCCTTACCTTTTCCTCCACTCATCTCCTTATTTGATATGAATATGATGCTACCCACTCTTTAGAGCCATGTTTGCAAAATACATAGCTCCACTCAAATAATCCATAATATTATCCATTTGAGGTGATGGAAATATATATTTAATCATGATCTTGTTGATAGCTTGGGAATTTATACACATCCTCCATTCTCCATTCTTCTTTAGGGCTAATATTGTTGGTACAATAGATAGACTCAGACTCCCTTGAATCAACCCATTTTGCAACAATTCATGAACTTTTTTGTTTAACTCCTCACTCTTTGTTTGTGTCATCCTTTTCATTTCCTTATTTGGAAAACTAGCTCTAAGAATCAAGTCCATCTAGTGATTGATCTTTCTCACAAGGGGTAATTCATTAGGGACATTATCTAACACAATATTAGGAAACTCTCCCAACAAATCTATAACTTCTAAAGGAACCTTCTCTACTTCTTCTTTACCATCTTTTGGTGTTATAGAAAAACTACATGCATTCATGTCTCATTCCCTTGAGAAACTCCTTTTCATTAACAAAATAGATTCTAGCTACACTACATACCTTCTCTTCTTTCTCCTTCAATGGCTTCAACTTATATTTCAGTTCATGTTTTGTTAGAGTGTAGGTATTTGCATGCCCATCATGTACAACATGCCTAACAAATTTCCATAGCCTAGCCAACAATATATTACATATTTCCATAGGCATGATATCACAAAACATCTCATCTTGGTAGCTTTTGATCTTTAACCTTGTTAAGAATTGCTTATTGACCATGACCTTGTGGTCATCTTGAACCTAGGCAATATGATATGGGTGTGAGTGTTTCTACTTCTTGAGATTTAACTTCATGACCATCCTTTCTAATACTATATTGTTAGTGCTTCTACCAATAATTATCACATCACAATACTTATCTTTACATTCAAATCTTGTATAAAAAAGCTCATCCTTTGATTAGAGTCATTCTCACCAGTCACCAGGACTCTTCTATTAACTAGGACTTCTCCTTTTTCAACATCTACATAATGTAATGATTTGATATATTCATCAATATGTACAAATCTATCTTGGATTTCTATTATTCTATGAGTCCTTCCTTGGCACTAGGAACATTCAAATTCTCTATGCCCTTCATCTATGTAGTAAAAAATTTTTCCACAGAAAATCCCTCTTCTAGATCCTTTCCCTCTTCTTATTCCTCTCCAATCTCTATTGTTATAATTATGGAAACAATTATAATTATTTCCCCTATAACTTCTACTACTAGCCTTATTCTTATTATTTAGATAATCATTTTAGCCTCCATAAAAATATCTATTAGATCTTCCACCACAACCTCTTCCATTATTTTTATTATCAAACTTCTTGTTCAACTTTTCCTCAACTCTTAGGGAAAACTAGTATGCCTCTTTAGTATTATTCATTTAGACCAGAATCATTTCCTCCTAAATGGTTTTCCTCAACCTATTAAGATAGAAAGCAACATTCTCCTTGTTAGGTTCAACATGGCCTATAATAATGAGAACTCAATAGAACCCTTTAGTATACTTTTGAATAGATCTTCCCGCTTGCTTCAACCCTTGTATTTTCTTTAGTAAATCAAACCTATAATCCATGAGATTGAATTTTTTATGTTAATTTGGCTATCATCCTATCCCATCTTGTGATTTTATAGTTTATTCTTCTATTTTTATCTAACTATATCTCATGACATTAGATCTTCGCATGACCCTTTAGTTTTGACCTTTGCAAATTCAACCCTATCTAAATCTTCAATATCTTCATACTTAATGTATTCCTCTAGTTCATTGATTCAATCATTCAATTCCATAAGTTTAAGATTTCCTAAAAATGTGGGAAGCTCTAAATTAGTTCTTGTTCTAATCTAGGAAATGGCCTTAAAAAGCCTCTCTTTTTCTAGTTTCAAAATGACTTCTTCTTCAACATTTTATTATTCTTCTTCTTCTTCCTCACTTTCATCAGTTACAACAAGATTTATTCCTTTATGTATTTACTCTTCCAATGCTGGCATCTACCTTTAGATGACTCTAAAACCTTAGGCATAACTCCTATGCCTCTTCCACCACAATCTCTTTAAGGAAGCATTTTCCCACATTTGTTGAAACCCTAGTGTAAATTGCATCATAATAAATGATCTATACATACACTCAACCCAAACCACAATTTTGGTACAAACTACCTCCTAGCTGGTGATCTATATACAAACTAAGGAACTCCTACTCTAATGCTACTTGATGAAGGGTTATCCCCTTAATACCATAACAAATAAAAAAAAGAATGACACAAATTGAGATAGCAAAATTTGGGCTTGTTATTATTGTTGCAAATGCAAAATTATAGAGTTATAATATGACAACCCACATGCGCACCTTACTTACAACAATCTGCAAGAAAGAGATGCAACTATCACCTAACACTACCTTGGTAACCTATGGGCCTTCCTTATATAGGAACTTTTAACCACCCAGTAAGGTTCTAGACACTAAGCCCTAACCCTTGAGGCTAACCACCCTCATATTATACAATTTTACTATGCTTTATTATATAGGATCCACTCAATATAATTAAAAAATTATATTTTTGGATGAGTCCACTTCTAGAGGCCATAACTAGTAAACTATTGACTCGATGGGCTATTATAATCCAATTTCAAAGTCATTGGCTAGTGATCTAGAGTAGGTAGTTGTGTAAGCATCCATCAGCCATGGTTTTACCTTGTTTTAGAGCCATTCAGGCCTTCATTAGTTGACCTAAAGTTTGTATAGCCAAAATTCATATTGAAAATGTGCAATGATTGCACCAATAAATATTATATGATAATTAAAATCTATTGGGAGGATGATATGTCAAAGATGAACCTCCACATATGAAATTAGAACAATCTGAGAACATAATACCAACTTACCAAAATTAGCAAGCTCCTTGAAATAGAAACTCTGTACACGAATAACCCTTATTAAAAACAAAAAAATTGGAAAATTAGAAATAGAAATATTTTTGTGTGATGAAAGATTTCCTTACACCCAGGATGCTCTTGCATCATTCCTCCTACTAGCATAGGAGATCCAAATCAAACTCTTGTATGTATTTTGTTTACTCCATTTAGAAATCTTTAACACCTACTCTACAAATTTAATATTATATCACTTACCATATAAGTTGTGCCTCATACTATCACTAACTCATCAATAGTTATGCCTCCTACTAGCATAGTGGATCCAACTCAAGCTCTAGTAAGTATTTTTTTTTTTACTATATTTAGAAATCCCCAATACCTTCATCTCTAACTTTCATATAGTTGTGCCTCATACTAGTATTGTTTCATTAGTGTTTGCACCTTCTACTAGAAGAGGAGATCCAACTCAGGCTCCATTACATATTTGTTTTTATACTCTATTTAGAAATCCCTAATACATATTTCTAGAAATCTAATATCTCATCATTTACCATATAGGTTGTACCTCATACCAACATCATTTCATAATTGGTTGTGGATCCCTTGAACACTTATCCATTGGTAGTTGAGGCTCCCATCATCACTCAACCTCATCAAATTTTTAGAAGTTTTTCCCATCCACCAAGGATCATGTTACCATTATCATTAAGTAAAAGTGTGGGACGAAGAAATGAGGTAATAAACAACTCAACTACCAACAATTTACAACCCAATTTTTAGTTATTTTCATATTATTTTTAGATAAGATATTTTATATAGCATTAAAATTTTTCTTGTGAAAATATCTTGCAAGCCATGTACTACATCAAAGAGGCTCAATTTTGATGATCCATCACAATCATAGATATTGATAGAGATATACATATATAGTTGTGGTAATTAAATGGAATTGATATATATAAATTTGAATTTTGTACTGTATATTATTAACATTTGTATTTTTCACATTAAAAATTTGTATTGTACACATTTGATATTTGTATACATTCAACATCTTTATTGATGTACCTATAAGATATGGCATATTTTTGTAATAATATGATTGTGTTGATCTCTAAGCCTATGTTGTTGATTAGTATCTAAACAATTAGTCATTTACTAGGAAATAATACAAGGTCATCACTATGACCAAGTTATCTGGTAGAGGCTGAGTATACAAATCTTATATCTAGTAGGATACTGATTGCTGAGTATTTAGTAATGATCGAGCAAATGTACTTGTTGAGAAATATAGTTGGAAATGAGAAATATTTGAGACCAATCAAGTTGATGAGTCATTTAAGTGTTGACAAGTCATTAGGTTCCAAATACATAGGTATATAGAAGCCAAGTGAAAGCATGAAGGAGTATACATGACCAAGCATCAGAGCATTCAAGTGCCAAGTAGTTTAATTTTGACATATAAGTTTGTAATGACATCAGCCCATATGTAAACCATTTTGGATAAGTTTTATGTGATATTTGATGTTTGTAGAGCTATCTAAGGAGATGATCACATGTCATTTCAAAAGGTAATGATCCATAGATGTGCAATTCATTAAATCAAAAAATGGGATAGAAATGACAAAAGATGAAGAAGTGTAAACCATTGATCAAGATCTAAAATATTCACAAAATATCTACTTAAGGAGCATTATAGCCCTAGAATCATTTGTGTGTGCGCGAAGATGTGTATGAGTGTATGCACATGTAAAGGAGTGAAGATGAAGTTTAAAAGTATATGAGAGAGAGAGAGAGAAATCAGAGTAGTGAAGGACTGAATATAGTTATTAGATTAGGAGATCAAATCAGAGATAAAACAAAGAGGAGGCCCAAGATCAACTTATAGAGAGAATTGAGGGTTGGGTACTAAATTAGTTATTGTTAATTGAGATATGGAAAATCTCTTAATAGAGTTGTCTTAATAGGCCTATACAAACCTCCTAATAGAGTCCTTACTTCATTGTGAGTGTAAAATCTTTTAAAAAGGTGAGACCTAATAGTCTCTTAAGATTTTAATAGGGAAGAACCCTCATAGGGTAGATGATATCTTATGATCAAATATTCTAACCCTAATAGGATAACTTTATTATTGCAACTGTGAAGATTTGTGCGTTTCATCCCCACCTCAGTTTTACTTTCATCTTGAAATATTTTTGGGTAACCAAATCATTGCGTAATGTGTTGAAATATTTTATGGATGTGATGTATTTAATTTATGTTTCAACATTATAGTTTGAATGGTATATCTATTATATGAGATGAACTAGGTGCTGATTTATGAAATTGTTTTTGAAATGAAAATTTTAAGATCATAATTCACCCCCCTCTCAGTATCTTGTTTCCCATATATGTATTCCAACAATTGTTATCAAAGCCTAGTTCTCTTATTAGGAAGCCTAATAGCTTGAGAGGATTAGATCATGGAGATGAAACTGTATAAGATGGAAAATATCATTAAGAATCAAATGATTGAAATCCAAATCACATTACAACAATTAGAAGCAGCAAAAGAAGAGTTAAGGAAAACCCTAAAAATAAGAAAAGAGATAGCTATTCAACTAAATGAAACTCAATACAATGAAGTTAACATAGAAGGACTACTTGACAATGGAAATATTGGCAACAATGATGAAGCATTGGCAGAATTTCTAGAGAAGAATAGTTCCCTAGAAAAAGAAGTAAAATATCTCAAGATAGAACAAGAAATACAATCAGTTACACTATGTGAAGCAATCAAACAAAATAACAAAGAAATAGAATACAATCTCATGGATGAAGAATACAAAAGATGAATAGTTAGTAGACTTGAAGAGAGATTATTTGAAGTATAAAAGATTACAAATAATTAGTTGGATATGAAAAATCAACTAATAATTACAAATTAGGAAGCAAATAGAAAGGACTTAGAGATCACAAATCTAAGGCTAAAAAATGAGAAATTGAAAAGTGAGTTAACGCATGAAAAGGAACACATGAAAACATTGAACAAACCAAAGAAAGAAACCAAACACTTTGAAGAAATGTTGAGGTCACCTAGAACAAAAGAAACCTCTAGACTAGGATACAACAAGCACTATTCATCTATTGAAGAAGGAGAATCATCCAAAAGTGGATAAAAAATCCAAAGGAAAACTTATATGTCATCACTATGTGAAAAATGGACACACAACCAACATTTGCAGAAGAAAAAATGGTATTCAAACTCCTAAACCTAAACCAAGTGGTAATTGTTTTAATTACAAGAAAGAGGACATCAAGCACATGAATGTAGATCAAAGAAAAATGACTAAACCAAAAAGGGATCTAAATTCCAAGGTCATATCTACAATTGTCAAAAGTATGGCCATAGAGCTCAAAAGTGAAGATTCGAGAAAAAGTCAAATTGGTTACTTGAAAAACAAACTCATACAACAAGGAAACGAAACTCCTAAAATTGGGATTACAATACATGGTACAGTTGTCACTATTTTGGAGAATGTGGAAACATTCCAGAGAATTGCATCAAAACACATATAAGAGGAAATTGTAAGAAATGGATAAATGGAGAGATAGTATGTTTTAGTTGTCTCAAAGTTGGACACATCAATAGGAACTACAAAACCATAATGCCATCACCAACACCAAGTAATGGAAGTGATAAATTTGAAGGAAGTAAAACATGGATAGGAATAGTAAGAACTAGAAGTAGTAAAGCAAGAAAAGCTATGATCACCCAATCTGATGGATCGAGTCATCACACTACATCTCACTAAAGAAAAATGTATGTAGGAACTATATACTTAATGTTATATCTTACATCAATTCCTAGCATAGAAGTGCTAAAAGCTCATATCTGCATAAGCAAAGATGCATTAAGAAATACTAGAAAAAGAAAATCTTAAAGTATCAAGTATTAGTGATAAAATATATATTGACCAAGCTTTATAGTATAGACCAAGTAAACAAGGAAGGTAATGTATTTTCCAAATGAATTAGTTATGCTCGAGTGAGTAACCTTGACTGAGATAAAGTGGAGAGTAAGCTAGCTATCATAAACCAACCAAGTATGAAGATATTTATTGTAGACACAAAATGAAAGTTTGAAAGTATTTATCAAATTTTGACATTTATTTTCATTCACCAAGCAATCAAAGAGCTTTTGAGAAGATTTTAAAGTGATCAAAGTGATTTCAACAACCAAGGAAAAAGAATTACAATAGTTTATGATGAAGGGTGTGTTAGAAATGATTGAAGAGATCATGAATGAAGAATAATGGAACTAGTAAAGAATGTTTTCAATCATTGTTTTGTCATTGATGTCAAACTTGCTACTTGTAGGAATGACAATCCCTTTAGTGATCCGAATACTATCAATTGGTTGATTGACAAGGAGGTGGCAATCAATAAGATGTAACTAGAACATGCACCTAGAGAAAGGTTGAAGTTATGATGTTGTAAAGAAGTACAAGGATCAGCTAAGCCATTGATGAAATAGTGTATTTATGACATATTCTAAGACATAGAGAATGGACACACTTAAACACATCAAAGATGTAAGGTTTAGCGAAGTCATTTGTAAAGCCTAACTAAGTTCATAAGAGAGTGTTGAGCAAGCTAGTTAGTGCTGAATAGATTCTTAGTTGAAGCCGAGAAAGTTCACCTTTAGAGTGTACCGAGTGATCTTCAAGTGCCGAGTAATATCAAGTGCTGAGTAAATATCAAGTGCTGAGTAAAGATTAGGTGCCGAGCAAAGATCAGGTGCCGAGCGAAGATCAAATGCCATGTAGAATATAGGAGCCGAGTAATACAGAGGGTGCCAAGCATCAATAAACCAATAGTGCCAAGGTGCTGCATTATTTTAGGAGTCAAAGATTTGCCAGATCTGAGCCAACAAGGTTGTTATCTAGAATTTTGTGAATCAAATAAAAGAAAAGAATGATGAGCTGGTGGCACAGAACTCTATGTAAAATGTTTTCTAGATGAAGATGAGATATGGGACATATACATTGTATCCTACCTAATCTATTGAAACCCTAAAGTTGGAGAGGGAGAATCGAGCAGGAAAGGTATTCCAAATTTCTATTTAAGGAGTCATAAGGTCACAAAACAAGTAGTTGGTCAAGCATGAAAGCATGAAGTGCTAAAGAAGGTGCTAAAGAGAAAGAAAGCACATAAACTCTATTTCGATAGATGACCACAAGGATGATTGCATTGGTATAATGAGAAAGAAGACTCAAGGAGACAAAGCTTAAGAGGAAAACAAGTTGTCAAGAGCTGTAGTGATTAAAGCCAAGAAAATGATTGAACTAAAGTGTGATATGTAATCTGCAAGATATGTTGTAAGTTGTATTAGATCAAAATTCATTATTATTACTCTCTAGAAATTGTAATAGTTAGTCTAAATCCTATGGACTTAGGTTGGTTTAATAGCCATGTTATAAATCCTTTAACAGGGTGACATTCCAAGTGAATGTCCCAAAGTCCTTTGACTAGGCCCATTCCTAATAGTGTGGTAAAATCCTTTAACAAGGTCACATTTAACAGTGTGTTGTAAGCCTTTAACAGGGCATCACTTCAGAAGAGTGAGAATTGAGTACCATGTTACTAGTGGTTTTTCCCAAATTGGGTTTCCATGTAAATCATTGTGTCATGTGTTAATCTTGCATGTTTTATTCCTGCATGTTGATTTGTTGTAACTTGCTAAGATGGATGTTTTAAGCTTGGATGGATGAATAGTTCAATGGGCTCACTATAATTAGAGAAAAAGGACTATTAGGGCATTTAGACCTTGAATAACTGATTCACCTCCCCCCTCTCAGTTATTCTAAAGAATTCTAACAGGGTGCTCCCCTTAATACCATAAACCCATAACAAAAACAAAGAAACAACTACAAACACTAGAAAAAAATATGAATTTCTTATTATCATTGCAAATATGGAATTATAGAATTCACACATATAATATGCAAACCCACACTGGTGCCTTCATTACAGTAATCTACAAGACTAAGCTATGAGCTACCACCTAGAGCTATCCTAGACAATGTTTATGCCCTTTTTAAATATGCAATTTTATGCCACCCAAAAAGGTTCTAAACATTGACTATTATAACTACTTTTCAAAAATGTTGCTCCGATTGGCTATTATAACCACTTTTCAAAAATGAAAGCTCTTGATCTATAGAATTAAAATTGGAAAGTGCCCTTCCATTTAGTTTTTAGACCTCATCTGGGCACTCTAAGGCCTCTAATGGTGAGCCTAAAGATTTTTTCTATAATTTTTTCTGCCAAAAATCCAATATAACTTCTCTAATACCAAAGCTAGAGCAATGAGATTTTTATGGTAGGCTTATAAATCTAAAAGAACCTTCCTATAGAAAATGAGAACAATCTAAGCCCATATGACAAAATTACTATTAGTAGTGTTTGAGTCACCATTTTTCAAAGGTCTTTCCTTCAACTCTACCTATCTCTTTGTTGAAGTCTTTCCCTTGTCGCTTCACTTATTCACCATCTCCCAAAGTGATTGTTTGAAGTCCCTTTTGGTCCTTGGTCGATATCTCTTCCCTTGAACCACTTTGAACCTTGGTTCAAAGTAATTCAAAGCAGTTCAACCAAAGATTTGTACTAACAATTTTTTTGGCAGGTGATATGTGTCAACTTGGTGGGGATCTCTTTTTGAATCATTTTGAACTACTTCGAACCTCAATTCGAAGTAGTTTAAAGTTTTTCAATGTAAAAGGTGTGTTGGCAATATTAAAATCTAGTGTATGACATGCCATCATCCTGCAAGGCAATTGATGATCATGTTAGAGAACAATGAGTAAAAGGACATTTCTATTCCCAATGCAAAAAGTCATCATTATGGGGAAAGTGGGAAATCTTTGGCCAAAAAAGGAATCAGATGTCACATTAAATCTAATCACTACTAATGCATCCAAAAAGGAAATTATTAAATGCAGAGTTTATACAAAAAGGCTTTCAAACATGCAAGTGTTAATAGGGAGTGATGTATCATTAATGTTGTATTATGAGCCTATAGTTCCGTACGTAAGTACTTTCTTTTTAAAAATTTGCCCGACTTTCTTTTTCTGCTTATCATGCTAAGAACTAAAAGTGTGGAGAAGAAGCTGTTAATGGAGACAGAGAAAATTGTTGATTTTTTAGTAGAATATAGGTGAGAGCTTAGTAATTCTTTTTTTGTTCTACAATCTCTATATTTTTGAAGCTTTGTTGTTTGATTAAGAATGAGGTCTGTATTGCATTTCTTCGGTAATGTCACAATTTTATAATTTAGAAAGCCAGTCATTTGTGATATGAATTTGCAAGGGGTGAAGTTGGAAAATTTAAATGCAAATTTTCGTGAATATGACAATGAGGTGAATGGGTGTATGGAAGTCCTAACCAGTGGGTTAATTGAGGTTGCTACTTTTCCCCTAGCCTTTGTGAGTCCTAAACTTCTACAAGTCTGTATTGATCACTATGATGTCAAAAGAAAGAGTATTGTAAGTAAAAGTGGCAATGCGATACTCACAATTTCAAGAGACACTATTGCTTCTATATTGCATTTTCTAGAGAATACCTTTGTTGCATTCTCCCCTGTTCAAGCCCAAGCTGGGTACCAAGAAACCCCAAATCAATTCCACAATACCATGGCTAGGAAATGGACCAAAACCATGTATGACAGAGGTTTTAGGCTACCCAAGGTCATCACTAAAGATCACCTAAAGCCCCATATTCATGATCTAGTGGTGTTATTGCATAGGGTAAAAGGTTCAGCTGATATACTCCTTTTTGAAGAATGGATGTATAGGTATATAGAAATAATTTTGAAGGGTGAACAATGGATGATTGGGCAGAGATTATGGCTAGTTCAATGAGGTCTCAACTCAGGCGTGCTAAGGAATTCCAAGAGGATTTTTATATGGCTTCCTATTTAACTTGCTGCATTGCCTATACTTGTGATCTTACCCCTCTTCCCCATGGAGTATGGAGTGAAGAAATGACAGCTTTTCAATATTTCCCTCTACTACAGAAAGATAGGGTCTTGGAAGATTTCAGGAAAGTTCATGACCTACTAATGGAAAGGGTTTATATGTCTCTGAAGGAAGTACCTATGCCTCAGTTGTCTCCTAAAGCCCAAAGGTTAATTCAGCAATATGGAAGTCACTTCATATAGTTCCCTAGGTTCACTTACTTGAGGATAGGTGGATTTGAAGAAGAACCTACAAAGTTTCCACAATATGCTTTAGACTATTTTGTATTGGCCGAGCTATGCAGGCAATTCTTCTCTATATAAAAGATAATTTACTGCAAGAGGATTGGGAAATAACTTTTCCTATCAAGCTAGATTTATTGATTTATGGTAACATGACCAATGCCTCTGTTATTGGAAGTAATTTTCTTGGGTTCAATTTGACTCTTACCATAGTAGAAGGAACTTCAACAATAAAGGATACATAGTCTAGATTCCTAGCCTTGAAGTTCACCCCCCAGCAATCCCACAACTGAAAGATTTATGGAAAGATTATAGGAATGAAGGAGAAGTTCTAAGGAAAGATCATTGAAGGTTGACTTTGTATCAAATTGATTCCTTTAGGCTAAAGTTCAAAATAGAAGGAGTGGTTGAGGATGGCTCAGATATAATTGAAGCTAGGTAGGATGAATGTAGTGAACTGAAGTCTCTAGTTGTAGACTAGAACAGAGATGAAGAAGATGATATCAACCTAAGGGTTAGATTTATACTTACCTTCACAGATGATTGGTTAAAGAAAAAGGGCAAGAGAATTATCAATGAATCCTCTTCAAAGGAGATTTCTTTTTCTGAACCATCTTCATCTGATGCCCCACTTTCTCCTATTGCAGGTAGTACATTGGCTTAGGATAAATAGAAGAAAATGTCCCTTGATTTAAAAACTATAACTCCAAAGACTAGATCCTAGTCTAAGTTTGAAGCCCTAAAGCAACATAAAGTTTAGAAAGAGAGAATGTCGACTCAGGGGTAGGATTTGAATGATGGCCTTAATTCTTCAAATGGTATAGATGGTGATGTTCAATTCATTAAACCTCCTAAGGTCGATTAGCCCAGATTCTTGACTCCTACAAGAGATTCCTAGGTAATGGCTATGAGCCCTACTATTTCTTCATGGCTAACTAACACAATCGACAAGAAAAGGAATTTGCAACTAGTGTCAACACCAGTGAAAGATATCATCACTAAATATGCAGCCAGAGGTTCAAAGGTAAAGAGGCTAAAAATAGATGCTCACCTCACCAAATACCTAGTAACTAGAAAGATCATTGTTGAGATAGCTACCTACAAGTAGAAGAGGGAGTTAGGGGATATTGATGATGAGGGATTCAAGTTTACCTATATTGAATTGGGAACTATTAACAGAAGTACCGTAACCACTTCTTTAAATTCTTTGTTGATCATATGTTGAAACAATTTGAAAAGGATAGTAAAGAGAAAAAGGAGCTAAAAGGCATGGTAACCATAATGGTTGCATATATTGATTCATTGATGAACCTTGGTACATTTCCAATTGTTCAAGCTTCACAACCCTTTGATCCTAATTCTGAGGGAAGTCAAAAATTAATGAAGCAAATGCAAAGGGGTAGGCTACTCGCTAATACCATGAAGGATTGGGTGGATGCTATTGTGAAAGAGGGTAATAAATTTATTTCTAAATTTGTTAATGTTTATGCTAAGGGAGAATCATTGCTGGGAGAGATAAAAACCTTAGTTCTAGTTTGGAAAATAGAGCTAGGTTGATGTCAAGTATTTGTTTTTCAAGTGGCTGAAGTTGAGAGGTTTGGGGTCATCAAGTTCCTGAATGAAAACCCAATGAAAAATGTGGATCCTTGCATGTTGTTCACTATGAAGAACACATGGTTTGGAAGGAGTTAGTGTACAAAGAAACAATTAAGTAAGTGCAAGGCATAGAAAGTAGAATTACTAAAATGCACAAAGAACTCCTCAAGGATATGAAGGTAGTTAATCCAATAGGGATCCTATAGTTTGACGATGGGAACATGGATGCTAAGACACTAATGAAGAGTTTTAGTGAAGCCATGGAACAAATTAGGGATAGCGAATCGCCAAGTGCCAATGATTTTACTACATTGGCAAGTATTGAATCAATGTTGTGTCTCAATAAGAATGTGATGCCATGTTAGAGTTTAAAGATAAAGGAATTCAAATGGTAGAAGGATGCATGTAGAGCTTGATTGCTGAGCCTAAAAAATCTGCACTCCCACGTGATGCAAGAATTTATGAATACCTTCTGAAGCTGGAAGTTGGTATGTCAGACCATTGGCAAGGAGGAGAAAACTGGCAATGATGCTTGAACTGAACTGTTGCTTTCAGTTACTTTTTGGTGCTCATTTTTAAATTGCTTTCTTTTTTTATAATTATTTCTTGTTTTAACTAAAATGGCTGGGTTTTGATGGAGGCCTTTTGAATTTGTATGAAAAAACTATAAATGTTGGGGCATTGAACTAATTTGAGGTTAGAAATAGATAGTTAGAAAGTAGATGGTTAGAAACTTTGCTAAAGTAGATACTATATAGAAAAATCAAAGGATATCATATGGATGTTTTTGCTTTTGAATGACTATGTGCATGCAGAAGTTAAAAAAAATAAAAAATAAATAAATAAATATATATATATCATCTTGAATTCAGCTTAGAAACTTTATGTTCAAAGTATATCTACTACTGTTACTTTGTGAACTCTAGTTTATTGGTTCAAGATATTTGATTTTTGTTCTTACAGTAAGTTCATTTCAATTAGGGTGTTTAAATGGTTGATATAAATTCATGGTGTTATTCAATTTTTTGAAATAGATTTCCTATATATGTATATATATTCAGTGTATGTTACTTTAGGTTTAGAATTGATCCTTTACCTCAATGCCAAAGAGTAGTTGAGAGATCCTTAGGCACTTTTAGGTAAAAGTGTAAAAATAATTTGAATTCATTGCAAATCTAATAAGGGAGCTGTACCTTCAAAAATTTAGAGAGAAAGTCAAATAATATGAGATTTTCTCAACTGTTGTGGACACTTTGTAATTTCTAAACCTTGGGGATAGAGAGAAATTATTAAAATCATTGAAAGGACAATCTGTTCACTAAAACTTACTAAAAATAGTAAGTTCCCATAAATAGTAAACCCCCTATCTACTAGTCCTCATTAGAATAAAAAAGAGTGAGAAGAAAATATTTTTGGGTAATGAAAGATTTCTCTTACACCTAGGATGCTCTTACATCAAACACCTAGGGTAATTTGAGAAGTGACTCCATCATGTGTCAACTATTCAAAGGAAAACGAAGATGGTTAACCTCCTCCCTTGCTAGCCATGATGAATCTTCTACATGCCTACCTTTATATTTGACTAGGTATTCCTCATAAGTTTTGTTCCTTGTACTTTTTCCAACACAATTGTCTAGTATCTCCTCAATCTCCTTTGTAGCCAAACTAGCTGCTAGAAGACTCCACTATGCTTTTGCAACTTCATCTCCATAACCTCCTTCATAATAATTTTTCAAAGATGAAATATTAAATACTAGTGAAATATTAAATTTAGTAGGCAACTCCACTTCATAATAATTTCCAGAGTCATGCCTTTTCACCATCTTGTATGGTCCAAACTTCTTCATCTTCAACTTATTATAGGTACCCATTGGAAAATGTTCCTTTCTGAAATAAACCATGACTTGATCTCCAATCTAAAATTCCTTACACCTCCTTTTCACATCTACCTTAGACATATACTATGTATTCATCTTTATGATATGCTTCCTCACCTCCTCATAGATGTTCTTCAAATGTTTAGCAAATTCTTCTGATTCAACACTACTTATCTCTTCTTTATCCAACTACCTCAATTTAGAAGCATTTTTGGGACTAGTCCCATATGTAATATGGAATGGTGATTTACCAATAATCCTATTGACATGATTATTACATGCAAATACTATCTATGGTGAAATTAGATCCCATCCTTTTGGTTTATCTCCAACCAAACATCTCAGCAAGTTTCCCAAGCTATGATTCAAAACTTTTGTTTGTCCATCAATCTATGGATGATGTGATGAACTAAACTTCAACTCCATCTTCAATTTCTTCCACAATGTATGTTAGAAATACCCAAAAAATTTGGTATTTTGATTTGAAACTATACTCTTTGGTAGACCATGTAGTGTCACCACTTCTTTGAAAAACAACTCTATCAGATGAACAACATCATTAGTCTTCTTGTAAGGAATAAAATTGGCCATCTTTGAAAAATTTTCAACCACCACAAAAATAGAATCATGCCCTCATGAAGTCCCTGATAATCCAAGAACAAAATCCATGCTAACATCCTCCCATGACTTCTCTAGTATAGGTAATAGTTAATACTACCCTATATTTTGCTTCATGCCTTTCACCATCTGACATACTCTACAACTCTATACAAACTTCTTCACATCCTGCTACAACTGTGGCTAGTAATAATTCTTAGCAACCAAATCAATGGTCTTATTTCTACCAAAATGTTTAGCCAATCATCCACTATGCTTCTCCTTGATGAGATTCTTTTGCATTAAACTTCTAGGAATGCATAATTGGCTTCCTTTGAACAACATATTATCCTAGATCATGAAATCCAACCACTTTCTCCTATCAAGTGTAACAATTTTTGTACAAGTCTTCCATGCTTCACCAAAATAAGAATCATTTGGATACAAAGTATTGAGTTCTTTGAACCTGACCACCTCTATCTGCATTTCTGTGAGAAATTTTTTTCTCCTACTAAGGACATCAACAACTTTGTTAGATATCCCACTCATGTATTTCAAAACAAATGTATAACTCTACAAAAACTCAACCCACTTATAATTCCTTTGGTTTAATTTTCCTTGACTATTTAAATATTACAAAGCTTGATGATCAATATACAAAACAAACTCCTTAGGAAGAAGATAGTGTCTCCACTTATTCAATGCTTGAAATTTATCATAAAATTCTTGATCATAAACAAAATATTTTCTTTTTGCACCATTCAATTTATCACTAAAATAAGCAATAGGTCTACCTTCTTGGCTCATAACAACTCCTATTGTAGTACCACTAGCATCACAATCTACTTGAAACACCTTGTTAATATTAGGAAGTGCTAAAATATGCTGCTCAATAATTTTCTATTTCAACATATTAAAACTCCTATCTGCTCCTACAATCTACTTAAATTTTCTCCTATCCCTCTCATTATTTTAGTTAAGGGTCTAAAAATACAGCTAAAACCTCTTATGAACTTTTTGTAAAAACTAGCCAGTCCATGAAAAGATCTTACCTCTATTGCACTCCTTGGAAGAGGCCATTCAAGGATAGCCTTTACTTTGTTTGAGTCCATTTCCAAACCTTTTGTTGAGACTACAAACATTAAGTACACCAAATCCTTTACAAAACTAGATTTCTTTAGGTTTATCAACAACTTTTCTTCTCTTACCTTATCAAAAACCTTGTGGATATGAATGAAATGCTCCTCCAATGTCTTTCTGTAGATCAAAATATCATCTAGGTAAACAATAACAAACTTACCTAGAAACTCCTTCAGTATTTTATTCATGAGCCTCATGAAAGTGCTTGGTGCATTGGTTAGCCCAAAAGACATGACTAATCACTTATAAAATCCTTCCCTTGTCTTGAAAGAAATCTTCCACTCATCACCTTCTCTGATACAAATTTGATGGTACCCACTCTTTAGATCTATTTTTGTGAAATACTCTACTCTACTAAAATAATCCATAATATCATCCATCCTTGGCAATGTAAATCCATACTTGATTATGATCTTGTTGTTAGCATGAGAATCTGTGCACATCCTCCAACCTCCAATATTCTTTGGCATTAATATAGCTAGTACAACATATAGACTTAGACTCTCTGAAATCAACTCTTTTTGCAACAACTCATGAACTTGTTTGTTCAACTCTTCACTTTCTACTAGTGTGATTGTTGGAAATGTAGATAGAGTAACTAGTGGGGGGGGGGGGGGGGGTGGTGGGCGGGTGGTGAATTAGTTACTAAAAAATATTTTAATAGATCCTTTAGATGTCTAACAAAACTAATTACTACTGTCACTTAATAAACATACTAAAAATGTTGTAACTCAATAAATGCAGAGTATGTTTTACTTTAGCAAACCTAACATCAATAGTAATAATTTGCAAACATGAGAGAAAAGAAATGAACAAATAGACACTAGTTTTAATGTGAAAACCCAATATGAGAAAAACCACCAATGTAACTAGTTACTATTTTCACTCTTCTGTAGTGAGCCCTGTTAGGAGCTAACCTGGTTAAAGGTTACAAAACACACTATTAGGTGTGACCTTTTTAGAGGATTTAATCACCCTATTAGAGTGGCCTTTCAAGAGGTCTTTAAAACAATTTAATGGAATTGTCACCTGGTTAGAGGATTTACAAGTGGCTATTAAACCAACTCTATTGAGAGACTTTGAATCACTGCTACAATGGTAATAAAGTAACAATGAAATGATCTGATTGAGATGCAACTAAATTGCTAATTAAAGTCTCTATTCTATTTCATACTAGATCCTTCCTGATCGAATATTACTTTATTGTTTCACAAGGATATCTGACCATCCTTCAAGTTACACTCACCACTTTCCTTCTCAATCAATCAATACACTTGCATACTCACACACACTAGAATATCAACTTTACCTTATATTTATATCATTTAGATTTTCAAGTTGGCTCAATTACAAATTAAAATGACCAATAATCATTACCGTAGTAAGCTGGAATCAATACTTAAAATAATTAAACTTCATATCCCAAATCAATAAAATCCTTTGATAGCCAACCCAACTTGGTGAACACTAGTCCTATCATGATTTCTTGTGTTAACCAACAGAAGCTTGGTTAACACTGTGAACGTGCAAAATCCTTTGGCAACTCAGTGTACTCAGTTAATACTAACTCTAACCAACTTTTCTTTATTAATCATGAGAACTTAGTTAAGACTACTTTTTGCCATAATTTCCTTTGATGCTCGAGTGAGCTCAGTAGACACTGTCTTCGTAGAGTAATCTCTAGGAATTCTCAGTAAAATTTATCTCTTTGAAAACACATGCCAAAGACAACACATAATAAATAAGTATCAATGTACCTTGTGTATTGATTCATATGCAATATTCACTTGAATATGCAACATAAACTAATTGATCTTCAACTCGATTCCTGTTGATGCATCACTAAAACTTCATTTAGTGAGCTTTAGATAGGGGAATGACCCCTAACATACCTCTTAGATATAGGAATGCATCCTTAGGTAATGGCTTGGTAAATATGTCTACAATCTATTCTTTTGTATGGACATATTCCAATCTAATTTCTTTGTCCTACACCAATTCTCTGACAAAATGATATTTTATAGCAATATGCTTGGTTTTGAAATGTATCACTGGGTTATTTGATATGTTAGTTGTGCTTGTATTATCACAAACCATGACAACTAGTTCTTTGATCTCAACCTTCATGCCTTCCAACAATTATTTAAACCAAACAATATTAGAACAATTCACTGCTACTACAACATATTCTACTTTTGCTATGGATTGGTATGTGCAATTTTTCTTCTTTCTTGCCCAAGCTACAAACCTTTTACCAAGAAAGAATGCTCCATCACTTTTGCTTTTTCTATCATCAATATTTCCTACCCAATTAGCATCAGTAAATACTTTTAGGTCCAGATTTCTTCCAAGTTTATACCATAAGCCATAGTCTTTAGTACCTTTTAAATATCTCAAGACTCTTTTGATTGCCATAATATGATTTTCTCTAGGTTTTTCCAAGAATCTTGCCACTATACCAATTGCAAGAGAAATATTAGGCCTTATATGAGCTACATACTATAATTTTCCAATCATTGATCTATATAAGGTCTATTCTACCTCTTTTGAATCATCATCTTTGCTAAGCCTTAATCCATTACACATGGGGGTTCCAACTAGTTTTGAATCTTCCATAACCAACTTCTTGAGTATCTCCTTGATATACTTAGACTAAGTGATGTAGATACCATTCTTGCTCTACTGTATCTGAAGTCCAATAAAGAACTTAACCTCACCAAACATAGACATTTTAAATTCTTTGTTAATTGGTTTTGAAAATTCTTTGCATAGATCATCATTCCCTATAAATAAAGTATCATCCACAAATATTTCTGCCAATACAATCTTGTTATCTGGTCCTTCCTTGATGTACAAACTACTATTATCATTAGTTCTCTAGAAACCAATTTGTATAAGGTAGTTTTTCAACCTCACATACCATGCTCTAGGAGCTTGTTTTAGACCATATAAAGCTTTGTGTAATTTACAAACCATTTCCCTTTTGTCTGGATCAACAAAACCTTCTAGTTGTTCAATGTAGACTTCTTCATCAATAATACCATTGAGAAATGTAGATTTAACATCCATCTAATATACTTTGAATCCTCTATGAGTGGCATGTGAAAGTAGAGTCCTAACACCTTCTAATCTTGTAATAGGAGAAAAAGTCTCACCATAATTAATTCCTTCTTCTTGAGTGTATCCTTTACACACCAATCTAGCTTTGTTTCTTGATACCTTATCATCCTCATTTAACTTATTCCTAAATACTCATTTATTTTCAATCACATATTTATCTTTAGGCCTAGGTACAAGAGTCTAGTTTTGTTCTTTTCTATTTTCTCTATTTTTTCATTCATAGCCTCAATCCAACTTTCATTTTCCAATGCATCTTTAACATTTCTAGGTTCAAAATCAGCAAGTAAACATGTACCTTTTAGCTTACTCCTTGTCATAGTACCTTTTGATTTATCTCCAATAATCTGGTCTTGTGCATGATGCCTTCTGACATACTTAGCCAATACAGGTTCTTTGCCTTTTTAATGAATTGTACTATCTTCATTTTGAACTTCAATTTCTAGCTTTGGTTGCTCAGACTTAGTAGCCATTGGCTCGGTAGCTTCATAATGTGACTTAGACCCTTGTGACTCAATTTGAACTTCTTACAACTTGGTAACTGAGGAAGACTCAGGTGTAGAGTTCTTAGATGTGTCTGACAATGTATCAGGTTCAATGTAAATAAATCTCCTGTAATCTTCCATTTCCTTTTTTCTTTCTTCTTTATTCCTTTATGCAAACTCATCAATTCTCACATGTGCACTTTCTATGATTTTATGGGTAGACAAATTCAAACATCTACATGCCTTACTTCTACAAGAATATCCTAAGAATATATCTTCATCACTTTTCACATCAAGCTTTCATTTTCTAGATTCTTTCAAGATATAACATTTACTTCCAAATACTTTTAGATAACTTACATTGGATTTGTAGCCATACCTACATCAGGTTTGTAGCCATACCATAATTCATAGGGAGTTTTATACAAATCCTTCTTCAACTATACTCGGTTTAACGTATGAACTATAGTGTTGATAGCTTCCTTCTAGTATTTGATAGCAACTTTCTTTTCAATCATTAGAGTCCTTGCACAATCTATGATAGATTTGTTTCTTCTTTCAGCTATACCATTCTACTCAGGAGCTCTAGGGGCTGATACCTATCTTTTGATTCCTCTTTTAATGCAAAAGTTGTTGACCTCTATCTGATCTTAAGCATTTCAATCTCAAATGCTTTTGACTTCTATTTTAAATACATAATAGTCATCATTCTAGAGTAGTCACCAACAAAAAGAATAAATAATTTTTCTCCACTATAGATTTCTATTCTAATAGGTCCACTCAAATCAATATGCACAATTTCCAAGATATCTTCAGATTGATTGTTTTTGCTTTCAAAACCAGTCTTTCCCATTTTACCAATCTGACAATTTTTACATAAACCAACATCCTTTGTCATCCAATAGTCTTGCCTTGCCATGCTTGAATTCCACCTTGAATCCAATGTTGATTAGTTATGTCACACTCAATAGATTATGTTTTAGTTCTTCAACCCAATAGGCATTGTCACATACAAGTTCTTTGGTTAATGAGATTTGGCTTCTCCCTTTTATGCAACAAGGTTCATTATTTCCAAACCTTACACTACCATCATCATAGTCTTCAAAGTGTTCAAATGTTGCTTTATCACCAGTCATATGATGTGAGCATCCACTATCTATGATCCATGAATAATTTTTGCTCACATGAGAGATAAGCACCATTTTATCTTCTTCATCATCAGATTAATCTTTTATAGCAATGTAAAATATTTCATCTTCACTGTTATCAGAATCTTTAGCCATAAAAAAAGTCTTCTTACCTTTGTCTTTGAAAGATTTGTGATTTTTGAAATCCTTCTTACCATTGTACTTGTTACTTTTCTTCTCATCCTTTCTTTTTTTGTTTAGGCACCTGGTAGCAATATGACCAATTTCTTCACATGAAAATCAGATTAGGGGAACTTTACCTTTGTATTTTCCTCTGCCTCTAGAATATTGTTTTGCAAGTAAAGCTTCAACAACTTCAAGATCACTATAAAAAATTTCCTCTAATTCTTCTTCACTTTCTGACTGAATGTCTTTTATTTTCTTACCTTTCTTCTTAAGTGAAAGCTTAGCCTCAAATGTAGATTCAACATTTTTGGAAGCTGGAACATAATTGTCAAAGTTATCTAGTTCAAAAGCTGTCAATCTTCCTACTAAATTATCTAAAGTTATCTTATGATTTGTTTCACACCTCCTTTCTTGAATAAAAAATACTCTAATTACATTAATAGGAAGTAATGTTTTGAGAAATTTACTTACAACAATTTCTTCCTTGATATCTCCTCCATAAGCTCTAATTGCACTGACACTAGCTTTGATTCTTTTCACATATTTGGCAATATTTTTCATGTTCTCTTTTCTCTCTAGCATCCTGATGATGAATCATGTAGTATGTTCCGAAACGTTGATGTAAAATAATTATACACAATCAAATCCAAAAATTTGAGAGCACATTAGCATGGATTGTGGAAATCTAATAGATCTCAATATTTTTATCTTCTCCCATTCTCATCTAATCAAATTCTCCTCTAAGGTTTTCTACGTTGGCTCTCTTCACATTTTCATCACCACCATAGATGTCCGTTAGCTTATTCCACATTTCAAAAGTAGTTTTGCAATCCTTAATATCATCAAATTCCTCATAGCTAAGAGCAAACACAATATCTATCATCATGGTGTTATGGTTCTTTTTCTCAGCAATATCTCTAATAAATAATGTACTAGTAGGAGTTGTGTATTCTTTGTCAATGTATTTCAATCTTGAATCACCGATAGAATCTAGATGAAGTCTCATGAGTCCCTACCATGCTAAAAAGTTGTCTTTGTTAAGCTTTGAAATTTCTTTCTTGTAAGACATCTTGATCTTTAACTTAGGTCCTTAAAACCTTTTCTGCAAGCACCAAAAGCTCTAATACCAATTGTTGTAAATATAGATTGAGTAACTATGAGGGAGGGAGGGGGGGGGGGTGAATGAGTCACTGCAAAATATTTTTATGGATCCTTTAGATGTCTAAAAAAACTAATTACTATTGTCACTCAGTAAACATACTAAAAATGTTGTAACTCGGTAAATGCAGAGTATGTTTTACTTTAGTAGACCTAACATCAATAGTAATAATTTTCAAACATGAGAGAAAAGAAATGAACACAAGAGACACTAGATTTAACGTGGAAACCCAATATGGAAAAAACCACCGATGTAACTAGTTACTATTTTCACTCTTCCAAAGTGAGCCTTGTTAGGAGCCAACCTGGTTAAAGGTTACAAAACACATTGTTAGGTGTGACCTTGTTAGAGGATTTAATCACCCTGTTAGGAGTGGCCTTGCAAGAGGTCTTTAAAATAATTCAATGGAACTATCACCTAGTTAGATGATTTACAAGTGATTGTTAAACCAACTCTGTTAAGAAATTTTGAATCACTGCTACACTGGTAATAAAATAACAATGAGATGACCTAATAGAGATGCAACTGAATTGCTAATTATAGATCTCTATTCTGCTTCATACTAGATCCTTCCTGATCGAATATTACTTTTCTATTCCACAAAGATATATGACCATCCTTAAAGTTTTCTCACACACATTCCTTCTCAATCAGTCAATACACTTGCATACTCACACACACTAGAATCTCAACTTGACCTTATATTTATATCATTTAGATTGTCAAGTCAGCTCAATTATAAATTACAATGACCAATAATCATTACCATAGTTAGTTGGAATTAATATTTGAAATAATTAAATTTCATATCCCAAATCAACAAAATCCTTTGATAGCTGACCCAGCTCGGTGAACACTGGTCCTATCATGATTTCTTATATTAGCCAATAGAAGCTTGTTAACATTGCAAACTTGCAAAATCCTTTGGTAACTAAGTGTACTCAGTTAATACTAACTCTGACCAACCTTCCTTCATTAACCATGAGAACTTGGTTAACACTAATTTCTACCATAATTTCCTTCAATGCCTGAGGGAGCTTGGTAGACATTGTCTTTGTAGAGTAATCTCTAGGAATGCTTGGTAAACAAGAAAAATTGTATTGCTGGCCAAGTGAGCTCAGTAAGCACTGACTAAAAATTGATATGGCATTTGTGTAACATCAAAGACAACACATAATTAGACAATTGTATCCAACAGTCATCTTGTGCATTGCCTCATTTGGAAAATTGGCTCTTAGAATCAAATCCATCTACTGAGTGATTTTTTTCATTGGGGGTAATCTATTAGGTATATTATCTGATACAATATCTGAAAACTCTTTCAACATATCTACAAATTCTGTCGGTATCTCCTCTACTTCTTTATTATCTTTTGGAATTATAGCAAAATACATATGATTATGCTTCATACTTTTGAGAAACTCTTTTCCATCAACAAAACATATTTTGGTAGCATTGCATACCTTTTTTTCTTTATCCAACAATGACTTCAACTTATGCTTTACTCCATCCTTGGTTAGAGTGCAGGTATTTGCTCACCTATCATAAACAACATGCCTATCAAACTACCACAATCTACCCAACAACATATGACATATGTCCTGTTGGTCTAACTTTTCGTTTGATAGAAATCCTTGTAGAGATGTAGAAAAGTCAGATTTTTCATTTTAGTGGTGAATAGGGTTTAGGTAAGTCATTGGTTTTCTCCCTTTTTGAATTTTTTTATAAAAACCCTATGTTTCTCTCCATTTGTAAACTGTTAGGCACGAAGTGTTTAAATTTTAAATCGAGCGAATATTCTTTTCTTTTTTGTCTTCTATGCCCCAAGATTCTTTCCCTCTCAGTTTCTCGACCATCTGATCTAAGTAAATCCACTGTTGTCATTTCCTCGCTATGAAAAAATGGGCATTCTTTATGTATAGTGAGGTAGCAAGTGTCAAAAAATGTTGAGAGAGGACCGCAAAATGAAGACATGAAAATCAGATTTTTTTAAAAAATTGGTCATTCAGTCACAGACACCTGGCCATTTCTGTCAGAGCTGGAAGAAGGACCTAATTGAAAAAGGGACATAGGTCGGCGTCAAAATGAGTATCTTTCTGACCCTTTGCTACCTCACTATCAAAAATCTTGAGCATCTCGTCATTAGCGAAGTAGTGAGGCACTGTAAAATTGAAGAGTTGGTGACCTTGAAATTTATCGGTACCATGATTAGTCCAGGTGGCATGATTAGTAATAACTACCATTGCTAGAAGCAGTTAATAGAAGTAATAGTGATTTGATGGATCCTTGCATTTTACGGTGCCAATATTTATTAAAGTTTCCAGAGCTCGCTACTTCGCTATCGGTAAATTCCAACATCTTGCCGTTAAGGAAGTCGCAAGGCACCATAAAATCAATAGTCGATGGGACCTTTAGTAATGTGGGATGATGACTAGGACTAAAGTAAAGTCTTATGGGGTGCCAACTATGCAGAATTTCATACTTCATCAATGCTCTCGAACCATGCCCCATTGATCAAATGTGCAAGAGATCTTGAGCATCAGATTAGAATAGAATCAACAGTCCTCGCTATCTCATGTTGGAAAGTTGCATGTTGTTTAAGCTATGTGACGTAGCAAGTATAAGGCCCACCATTTATCAAGAAACTTCGTGCAGCTTCCCCACCTTTGTTTCGGTCTCTTATCAACAACCGTCATCTTCTCGCTATGAAGAGTTGCTAGGGGGATAGGTATAGTGACATAGTGAATAAGGGCCCACCACTGTCTTTCTAAGTAAGAAGAGTAACATATCATCTGTTGAATTAAGATCAGATCGATGGTTGTCATTGCTTTGCTATGGAAAGGTGCTCATTCTTTATGCATAACAAAGTAGTGACCTATTGACACGTGTCCTCAGTTGCCAGTGGGTCTGAACATAAGTGCCATCAAGGAAAGAGTTATGTACATGGTAAATTTTCACTGGATCAATTGACCAACATGTCAAGTGCAATGCCTAGTTGTTTTCTCCATATCACATGATTGTAGGATTTTTGAAGATCAACGGCGCAACTTTAAATGCAGAATGTGGTGCCACTCTCTGTATTAATTAGACATGAAAGCATCGTGCGTGAAAAAAATAGAGTATACCATAGAAAGATTTCATTAGTTTCATCTTACGCGAGAAAAGATTTTGAGCCATTCCTGAGCAGAAGTAATTATTGAAGGAAAGCATGCTGAAGTTTGGCAGAATTTATGAAATTGTCTGTTCATGGAAAGTTTGCAGAAATACAGAGGAAGACAAAGACATAATTCAAGTAAGTAGTACTACCATAATCTTTGTAGGCTTTTCAGTTCTGTAAAAAATAATCCAAGATGCCTCCGAAGAAGGGATTTTCAGGTCAAATAAATTATTTGGGTAGAAATGTGCATGATGACTTGCTTGAGTTGCTCCCAGAGTCTATTGTAGAGACAGTGTGAGTTAAAAGGTTAACCTCATTAAACCCTAGGTTGAGGATAGCTGATGGATTGTATGATAAGGGTAATTACGTCCAGGATGCTCAAACTTCACAAATTGGTTTGAGTTTGTTCAAAAAATGGTTTGCAGAAAGGAAATTATATGCCCCACATGCCAATATATGAAATTTTGATCTAGGAATGCTAGTTTATCCTAATGTGTTTATGGATTATGACCTTCTTGAGGTTGAGGTGAAGAGTTATGATCAAGCCACTAGGGTAGTCAGAAAAGTAGATGGTGAAGTTTTAATCACCATCAGTCTAGAGGAGATTAGGGAAGTTTTCGGTTTGGGACCTCTCACTAGGTATCATGTGCCCATTGATTTGATAGAATTAGAAAAAGAATATATGTCAAAAAGGGATGTAGTTAGACAAGGTGCACTGAAGGCCCACATAGGTAGAATTAGAAACCTACCAGCAATAACATCATCTTCTAAAGAACCTTTCAAGAAATCATGCTTCAATGCCAGGGCAGTAGAGATATACAAGACCCTGTGCAGAGTCTTTGGAGAGGGTGAAGAAGATTTTATTCCTATGAGCTTCATGTATATGATCATTCAAATCTCCTCTTTCGGTGTAGAAATAATTTTTGATTTTGCATCTTACCTGGCTAATGAGATTCATAGTGGATTGGTGGGGATTGTAAAGGGTGAGGTGGGGAAGGTTTGGGGTTAGTACTCCCTATTAATGCATATGTTTCTGTTTAAAGGGGTTACATATTTTGGTAAAGAAATGGTACTAAATAGGGAACAAGAGGGGGAAGCACTAACAGTTTAATTATGGAGTGTAGACATGACTGTGGAAGTAGAAAATGCTAGTTTTTAAAGATTTGATAGGCATTTTGCTTCCAAACTAAGGTGCCTCATATTGAGTGACAATCCCAGAATTCCTAAAGCACTAATGCACCTTGTTAGGCCTATGGACATACACCATAGTCTAAAAGTTTCACATAATTGGGGAGATATAATCCCATATCCGGTCTTAACTATCATTAGAGTTTATGGATTCAAAGGGACACCCCATGTACTACCTTATTAGGTGCCTTTAAAGGTAGGATTAGCTGAATTTTTATGGTAGTTGGGAGGAGTGGAGGAGACCTTTTTGCACAAAAGGGAAACAGGATCAATTTTTTCTACTTGCACTGTAGCTCACCAATTTGTAATAAGTAAGGAGGGGTTGATCTTCCTCTACAAATTTTTGGATCAGTATAAGATGGCAGTATCTCACCCTCGTTTTTGTGATGCAGAAGATTTCTTTAATTCTGCTCTTAGGCATAGGATCAAGCTTCATCCAATTCAGCATGAATTTTATTTCGCTGAAGATTTAATAAAGAATGAGTACTCTCTCCAAGAGCAAGAAAGAAAGAAAGAGAAGTGGAGAGTCTATTCAAAAGTTTTGGAGTTTATTAATTGTTTTGACAAGGATTACAGTCCTCTTAGTAATGCTGCAACTAATGCAGATAGAATAAATAAGCTCATGAGTACATTCCCTGAAATAATGAAGGTAATGAATGAGAAGAAACAACATTTTATTGATTCTTCTCTAGATAAAGCTAGGGAAGTAATGAGGAAATTGGGTTTCACCGCCAACAAAGGGGCAGGTCCACTGGTTGTGCGAAAGAGGATAGGATATACTGTTATTCAGGATTAGATGCCTACTGTAAACAAAGGAAATAGATAATTGAATCTAATAGTGCTATTTTTGAAGAAAGACCCCCTGAAACCTCTTCCAAAAGAAGAAAAATAATAAGGGACAAGGAATCACATGATGAAGGTTACTCACCTTCCCAAACTCCTATGAGAATTGAGGACGAGCAGCTCACCAATGAGCAAATTGAACAAATGGGATCACAAAGAGGAGTTTTTGTTACCCAGGCAAAAATTGATGAAGGGAACCCCCAGGAGCATCCTATGTCGAGTTTTGAACTAACTATAGTAGATTTTAGGGGAAGGGAATTAGACCCTATTTTAGAACAAGCCAGTTAGAAATTTTTGTCTGATAACAATTTTGTAAAATCTAGGGCTTTCCATCAATTTGCGTGGAGGGCAAACATGCACATTTTTGAGAAAAGATGTAGGAATATGAAAATAGAGCATCCAAAAATGGATGAAACCTATATTTAGAATCAAATAAATGAACAAATGATACAAGAGTTCCAGAATATAACCCCTGAAAAGGGTAGACAGATGGTGAAAGATGCAAATATTTTTAATTATTGCCCAATTGAGACATTGCTGATGTCTTAATTTTTAATTCCATGTCAAATAATTTTGCATTATAGGATCTAGATAAAAAGGAATTCTTGGGAACAACATTCAGTAATGACCAAGCTGCTCTTGTTATGTGGTCATTAAGAAGAGGATCCAAGACTACTCCATCATAGCCTGATGATTTAGGACTAACAAGGAGTATCATTGTGAGGAGAGTCACTGATACTTCACATGTATAGGCAGCCCACATGAATGTGGACTATTCTAAATTTTCCTTGGCCACTATAGAAAAGGAAGAAAAGGAAATAACTGACCTACAGAGCAAGTATGAAGCAGTGGTGGATGCCTACAATAAAGAAGTAAAAAAGAGAATTGAGCTTGAGAACAAGCTATTGGGAAGGACCACTAGGGCATAAAATAACATACCCTCACCCCCCAGTTGAACCTTTTAAATCCACCCCTCTAATAGAAATACTAGATACACCCCAAAGGCCACAATACTACACTGATGAGGATTTTGAAGAAAAAAAAGACAAACTATGGGCCTTACATGTAGAATTGAAATCCAAATATGAAGATAAATTGAGAAAAGCTCTCAATATTGGGGAGACAAGATTAAATGGCCACTAATTTATGATCAGTTGGCCAGGGTGATCAGTATCTGGGAGGATTTGCAATCTAATGATGAGGCTCTAATTCCTATTTTGAATAAATGGGTAAGAAGGGAGAAAGAAATAACACTTTTGTGTTTCTCTGTCATAGATGATTCTTTTGATCAAATTGAAAAATATTTGATATTGCTTCTACTCTTACTAACTTTAATAATAAAAGGGTTCATTTACAAAAAGTAGTAGTAGGCTACTTTGAAAAGTACAAGAGCCAGAAAAACAATTTGTTTCCTCATGCCTTAGATAAAAAGAATAATTTGAAAAGCAAAGATGAATGGGCAAAGGAACTTGATGATTTATTCTATTTAAGAATGAATCAAGTCATTAATGAATTAGGGCATGCATGGTGGGCTGCCACAACAGAAGAAATGGTGAAAGCCCAAATATTCTTTGATTCTTTAAAGCAAGAATTTGTTACCATTAATAAGGATGCTGAATATGTGCTGAAAACATAGAGGGATATTTTATAGTTCAATTGGCTAGATGATACATTATTTGACAAATGGATGGCAGATATGGCTCCCGTTGAATAGTTTGATGAAGATGAAAATGATAGTGATGAAATGCAAGGTGAGGAGATCCAAATCATTGACCCTATCACTACTCAGAGCCAACCAAAAGAAGAAGACAAGGATAATATGTTACCTTCAGTTACAGACCTAGGACCACAAGATGCCGATACAACTAAAGAAAGGGAAAAGGTAGAAGTTATTTCCCCCATACAGGATAAAGATGGTGAAAGCCCACAGGTGGAGGTTGACATGCCATCATCAGAAGAAACTTCATCATTGGTTAATTTGGCTATTGTATACGAGGAAGGATCAAAATAGCAACCAATTTAGCAACACAGGAGTGTGTAACAAAAGGGCCCACAAAAGGAATGTCTGATGTAAAACTTTTGCTGTTACTCGCATTTTTTGTCATCTTGTTACAAGTATATGTAAGTGTCTTTTAAAGGACACCTGTCATTGTTTTTAGCCTGAAGCTTGTTGCATCTCACACTATTTAAGTGAGATCGAAGGCTAAAAAAGGGTCCAAATTCTATTTTTCTAAGTAATATGCTTAGTCTGTCTTTGGTCCAAAATTTTGAAAGCAAATCCATGATGTATTTTCTCTATCAATTATCTGAGAATAGATGAATATAGAATGAACTTTATCTCTTTCTGAAGTTCATTCTGAGTTTATTGTAAATGATAATACCATTTTCAAAGAAAATGAATACAAATTGTGAACTGTGCCCATATTAGTTCTTTCTTAATCTTGTCTCCTCCCGATTGCATGGTTATTTTGATATTGTATAAGTAAAGGCTTGTGCAATTGAATGTAATCTAGTCAGTTTGTATATCTATTTATCACTACTATTAATTCAATGGATTAAATAAAAGCTTTGATGAATGTGATGAGGTTTCTTTAATAATGGGAAGGATTTTGGAATGATGAATTCTGATAGGAATTGCTAATAGAATTTTTTGTAAGGAAACGAATTAGATCTAAGAATTTTCTATAGACTCTGAACTCTAATGGATTAGGCACTGATCAAGTTGATTTAGCTAAAGGAGAAATATATCATAAATGGTTATCAAAATGCATCATCAAATCAAATTTTACTTTTATTTCCTGTAGATCTTCAAAGGCTGGCTAGTACTTGTCTGCATGGAATATTTTAACTTCAGTTAGCCACTATTGTTAAGAACATTTGCAAATCTATAGAAGAAATTTTGGTCATATTTGTTATATGGGATGTATTTAGCAAAGTGTTATGAATTATGTATGTATTTGAGGATTTGAGATGAGAATCAAAATGAAACTAAAATAATCCTCATATAGTCTTTCCTAGTTGTGAATCATCCCTGGGTATACCCACCCTGGTCTTGCAGAGCCAAAAGAGTAGAAAATCAGCTGTGGTTTTGTTGAAGTTGGATCCAAATACTTTGCATATGCAATTGTTAATAAGAATTGGCTAGTCTTTAGATTGTGTATGTACTGTCATCCTGGTATTAAGCATTTTGTCGCTTAGTAGTTTTAGTGCATTTTAAACCACCAACAAAATGGTGACTCTACTGGGGAGTTATCCCACACATCTGTGAAAAGTACTGCAGTTTCTTTGGTCCTACTGTGCACGTGTGTATCATGTTATCTAAGTTTTTCCCATGGTTATAAGGGAATATTTTAGTGACAAACCTTGAGAATTTAAAAGATAAAGCCCAAGTACCATTGCTACACACTGACGTATCCAGCCTATCCAAGTGTCTTATCTAACAAGCAAGAGTTGCAGTCTTATGACATTAGTGATTGGTCTATCTATACCAGATTGTTTTATTTCTACTTGTGTATTGTCTTCCTTGAGTCAACAATAAGTGTCATTACATATTTTCCCAAAATAGGGTGGCGACTCAGTCAAGGTTTTGAAGCTAGTGCTTATTGTAAAAAAAGGTGAATATGGCTGACAAAACAAAGAACACAAGACCTTACATAACAACCAATCTTGATGTATCAATGTATATTGATCTACCCCAAGGTGGTAGGAAGAACCAAAATAAGAAGAAGATAGATCCAAATCCCACTTGAAAACCCAAAGGTAATGCATCCATCAATTCCCATTATCAACCAGTAGTAGGAAGAGAGTCTTCTTCGCTTAGTTCTGAATTTGAAACTACAAGATTCTTAGGAGGCACTTTTAGTACCCCATTACCAGATGAGAGAGTCTTTCAAGACAAAGATGTGTCTACAATAGGAGTTGCTTCGTCAAGGCTAGATCCTGTAGAAAATATGAACTATAGGCTAGGATTTAGGAATTCATTTCATAATCCTTTTAATCCTAGAGCAACCCCTTATGTAGAGCCAAATCTTATAGATCTAGATGACCCTGCTGATTCAGAGGCAACTTCTGTAGATCCTAAAGAAGTGCACTCTGAAATAATATTTTTGAATAAATGGATTATTGAGGAAGAAGCTAAATGCATTCTTCTTGAAAAAGAGAAAGAGCAAGCCACTTTGGATACCATAATAGAGAGGGATGCTTTGCTAAGAAGGATGGCTTCTTTGAAGGAGAAAAATAAAAAGTTAGAAGAAAATACCACAACTCTCCATAAGGATGTTTTTGGAGATGTTGATAATCTAAGAGCTAAAGTTCAAGAACAAGAGAAACACCTAAATCAAAGGCAAGAACCAGTTATTGCTCAAATCCAAGCCTATAAACCTGTTCAAATGGACCCTATAGAACCCACTGCAAAAGATCTAGATAAAGGGAAAGGCAAGGCTGTAGGAATCCAAATAAATGAGCCTCAAGTTATACCAAGCAAACCCATACAACCCTCCATGTCAAAATTAGATCTAGATCTGGAGAGGGCTCGAAAAGAGAGGGAAGATCTTGCAAAAGAACTTGAGAAGGTTGAGAATGAAGCCCAAGCTGCAGAAACTAGGAGAAAAATTCAATTCATAAAATCTAATTCTACATTGGCTTCATGACCCAATTTGTCTATCCCACTTGCAATTCCTGCACCAGCTAGTGGTCCAATAATCTCAACTCAGGGAGTACCCCAAGCCGCTCCTACCTCATCTTCTACTATTGGCACCCAAGTCCCATTTGTCCCACCTTAACAATCCCAAGCTGCTCCTCTAAGTCAAGCTAATATAGCTAGTACCTCAAATGTTCCTAGTTTCTAGAAGAAACCTGTATACCTGGAAAAGTATAGAAAAATATCATTTGCTGGTATTCCTGGTGCTCCACATCCCATATCATTTGATTTAAGAAATAAAGTGGTTAAGTTTTTTGGGAATAATGCTATTACTGGTGAAGAACATTTAAGAGTTTTCATTGATATGTTGAATGATTATGAAGTTGAACATGAAGATATGGTAAAGAAATTGTTTGTGCATTCACTAACCGAGGATGCAAGGGATTGGTTTAGGAGGTTGCTTGATGACAGTATTACCTCATGGAATGATTTGGAGAAATTGTTCAAAGAGCAATATGGAGACAACACTAATGCAGGATTCATGTTGAATGAGTTCAACAACATCAAGAAGAATCCAAATGAGTCTACATTTGATTTCAATATAAGATTCTAGAAAGGTATGTACAGACTATTTCAAGTTATGAGGTTGAATGAAGACGTCTATCTCACAACATATTTCAATGGTTTTGATAGCAAAATGACTTATCAATTGAGGGATAAGGATCCTAAAACTTTAAGGGATGCCTATAAAATTGTAGTGAATATAGAGAATATTAGGAAGGCATCTGGCAAACTGGGTAGGAGGGATGATCCGAAGCTTTTTAATCCTAAGAACAATAATAAAAGGGAGGGTGACAAAACTCCTATAGGAAAGAAGCCTGAAGAACCTACTATAGGCCAGGTTTTGGAATTGCTCAAAAAGATGAATCCCACTAATTTCGATAAGCCAAATGTTGTTGAAAGACCCCCTGTGAATAACAATAGTTTCAATAGGTAGCCTAGAATGAAAAATTAACCTTACACCACTCAGTGGAAAGATGGTAAGCCAGTTCCCAACCAGACCCACAATGTGAAGGATAAGGGTACTCCAGATCCCCTGCAAAGGAACACTATGAATATGAATGATGATGTACCATGGTGCATTATATGTCAATCACCTCATTTTGTTGATTATTGTGTTGTTGCTCAGTCATTTTCCCAAGGTCAAGGAGTGCAACCTAAAGAAGAAACTAAAGAGAAAAGCCATGATGATATAAGTTGCAATATGGTAAGCATGTGTGATGATTTGATAGATTTTGATTCAGAAGAGCCTAAAAATGATATTACTAGCTAGAGAACTTCTTACCATCTACATCATTAGCAAGTACTTTCAGATGATGAAGGGTATGATACAGATAAGGTATGCAGTACATTTTCTGATGTAGGTCTCACAAGCTTAAGAATGCCCTCCAAAGAGGAGATTGATAGAATTACAACAGAAATGATTTCACAAGTCCATAGTAACTACAATTTGAGAAATAGAGCAGTAAATAATGATGCAGGAAAGCTATCCAGTGTATTCATCAAAGATGTCACTCATAAAATGAATGATCAAAACAAGAAAGTCAATGCAGATGTGCCTAAAATCAAGGAAAATAAGGGTAAGAAATGGGAACCAAAGAAGAAGGTTCAATTTCAGATAAGTGAAGCAACAAAAATAGTTGTGCAACCAAAGAAATTAGAACCTAATACTATCAAGCAAATAGTGGTGCCTGCTGCTCAAAAGATTCCAACTCCAGGTATTCTTGTAAAACCCACTATTGTTGAACCTGTTGATATGATATCTATGCTATCTCAAATTACTATAAAAGTGCGCTTGTCTGAACTTCTTAGAATTGAAGAGCATAAGAACAAGGCCTTGTCATGGTTGGGTGGGATAGGAAACAATAATACTGTCGTAGATCAAAAAGTTTCCCAACAAACCCCATTAGTAGTGGAGGAAAGTGGTATCATATCCCAGATTCCCCAAATGTTTTTAGATGATTCCTCAGTGGCATTTATAGAAGATATTGACACTTTTTTCCTCAACCTGATCATAACGGGGAAGACCTTAAAAAAATTACATGATAGACTCAGGAGCTTCCAACACTATAATGCCTTTCAAAGTAATGAAGCCTTAGGTTTGAAGGTGGATACCAAGCAAGGCAGATGCAAAGGAATGGATGCTAAGGAAGTCCCAATCATAGGAACCATAAATGCCTTACCATTCAAATTGGCTGCATATCCTGAAGTAGAATTAACAATGTCTGTCCTTGTGGTAGATATACCTCCACACTATGGAATGTTACTCTCCAGGAAATGGAGTGCTACCATGGGGGGAAGCCTGCAATGTGATCTCACTTATGTCACTTTTTATATAGGGGAAAAAGCTGTCAGGGTAAATAGGGAGCCAAGGGTTAATCACATTTTAGGAGAAGAAATTGACAAAGATACCACTTGTTTCCTAGATACTGGGATTAATGCTTTCAGGGCTGAATTAATTATTTAGGAAGTTGAAAATTTACCTGCTATCATTGAACATGAAGTTGAATGTTGCATGAACTCACCAAAATTATGGACAATGTTCTTTGATGGGGCTAGTTCTAAAGAGGGTGCAGGGGTAGCTGTAGTTTTTGTGTCCCCTAAAAATAACACTTTTAGGTATTCATTCACTTTGAAGTTTTCCTGCACAAACAATATTGTAGAATATGAAGCATTGTTGCTAGGAATCAAAGTTGCCACACATCATAGAATTAAGAAATTATGTGTCATATGAGATTCTGAACTAATTATCTCTCAGATCAAAGGAACCTACTTATCCAAGAATAAGAGATTGAAGCAGTATAGAAATGCAGTTTGGGATCAAATAGAATTCTTTGATGCATTTGGGATCTCATGGAGAGATAGGACTCAAAATAAGATGGCTGATTTGTTAGTGAATGTAGCAATCAAGCCAAAAGAGATATCATTTGCAGGAATCTCTTAGATGGAGGTACAAAATAGACCTTCCATACCTAATAATATTGAAAATTGGCAGGGCTTTGAAGATGACAAATATATTACAAATTTTTTGTTAAATGAAGACAAGTACCACGGTCAGGAAATGGATTGCAATGGACTGATTGAAACCATAAATGGAAAGGAAACCATTTTTGGTTAAGAGATTATGCAATTGAAAAAAAATAAGGTGCCAAAGGGGATAGTAGTCTTGGAAAATATTTTTGATAACCAGGACAGAGTAAAATCAAGAGTTAATGACCCCAAACCTCAGGAGTTAAAAGAGATAAACTTGGGTACTGATGAAGTTCCCAAAATGGTTTATATCGGCCAAAATTTGCCTGTTAAAATCAGGAAAACATTGATTGACCTACTTAGGAAATACAGACATGTTTTTGCTTGGTCATATGATGACCTTAAGGCTTATAGGGAGGATCTATTCTAGCATGTCATACCATTAAAAGAAAATGTAAAACCTTTCAGGCAAAAATAGAGACCAGTGAATCCTACCTTGGCCCCAAAAATGCAAGAAGAGCTGATGAAACTAAGGGATGGCAGGATAATCAAACCAATCAGGCATTCCACCTAGGTTTCAAAATTGGTTCCTGTCAAGAAGAAGAATGGAGATATAAGGCTATGCATGGATTTTAGAAATTTAAAAATTGCATCTCTGAAAGACAATTATGGGTTACCAAATATGGAAGCCATGTTGCAGCAAGTGATTGGCTCTGAGTTAATTTCAATGATGGATGGTTTCTTTGGATACAATCAAGTTCTAGTAAAGGAAAGTGAACAGTTGAAGACAACCTTCGCAACCCCATGGGGAACATATGCATATGTGAGGATGCCATTTAGCCTGATTAATGCAAGAGCTACCTTCCAAAGAGCCATGGATGTAGCATTTCATGATTATATTGATAAATTCATGGTTGTGTACTAGGATGATCTTACAACATATTCTAATAAGGCTGAGGATCACTGCAAACATTTGGAAAAAATCTTTATCAAAGCTCTGGAATATGGACTATCTTTAAACCCAAAGAAATGCACATTCAGGGTCACAGAAGGAAAACTACTAGGACATATAGTGTCTAAGGATGGGGTGAAAATAGACCTTTAGAGAGTAGCGGCTATTGACAAAGTTCCCAAGCCAAAAAATGTAAAAGGAATTCAATCTTTCTTTGGCCAAGTTAATTTCCTTAGAAAATTTGTTACAAATTTTGCTGAGATCAGTAGACCTATCTCAAAGATGCTAAAAAAGGGAGCCACTATAGATTGGAATGGTGAGCCTTCACAAGCATTCTAGGATATTAAAATTGCAATAAAAAATGCTCCAGTATTAAGAACCCCAGATTATTCAAAACCCATGCATATTTTTTCTTTTGCATTCTTCCACACTGTGGTTGCAGTCTTATTGCAGAAAAATCAAGAAGGCTATGAGCAGCCTATTGCCTTTTTCAGTAAGTCACTGTAGCCTACTGAACTGAAGTATGAAATAAATGAAAAGCAAGCATATGCTTTAGTAAAGGTTGTAAAAGCTTTTTGATGTTACCTGGTAGGTGCTACTATTATCGCTTTTGTACCTAGTGCTGCAGTCAAGGATATATTTTCTCAACAGGAAGTATCAGGCAGGAGGTGTAGATGGATCAATAGAATCTAGGAATTCAACATTGATATATAGATAAAAAATTTAGTAAGGGGTCAAGGCTTGGCCAAACTCATGGCTAAAGCTAATCTAGAGGCTAATCAGATAAATGATGATCTTAGAGCTAAATCTGGTAAATGATGATCTTAGAGCTAACTTATATGACATGGACCAGTGTGATTGGTACACCAATGTCATATATTACTTGCAACATATGGAAGCTCCTCCCCATTTACATGAAAATGAAAAGAAGAATACTAAATTGCAAGCCATTAGGTATGTAATTGTCCAAAGCAACCTATGGTGGAGAAATTTTGAGGGAGTATTGTTGAAATGTGTTGATAAAGAAAAGGCAAAAGAGGTTTTGAAAGAAATGCATGCTGGAGTGTGTGGGGGACACTGTATGGCCAAAACTACTGCACATAAGATAATGAGGGCTGGATTTTGGTGGCCTTCCCTTTTCAAGGATGCCCAAGTTATGGTTAGGAAGTGTGACCCTTGTCAGAGGTTTGCTAGAAAACTAAAATTCTTAGGAAATACTCCATTGAAGCCAATGGAGATTCAAGCACCTTTTCAACAATGGGGTCTGGATTTCATAGGAGAGATTTTCCCCAAGTCTAGAATTGGCTATTCTTGGATTCTGGTGGCTACTGACTACTTTACAAAGTCTGATGAATTCATTAAATTTTATGATAAATATGAAATAAAAAGGTCATCATCTGTTCCATATCATCCACAAGGGAATGGACAAGCTGAGTCCACAAATAAGAGCATGTTGAAAGTCATTAAGAGAACCTTGGATGATAATAAAAAGGCATGGGATTCCAAGTTATAGTTGGCAATATGGGCTGACAGAGTAACTGTAAAGAAAGCCATTGGTGTAGCTCCATTTGATTTAGTGTATGGAATCCAAGCTAGAATGCCTCAGAACAACTTGATGGGACTCTACAATTGCATCTAGTTGTATGATGAAGATACTACAGATGAAATGCAAGAAAGAATGAATAAATTGGTAGGACTGACAGAAACCAGAAGAGAAGCATCTCTAAAGAACCAAAAATTGCAACTGCAAGTTAAGACACTCTATGATAAAAGAACTATAAGAAAAAAGTTTGAAGATGGAGATTTAGTCTTAATTTGGAATGCCAAAATTGAAGATAAAGGAAAACATGGTAAGTTTGATTCTATTTGGTTAGGCCCATATCTAATTGAAAATACTTGGGGTGAAGATTCTTATATACTCAAAGATGTATTCGACAGTATTCTTGAATTGTCAATTCATAGACAGTTCTTGAAGAGGGATTTTTCTTGAAAAATACTTATTTTCTCCATGAACAGTAGTTTTAGGGTTTCCTGTTGTTTTTGTACATTCTGTATATTCTGTAAATCTCTATTAGTATCCTTGTACAGTCTAGTTCCTTGTTTCTATGTGTTTCTCAGTGTTCTCTGAAGAAGTTGTCATTTTTATGAAGTATGTGGTCTGCTCTCCCATAGATTCTGAATTCTTGCATAGACTCAAGTAGTCTATCATCCCTAGATAGAGCCACTGTTGGTCTAACTTTTCATTTGATAGAAATCCTTGTCTAGTTGTAGCAAAGTCAAATTTTTTATTTTAGTGGTGAATAGGGTTTAGGTAAGTCATTGGTTTTCTCCCTTTTTGAAAATTTTTACAAAAACCCTATGTTTCTCTCCATTTGTAAACTGTTAGGTATGAAGGGTTTAAATTTTAAATCAGGCGAATATTCTTTTCTTTTTTGTCTTCTATGCCCCGAGATTCTTTCCCTCTCAGTTTCTTGGCCGTTTGATCTAAGTAAATCAACCATTGTCATTTCCTCGCTATGAAAAAATGGGCATTCTTTATGTATAGCGAGGTAGCGAGTGTCAGAAAATGTTGAGACAGGACCGCAAAAAGAGGACATGGAAATCAATTTTTTTAAAAAACTGGTCATTCAGTCACGGACACCTAGCCATTGCTATCAGAGTTGAAAGAAGGACCTAATTAAAAAAGGGACAGAGGTCGACGTCGAAATGAGTATCTTTTGACCCTTCGCTACCTCGCTATCAAAAATCTTGAGCATCTCGCCATTAACGAAGTAGCGAGGCACTGTAAAATTGAAGAGTTGGTGACCTTTAAATTTATTGGTACCATGATTAGTCTAGGTGGCATGATTAGTAATAAGTACCGTTGTCAGAAGTAGTTAATAGTAGTAATAGTGATCTGATGGACCCTTTCATTTTATGATGCCAAGATTTATGAAAGTTGTTGGAGCTCGCTACTTCGCTATCGATAAATTCTAGCATCTCATCGTTAACGAAGTAGCGAGGCACCATAAAATCAATAGCTAATGGGACCTTTAGTAATGTGGGATGATGACTAGGACTAAAATAAAGTCTTACGGGGTGCCAACTGTGCATAATTTCATACTTCATCAATGCTCTCGACCCATGCCCCATTGATCAAATGTGCAAGAGATCCTGAGCATCAGATTAGAAAAAAATCAATAGTCCTTGCTATCTCACATTGGAAAGTTGCATGTTGTTTAAGCTATGTGACGTAGCAAGTATAAGGCCCACCATTTAGCAAGAAACTTCATGTAGCTTCCCCACCTTTGTTTTGGTCTCTTATCAACGACCATCATCTTTTCGGTATGAAGAGTTGCTAGGGGGATACGTATAGTGACATAGCGAATAAGGGCCCACCGCTGTCTTTCTAAGTAAGAAAAGTGACATATCATCTACTGAATTAAGATCAGATCGATGGTTTTCATTGCTTCGCTATGGCAAGGTGCTCGTTCTTTATGCATAACAAAGTAGTGACCTGCTGACACGCGTCCTCAGTTGCTAGTGGGGTCAAACATAAGCGCCATCAAGGAAAGAGTTATGTACGTAGTAAATTTTCACTAGATCAATTGACCAACATGTCAAGTGCAATGCCTAGTTGTTTTCTTCGTATCACATGATCGTAGGATTTTTGAAGATCAACGACACAGCTTTAAACGCAGAATGCGGTGCCACTCTCTCTATTAATTAGACATGAAAGCATCGTGCATGAAAAAATAGAGTATAACACAGAAAGATTTCATTAGTTCCATCTTACACGAGCAAAGATTTTGAGCCATTCCTGAGCAGAAGTAATTACTGAAGGAAAGCGTGCTGAAGTTTGGCAAAATTTGTGAAATTGTCTGTTCGTGGAAAGTTTGCAGAAATATAGAGGAAAACAAAGATAGAATTCAAGTAAGTAGTACTACCATAATCTTTGTAGGCTTTTCAGTTCTATAAAAAATAATCCAAGATGCCTCCGAAGAAGGGATTTTTAAGTCAAATGAACTATTTGGGTAGAAATGTGTATGATGACTTGCTTGAGTTGCTCCCAGAGTCTACTGTAGAGGTAGTGCGAGTTAAAAGGTTAACCTCATTAAACCCTAGGCTGAGGATAGCTGATGGATTGTATGATAAGGGTAATTGGGTCTAGGATGCTCAAACTTCACAAACTAGTTTGAGTTTGTTCAAAAAATGGTTTGCAGAAAAGAAATTGTATGCCCCACATGCCAATATATGGAATTTTGATTTGGGAAAGCTAGTTGTTCCCAGTATGTTTATGGATTATGACCTTCTTGAGGCTGCAGTGAAGAGTTATGATCAAGCCACTAGGGTAGTGAGAAGAGTAGATGGTGAAGTTTTAATCACCATTAGTCCAGAAGAGATTAAGGAAGTTTTCAGTTTGGGACCTCTCACTAGGTATCATGTGCCTATTGATTTGACATAATTAGAAAAAGAATATATGTACAAAAAGGGATGTAGTTAGACAAGGTGCACTAAAGGCCCAAATAGGTAGAATTAGAAACCTACCAGCAATAACATCATCTTTTATAGAACCTTTCAAGAAATCATGCTTCAATGCCAGGGTAGTAGAGATATACAGGACCCTGTGCAGAGTCTTTGGAGAGGGTGAAGAAGATTTTATTCCTGTGAGCTTCATGTATATGATCATTCAAATCTCCTCTTTCGGTGTAGAAATAGTTTTTGATTTTGCATCTTACCTAGCTAATGAGATTCACAGTGGATTGGTGGGGATTGCAAAGGACAAGGTGGAGAAGGTTTGGGGTTAGTACTCCCTATTAATGCATATGTTTTTTTGAAAAGGGGTTACATATTTTGGTAAAGAAATGGTACTAAATAGGGAAAAAGAGGGGAAAGCACTACCAGTTCAATTATGGAGTGCAGACATGATTGGGGAAGTAGAAAATGCTAGTTTTGTTAGATTTGAAAGGCACTTTGCTTCCAAACTAAGGTGCCTCATATTGAGTGACAATCCAAGAATTCCTAAGGCACTAATGCACCTTTTTAGGCCTATGGACAGACTTCATAGTTTAAAAGTTTCACATAATTGGGGAGATATCATCCCATATCTAGTCTTAACTATTATTAGAGTTTATGGATTCAAAGGGACACCCCATGTACTACCTTATTAGGTGCCTTTAAAGGTAGGAGTAGCTGAATTTTTATGGTAGTTGGGAGGAGTGGAGGAGACCTTTTTGCACAAAAGGGAAACAAGATCAATTTTTCCTACTTGCACTATAGCTCACCAGTTTGTAATAACTAAGAAGGGGTGGATCTTCCTCTACAATTTTTTGGATCAATATAAGATGGCAGTATCTCACCCTTGTTTTTGTGATGTAGAAGATTTCTTTAATTCTGCTCTTAGGCATAGGATCAAGCTTCGTCCAATTCAACATGAATTTTATTTCCCTGAAGATATAATAAGGAATGAGTACTCTCTCAAGGAGCAAGAAACAAAGAAAGAGAAATGGAGAGTCTATTCAAAAGTTTTGGAGTTTATTAGTTGTTTTGACAAGGATTATAGTCCTCTTAGTAATGCTACAACTAATGCAGATAGAATAAATAAGCTCATGAGTACATTCCCCAAAATAATGGAGGTAATGAATGAGAAGAAACAAAATTTTATTGATTCTTCTCCAGATAAAGCCAGGGAAGTAATGAGGAAATTGGGTTTCACCCCCAACATAGGGGCAGGTCCACTGGTTATGTGAAAGAGGATAGGATGTACTGTCATTCGGGATTAGACACCTACTATAAACAAAGGAAAGCAGATAATTGAATCTAATAGTGCTATTTTTGAAGAAAGACCCCCTGAACCCTCTCTGAAAAGAAGAAAAATAATAAGGGACGAGGAATCACATGATGAAGGTTACTCACCTTCCGAAACTCCTATGAGAATTGAGGAGGAGCAGCTCACCAATGAGAAAATTGAACAAATGGGATCACAAAGAGGAGTTTTTGTTACCTAGGCAGAAATTTATGAAGGGAACCCCCAAGAGCCTCCTATGCCGAGTTTTGAACTAACTATAGCAGATTTTGGGGGAAGGGAATTAGACCCTATTTTAGAACAAGCCAGTCAGAAATTTTTGTCTGATAATAGTTTTGTAAAATCTAGGGCTTTCCATCAATTTGCATGGAGGGCAAACATGCACATTTTTGAGAAAAGATGTAGGAATATGAAAATAGAGCATCCAGAAATGGATGAAGCCTCTATTAAGAATCAAATAAAGGAACAAATGATACAAGAGTTCCAGAATATAACCCCTGAAAAGGGTAGACAGATGGTGAAAGATGCAAATATTTTTAATTATTGCCCAATTGGGACATTGATGATGCCTTAATTTTTAATTCCGTGTCAAATAATTTTGGATTATAGGATCTAGATAAAAAGGAATTCTTGGGAACAACATTCAGTAATGACCAAGTTGCTCTTGTTATGTGGTCATTAAGAAGAGGATACAAGACTACTCCATCATAGCCTGATGATTCAGGACTAATAGGGAGTATCATTGTGAGGAGAGTCACTAATACTTCACATGTACAGGCAGCCCACATGTATGTGGACTATTCTAAATTTTCCTTGGCCACTACAGAAAAGGAAGAAAAGGAAATGACTGTCCTACAGAGAAAATATGAAATAGTGGTGGATGCCTACAATAAAGAAGTAAAAAAGAGAATTGAGCTTGAGAACGAGCTATTGGGAAGAACCACTAGGCCAAAAATAACATACTCTTACCCCCCAGTTAAACCTTTTAAATCCACCCCTCTCATAGAAATACCAGATACACCCCAAAGGCCACAATACTACATTGCTGAGGATTTTGAAGAAGAAAAAGGCAAACTGTGGGCCTTACATGTAGAATTGGAATCCAAATATGAAAATAAATTGAGAAAATCTCTCACATATTTGGGGGACAAGATTGAATGGCCACTAATTTATGATCAGTTGGCTAGGGTGATTAGTATCTAGGAGGATTTGAAATCTATTGATGAGGCTCTAATGCCTATTTTGAATAAATGGGTAAGAAGGGAGAAAGAAATAACACTTTTGTGTTTCTCTGTCATAGATGATTCTTTTGATCAAATTGAAAAAACATTTGATATTGCTTTTGATCTTACTGAATTTAATAATAAAAGGGTTCATTTACAAAAAGTAGTAGTAGGCTACTTTGAAAAGTACAAGAGCCAGAAATTCAATTTGTTTACTCATGCCTTAGATAAAAAGAATAATTTGAAAAGCAAAGATGAATGGGCAAAGGAACTTGATGATTTATTCTGTTTAAGAATGAATCAAGTCATTAATGAATCAGGGCATGCATGGTGGGCCACCACAATAGAAGAAATGGTGAAATCCCAAATATTCTTTGATTCTTTAAAGCAAGAATTCATTACCATTAATAAGGATGCTGCATATGTGCTGAAAAGATAGAGGGATATTTTACAGTTCAATTGGCTAGATGATACATTATTTGACAAATGGATGGTAGATATGGCTCCTGTTGAACAGTTTGATGAAGATGAAAATGATAGTGATGAAATGCAAGGCAAGGAGATCCAAATCATTGACCCTGTCACTACATAGAGCCAACCGGAAGAAGAAGACAAGAATAATCTATTACCTTTAGTTACAGACCCAAGACCACAGGATGCCGATACAACTAAAGAAAGGGAAAAGGTAGAAGTTATTTCCCCCATACAGGATAAAGATGGTGAAAGCCCACAGGTGGAGGTTGACGTGCCATCATCAGAACAAACTTCATTGTTGGTTAATTTGGTTGTTATATACAAGGAAAGATCAGAATAGCAACCAATTTAGCAACACAGGAGCATGTAACAAAAGGGCCCACAAAAGGAATGTCTGATGTAAAACTTTTGCTGTTACTCACATTTTTTGTCATCTTGTTACAAGTATATGTATGTGTCTTTTAAGGGACACCTGTCATTGTTTTTAGCCTGAAGCTTGTTGCATCTCACACTATTTAAGTGAGAGTCCAAGGCTAAAAAATGGTCCGAATTCTATTTTTCTAAGTAATATGCTTAGTCTGTCTTTGGTCCAAAATTTTGAAAGCAAATCCATGATGTATTTTCTCTATCAATTCTCTGAGTATAGATGAATATAGAATGAATTGTATCTCTTTTTGAAGGTCATTCTGAGTTTATTGTAAATGATATACCATTTTCAAAGAAAATGAATACAAATTGTGAACTATCCCCATATTAGTTCTTTCTAAATCTTGTCTCCTTTCAATTACATGGTTATTTTGATATTGTATAAGTAAATGCTTGTGCAATTAAATGCAATCTAGTCAGGTTGTATATCTATTTATCACTGCTGTAAATTCAATGGATTAAATAAAAGCTTTGATGAATGTGATGAGGTTTCTTTAGTAATGGGAAGGATTTTGGAATCATGAATTCTGATAAGAATTGCTAATAGAATTTGGTGTAAGGCAACGAATTAGATCAAAGAATTTTCTATAAACTCTGAACCCGAATGGATTAGGCACTGATCAAATTGATTCAACTGAAGAAGAAATATATCATAAATGGTTATCAAAATGCAGCATCAAATCAAATTTTACTTTTATTTCCTGTAGATCTTCAAGGGCTAGCCAATACTTGTCTACATGGAATGTTTTAGCTTTAGTTAGCCACTATTGTTAAGAACATCTGCAGATCTATAGAAGAAATTTTGGCCATATCTGTTATATGGGATGTATTTAGCAAATTGTTATGAATTATGTATGTATTTGAGGATTTGAGATGAGAATCATAATGAAACTAAAATAATCCTCTTATAGTCTTTCCTAGTTGTGAATCATCACTGGGTATACCCACCTTGGTCTTACAGAGCCAAAAGAGTAGAAAACTAGCTATGGTTTTGTTGAAGTTGGATCCAAATACTTTGCATATGCAATTGTTAATAAGAATTGGCTAGTCTTTAGATTGTGTATGTACTGTCATCTTGGTATTAAGCATTTTGTTGCTTAGTAGTTTTAGTGCATTTTAAAACACCAACATGTCCATAGGTATGATATCACATAGAACCTCATCCTGGTAGCTACCAATCCTGAAGTTCATTAAGCAGTGCTCATTGACCATGACCTTGTGGTCATCTTGCACCCAACCAATATAGTATGGATTCATGTGTTTCTATTTTTTTAGGTTCAACTTTGTGACTATCATTTTTGACACCAGATTATTAGTACTTGAACCATAAATGATCATGTCACAATACTTATCTTCACATTTGCACCTTTTGTGAAACAAACACCTTCTTTGATTAGGTTCACCACTTAGCATGACACTTCTATTAATTAAGACTTCTCCTCTTTTAACATCTTTAGAATGTGATGATTTGACATCTTCATCAACATGTGCAACTCTAGACTGGCCTTTTCTTCTTCAATCTATCCTTCCTTAGCATTGGGAACATTCAAATTCTCTATGCCCTTCTTCTCCACAATAAAAACATTTCCCATAGATGCCTCTTCCTCTTTGATCTCTATTATTCTAATCATGGAAATGATTGGAATTGTTTACCCTCTAGTTCAGACTGCTACTTCTAACCTCATCTTTATTCTTTTGATCATCATTATGACCACCATAAGATCATCTACCAAATCATCCACTATGACCTCTTCCACTATTTTTTTGTCAAACTTCTTTCTCAACTTCTCTTTAACTCTTAGGGAAAACTAGTATGCCTCCTCAATACTATTCATTCAAACCAAACTTAGCTCATCTTGAATACTTGGCCTTAACCCATTAAGATAATAGGCCACTTTCTTTTTATCAACTTCTGCATGGCCAATTCTAATGAGAACTCGGTAGAACTCTTTGGTATACTCTTGAACAAATTTTCTTGCTTGTTTCATCCCTTGCATTTTCTTTAATAGATCAAGATTGTAATCCACAAGAATGAATTTTTGCTTCAGTTTAGTTATCATTCGATCCTATCTAGTGATTTTGTCCTTTCCCTTTCTATTTTACTCCAACTAAACCTTCTACTACTAGATCTTTGCATGGCCTTTAAGTTTTTCCTTTGCAATCTTGACCCTATTAGGATTCTCAATATCTTCACACTCAAGTACTCCTCTAGTTCATTGATCCAATCGATTATCTCCTCTAGGTTAAGATTTCTAAAAAATGTGGGAATTTCAAACTTAGTTCTTTTTCCAATTTTGGAGATGGCCTTAAAAAGCCTCTCTTCCTTTGGGTTAAGAACTACATTAGGTTCATCATTTTCTTCTTCTTCATCTCCATCCTCACTTTCATCTCTTTTGAAAAGATTTATTCCTTTATGTTTTTGTTCTTCCAATGCTTTTAAATTTCTTTAGAGGGCTCTAAAACCCTTAGGCATAACACCTATAGCTCTTTCACCATGCTCTCTTCATGGAGGCATTTTCATATTTGTGCTTAAACCCTAGTGCGAACTACCTCACAATTGTTGATCTATCTACATGCTCAACCCAAACCATAGTCCTAGTGTGAACTGCCTCATAGTCAGCAATCTATCCACACACCCAAGAAAGCTAGCTCTAATACCACTTGATGAAGGGTGCTCCCCTTAATACCATAAACCCATAATAGAAACAAAGAAACAACAAAAACTATGAGAACAAAATAGGGACTTCTTATTATTGCACAAAAGAAGAACTATTAAATTCATAAGTACAATATTTAAACCCACATGGGCACGTTCATTACAATAATTTGCAAGACTAAGCTACAAACTACCACCCAGAGCTGTCCTAGACAATGTTTTGGCCATTCATTAATAGGCAATTTTATGCCACGTGAGAAGGTTCCAGACATTGAAACTTAATACCTAGGGTTGATAGACCCTAACAATAGATATAGAGTTAGCCAAATTCATCTTTGACAATTATTTTGGAAATTTTGGGTAGTCCAACTTTGGAAGGCCATAACTCATGAATTGTTATTCTGGTTGGCTATTATAACCACTTTTCAGATATGCCAGCTCTTGATATACAAGCTCAAAACCTAGTAAGCACCCTTCCATTGAGTTTTTGGAACTCATTTGGGATCTCTAAGGCCTCTAATGGTGAGCCTGAAGATTTTTCTACAACTTTTTCCATCAAAAGTCTGCAATAACTTCATTAATACATAAGTTGGAGCACTGATATTTTTATGGTAGGCTTAAAACTCTAAAATTAACCTTCCTATAGAAAATAAGAACATTTAGAGCTTGTATAAAAAAATTACTAAAATAGTAAGTTCCTGTTAATAGTAACCCCCTTTTTTACTAGTCCTTATTATAATAGAAAAGACTAAAAATAAAATATTTTTGGGTGATGCAAGATTTTTCTTACACCTAGGATGCTCCTACATCAATTTGTCAGTAAATTTGTGGAACAAAGTAAGTATTACTCTCAGTACCATGTTAAATATTTAGTGAAGATATTTGAAAAAGTTTTGTTTGAAACTCTAGTTCAAAATGACATCTAAAAGTGAAATGATGAAGAAAATAATGCACAAATCATAATAGATGATCAAATTCCTCCACCAAACTTCAAAAATGTAGTGAACATTGAAAACAATATTGATGATATTGGAGCTTTATCATTGATTCCACCCAGAGTCTTGACTGTTTGAGATTTGAAATCATGCTATCTATACAAAATTGGAGAGATCTGAGATTTTGATATAAGAGTAGCTTATGACAAGCTATGTGTTGATGGAATCCTTAAGGATGAATACAAGATCATTTCCATGAAAGGGCTTACCCGTGCTCTAGGATTTCTAAAGGTTTTTAAAGCTGAATGGATAAAGATTATGCTTAGCCATATTCATGACATGAAAATATAGTTATAAGGTGGGCCAATCAAGATCAACAAGGCTATCATTTAGAGGGCAACTAGGTACCTTACCTTATATCAAAGAAACATCATAAGAAGTGGAACAAAGAATGTCATTGAAAATTTGACCAAGGAAAAGTGGAATGGTCATGGCATGTTAGTTGATGGAATTGAGGATCCATTAATTAAATTTTCTAATTGTGTAATTGCACACAAATTTTATCAATCTAGCAAGTTAAGCAATGTACCCTGTGTAGTAGTGAGTTTGGGCTATAAAATCATGAAGAAGGATCATTCCTATGATCTTGTTGAGCCAACACTTCACCAACTTATAGAGAAATAAAAGACAACGAGGAAACAAAATAATACCTCCTATAAGTTAGGATCCTTATTAGTTTATGTATTTTTCAATGTGCAAAACTATTTTCGTACCATTGGAAAAGTTGCTTGGGATAAGAATAGTGTTAGTTTGTGGTGAGTGATCATGAAAGTACTGTACATGCTTCATAAATTCTTTTGGGTTCAAGGCTGTGGTTGAAATTGTGGCCAATGTTATGGGTGACATATGGCCGACATGTTGTAACCCTAAAGTGGCATAAAATTACTTGTATAAAAGGGCTTAAGGTTAGGTATTTTCATTAAGGTGATACAAAAATTGGTTCTTGTGGTAGTATTGAGTTGTAAGGGATTATATATTATAATCAAGTTGTAATCACTAGATCGTACTAATATCAGACTAGTTGTTTGGTGGAAATAGCCCAAGGATTGGGTGAACCACATTAAATCTTGGTGTCTTGTGTTCTTTTCTATGTGATCTATTATTTTTTGATATTGGTTATATTTGCATGTAATTTTTATTTCTATCCATGGTTTAATCCTAACAAGTGGTATTAGAGTGAGGTTGTGTTTTTTTTTAGTTATGCTTAGCAAGAAAGTCTCACAGTTGAGTGGAAGCGATGGTAGACGAGGGTAAGCTGAGGGTTGACAGGTTATGGGCAGAACTTCTAGTTATGTAAGATGCAAATGGAAGACTATCTTATTAGAAAAGCCATTGGAAGGTAAAGCCAAGAATCAAGGATCTATGTCAAATGATGAATAGGATCTTTTACACAAAAAGGCACTTGGAAGCATTCGATTATACTTGGCACCATCGATGGCATTTAATATTACAAAAGTGAACACAATAGAAGAGTTGATGAAAACCCTAACGACACTATATGAAAAGCCCTTTTCTTCAAACAAGGTATTTCTCATGAAGTGTTTAATACTATTATGCTATTTCTCTATAGATCATTTAAATGAGTTTAATAATATTACTAGTCAGTTATCTTTTGCAGGTATCAATTTTGATGAAGAAATTAGGGCTCTCTTGATTTTGTGTTCATTGCCTGAAAGTTGGAATGGCTTGGTAATAACTATGAGTAATTCTATTCTTAAATCTAGTACCTTAAAATATGATGATGTGATTGGTGTTATTTTGAGTGAGAAAACTCGTAGGCAATCCTCAAGTGGTTCTACATTAGGAAGTGCTTTGAATGCACAAAGCAGGGGCAGAATGATTGAGAGAGGAAGTAATTTTGGAAATTATGAGAAATCAAGAGGAAAGTGAAAGGGGAGGAGGTCTCAATCAAGAGGATCGAATGACTACTGGTACTATGGGAAACCAGGTCATAAAAAGGAAGATTGCAAGAATCGAAAGAAAAACAAAGGAGATAAACCAGATGAAGACAAAGAGGCAAATATGGCAAGTAACAAATCCAAAGAGGATGCTTTGCTTCCATCTTTAGAAAGTGTTGATGATTCATGGGTTTTAGATTTTGGTGCTTCATTTCATTCTAAACCTCATAGAGGTTATTTTATTGATTATGTCCAAGGGGATTTTGGACTTGTTTTTTTGGGAGATAATGAACACTGTCAGATTGTTGGAAAGGGAAAACTTAAGATTAAGTTGTAGAATGAGAATCATTGGCTACTACATGAGTTAAGACATGTTCCAAGGCTGAGTAAGAATTTAATTTCAGTAGGGAAACTTGGTGATGAGGGTTGTGTAGTTACTTTTAATGATAAAAATTGGAAGGTTTCAAAAGGTACCCTTGTAGTAGCAAAAGGTGTGAAAGTAGGCATCTTATATCTTTGTACAGGTCATATTGTTCCTTATACTTTAATTTTTTTTTTTTAAAATGAATATTAAGGAACATTTGCTATAGTTGAGAAGGGAGAACAAATAGCTGCTATAAATTCTAATATAGTGTTGTCGCATAACAAACTTGGGCACATGAGTGAGAAAGGTATGAAAGTACTTCATTCAAAGAAAGTTTTATTAGGTCAAAAATGTGTTAATACAAATTTCTATGAAAGTTGTGTATGGAAAACAAAAGATAGTGAGTTTTGTGAAGACTAGGAATGAAAACAAAAAGAAGAAATTAAAGCTTGCACATATTGAAGTATGGGGACCAACTCAAGTATCTTCCCTTGGTGGCTCTCATTATTATGTTACATTTATTGATGATGCAACTAGAGAAGTATGAGTTTATTTCCTTAGACAAAAAATTGATGTATTTCAAACTTTTAAGAAATGGAAATTCTTGTTTGAAAATGAGACTGGTAAGAAATTAAAGTGTCTCAGATCTGATAATGGTGGTGAGTATTGTAGTCATGAATTTGAAGATTATTGCTCCACTAATGGTACTCATAGATAAAAGACTATCCAAGGACTCCATAGGAAAATGGAGTGGCTGAATGCATGAACATGACTATAATGGAACATGTAAGGAGCATGAGGTTGCATGTTGGGTTACCCTTACACATGTGGGTAGAGGCTATCAATACTACTATATATTTGATTAATAGAGGTCCCTCTACTCCTTTGGGTTGTGGTGTTCTAGAGGAAGCATGGATTGGTAAGAAGATGGGTTATTATTCTCTCAAAACCTTTAGTTGTGAAGCTTTTGCTAACATAGATTCTAAAAATAGAACCAAGCTAGAAGCTAAGTCAAAGAAATGTGTATTTTTTGGTATGGCATTAATGAATTTGGTTATAGGCTTTGGGATTTTGAAAATCATAAAATTGTAAGAATCAGGGATGTCATATTCAATGAGAAAGTGTTGTACAAAGATCTATTGCAACAAGATGAGAAGAAAGAAGATGATTATGTAGTGCTAGATAATACTTCAAAAGATGATGTTCCAACCATTCCTCATGATGTGCAACAATCACAACAACAAATACCACACACACCAGTGAATGTTAGATAGTCAACAAGGAAAATTAGACCTCCAAATTTTTTTTCTCCCTCTTTGTATTCTATTTTACTTACTAATGTTGGTGAACCTGAATGTTATGATGAAGCTATGTAGGTGGATACTAAGATTCAGTGGGAGTTTTCAATGAAAGAAGAAATGGACTCTTTGCTGAAAAATAAGACTTAGAATTTATACAAATTGCCTACAGGTAAAAAGGCTTTTATAGAATAAGTGGGTTTATGAGTTGAAAGAAGAGGAATGAAGTAAGAAAAGATTTAAAGCCAAGTTAGTTGTAAAAGGATTTGCATAGAAAAAAAAAGGCATTGATTTTGATGAGATATTTTCTCCTATTGTTAAGATGACTTCTATCCATACTGTTTTAAGTCTTGTGGCTACTAAAGATTTTCATTTAGAGTAGCTTGATGTTAAAACAACCTTTCTTCATGGTGATTTGGATGAAGAGATATATGGATCAGCCATAGGGATTTTTTATAAAGGGTAAGGAGAACTTAGTGTGCAAATTGAAGAAAAGTTTATATGGCTTGAAGCAGGCACCTTGGCAATGGTATCTAAAATTTAATAGTTTTATGCATGAGCACGCATACAATAGGTGTCATTTAGATCATTGTTTTTATTTTAAGAGGTTGGATGATGAAAACTATATTATTTCATGTTTATATGTTGATGATATGCTTGTAGCTGGGTCTAACATGGATTACATTAAGGGGTTGAAATGCTAGTTAGCACATGCATTTGCTATGAAGGATTTGAGGGCAAAAAAACAAATCCTTGGTATGAAGATTTGTAGAGATAGGAAGAATAATAAATTGATGCTATCTCGAGCTGATTATGTTGAGAAGGTGTTGCAAATTTTCTCTATGGAGAATGCTAAAGCTGTCAGCATACCTTTACCTGGTCATATGATGTTGACTAAGGAGATGTGTCCCAAGACACAAGAAGAGGAGGATAAGATGTCCAAGGTACCCTATGCTTCAACTATAGGAAGCTTGATGTATGTTATGGTATGCACTAGACAAGATATTACACATGCAGTGGGAGTTGTTAGCAGGTAAATGAGTTCTCTAGGAATTGAGCATTGGAATGTAGTCAAATGGATTCTTAGATATTTGAGAGGAAAAACCAATAAGTGTTTACACTTTGGGGGCTCTACTACTATTTTACAGGGCTATGTTGACTTAGATTTGGTAGGGGATATTGATACCAAGTGGAGTACTACATGTTATGTCTTTATTGTTGGTGAGGTAGCCGTGAGCTAGGTTTCTAGGTTACAGAAGGTTAATACTTTACCCACTATAGAGGTAGAGTATGTTGCTACTATAGAGGTAGCCAAGGAGATGATATAGCTTCAATTATTCTTGGAAGAATTGGGACACCCTCAAAGGGATAATTATTTGTTTATAGATATTCAAAGTGCCATTCATCTTGCAAAGAATTCAGCTTTTCATTCAAAGACCAAACACATACAGTTGTGGTACCATTTCATTCGGCTAGTTTTGGAGGATGGATAGTTAAAGTTGGAGAAGATACATACACATGAAAATCTACTAGATATGTTGACAAAGGTAGTCACAAGGGAGAAGCTAAATTCCTCTTCAACTTTGATTGGTCTTCTAGATTGAACATGAATAAAAGAATAACAGAGTCCAGGGTGGTTTGATCCAGTGGGAGCCTCATAGAGTAGCAGCATAGCTACAGGATTAATCTCCAAGTGGGAGATTATTGTTTAGTGTGGAGCCTGATCAATCCCCAAGGGGGAGATTGTTATATTGTGGTGGCTGATCAGGAAAATACTATACATACTTCATAAATTCCTTGGGGCTTAAAATTTTTTTGGGCCGACATGTAATTATTAATTATAACCCTAAAGCAGTAAAAATACTTGTATAAAAGAGCTTAAGGTTAGGGATTTTTTCATAGTTGTGATGCAAAATTGGTTCTTTTTGTGGTATTGAGTTGTAATGGGTTACAGATTGTAATAAGGTTATAATCACTGGATCATAATAATATCAGACTTGCTATTTGGTGGACATAACCTAGGGATTGGATGAGCTGCATTAAATCTTGGTGTCTTATGTTCTTTTCTATGTGATCTATTAATTTTTGTTATAAGTTATATTTACATGTAATTTTTATCTTTGTTTGAGAAAAGAATAACTCACCATCTTACCAATCCATGCTTCCTTTGGAATACCACAACCCAAAGGACTAGAGGGACCTCTATTAATCAAATATATAGTAGTATTGACAACCTCCACCCACATGTATAAGAGCAACCCAACATCCAACCTCATGCTCCTTAAGCACTCCATTATAGTCCTATTCATTCGTTTAGCCACTTCATTTTTCTGTGGAGGCCTCAGAATAATTTTTTGTCTATGAATACCATTAGTGGAGCAATAATTTTCAAATTCACAACTACAATACTCACCACCATAATCAAATTTGAGACATTTTAATTTCTTACCAGTCAACATATCAGAGTGAGGTTGAGTGGGAGTCTCATGATTGAGTGGGAGCAATGGAAGATGAGTGTAAGCTAAGGGTTGACAGGTTTAATGGCCAAAACTTCCAATTATGGAAGGTGCAAATGGAATACTATCTTTATTAGAAGAATCTATGGAAGCTGTTAGAAGGAAAAGCCAAGAACCAAGGATCTATGTCAAATGATGAATGAGATCTTTTGGATAGAAAGGAACTTGGAAGCATTTGATTATGTTTGGCACCATCGGTGGCATTTATTATTAGAAAAGTGAAGACAAAAGAAGATTTGATGAAAACCCTAGCAATACTATATGAAAAGCCCTCCACTTCAAACAACGTATTTCTCATGAAGCATTCATTTAATATGAAAATGGTAGAAGCTAGATATGTTGTAGATAATTTAAATGAGTTTAATACTATTACTAGTTAGTTATCTTCTGTGGGTATCAATTCTAAAGAAGAAATTAGGGCTCTCTTGATTTTGTGTTCTTTGCCTGAAAGCTAGAATAGCTGTGAGTAATTCTATTCCTGGATCTAGTACCCTAAAATATGATGATGTGATCAGTGTTATTTCAAGTTAGGAAGCTTATAGGAAATTCTCAAGTGGATCTACATCAGGAAGTGCTCTAAATGCACAAAGTAAGGGTAGAACAACTGAGGGAGGACACAATTCTAGAAATTATGTGAAATCAAGAGGAAAGTCAAAGGGGAGGAGGTCTCAATTGAGAGGAGAAAATGACTTTTGGTACTTTGGGAAACTAGGTCATAAAAAGAAAGATTAATGAAATTGAAAGGAAAATGAAGGAGATAAACCAGATGGAGAAAAGGAGGGAAATGTGGTAAGTAACAAATCTGAAGAGGATGTGATGCTTCTCTCTTTAGAAAGTGTTGATGATTCATGAGTTTTTGATTCTAGTGCTTCATTTCATGCTACACCTCATAGAGGTTATTTCATTGATTATGTCCAAAGTGATTTTGGACTTGTTTATTTGGGGGATAATCAACCCTGTTAGATTGTTGGAAAGGAAAAAATTAGGATTAAGTTGCAGAATGGGAATCATTGGCTACTACATGAGGTAAGATATATTCCAAAGCTAAATAGGAACTTAATTTTAGTAGGACAACTTAGTGATGAGGGCTATGTAGTTACTTTTAATGATGAAAATTGGAAGTTTTCAAAAGGTTCCCTTGTAGTAGAAAGAGGTGTGAAAGTAGGAACCTTATATCTTTGTACAAGTCATATTATTTCTTCTACTTTAATTGATTCAGAGAAAAATGAATGTTTAGGAACAATTGGTACAATTGAGCAGGGAGAACAAATAGCTGTTGCAGATTCTAATACAGTGCTATGGCACAATAGACTTGGGCACATGAGTGAGAAAGGTATGAATGTACTTCATTTAAAGAAAGTTATACTAGGTCTAAAATGTGTTAATATAGATTTGTGTGAAATTTTTTTGTATGGAAAACAAAAGAGAGTGAGTTTTGTAAAGACTCGTAAGGAAAACAAAAAAGGATAAATTAGAGCTTGTCCATACAGATGTATGGGAACCAACTCAGGTATCTTCCCTTGGTGGCTCTCATTATTATGTTACATTTATTAATGACATAACTATAAAATTATGGGTTTATTTCCTTAGAAAAAAATTTGATGTATTTCAAAATTTTAGGAAATGGAAATGATTGGTTGAAAATGAGATTGGTAAGAAATTTAAAATGTCTCAGATCTGATAATGGTGGTGAGTATTGTAATTGTGAATTTGAAGATTATTGATCTACTAATGGTATTTGTAGACAAAAAGCTATTCCAAGGACTCCATAGGTAAATGGAATGGCTGAATGCATGAACAAGACTATAATGGAGCACACAAAGAGCATGAGGTTGCATGCTGGGTTGCCCTTATACATGTGGGAAAAGGCTATCAATACTGCTATATATTTTATTAATAGAGGTCCCTCTACTCTTTTGGGTTGTAGTATTCCAGAGGAAGTATGGATTGGTAAGAAGTTGAGTTATTCTTTTCTCAAGACCTTCAGTTGTGAACCTTTTGCTCATATAGATTCTAAAAATAGAACCAACCCGAAAGCTAAGTCAAAGAAATGTGTATTTTTTGGATATGGTATTAATGAATTTTGTTATAGGCTTTGGGATTTTAAAAATAATAAAATTTTAAGAAGTAGGCATGTCATATTCAATGAGAAAGTCTTGTACAAAGATCCATTGCAACAACATGAGAAGAAAGAAGATGATTATGTAGTGTTAGATGATACTCCAAAAGCTAATGTTCCATCCATTCCTCATGATGTGCAACAAGCACATCAACAAATATAACACACACTAGTGAATGTTAGATAGTCAACAAGGAAAATTAGACCTCTAGAAAGATTTTTCCCCTCTTTGTATTCTATTTTATTAATAGATGCTGGTGGAACTCAATGTTATGATCAAGCCTTACACATGGATACTAAGGTTTAGTGGAAGTCTACAGTGAAAGAAGAAATGGACTTTTTTCTTAAAAATAAGACTTGAGATTTATCCAAATTTCTTATAGGTAAAAAGCTTTATAGAATATGTGGGTTTATAGGTTAAAAGAAGAAGATAGAGGTAAGAAAATATTTAAAGCAAGTTAGTTCTGAAAGGATTTGCACAACAAAAAGGCATTGATTTTGATGAGATATTTTCTCCTATTGTTAAGATGACTTCTATCCTTACTATTTTGGAGAGGTCAACTTCTCCCTTCTTATGACCTTTGTCAACATATCTGCTAGATTTTCATTTGTATTTATTTTCTCCATCTTTAACTATCCATCCTCCAAAACTAACCCAATGAAATGGTACCACAAATGTATGTGTTTGTTCTTTGTCAGAAAGCTAGAATGGCTTGGTAATGGCTGTGAATAATTTTTTTCTTGGATCTAGTACCCTAAAATATGATGATGTGATCGGTGTTATTTTGAGTGAGGAAATTCGTAGGAAATCCTCAGGTGGATCTACATTAGGAAGTGCTTTGAATGCACAAAGCAAGGGTAAAAAAATTGAGAGAGGAAGTAATTCTAAAAATTGTGGAAAATCAAGAGAAAAGTCAAAGGGGAGGAGGTCTCAATTGAGAGGACCGAATGACTACTAGTACTATGGGAAACTAGATCATAAAAAGAAAGATTTCTAGAATCAAAAGAAAAATGAAGGGGATAAACCAGATGGAGACAAGGAGGCAAATGTGGTAAGTAACAAATTCAAAGAGGATGCTTTGGTTTTGTCTTTAGAAAGTATTGATGATTCATGGGTTTTAGATTCTGGTGCTTCATTTCATGCTACACCTCATAGAGGTTATTTCATTGATTATGTCCAAGGGGATTTTGGGCTTGTTTATTTTGGGGGATAATGAACCCTGTTAGATTGTTGGAAAGGGAAAAATTAAGATTAAGTTATAGAATGGGAATCATTGGCTACTACATGAGGTAAGATGCATTCCAAGGTTGAGTAGGAATTTAATTTCAACAAGGAAACTTAGTGATGAGGGTTGTGTAGTTACTTTTAATGATAAAAATTGGAAGGTTTCAAAAGGTTTCCTTGTAGTAGCAAAAAGTGTGAAAGTAGGCATATGAGTTATCCAAGAATTGAGAATTGGAATGTAGTCAAATGGATTCTTAGATATTTGAGAGGAACAACCAATAAGTGTTTACACTTTGTGGGCTCTACTACTGATTTACAGGGCTATGTTGACTCAGATTTGGCAGGGGATATTGATACTAGGTAGAGTACTACATGTTATGTCTTTATTGTTGGTGAGGCAGACGTGAGCTAGGTTTCTAGGTTACAGAAGATTAATGTTTTATGCACTATAGAGGCAAAGCATGTTTCTTCTATAGAGACAGCCAAGGAGATGATAGGGCTTTAGTTCTTCTTGGAAGAATTGGAACACCCTTAAAAGGATAATTATTTTTTTATGGATAGTCAAAATGTCATTCATCTTGCGAAGAATTCAGCTCTGCATTCAAAGACCAAACACATACAGTTGTGGTGCAATTTCATTTAGTCAATTTTGGAGGTTGGACAATTATAGATGGACAAGACACATATAGATGACAATCTGGTACATATGTTTACAAAGGTAGTGACAAGGGAGAAGTTGAACTCCTCTTCAACTTCGGTTGGTCTTCTAGACTAAAATTGAATAAAAGAACAATAGAGTCTAGGGTGGTGTGATCTAGTGGGAGCCCCATTTGGTAGTCGTATTGCTATAGGATTACTCTCCAAGTGGGAGATTTTTGTCTAGTGTGGAGTTTGATTAGTCCCTAAGTGGGAGATTGTTAGTTTGTGGCTGACATGTTGTAACCCGAAAGTGAAATAAAATTACTTGTATAAAAGGGCTTAGGGTTAGGTATTTTCATTAAGGTTATGTCAAAATTGGTTCTTGTGTTGGTATTGAGCTATAATAGATTATAGATTATAATCAAGTTGTAATCACTAGATCGTAACAATATCGTACTTGTTATTTGGTGGACGCAACCTAGGGATTGAGTGAACCATGTGAAATCTTGGTGTCTTGTGTTCTTTTCTATGTGATCTATTATTTTATGATATTGGTTATATTTGCATGTAATTATTATTTTTGTCCATGGTTTAATCCTAACAAATAGAACAACTATGGAGCAGTTAAGTGATTTAATCAATAGATTGGGAGAAAACTTTGAAGCAATAATGGACAACTACTTTGAAGAATTAAAAGTAAAGATGAGGAATAGAATGAGAATTCCTAAGTTAGTTGTGGAATAACACTATGATGATGTATGTTTCATTATAGATACAATATTTGTATATACATAAGAAGTATTTCAAAGGGTAACATGGCTAAGGCTAATGCCCTATGAAGTAAATGTAGAGAAGGTAACTGCAGCAATTATTGCACTTTTGGTAGAAGACATAGATGTGAGTGCCAAGTAATTTGGCACATATGAAACTATAATTGCAAAGATGAATGCTGAATCTGGCATACCTAAAGCAAGGAAGAAAAGAAAAAGAAAGGTCATTGAGGGTGGAAATAAGAAACAAGGAGAAGGGTCTGAACAACCTATAGAGGTTAAGGAAGGAAAATGACAAGAACTTGATGTTGTGAAGCTAAAGGACACCAAGGAGAAAAATTTGTTGTGATTGAGCCTAAGGTAAATGATGACTCAAAAAAGGATATACAAGAAATGGTGACACCTCAGAGGCCAAAGGACAAGGTGGTCATGACAAGGAAAATAACTACACAATCCCCTATCAAGAAATTAATAGGAAGTTCACCGAAGAAGAGGAAACTAGCTAAAAAGAAAAAGAAACCAACACAAATAAGGTTGACGAGAAAACTAACCGTAGCAAAAGAGGAAGAGGAAAATGATGAAAAGACCAAGTCTAATGAACCCAAAAAACTTCAAATAGTGAAAAGACTCCCTCCAATGATTGTGGATCAGGTATCTACACAATTGATAGAATTTTAAAGTGCTATGGGATTCAAATATATCCAATATGATTCTTTGAATAATGTTGATCAAGATAAGATTGGAGAAGAAATGATTGACATGATGATCAAGTTTAGATGCACACCCCTAGAATTAGGAACTGGATTTCTAGTGGGATTGTATAATCAAGTGGATCCAAAGTGGAAATGGGCATTATCCACTAAGAAGCAAATAAGATACAACACTGACATACATTATGTCACATTTAGGGAAGAATCATATGTCTATAGCCCTTAAATATTTTGTCAAGATGTTTATGCCAAGAGATAGGGCATATAAGATTTTTAAAAATAAATCTCATAAATTTGAGCAAGATAGTATTTGGATATGCAAAGAAGTATTTGGGTTAATTACGCCATCCATGGAAGTGAGGGAAGGATGAGATGCAATAGAATTCAAAGATGCATACAAACAAGAAGTGGCCATGTTGAATAAGGAGATTCAACAACCAGTCAGTTAGTGTGAGTAGAAAGAGGCTGTCATAATAGAAGATGACATTGACACCCCTCCACCTCATCCAATTATACTAACTAAAGTTTAAATTCAAGGCTTAATAAAATATTTAAGAAAACTCTGTACTGACCCAATTTTGTCATAGATAGTCAAATATTCAAAGCTTGAAAATAAGAAGACAAATGATGATAATCTGACATCTGTTATAGAGGATTAAGGTTTTGAACAATTTAGTAAGGCTCTATTTATATATACACCATTAAATTGTATGCCAATTTTGAAAAAGGAGAAAAAATTTGAAGAAGACTCATGAACTAAATCGGTAGAAGATGGAGTATAAAAAAAGAACAAGAGGCTACCAAACTCTTATTCAATTGCTGAGTGCAAAGGCTATAGAATAAACAACTATGTCACCTATGCAACATGTGATTTCTACATAAGTGTAAAAGCCAAAATTGAGATCGATTGAAAAGGGAAAACAAATACAATTATCACTACCAAGTGATACACCTTCACAATCTCCTGATGTGACTCTTTTAGGTGTGGAAGATGACATGATAGTGAGCCTTGATGAGGTAATTACATTACCTATGTATAGTTTTAATAATCTTACACTAGAGCAGATGTAAGAGCTATAAACCTTGTTGAGCTATAAGGAAAAACAAGAACAACTAAGAAGAGAGAAGAAGAGAAGGCATGCACTACATACTATGAAAGATATTTTTGTAGATATATTTGGTATCATAGATTTAAATAATCAACATACAATTTTGGATTAGCTAGTATGTTTAGTTGATAAAATTTAGATACAAGATATAGACACCAACAAAAAATTATTACAGTGGTCTGAAAGATGAATGTAGCATAAAGTGTTATAGAAAGTCTTTTAGGAACTTGTACATAGACAAGCTAAGCTTTCTACATTAGTCACACAACTAGAACTAACTTTTGCAAACCATTAATTCATTATATTTGAAATTCTATGATATTAATTTCTTTACAGCAGATACTAGATGCTCATTAGAGCTATTACATGTAGACATAAGAGAAAATGTACTTACATTTTGAAAGAACACAAGTTCAAGTTCATCCTCTTATAGTGAACTAACATTCAATCAAAAGAGGTTAGCAAAGCTCATGACTAAAGATATAGAGATGAGGAATAATTTGATGCTAATTCAACTACAATTATTACCACATATAGAGATTAATCAACATGTTTTCTTTTTTTCCAAAGACATTTTAAAGGAAGAGCCAAAATTTTCACATATAGAAGGATACATTGATCTAGCTACCAAGCTTCAGATTCACTTTCAAATTGTGGAACAAGTTCAAGAAAGATGGAATAAAGACTTTACCAATATTTTGCAAGTCATGAATAATTTTGTGAAAAGGATCAATTAGCCACAATAGCCCCAAGTTCCATCTGTGACAAAAACAAGGGGGATATGAAATAAAAGGGGATATGAAAGAATAAAATGGAATATAAGGAATAAGGCTAGGAGAATCAATGTGTAGATCAAAGATCAGATATTAGATTTTATACGATCAAACTATGGTCTCATGGGGAGTACTAATTTTTGAAATAAATAATTATTTTATTCATGACAAAGTATTTTTGCCACTAATGTCAAATGGGGATATTTTTTATCTTTAAGCCTAAATTTTTTATTATTGTCCAAACACTTAGAAATTTATAAGGAAATATTACAAGGTCATCACTACGATCGAGTTATCTAGTAGAGGTTGAGCATACAAATCTTGTACTGATCAGGATAGTGATTGCCAAGTATTTAGTAGTGACCAAGTAGATGTACATACTGAACAATATAGTTGGAACCGAGAAATATAGATGAGACCAAGCAAGTTGAAAAGTCATTAAGTTCCAAGGATTCATTAAGTGCCAAGCAAGCAGGTATATAGAAGTCTAGTAACAACTTGAAGGAGTATACATGACTAAGCGTCAGAGCATTCAAGTGTTGAGTAGTTCAATTTTGACATATAAGTTTGTAATCACACAAACACATATGTAAACCATTTTTCTAACTTTTTATGATATTTAATATTTGTAGAGTCAACTAAGGAGATACTCACACATCATTTTAGAAGGTAATGATGGAAAGATATGCAATTCAACCAATCAAAAAATGGGATAGAAATGAAAAAATATGATGAGGTGTAAACATTCAATCAAGATCTAGAACCTTCACAGAAAATCTACTTAAGGAGGATTCTAACCCTAGAATCATGTGTGTGTGTGTGTGGAGATGCATATAAGTGTATGCGCATGTGAAGGAGTGAAGATGAAATTTGAAAGTAGATTAGAGAGAGATAGAGAGAGAAATCAAAAAAGTAAAGGAATGAATAAAGTTGTTGGATTAGAGATACAACAAAGAGGAGGCCCAGATCATCTTACAAAGAAACTAAGGGTCATGTACTAAATCTATTATTGGTAATTGAGATAGGGTAAATATCTTAATAGAGTGGTCTTAACAAGCTCATGCAAACCTCCTAACAAAGTCCTTACTTCACTATGAGTGTAAAATCCTTTAACAAGGTGAGACCTAATAGTATCTTAAGCTTTTGACAAGGTAGACCCCTCATAGGGTAGATCATATCTTATGATCAAATATTGTAACCCTAATAGGTCAACTTTATTTTTGCAATAGTGAAGATTTGTGGGTTTCATCCCCACCCCAATTTTACCTTCATCTTGAAGTATTTATGGGTAACCAAATCATTGTTTTATTTGTTGAAATATTTTATAGATGTTATGTATTTTATTTATGTTTCAACACTACAATTTTAATGGTGGATCGATTATATGAGATGAATTACATGTGGACTTATGAAATTGGTTTTGAAATGAAATGTTTAAGATCCTGATTCACCCCCCATCTCAGTATATTATTTCCCACATACTTATTCCAATAGATTGATATTGAATGATATTTTTCATTTTGATATACATTAAACTTTAATTTCAACCCAACTCATTCATAATGTGCATAAAAAGTTGTACTTTATCTTACTTTAACTCATTCATCATAATGAATCACATGAATTTTTATTATTTTATATAAAAAATTATCATGTTTATCAAACTTAGTATAACATGTAATCAAACTCATATGTGACTTATTTTGATGTAATAAGACATGAGATGCAAAATTATGTAATGATTTCTATATTTGTATCAAATCATCAAAATTGCGCACTTATTTAGACATATTTTTGGAAGCCCTTATCTTGTGGTTTGACCCACATTGGGCATGAGTACTTAAACCAACATGGGAAAGGAGAAACCAAGGAAACTAGGTCATCTAATAATGTTTACATGTTTTTAGGTCTCCTATGATGTGTAGTTGTTAGTTCCAAAAGGTTTGTTAAGCATTTTTTTATAGCTTTCTATATTTGTCATATTTGCATCAAAAGTTACAATATGGAAACTTTACATCTTTTTCTTAAAGAGTGGAAGGATGAAGGTTTTTTTTGTTAAGTTAGGATGTCAAAAGCCTAATATCAACACTCCTACCATGAAAGTTTTGAAATAAATCAATTTTGGTGTTACTAGATTGATCCAATGAAGTAATTAGTCTTACAAGGTCACTAATGTTGCTTATAGACCATTAGGGATGCTTTCATGAAGTGTGCTTGATAATGTCAGAGGGTCTCTATGGTGAAAAGTGGTATCAACTAGCCTAAACCTAGCCGATTGGAGCTAATGGAGAAGACAATTTGATCCCAGGATGAATGATTTGAAATTTATACAAACTCGCTCATTTAAACTAAGCAATACTACAACTTTTGGAATTAGGAAAGAAAGGAATGCCAAATCCAAACAAAGAAAGATATCCTTTTATGAGGTAGACCATTTTAGGACTCAAAAAAATGATCCTATAGCACCTAATTATTCATCAATACCTTGCATGAGCTCCAAGATATTCTCACGCAAAGATCATTGTCTAATGTTGCTTAGACATTCTTAGGGACACTTTCATGTAGAATTATTAATAATGTCTAGGGGAATCTATGACCAAAATTAGGTTGCCACTAGCTTATACTTGGTCAACTAACCTAAGAAAGTGCAATTGACCTAGCAAATACACTATCTCAAATGATAGCTACTATAGTTGACCTGGTTCTAGTTAGAGAGAAGATGTTTCAAGCCCAGAATGCATAGTTTTAAATTTGCACAAACTTTCTTATTTGAATTGAGAAACACTAATTTTTTTTACATTAGGTGAGAGAGGGATGCCAAAAAATAAAAGTTAGATATTCTCACACTAAGATAGGTTATTCTAGGGCTGAATGATATGATCTTATAGTGCCTAGCTATTTATCAACACCTCACACAAACTCAAAGATATGCTTTCTCAAATATCATTGTAACAATGTTGATCGAAGACCCTTAAGGCATTACATTACATGAAGCTCCTAAGTCAAAGAGGAAATTGTGAAGATTCTTCCCATATATCCTTATGCTTAGAAAAAATAGGGGTACCTCAACCTTTTCCTTGAGCATAGTGGTCATTGCTACTGCAACATTTATTTGTTGTGGCACCATCTTTTGAGGGACAACATTCGTATTGTGGGAAACCTTTGTATTATCCAATGTCTACACGAGTGCTTCTCTTTGTTGTGGACAATTGTGGAACATGTAGAACATGGACATATTTTCTTTAGTTTTCTTTAGATCTTCTACTACATTATACTTTTCAGTAGACCAAGTGGGGTTCTTCAGTATTGTTGGTATGTTCACTTGATTCTGATACTGTTGTCCTCCTTGGGCTAGCCTTACTAGTGGTGGATTGTTGTTTTCTTTGGGATCAGGTGGAGTTGGTTGTAGACCAGGAGTAATTCCATCTATCAAGGGATCCATTATATGTATTTCGATTGTCATTTTGAAAGGAAAAAATCTCATCATGTTGAAGATCGGGTTCTTGACAAAATAGGAATGAGAATTCCTCACTTGCTTGTTGTTCCAATTGTACATTCTGTGTAGAATCATAAGATTCCAATAGCATCACATTGAATTGAATAGGAGGAGGATTGTCATTTACTTGTGAGTTTTGATTCACCTCTTGATTTCCATTATAGTATGCACCATCATTTCTAGGCACATTTTGGCCATCATCATACTGATTGATATCAACATACTAAACGTTGTTGTTGTTGTTATCAACAAGAATGCTTCCATTATTTGGTCAAGTATTCCATTTTCATTTTTTCCTTTGGAAGAAATTGTTGTGATCAGGAGGATTGAAGTTGTTTTCGTTTCCATTGTTTCCTACATTGTTGTTATTGTTTTTGTTTGAAGTTCCTATTGTAATTGTGACCAAAATTGTTGTTGTAGGGGCCAACATTATTTCTTTGGAAGTTGTTATTTTGTCCTTGTGGCAATCTAAGATGTGTCAACTCATTGTTCATTTGTGATATGGTCTTCTTCATTTGACCAACTTTTGAAGGAAGATTGTTATCTGCTTCCATAGGAATTGTTGATTTCTGTTCAAAGAAAGTTGTTTTTGGGGGCTCATACCCTGGATATGTTATCGCTTGAGTTTATGGAGTGGGTGCCTGCTATAATGGAACTGGGTTCATGGGTATGAATTGGCTAGGCATGGTGGTTGCCCCTGTGGGGAATGTTGGTATCGTATGAACTGCTTGTGCCAGAAGCATCATTCCTCCTCCATTAGGATTAGCTTGCTTTGTGAACGTGATTGCTTCCATAAAGACTTTTTCCAACATGTCAATATTTGCTATAGGGAGTCTTCTCAAAAAAATTACAGTGAGAGGGTCCATAGCATTCAAATAAATCTAGATGGTAGCTTCAACAAGTATTGTGTATGGTGTTTCCAACTTGTGGTAGGCCATATGAAAGTGATGGTTGAAGCATGAAACTGTCTTAGCTGGGTCCCTTTTTATTGATATGAATTGTTGATGTATCACTACTAGATTGATGAATGTTTGGAATTGTTCCAAAAATATTTTTTTGAATGTATCCCAATCTCTAATGCATCCTGATGGAAAATTGATGTACCAATTGAAGGAAATTTACCCCAAAGAGTAGGGAAATAAAAAAAGAACCATGTCCTCATTAGCCACTTGCTTTTGGTTGCAAATTTCTTTGAAAACTTTGACATGATCTTCAGCAGTTCATGTTTCACCATAGATGAATCTTGGGAAAAACTTCTCAGGATTCTTGTGGCGATCATGGAGTGCACCTCTCAAGTTTATTGGCAAGTCTACAATGTTTGCAAAGAAAGCCATGGGAGGATTTGGTGGACCTAATGGTGGTTATTGAGGAATAGCTATTGGAGTATGTGGCAGTTCACTGGGTGGTTGGAGTGGAGGTGGAGTTGAAGAAGATGATGAAAATTCAAAAGGGAGTGGTTGAACTTGAGATGTTCCCTTGTCACTACGTGGTTTACAAAAGTGGGTAAGCTCGAGAAATTTTTGTGTACTTGGCATAGATCTTAATGCTCATTGAAATGGGGATTTTGGATCAATATCCTCCAGCTTGCATCAAACTTTGGAGAAAAGTGCACCTTTGCAGAAGTACACTTTGTCACCATTTTTTATTTTTCACACCATAGAGTTTTGCAGACCTACAGATCTATGGACTTGCATACCTGTGGACCTACGAAGCTACGTACTTGAATTTCTAAAAAAATTAGAAGTATTTTCTACGCTTGTACATAATGCATTTTATTGCAAGGGTGCAAATTTTTTTTTAAAACTTTGTCAAATTTTCCTTAGTTTCAGGAGTATGTTCTTTAGTTTGTGGCCCTCCTTCTATCACCACTTCTATTGGGCATTCATTTTGCATGAGGTCAATGGTAGGAATCCATTGCATAATTCCTCTCTTGAAAAGAAAATCTTTTTAAGGATTTTCTCCAAGGTTCAATATTTGTCTTGCGATGTACCAAAATCCGCTCAGTAGAAGATAAATGTGAGTGTTCACAAGGAGGCCTTTGCTGGTTCTAAAAAATCTTTTATCTTAGAATTGAAGCAAATCTATTCGCTGTCTGAAAATATCACACCAAAAAGAACAATATTTTTGTAGCTTCTATTTTTGGTGTCTCCATGCACTTCCACCTTAACTAATGACTTCCTCCTACTTTCTCTCTCATGCTTTCTTTTTTTTTGACATGTAAAGGGCTCATGCATCTAATTAATGAATAAAATATGGATGGAGCCCCTCTAAGCACTAGTTTGATTGTTAGTTTGTATATATGTAGTTTGTTTTAATATTTTAAAAGCATTTTATTGCATGAGGATATCTCTCACTCTTAGCACAAATTGAGGAGACGATTTCTTATAAATATGCCATTGTAAAATGTAAGAAGCCCACTATTATTATGCAATAAAATTATGCTTTTGGTGATCACATTTGGAGTGTAGTTATTCTTGCTTGAATGTGTCATTGTTTTGTCAATTTTATTCATGAGATTGTGATTGAGCCAAAGGTTTATTGCAATTTTTTTGGTTGTGCGATCTTTTAGTTCTGGTGTTTGCTATAGATATATGAATTCCATTGATGTAATGAGCTTGAGAAGAGATCACTTGATTGTGTCTACATAGCTTTTTTGTCTCACATGAGCACACTTTCCATGGCCTTGTGATTTGATGAAGAGGGAAACATCATTTGATTTGTTAAAGATTCTCATTGATGATTGCATCAATGGATTCTAGGAAGTGCTACTCCTATTTTCATTGGTTTCCTACCGATTTATTCGAAGGTTTAACTTGCACCATTTTGTGTTCTGTAGCTTATGTCCATTTAAAAATTTCAATTTCAAGTCATTTGATTTCATATTATATTTCTTTCAGTTTCATTATTTTCTTTGCTAACCCCTTGTTAGAATAGAAACGTGTAAGGACCCTCCTCATATGTACTTATCAAATATGAATCCTCTATTAAAACACTTATAGGAGATTGTATCAAAAATGAATTAATGTGTTATGTTGTGAATATCCTAAAAGAAACTAAGATTAGCTGATTCATTGATGTTTTACATACTTAATTCAAGAACTACTACATCACCTTGACTATTTAAAACATTAATTTTTACTAATGATGGTATGAAGTGTTTTCACCTGATAATGAGGATGTCAATTTTGATACCCCAATGATTAAGTTATATGCAATTTAGATGGTATCGTATGCCCTATTGGTGATGTTAGGATGTTTAAGTATATGCATGCCTAATGATGATTGTACTAGTGCTTAATTTGAATTAAGGAATAAGTTATGTTATATTGATTATGTGTTTGCTGATGATTATGTGAGTGGAAATGAATTAAATAGTACATTATATGAAAGATTCATGTTTTGATTTATGTAACCATCCAGATAAGTTTTGAATATATATGTATGTGATTTTCTTGAGCTACTAGTGTGTGCAATGAGTGTGTAGGATATTTATTAGTCAGGGAATCTAACGGAGAAACGAAACTGAACCGTATGTATTAATTGTGGAAACTAAGGTTAAATCTAATGAAAGATGCTAACCCCATTTTTTGTATTTTATTTGTGTTGTGGTTTGAATGAATGTATCATTTTGTAGTCATTAAATGTTAATGTTTCATAATAGTATTTTTATAGTGTCGCTTGACACTTGTGATTTGTATATGCATTATGGCATGATAGTTAGTAGTAACCATGTAACCTAAAGATCTAAGTCAGAGTAGGTTAGTGACCTTTTTTCAAATTAGTAAGTAATGAAGATTAATTACCCCTAATAAGGATTAGTGTGTAATCTACCTTTCGAAGGTTGTTAGTAGGTCCTAAATTATTCTTAGCTTTTGTTAGGTCTCTAATTATCCTGAAGGCCTAAAAACATGAAATTTAAGTACCCAAGGGGTATGGGTATGGGTTGGGGACATTTTACACCGCCTTAGCCCCTTTTGCTGACTTTTATGGTCCCCCAAATATCCCACTTTTCTATTTTTGCAAAAATTGAAGTTCCATCATGAGTTTGACAAGATAAACTCTAGCCTGAAGTTTGCTTTAGTGGTGAGGTTGAGTTAGAAGTTTCTAGAAACCTGAGTCAAGTGGGGGAGTTATTGCATGTTGCAAGTGGTTGAGTTTTGATCTTATTTTAGTGGCATTTTTCAGAGGTTTTGGCTTGTTACCCAATCTCTAGTTTTAGAGAGAAGTTTTGGAAGATTGAAAGCAAGGAAGGAAAAGTTCTTCTCAACTTGTTCATTTTACCATAACCTTATTGTGAAGGTAGGAGTTCTTCATCTCCTTTTTTCATGTTGTTCATGTTGCTCATGTTGTTTCATGCTTGGTTCATGGTTATGTTATTGTGGTTTTCATTGGAATGCTTGTATGTATGTTGGGAGGGTTTGAATATTGTTTTCATGAATGGATTTCCTTCTTGTTTTGTTTGGATTTTGAAAGGATTTTGTGGGTTGTTTTGGCATTACTCACCCTTGGATAGGGAAGAAGTGGCCATGTATGGGGGAAGGGCATAAGTTACACCCAAATAGTGTAGAGTCTCTTCTCATGACGAGAAGAGGGAAAGAGGGTAGGGTGTTATGGTCTCTTAATTGTCATCACAAACTAGGTTTTGAAATCTTGAAATTTGAAGAAAGTGAAAGTATGGAAATCCTTGTAATATTGGCCTCAAAAGGGCATTTTTGGAAGAACATATGTTCTTTAGTTTTTAGCCTCGAAAGGCTATGTTATGGTATGGTGATCAATATCTCCTATTTGGAAAATCCACCTTCTCCCTAGTCTGGTTCAATGTTTGAACATATTGTGCAAAACTGGGATGGGGATGCATGCTTGGATGGTTGAGTTTTGATCTTATTTTAGTGACATTTTTTAGAGGTTTTGGCTTGTTACCCAATCTCTAGTTTTAGAGAGAAGTTTTGGAAGATTGAAGGCAAGGAAAGAAAAGTTCTTCTCAACTTGTTCATTTTACCATAACCTTATTGTGAAGGTAGGAGTTCTTCATCTCCTTTGTTCATGTTGTTCATGTTGTTCATGTTGCTCATGTTGTTTCATGCTTGGTTCATGCTTATTTTATTGTGGTTTTCATTGGAATGCTTGTATGTATGTTGGGAGGGTTTGAATCTTGTTTTCATGAATGGATTTCCTTCTTGTTTTGTTTGGATTTTTAAAAGATTTTGTGGGTTGTTTTGGCATTACTCACCCTTGGATAGGGAAGAAGTGGCCATGTATGGGGGAAGGGCATAAGTTGCACCCAAATAGTGTAGAGTCTCTTCTCATGACGAGAAGAGGGAAAGAGGGTAGGGTCTTATGGGCTCCTAATTGTCATCACAAACTAGGTTTTGAAATCTTGAAATTTGAAGAAAGTGAAAGTATGGAAATCCTTGTAATATTGGCCTCGAAAGGGCATTTTTGGAAGAACATATGTTCTTGAGTTTTTAGCGTCGAAAGGCTATGTTATGGTATGGTGATTGACATATCCTATTTGGAAAATCCACCTTCTCCCTAGTCTGGTTCAATGTTTGAACATATTGTGCAAAATTGGGATGGGGATGCATGCTTGAATTGTTCTTCAAATTGTGTAGTTTTACCTATGGGCCAGTTCTTGTCTTCTCCATGAATTGCCTTGATGCATTGAAGATATTGGAAATGATCTCTTGTGAAGGACCTAGAAGATAATTCATTTGAATTGTAACAATATGTAAAAAAATGTATTTAAAATTTGATGTATTGGCAAGGATGTTAGGTTTTTTTACTGGTTCTTTCCCAATGGAGCCTTGAACCAGGTTGATTAATAGAAGAGAAAAGATTGAGTAATGTTTCTTGCCTATGAGATTTTCATATTCAGTTTTGCATACATTTACTTGATATTAGAGGTGATGACAATTCTGCCTCACTATGGTATTTTCATTGTTGGAAATAGAGATAGAGTAACTGAGAGGGGAGGGGTGAATCAATTACCACAAAAATAAATCCAAAAATCCTTAGATGTCTTAAAATATAGTTGCTACTGACACTCGGTAACCACACAAATAAATGCTGAAACTTGATAGATGTTCTATTAACTTATTAAGCATTTAAAGTGATTAACATGCATGCATAAAGGAAATAACATGAACACAAGAGACATCGAATTTAACATAGAAACCCAATATGGGAAAAATCGCCAAGTAACTAGTCACCAATTTTCAATCTTCTGAAGTGAGCCCTATTAGGAGCCAACCTGGTTAAAGGTTACAAAACACACTATTAGGTGTGACCCTGTTAGAGGATTTAACCACCCTATAAGGAGTGGCCTGGTTGGAGGTCTTAAGAATAATTCAATTGAATTGTCACCTTGTTAGAGGATTTACAAAATGGCTGTTAAACCAACTCTGTTAAGAGATTTTGAATCACTATTACAATGATTAAAAAGCAACAATGAAGTGATCTGAAATATATGCAACTTATCTTTGCTGAATACAAATCTCTGTTCTACTTTACTAGATCCTCACTAATCAAATACAACTTTGTAGCTCCATAAGGATATCTAATCCTTCCACAACATTCACTCATATATTCAATATTCTCTCATTCCATTTACATCCATACATTTGCACTCTTATGCATCCACACTCTTCATATTCATGAATTCACAACTTGCCCTTTCATATATACCTTATAGATTGTCAAGTCAGCTCAATTACAAGTTACAACAACTAAAAAACATTAAATTAGTCGGCTGCAAACATTGCACAAAATAATTAAACTTAATTCTTTAAAACAATAAAATTCTTTGCTGCCCGACCCAGCTCGGTGACCACTGCTCCAGAATGGTTTCCCCAGTGTTAACCAAGTGAAGTTCGGTAAACACTGCAAGTTCCTTGCAACTTCCTTTAGAGACCAAGTTAAGTTGGTAAACACTGACCTTCCTTTACTTACCGAGTGAGCTCGGTAAAAGCTAACTTTCTCTTTGATGACTAAGTGAACTTGGTAGACATTGACTTTCCCTTTGTTAACCTTGAGAGCTCGGTTAACATTAACTTTTTGCTACAAAATCTTTTGATGCCCGAGTGAGCTCGGTAAGAGCTAACTTACTGTGTAATGTTCAAGAATGTTCGGTAATCACTATAAATTGCTTTGCTAACCATCTGAGCTAGGTAGACTCTGTCTGATGGCTGATATGACATTTGTGTAACATTAAAGACAATACACAATTAACAATTGTATCCAACAATCTCCCTCTTTGGCATTGATGGCAACACAACATGTCATAGAAGAATGAAATTTGAAAACAAGTCTTTTCTCTTATATGGCAACACAACATGTCAACATAAAAATTCTTCCTCAAAGATAGAAAACTCTCCCTCTTACAGTAATCTCCCTCTGTGAAGGAATTATATAGCAAACTCTTTATCTTAAACAAATTTTAGATAGATATGACAGTAAAACTCTCCCTCTTTGACAACACATGCCAAAGACAACTCAAGTCAAATAAATTTTAGTGTACCTTTAGTACTGATTCATATGCAATATTTCCTGATTATGCTGCATCAACTGATAGATCTTCAACCTAGTATGAGTTGATGCATCACTAAAACTTCATTTTAGTGAACTTTAGATAGGGGAGTGACCCCTAACTTACCTCTTAGATACAAGAATGAATCCTTAGGTAATGGTTTTGTGAATATGTCAGCAATTTGTTCCTTTGTATGAACATATTCCAATCTGATATCCTTATCTTGCACCAATTCTCTGACAAAATGATATTTTATTGCAATGTGCTTGGTTTTGGAATGCATCACTAGATTCTTAGATATGTTGATTGCACTTGTATTATCATAGAACATAACAATTGGTTCTTTGATTTCCACCTTCATGCCTTCCAACAACTGTTTAAAGAAAATAATATTAGAACAGTTTACTACTGCAGCAACATACTTTGCCTTTGCTGTAGATTGGGATGTACAATTCTGCTTTTTGCTTGTCTAAAAAACCAACCTCTTTCCAAGAAAGACTGCACCTCTACTTGTACTTTTTCTATCATCAAGGTTTCCTGCTGAAATAGCATCAGTAAACACTTTCAAATCCAGATTACCTCCAAATTTGTACCATAAACCATAATCCTCAGTTTCTTTCAAATATCTCATTATTCTTTTGATTGTCATTATGTGATTTTCTCTTGGTTTTGCTAAAAATCTTGCTACAATACCAACTACAAGGGCAATATCTGGCCTAGTATGAACTACATACTACAAATTTCCAATCATAGATCTATACAATGTTTGATCTACTTCTTTTGATTCATCTTCCTTAGTAAGTTTTAATCCAATACACATAGGAGTCCCAACTGGTTTACAATCTTCCATTCCAAACTTTTTCAATATCTCCTTGATGTATTTTGATTGAGTGATGTAGATACCATTTTTATTCTATTGAATTTGAAGATCAACAAAGAATTTTATTTCACCAAACATAGACATTTCAAATTCCTTGTTCATTTGTTCTGAGAATTCTTTGCAAAGATCATCATTTCTTGTGAACATAGTGTCATCTACAAATATCTTAGCTAAAACAATCTTATCATCCGATCCTTCTTTTATATACAAGCTACTGTTATCATTAGTTCTTTGAAAACTAATCTAAATAAGATAGTTATGCAATCTTTCATACCATGCTCTAGGGGCTTGTTTCAGATCGTACAATACCTTGTGTAATTTATAGACCATGTTCTTCTTATCTGGATCAATAAAACCTTTAGGTTGTTCAATGTAAATCTCTTCATCCAACATACCATTGAGGAATGCTGACTTGACATCCATCTGATAAAATTTGAATCCTTTGTGAGTAGAATATGCTAGTAAGGTTTGACTCCTTCCAATCTTGCAACAAGAGAAAAAGTTTCTCCATAGTCTATTCCTTCTTCTTGAACATATCCTTTGCATACTAGTCTAGCTTTGTTTCTTGATACCTTACCATCTTCATCCAACTTGTTTTTGAATACCCACTTAGTTCCAATCACATTTTTGTCTTTAGGTCTAGTTACAAGGGTCCATGTCTTTTTTTTCTATCTGTTCTATCTCTTCATTCATAGCTTCAATCCAACTATCATTTCCCAATGCATCTTTGATATTTCTAGGTTCAAAATCAGCAATTAAACAAGTACATTTCAACTTATTTCTTGTCATGGTTCCTTTAGATTTATCTCCAATGATCTGATATGCTGAATGACATCTCCTGACATACTTAGCTAATACAGGTTCCTTGCCTTTTGAATGAATTTCATTATTATCCTCTTGCATTTCAACTTCAGGTTCTATCTGTTTTGGCTCGGTAGATATTTGCTCAATAGATGTTGGCTCGGGTCCTTCAGACTTGGTAGACACTTGCTCGGTAGTCACTGAATTTAACTTTGTTTGCTGTGGCTTTGTTTGAACTTCCTGTAACTTGGTTATAGATGACTTGGGAGTAGAATATTCTTGATTCTTTGATGTAACTAGTACTATATCAGGTTCAATGAAGACAAACCTTTTATAATCTTCTGGTTCCCTTCTTCTTTCTTCTTCAGTCCTTCTGCAAACTCATCAACTTTCACATGTGCACTTTCTATGACTTTGTGAGTAGACAAGTTCAAACATCTATATGCCTTACTTTTGCATGAGTATCCAAAGAATATACCTTCATCACCTTTCACATAAAATTTTCTTTTTCTAGATTATTTCAAAATGTAACATTTACTTCCAAATAATTTAAGGTAACTTACATTAGGTTTATAGCCATACCATAACTCATAGGGGGTTTTGAATGAGTCTTTCTTTAGCTATACTCAGTTCAGGGTATGAACTGCAGTGCTAATAGCTTCCTTCCAGTATTTGATAGCAATGCTCTTTTCAATTATTAAAGTTCTTGCACAATCCATGATGGATTTGTTCCTTCTTTCAGCTATTCCATTTTTCTGGGGTGTTCTAGGGGCTAATACCTATCTTTGGATTCCTCTTTCAATGCAAAAGTTATTAAAATCATGTGAAATGAATTCTCCACCTCTATCTGACCTCAAGCATTTTAATCTTTTCCCTATTTCCTTTTCTACTCTAGCCAAATACCAGTTGAACTTTTCAAATGCTTCTGATTTGTTTCTTAGATACATGACTATCATCATTCTTGAGTAATCATCAACAAAAAGAATGAAGAACTTTTCTCTAGTATAGCTTTCAATTCCAATAGGTCCACATAAATCAGTATGCACAATTTCTAATATTTCTTTAGACTGATAATTTTTACTTTTAAAACTAGTCTTTCTCATTTTACCAATTTGACAATTTTTGCATAGACTAACCTCAGGTTTCTTTATGTTAGGAATGCCGCTTACTTTCTTGAATTTGCTTATCTTTACCAAATTATCAAAATTTACATAATACAACCTTTTATGCCATAACCAACTTTCTTCAACTTGAGCAATGAAACATGAACATTCATCTAGTTCAAGATAGAACAAGTTACCTTTAGTTTGAGTACTTGATCCAATCAGCTTTCCTTTGCCATCTAGCAGTCTTGCTTTACCATGCATGAATTCTACTTTAAATCCATTATTGAGTAGCTATGCCAGACTTAAAAAATTATGCTTTAGTCCTTCTACCCAATAGGCATTATCACATATAAGTTCTTTGGTTAGAGAGATTCTCCCTCTTCCTTTTATACAACAAGGTTCATTGTTACCAAATCTTACACTGCCACCATCGTAGTCTTCAAAGTATTCAAACTTAGTTTTTTCACCATTTATGTGATGAGAACAACCACTACCTATGATCCATGTATCATTTTTTCTCATATGAGAAATGAGTGCCATTTCCTCATCATTATAAGACTCATCTTTCACAGCAATGTAGACAATTTCATCTTCTTCTTCATCATTAGAATCTTTAGCCATAAAACATGTTTTCTTACCTTTATCCTTGAATGATCTGAAGTCTTTCTTGCCATTAAACTTTTATCCTTTCTTCTCATCTTTATTCTACTTGTTTGGATATCTAGAAGCAATATGACCAATTTCTTCACATGAAAAATAGATTAAAGGAACTTTACCTTTATATTTTCCTCTGCCTTTAGAATATTTCCTTGCTAGTAGAGCTTCAATTACTTCAAGATCACTATCTGAACTTTGGTCTGATTCATCTTCACTTTCTAATTGAGATTCCTTTTTCTTTTTACTTTTCTCCTTGAGTGAAAGATTGGCTTCAAATGTTGACTCAATGTTCTTGGAAGCTGGAACATAGTTGTCAAAGTTGTCTAGTTCAAATGCAGTTAATCTTCCAACTATGGCCTCTAAGTTTATCTTATGATAAGCTTTACATCTTCTTTCTTGAATTGAAGAAACTCTGATTGCATAAATGGGAAGTAGAGTTCTGAGCACTTTACTTATGACTGTCTCTTCCTTGATATCTCCTCTAGATGCTTTGATTTCACTAACACATGTTTTGACTCTTTCAACATATTTTGCAATGTTTTCATCCTCTTTCATTCTCATTTGATCAAATTGTCCTCTCAAACTTTCTACTTTGGCTCTTCTAACATTATCATCTCCTCCATAGATCTCTTTCGGCTTTTCTCACATTTCAAAAGCAGATTTGCAGTCCTTGATATCATCAAAATTTTCATAACTCAGAGCAGATGCTATATCTATCATCATAATGTTGTGGGTCTTCTTTTTAGCAATATCATTGACAGATAGTGTACCGACTAGTTTTGCATATTTTTTATCAAGGTATTTTAGTCTCGTGTCTCCAACAGAGGCTAGATGAAGTCTCAGCAACCCTTGCCATGCTGAGAAGTTGTTCCTATTAAGTCTTGGAATTTACCTTTTATAAGACATCCTGATCTTTGGCTTAGATCCTTGAAATCTTATCCTGCAAGCACCAAAAGCTTTGATACCAATTGTTGGAAATAGAGATGGAGTAATTGAGAGGGGAGGGGTGAATCAGTTACTACAAAAATAAATCCATAGATCCTTAGATGTCTTAAAATATAGTTGTTGCTGACACTCGGTAACCACACAAATAAATACTAAAACTTGATAGATATTCTGTTAACTTATTAAGCATTTAAAGTGATTAACATGCATGCATAAAAGAAATAACATGAACACAAGAGACACCAAATTTAATGTGGAAACCCAATATGGGAAAAAACACCAAGTAACTAGTCACCAATTTTCACTCTTCTGAAGTGAGCCCTGTTAGGAGCCAACCCTGTTAAAAGTTACAAAACACATTGTTAGGTGTGACCCTATTAGAAGATTTAATCACCCTGTAAGGAGTGGCCTGGTTGGAGGTCTTAAGAACAATTCAATTGAATTGTCACCTTGTTAGAGGATTTACAAAATGGCTGTTAAATCAACTTTGTTAAGAGATTTTGAATCACTGTTACAATGATTAAAAAGCAACAATGAAGTGATCTGAAATATATGCAACTTATCTTTGCTGAATACAGATATTTGTTCTGCTTCACTAGATCCTCACTGATCGAATACAACTTTGCAGCTCCATAAGGATATCTAATCCTTCCACAACATTCACTCATATATTCAATATTCGCTCATTCCATTTACATTCATACATTCACACTCTTCATATTCATGAATTCACAACTTGACCTTTCATATATACCTTACAGATTGTCAAGTCAGCTCAATTACAAGTTACAACAACTGAAAAACATTAAATCAGTCGGCTGCAAACATTGCACAAATCAATTAAACTTAATTCTTTAGAACAATAAAATTCTTTGCTACCCAACCTAGCTTGGTGACCACTACTCCAGAATGGTTTCCCCAATGTTAACCAAGTGAAGCTCGGTAAACACTGCAAACCTTGCAACTTCTTTCGAAGACCTAGTTAACTCGGTAAACACTGACCTTCCTTTACTTACCGAGTGAGCTCGATAAAAGCTAACTTTCTCTTCGATGACTGAGTGAACTTGGTAGACATTGAATTTCCCTTTGTTAACCTTGGGATATTGGTTAACATTAACTTTCTGCTACAAAATATTTTGATGCCTAAGTGAGCTTGGTAAGAGCTAACTTATTGTGTAATGTTCAGGAATGCTCAGTAGTCACTATAAATTGCTTTGCTAACCATCTGATCTCGATAGACTCTGTCTGATGGTTGATATGACATTTGTGTAACATCAAAGACAATACACAATTAACAATGTATCCAACATTTCATGTGTTGGTAATCATATTAGTTTGATCTAGAATAATTTGATAGAATGACGATAAACTGTTATACAATTTAAGATTCAAAGTATGTTAAAGAAAATTCAATGCTTGATTTGAGCATCATTGTAATTTTGTAATTTCTTAGGAATCAAAGTAACCCTATGTCTTGGTTTAAAATACAATAATTGAACTCGATGAATGTAATCAACACTAGAAGGAAAATCAATACTATTGCCCTTGATTTATTAGAAATAATTGGCTTAAATCTGATTAGAAAAGAAAAAAGCATATACATTCCTTTGTTAAAGATGAAATTGTAGTAGAAAATTTAGCACTTAGAAAAAAATATGGTTGAAAAAAAAAAAAATCCCTAGGAGTAAAACACTCTTTGGATTTTGTATGGAAACAAATCAAATTCCTTTTTGGAATAGAGAATATTCTAATTGATTCCTTTAGAAAAAAAGAAAAATATTTTTTTCTAAATTTAGTTAATAAAAGATTTTTTTTAAAAAGTACTTTTAATCTAATAAATAAATCCTCAAATCTAATACCCTCATAACCTTATTTCAAAGTCTCACCAACAAAACTTTATGTAATAAGTTACACTTACCACCCCACTCAATCATCTCCTTGTCATCAGCTTTGGTAGAGGGGTAGACTTGTAAACCAAAGTCTATGAATTTTTATGAGTGACATGACCCTTGTATCTTCCTAGAAATTCGTAGGGCACATTTAGACCTTGTGTTGGTAAGGAAAGTGGTTTTGTGGGGGGGGGAGGTGGGCTTTTAAGCCAAGTTTCTTTTGCATGAGTGTTTAACACTCTTTCTTGCCTTTTCTTAATGCATGTTTTTCTTAAGACTCTGCCCAAACATGTGAGAGGGGACCAGACTTGCCAAGGCAGGTCTTGGGCAATGTGAGCCTTGGGGACTACCCAAGGGGTGTGGGAGTTGCTCATTTAATAAAGTGTTCAAAAACAAAAATACTATCAAACATCAACTCTTTCCTTTCATCCCTATCAATTTGTCATAGCACTTGGTCTTATATGTGTGCAGACATGGGGCCACATGTAGGAAGATGCGTTGGGCAGCTAGGGTTAGTTAGGAGAGTCAGGGGTTTAGTAGAGTTAAATGTTAGTAAGGTTAGTGTTTAAGAGAGTTAGTAGTATTCTGTGATTAGTAGTTTTTCTTTAAATAAATTTAAATGTTAGAAAGTTAGCTTGTAGCATTAGTGTTAAATATTAATAAAGTGTTAGTAGACTTTTAAATTAGTGTAGTTAAAAGCTAGAGTATTATTAATGTTAGTTAATGTTAGCTATTTTATATTAGTAATAATGATTAGTTAATGTTATTTAATGTTAGTATTTGTTAGTATAGGATTATGTTTAGAATGTTAGTTATTATTTTTATTTTTTTATTTTTGCTTTATTTAAGCTAGTTAAAATAAAGTTTCAATTTAGTTTTAATTAAAAATAGTTTAAGTTTAGTGATGTTAGTATTTAGATCTTATTTTATTAAGTGTTTTCATTTTAAGTAATTTTAAATTTTGTTTATTTTAAATATTGGTTAGAAAAAGAAAAGAGTTTGTAGTTAGTATAAAATGGATAGGTAGGTTAGCTTATTTGAATAAAATTTTAAATTTAGTTTTGTTTGGTTAAGTAGTATATGCTATGTAATTTAATTTAAATGTTTTTTTTAAAATACTAGAGATTAATATGTGTTAAATATTAGCTTGCTTTGATATTAGAATTTTATTTAGTTTTAGAATATTAATTAGTCCTTTTTCTTATTTAAAAGTTTAAATTCAAATTTAATATGATCTAGATAATGTTGAGCCATTAAGTTGACGTATCAGTTATATATATTTTTTCTTTTAAGTTTAAAATTAAAAGGATGTGTTTGTTGTGTTAAATTAAATAAAGTTTAAATACATGTATGATCAATGCAACATGATATTGATTAGTGAGTCCTTATTTCAAAACATTTCGAATAATGGAGTTAGTTCTATGATCCCAATATGTTGAAATAATTAGAATTGTATTTATTCTTTTGTCATCCGAATTATTTAAAAGTATTTTATTATTATTATTTTTTTAAGTAAATGAAAGTGAAAATGTCTTGAATCTTTTAAGTAATTGAGGTTGGATTGTTTAATTTAATTAATCAATTTAATAACGAATGGTCAGACTTAATGATCTACTCATGCTTTTTGTTCATAAACCTAAATGGAATATCAAGACTCTTGATTGGAGAACTTGTTTACTATCCTTAGTGTACCTTTGTTCTAAACTGAATTAAACTATTCAAATTTAGTAAGATTATTTATTATTAACAAAATTAAAAAATTAAAATTAAAATTGTTGGCGTGTTTTTGCCCTATATTTTTGGGCATGATAGAATGCATTTTAGTTGCATTGGTAGTTACATGCATTAAAAAATAGAAAATACAAAAAAATTGTTCTTTTTGGTGTGATATTTTGAGACAGTGAACATATTTACTTCAATTCTGAGATAAAAGAGTTTTTAGAACCAGCAAAGGCCTCCTTGTGAACACTCACATTTATCTTCTACTGAGCAAATTTTGGTACGTCGCAGGACAAATATTGAACCTTTGAGCGGATCTTTAAAAAGATTTTCTTTTCAAGAGAGGAATTACGCAATGGATTCTTGCCATTGACCTCATGCAAAATGAATGCCCAACACAACTTAGATATAAATGCTAAGTAGCTCAGTCTCTAAAGAAGCTTAACAATAACAATAAATCACAAATTACTATCCCAATAGTAACCTACTTGCATAATGTAATAGTAAAACATCTAAAATATCATCCACACTAGTATAACACCATAATTTAATGTGGAAACCCAAATTGGGAAAATTCACCTATAACATGCTACCATTTTTTTACTCTTATAAAGTGAGATCTATTAGGAACCAACCTTGTTAAAGGTTACAATACATATGTTTAGGTGTGACCCTATTAAAGGTTATAATTAATATGGTTAGGTGTGACCCTTTTAAAGGATTTAAGCACCCTATTAGGAGTGACCTTTTTAGAGGACTTAAGAACATTCCATTAGAATGTCACCTTGATGAAAGGATTTATAAATGATTGTTAGGTTAAGCTTGACTAAAGGATTTCAACTGATACAATGGTTAAACAATAATAGAAGTTTGATCTATTAAATATAACTCACTTTGCAAATAAAAATCACAATTCATTTCAATAGTTGATTTCTCGATTGGTCTCCATTATAATATCTATCACTAATTCACTTAGAAATCCTTTAAGAAATCACTCTTCATCTCAACTCTTCACTATTTAGCCTTTTGCTCAAGTTCACCAATCAACAACACCAACAATTACTCCAATCTCTATTAGGCTAGTCCTTATGCCTTCTTAAATAGGTAGCATTGATCTTTATCTTCTTAAACATCACCATAGATCTTAGGTTTAGGTTAGATTTATCAAATCCTTATATCATTTCATTTTCTCCTTCTCCTAGAAACTTCTCAAAAATTCTCTTTGAATCCACACCAAGAAATGCAAAAACATGATTTCCTTGCATTAAATGTTCCAACTTATTAATCCTTATCTCCAACACACTTTATATATTTTAAAAATTCAAATTGTATTAGCCAGGAATCTCGATTTCTTCACAAACTATAAAATATTGACAATTAGTCAATATTGTTTTCTTTAGCTTGTTCATCACTAGATAATAAGGTCAACACTAAATTATTTTTATGGCTTATACTATCTTCACTTAGTCTTTTCCTGATGCTTGGTCAACACTAAATTTTCTTAGCTTCTAATATTTACTCGGTCAACACTAGCATAGCTCGACTTTAAGTTCCTTAATCTTTTGATTGAAAGCTTGGTTAAGCCTATGCAATTGGTCTCACATTGATCATATCATCTAGAGTTCAACAAAAATAACTCTTTCAATTAGTGTTATGATTAAACAACATATTATTTTGTCAAGGTCCAACTGATCAAGTGCCCATTATAATTCCTCATAACTCAACTTTTCCACTAGGTCCTATTTTTATCTCTTCTTCTCAAATCCTCTTCATCAATCATCTTGATATGAAACTCTACTCAGGTAGAAACTATTAGTAATAAGGTTTGACAATTGTTGGCCTTATCTTTGATAGGTTAAGTTTTTTTTTATACTTCTAAGTCATTCCTACAATTTATTTAGAGAGGGTTTTTATTTGTTTTAAATCCTTTTTTCCCTAAATAAAAAACCCTAAGTTTTGACCATATTTTCCTTTCCTTTAAATGTCTTATTTTCCTAACCCTTCAAGGCTTATAATGATTAAATGAGGCAGTTAATCACATCATCACAACAACCAAAATGTGAAATGGTTAACTGGAGGCAAAGTGTAGATGAGGTAAGAAGATAGTTAAGCACAACCTCACTATGGTTAGTACGATGTTGAGGTAAAAGTTTGTAGAGTTGCAACATAACTTAAAATGTATTTGCCATAATTTTGTGAGCCTTGAAGGCATATACGAATAGACTATTTTAAAGGAACAAGGAGGGTTAAGATGGTAAGGCATGTGTGACATCACAACCATTAATATGAAAAGTAAACATAGGTAAAAAATAAAATAAAAGGTGAGGTAGGTCTATGTAATAATTAAGCACCATTAATTGACAAAATATTAAACTAATGTCTAATTGTCTAAAATGCTGCCAAAATCTTTGGTTGAGTTTTCCTTAAGAATTTTGAGAAGGAATTCTGTGCATGCAATAGTTAATGTCAGAAATACTAACTTTAATTTTAAAGTTATTATTAAAAGGTGCATTGTAATGGTTGCCATTACAAAAAAATTGTAGATCTTGAAGGATTTATAGATAATTGACTTTTAGTGCAATTTAGAAAGTAAGGTGCTCAGGATGGCAAAACAAGGATCATAGAGGTTGGAAAAAAAGGTGGAAGAAGTGTTAGTATCTTCTAGCAAATCAAAATAGAAGAAGCCAAGTCCTTTTGATAGTGAATGACTAGCCTTTCTTTTAGGTACATGAAATTATAAAACCTTAAATTCTAATGAATTGCATAATAGATATGCATTCTATAGAGGAATGATAGTGCCAAACACAAATAAAAATGAATTTTTCTAATTTTTCTATAATAATGGAGTAAAAGGTCCTCCCAATTCAAACTAATGGGAGAGGAATTTGGGAAAACTTATAGTACTAGAAATGTTCATTGATATAGAATTGGTAAAGGCCCTTGTTAAAGATCACAACCTTACTTCTCAGTCATTCCATAAGGTAGATCTTAGCATCCTATGCAGGTTGGATATGAACATATTTATTGAAAGTTTTGGACTCTAAGGACCAATGGGTCTTGAGATTGACATAGAGAAATTGGAAATGCTGTTTTTGTCTTAGTAGCATTTATTTATAGGGAAAGTAATGACAATTAACATTCCTAGGAGTAAGAAAGAGATGAGATAAATCCCAAAGAATATATATAAGTTTACGCCCCTAGAATACTTCTAGAGGTATATTCAAAACACAATTTTGGTGTGAACAAAGCATTGGGTATTATTGGGACAATGAATGTGTTGGATTTTGATTTGACTAAAAAAACTTAGGAATTGGCTAAAAACAATTATGGGTATTCTAAGAAGAAAATACAAAGATCATCTAACAAGACCTTGAGGTGTTCTCCACTTTGAATTCTACAAGATTTAGGTGGACTTAACTAGGAATTCATTCTTATTCACTTAGTATTTAGATTCTTGAAATGAACTCTAGAAATAATAGATGGTTGAACCTTCTTTCTTCTAATTCAATGGTAACATTGAAGTGATAACTAGCTATTTTACCAAACCCTAAACTCCATGAATCAAGCATAGGCTGACATTTTAAACTTCAACAAAAAAATATTAAATGATTGATTAATATGAATTTTTGCAACATGTAAAATATCCCAACTAAATCAACTTATAAGGATGGCCATTTCCTTGTCTATTAGGTTATAACTCACAAGGGTTATACACCTATGTCTAGATCTTATATCGACACTTAGTGAAAAGATCACTAGTATTCATTTCCAGATCTCATACTTATCCTATCTTCAAATGAAAACCAAAATTTCTTCTAGTTTGCATTAAGAATTTATATAAACCATTAGATAATCAAAAAATGAAAATTGAAGTATAATTCAAAATTAATTACAACTAAAACTTTATAACTTTGCTATTAAATCTGAGAGACCAGAATGAAAATAAGAGAAGAGACAAGATTTGGAATGAACAATAAGCTCTCTATATTTGTATTAAATTCTTTGAAATTTTATATAGTTCAATGCTTATCCCTATTAGAAAATAATACAAGTAGACCAACAAGTGTTAAATTTGATATTCAACTCAGGAACAAAATTACACTCTGCATTAATCTAATTTTTTTTTACAAGTTTAGGTTTTCAAAAGAAAATTCAAACCATCCGCCTTGGAAACTCACTTATATAAGCTTCAGGTTTAGAGGGAAAAGTACATATGTCCTTAGACCAAAAGAATTACATATAAGACAAAAATTTCACTTTCAAATGCTATATAATAGAAACCAAAATACTTGTGACCTTTTGTTTGATATCAGAATAACCCCTTCATTGGTTGCTTTGTGGTGGGACAATTTTTTTTTTTTGGCAGTTTCATTCTCCACTATACCTGATGATTGGCTCTTTTTTTCATATTTTACATTAGGTTGTGGGGCCACCTTTTCTTCTCCTATTGTGCTTGGCTCTAATATTATAATATCTAAAATAGGTAGTTGATCATTATTTTCCTCAACAACCTTTGGTACAATACTTTCAATTTCTTGTGTTGGTTGGGAAACTATATCAAACCAACTATTTGAACAAATTTATAAACAAAATGCAGATCCTTTGTGTTTTTTTCCTATCTAAAAGCCTTTCCTTAGATGCCACTGGTAGCAAATTTGAGGCTAAAGAATATTATGCAATCCATTTATTAAAAATTGTGTCATTTGGCTAGTTGATGTTCAGGATCTCTCTTTCTTTCCTCAAGTTATCTTTCCCAACTTCTTTATTTCATCAAAATCCTTTTGGAAAGAATCCAAGAATAATTTACCACACCATTTAGTCGAGCACTCATTAATTCTTTTAACTCATTGCTCCATTCCTTACCTTTTATGTTGCCTAAGCCTTTTAATACATAGGGAAAAAGATCAAATTTTTTATTGAGATATCTTGACAAACACATTCTCAAATTTCTTTGCAACATATCTCTTTTTTGATCAAAATTTAGTAGGTCACTTTCTTGGTCATTCATTTTCTCAATCTGATCATCAAATTTGTCAATGACAAAAACACAAAGAAGTGATGTCATTCTCCTTACTGATCCATTTATTTAGAACTTTTCTTAAGATAGCCTCATTCCTCTCTAATTCTTTCCACATACTTACTAGTTCTAAAAATTCAAAATAGAAAAGAGGCCATTTAATCTTATCCACCAAAAACAATATTGCATCCCTTATCCTATCCTCATGTATACGTAATTCAACATGCAATGCTACGAGTTTTTTCTTTTCTTCTTCATCTAGTTCATCTACATTAGTATTTCCTTGATATATATGGGTGTCAAGAATATAAATTATAGGGCTACTTGATGGTGGAGGAGCAAGTGAAGAGGCAAGTAGTCTATAGGATGAGTCCCCAACTTTTGATATTTTGAATTGTTGTCCTTTATATTTAGCAATTTCATTTTCAAGTCTTAGCCTCTTTTGAATCTCCTCATTGTAGGCTACCAAGAATTATTCATACTTTAGCTTTAAGTCCTATACAAATTTATTTTCTCTCCTTGCAGTAGCCAATATAAGGTTTTCTATTCCAACATTTAATTCTATAGCCTCCTCATTAGGAGTATCTTCTACCCTTTTTAAAATTAAGTTGCCTCTGATATCAGAGTCACTGGGATCAGATGAGCGAGCCCTAGTTCCTCTTTGTAAAGACCAAATTTCTAGAGTAGCATGGTATTCACTATACTTTACACTACTTAATGCTTTGTAGTTTTTCTACTTAGTTTTCATTCCTTTCCTCACAACATAAAAAAACCTTTGCATCTATAATATACCAATTACAGAGAAGTGGCACCCCAACTTCTTTAATCATTCTCCTTCCTTCTTTAGGAGTTATCTTGCTAAACTCCTACATCATTTCCTGTTTAATTTTTCACAATATAATAGAATTTTCTTTACTAGGTTGTTCTATTTTCCTTTTGTTGCACCTTTCTTCAAATCTTGTAATGTTCATTCTCTAAGCAAATTGATAAAAGGACATTGATTTTATAAAATTTCCATTAGATAGAAATTCATGGTTAGCCTATTCAATCACAAGATCTATCTCTTTTCCTTTGAAGTCAGCCACAATGATGAAGACTATTCAATCACAAGATCTATCTCTTTCAAAGTTCCTTCCTCTAGCTTAGCTCCAATGATGAAGACTCCACCTTGGCTTCCATGTTGCTCCATCTACTCAATAGTGTACTATTCTTCTCCTACATGGAGGGGAGACTAAGATGGTGTATAAATTACCCCTTCAATCATAGGCTCTCCTTCAGTCTTCTATCTCTTGGATGCTATCTCTAATGGCCTTTCCTCAAACTATGATCTCTTTAAGGGAACACTAGTACTTAAATTTTTTCTTTTCCCTTTATATCATTTTGTTCTCCAATGTTGACTATACTATAACCAATCCTTCTTTTGAATGACTGACTGACCTAAACCCACAACAGGAGTGAAGGATAATCACTTCATAACATCTCTTTCTCTATCCAGATAAGTTTTGATAAGGAGGGATTTCTTCTCATTCATAGTATCCATTATTTGCACAAACTTTATCATTAGCTTATTTACATTATCAACCATTATTTTGGTCTCTGACAATTGGTTGTAATCTTTTACAAAACAATCTATTTATTCTAGTATCCTAGAGTAAACTCTCCACTTCTTTCTTTATCTCTTGCTCTTGCAAGGAAAATTTATTACTTATGATATCCTCTAGATAATAGAAATCATGTTAATGAGCTTTGGCCTTTTCTCTTTTCTTGAATATTCCAAAAAATTCCTCACTACCATTGAATCTTGCATGAGAGGTAGCCATTTTGTAAGGGCTCAAAATTTTGTACAAAATGACCCAGCCACCATTTATAATTACAAACTAGTGTGCAATAGTGAAAGTTGGAAAAATAAAACCTCTTGACCTACCTATTAATTCTAGTTCCTCTAATCCACCTATTTTCCATAATATTTCTACTAAGCGCACCTTAAAAGGAACTTGGTAAGGAAACACATGTGGGGTCCTTGAAATCAATATACTTTGAATAAAATAGACACTGGATATGGAATAATATTTGCCCAATTATTGGATACTTTCAAATTTTTAGTGGAATCCATAGGTCTAATAAAATCCAAAAGAAACTTAGGAATCCTTGGATTATCATTTGATAAGAGAATCCTCAACCTTAATGCAAAATACTACTCAAAACTAGCAAAGTTGGCCTCACCTACATCCCATGTCATGTCTACACTCCATAACTGAACAAGCAAAGGCTCTCCCTCATGTTCTCTTGTCCATTTCATTTATTTCACAAAGTAAGTGACCCGTTTGAAAAGAAAAATATGCATCAACATTGAATAGCATCCAAATATTTTCTCAATCTTCCCATTTGTGATCCCAATCAATCCCAATCAATCCCATGTGGATTTATTTAGCTAGGAAAGAAGCAAAGTAAAAAAAAAAAATACTAACCCCAAAAGATGAAATATGCACCATCATATACATGAATTTGCTTGGCATGTAGTCCTACTCATTCTCACCAAAAACCCTATATAAGGAAACCTATATATATATATATATATATATATATATATATATATATATATATATATGGAATATGAATTTAAAAATTGCTTCTTAAAAGGCTCCTGGGTAGAGGCCATGACTAATGTCAAATTCCTAAGAGTGGAAAGATGTCCCCTCAATGATCCTTACCTAAATTTCTCTTTTTGACACTAGTGCTCCTTCTGTAACCCCTGAAAGCCAATGATCTCATGATATTATGAAGTAGGATCCTGTTATAATTCTTTATAATAACTGAGAGGGAGGGTGGATTGGTTATTCAAGGTCCAAATGCCATAATAAAACTTTTTTTTTTCTTTTCTCTACAAATCCTTAATGGTGCATAACTAAACTTATCATGCATGCAATTTAAATATTGAAACAACTAAGAAAATTAAACATGCATCACACCATAACACTAAGAATTTGATAACCCAGAAACCCTCCAGGAATAAGAAGGTAAAACTGGGGTGGGGATGATACCCACAAAATAATTGCGCAATTGATTTTAACCACTTCTAATGGTCTGCCCTGTGAAAAGCCTGCCATGTTAAAGGCTACAACACATTGTTAAATGTGACCTTGTTAGAGGATTGCACCAAACTGTTAGGAATGGGCCTGGTTAAAGGATGTTGAAACATTCACTTAGAATGTCATCCTGTTAAAGGATTTACAACATGGCTATTAAACCAACCTAAGTCCATAGGATTTACCTTAACTGTTACAATTGCTAGGAAGTAACAATAATGGCTTTGATCTGATACAACTTATAACATAACTTGCAGATTACAGATCACACTTCAGTTCAATCCTTTGCTTGGCTTTTAATCACTTCAGTTCTATTAGCTTCTCTTCCTCTCAAGCTTTTTTTCCTTGAGTCTTCTTTAATCATCATACCAATGCAATCATATCTGTGGTCATCCAGCGAAACAGAGTATTCTTTGCTCTCTTTCTCCTTAGCACTTTTCTTCAGCAGCTCATGCTTTCATACTTTCTCACCACCACACTACTGCTTCATGACCTTATGACTTCTTAAATAGAAATCTAAAATATCTTTCCCACTCAATTCTCCCTCTCCAATTTTAGGGTTTCAATGGATTAGGTAGGATACAATGTATGTACCTCATATTTCTTCTTCATCTAGAAACCTTGTCTAGTATCCAGTTGTATTCAATAAAAACCATTTTACATGGTGTTCTATGCCACCAACTCATCACTCTTATCTTCTATCTGGTTTACAAACTTCTACATAACAACCTTGTCGGCTCAGATCTAGCGAATCTTTGATTTCAAAATAATGCAGCAACTCGACATTATTGGTTTACTGATACTCGGCTTGTTCTATGTTACTCAACACATGTATCCTGCTCGACATCTATATCTTTACTTGGCACTTGTTTCTTGCTCGGCACTTGTATCTTGCTCAGCATCTATATCTTTACTCGGCACTTGTTTTTTGCTCAACATCTATATCTTTACTCGACACTTATTTTCTGCTTGGCACTTGATATTTACTTGGCACATTCTAAAAGTGAACTTGCTCGGCTTCAACTAAGAATCTATTCGGCACTAACTAGCTTGCTCAACATTCTCTTATGAACTTAGTTAGGCTGTCACAAATAACATAGCTAAGCCTTTATATCTTTGATATGCTTTAATTTGTCTATTATATGTGTCTTAGAATATGTCAACAATATACTATTTCATCAATGGCTTAGCTGATCCTTGTACTTCATCATAACTTCAACCTTTCTCTAGGTACTCTAGTTACATCTTATTGATTGCCACCTCCTTGTCAATCAACCAATTGATAGTATTTGGATCACTAAAACAATTGTCATTCTTGCAAGTAGCAAGTTTGACATCAATGACAAAACAATGATTGAAAACATTCTTTGCTAGTTCCATCATTTTTATTAAATCATTTCCAATAGGATCCATCTCAAATACTTCCTAAATTTACTCAAGTGTTATTTTCACTAAAAATTCCCCGTTTATCCCCCTTATAGACTTGGTTATTAGGTTGTACATTTAGGCTACAGACATGAGGAGGTATGAATCCATAAACACTCCTAGAACACCTAATTTTCCCAAGACAAAGTTCCAAATGTTTCCATGCGAGGTGAATAGTTTTTTTCTAAAAATATTTTTTTGAAGAGTTGTAACCTAGTTTTAGATGTTATTACATCTCAAGTTTAGTTTCCCCTATCATATAAACCATTAGCTACCTTCAACCTTGGATTAAGGGGGACCAATTTTTCATTTGTACTATGTCATTAGTAGACTCATTCAATTGTTCTACAAAGTTATCAAGAATATTTCTATGCTGGTAATCCCTTTGCCCAGAGAAACTCTTCTTTGGAGGAATTGTTAATAATAGAAACAAGATATCCAAATTCTTAGCAAGGAGAGAAATTTACTTACTAGGATCAAGAACTTCTTAGCTAGTTGTCATAGTAGATTATTGTTGCAAAAGCTCACAATTTGGTTTTATACAAAAAAGAGTTTCAACAAGAACCACACTCCAATTCTTCAAAAATCTTTTTTCAAAATGAAACTATCAAATTTTCCATTATAGCCCTTATATAAATTCACATAAGAGGCCTTCAATTCTAATAAATATTTTACAGAAAGCAAGAATGCATGTTTTATTTCAAAATTTGAAAAGGGGTTGTTGATTTGCAAAAATATGATAGACAAGTCTTTATTTACAACCTATCTCACTTTTCACCTTCTAACCTAGTAGTAAAACTAATTATATCATGACATTTGGAAATTTTTTACTTTGTCAACATCCCTCATAAAATGGTTACAGTGCATGGGACACGTGTCACCATGTCATTATGTTACTTTGGTTAAAACTTGAACAACTTTTCTTAGTGACATAATGAAAACATTAGATCTATCTTAGATTCAATGGCTTGGAAAAGGTATGCTTAACTTAATCCAAGTAGGCCATATAGTCTACGTGTCATCTTGTCACTATATCACTATGGTTAAATTTCATGCATCTTGGACAATGACATAACAACAACCCTGGATAGATATATGATTTGATGGTTGAGAAAGACTTATGTATTCTGAACTATGCTAGCCCATAGGGACACACATCACAAGGTCTCTATGTCTTTATGGTTAAACAACTTGCATCTTTTGATAGTGACACAATGATAGCTGCAAATATTTCTTTGAATCAATGACTTACATCACCCCTTCTCATTACTACATTTGGCTCAAGAAAACTTGACCCACCTATTCCATGTGGTATGCTGTCATTATGTTGCCAATGTTAAAAATCTTAAAACTCTCATTAGAAACATAATGATAGCTATAGATCTCTAATTTGATTAGTAGATGAAAGAAAATTTCAAAAACCAGCTCACTCTAGTAAAAAATGAATCATAATAGAACACTTGTCACTTGTCTAATAACCTTACCCCCTATGGATTGAAATGGACCACCTTGGACACATGGTGTTCTATCATTATGTCACCAAGATTAAAGATCTTGTAATTCTCCATAGTAACATAATGACAACCATAGATCTCTAATTTGATCTATGGTGTTGTTAAATCTAAGTGTATTACCAATGGATGGACCCTACTAATAGGTGTCATAATATCATTATGTTTCCTTATGTAAGAATTACACAAGTATCCATGGCGATATAATAATGACCATAGATTATGCAAGGATTTGACAACTAAGAAGAAGAACTTGATTTTTGTTTCTTCTATAGTCCCATATGACACATGCCACTTTGTTGTTATGTCGCTTTAGTTAAAATCATAGAACCTTTTTTATAGAAACATAACAACAACCCTTGATCTTAAGGAAGATCAAGGGTTATCACAACTTTGATTTAAAAGGTAAATTGTGTATGATAAGGGGAAATCACGATCAAATCTCAAGTTGAAAAAGAGTCATGAGCTAGGGTAAAAATGTAATTTCATGAAAAGTTTCAAAAATAACAAAGAAAAAACTTTTAGAAAAAACATGGAAAGGTACTAGGGTTTTTCAAAGCATTTTTCAGTAATATCTAGGGCTTTTTCAAATCTCCAACCTTAACCAAAGGTGTGACCATTACAAATTTTGAAATACCTAGGAAAATTACAAGACAGTAGGGTGCAAAGATAAGTGATTTTCTAGTGTACGAGTGAACATGAGAATTGTAAAGCCTAGCTACTTAGATGGAAAACACTAGATATTCACAATTTTTTTTGAGGATTTCAAAAAGTTGAAAAACTAGGCCAACTGTGGCTTTGTCTAGGGATGATGAAAAAACTATATTTATTCAAGGGCTTGGAATTTTTGTTAGAATTAGACTAGATACTTAACAAAATTGATAACCTTTTCAAAGAGCAATGTGCACACAAGGAAACACAAAAAATCTATACAGAGAGGAAAACATATATACAAGAATTTACAAAAAGTACATAGACCTAAACTACTATTCATGGAGAGAAAATACCTTCAACAGAAGCACTTCTTCAAGAACTATCCATGGACTTGTAATTCAAGAATATCACCTGATAATTCTTTCAAAATATATGAATCCTCACCCCATGTAGATTCAATCAAATATGGGCCATGCCAAATTGGATAAAATTTTCCATGTTTTCCTTTATCTTAAATTATTGCATTCCACATCATGATCAGATCATTAGGCTCAAATTTCCTTGCCACTACTTTTTTTTTCCATATAGGTGTTTTGCTTGCAACTATATTTTTGCATTTCTAGCAGAGGATTCCTTCTTGGTTTTAGTCAATCCTACCAATTCATCCATTCTCTCTTGCATGCCATCTATGATATCATCATCATACAATTGGATGTAATTGTATAAGCCTATTTGGTTATTTTGGGGTATTCTTTATTGAATTCCATATACTAGATCAAAAGGTGAAAAACCTATTGCCTTTTTAATTGTTATTCAATCAGCCCAAACTACTAGATGAAGCGTGGAATCCCATGCCTTTTTATTATCATGTAATGCCCTCTTTATGATCTTCAACAAAAATTTATTAGTTGATTAAACTTTCCCATTTCCCTATGGATGATAAGGGGAGGATGTCGATCTTGTAATGCCATACTTGTCACAAAATTTTATAAATTCCTTTAATGTGAAACACATGGCATTATCAGTCACAATCCTTTTAGGACAGCCAAATCTGGTTATGATGTTATTTAACAAAAAAATATTTACCAATTTACTAATAACTTTCCTAATAGAAATGACCTCTTTATATTTTGTGAAGTAATCTATTGCTACTAGTATCCATAAATAAGCAGTGTTGGACTTAGTTGATATTTCACATATGAAGTCCATTCCCCACTATTGGAAATGTGCTTACATTTCCATTGACTTCAAAGGGGTATTTTTAGAGAATTTTAACTTTCCAACAAATCTTTGGCAAGGATCATTTTTCCTAACCAGAACATGTGCATCTTTAAATAAGCTTGGCCACTAGAAACCAACTCTCATTACCTTACAGGCAGTAGTCTTCACCATGTAGTGACCTCCACAGACTCCTGAATGCATCTTAGTGAGTACCCTTTCTAAGTCCTTATGATCAATGCATTTCAATAGTACCCCTTAAAAATTTCTCTATCATAAGCTTCCATAACAATGATATATCTAATTGCATGCAACTTCATAGACCTTTTTTCATTATCATTTTTAAAATAGAATATAACATTCTTGTATCAATCACAATTATACATATCACATGTGTCTGATCGGTGGTCTTCATCTACAATATTTATTTCATTAGCATCCAAATTTGACTAAGCCATCAACTTTGCTAGCCCCTAGCCTCTCACTAGTCTAGTGATTTGGATTTCAATGTTAAACTCTTGGATTCTATTAATCCATCTATTAGAATATATAGTCCACCAATATAAATGAGAGGGGGGAGGGGGGGTAATCAATTATACAACTAATATCACAATTATCAACCTTATTAAAATTTAACCATCTGAGCAATATAACCAGAATCCACAACAAGATACTCATACACAATTAACACCTGATATGTTAACTAGGGAAACCCTTGATTAGAGGGAAAGCCCTAGTGGGGATGGTATCCATAAGATGATGTACTAATATAAATATTCCTTGTTAGAGGATGGACCCTATTAAAAATCTATGAGGATGGATCCTATTAAAAATCTATAACAATATTTAGTATATATTAGTCCCATTAGGGACTTTGAGTCCCTTTTAGGAGATTGCAACCCTATTAGGAGTTGTGGAAGACAAAAAGACCCATTGCCCAAACAATTTCAAGGTTAAGATCAATGAACCTACTTTCCAAATGATCTCTATATTATTCATTGTAAAATAATAGAAATGAAATGTCCTTCCTTCCTCTTCCTCTACCCTGTCTACTAGACTTTTGCTTCTTTAGATCTTGTAACCAGATCACATAACTTACATCCAATAATCCATTGGATTTCTTAGCCGCTAGGGTTTTTTTTAGTGGTGAATATTCATAATTTTGTAAATTTTAAAAATTTTGAGCTAGTAATTTGGCTAATAATTTATGATTTAATGCAACCTATATCACCACAATTTTATTATATTTAGTTCTAAAATATTAAAAATATCTCAATAATTTATTTTATTAAAAGAATTAAATTCAAAGATTCACCACAATATTCGATACAAGATTAGATTAGATTCACCTAAATATTATATATTATCAAAGAAATTAAAATTAATTCACCAATAATTATCATAATTATTAGTTACTTTAGGCATATATTACCAATATTTAGTTTTCACTATTGTTTTAAAATATAATGTAATTATCCTCATAATTTTCATGAGTTAAAACTATTGGAAATATAAGAGGAGTAACTGAGAGGGGAGGGGTGAATTAGTTACTAAAAAAATAAATCCTAGATCCCTTAGATGTCAAAACAAAATAATTTAGTTAAAACTTAATTCTGTTGATGCTCGACAAACAAGGAAATGTTGTAACTTGGTAAATACTGAGAATTCTTAGTAACTACTTAACATGTTAACTTAGTTGTAGGTATAGAAAAGACATAGCATGAACACATTTGGCACCACATGGAAACCCAATTTAGGAAAAACCACCAATTGCAACTAGTTATTGATTTCACTCTTCTGAATTGAGCCCTATTAAGAGACAACCTTATTAAAGGTTACAAAAAACATTGTTAGGTGTAACCCTATTAGAGGATTTAATCACCCTATTAGGAGTGGCCTTGTCATAGGTCTTTAAACAATTCAAAAGAACTGTCACCTTTTAGAGGATTTACAAATAGCTTTTAAGCTAACTCTATTAAGAGATTTAGATCACTACAACAATGGTTAGAGAGTAACAATGAGATGACCTAATTTGGATGTAATTCAATTGCTGATTACATATCTCAATTTTGACTTATACTTGATCTTTCTTAATCAAATATATCGTTTTAGCTCCACAAGGATATTATGCTTATCTTGTTGATTTGCTTCCTCTTAGCATCATCAAATCACACATACACTTCTCACACTTCCATCTCAACTTGACCTTTTACTTATATCTTTGATGTTGTCAAGTCAGCTCAAATACAACTTAGAATAATTAATATTCATCTTCTCAATCAGCTAGAACCATTAGATTAATCAATTAAACTCAATATGCCAAAATAAGAAAATCCTTCATTAGCCATCCCTACTCGGTAGACACTAACTCAGAAAAAGATTTTCCTATGTTAATCAATTGAAGCTCGGTCAACACTACATACTTGCAAAGATCCTTTGGTAACCAAGTGAGCTCGGTTAACATTGGTTCCATCCAATTTTTTCTTTATTAACTAAGTGAGCTCGGTTAACACTCATCTTCTGCAAACTTTCCTTTGATGCTTGAGTGAACTTAGTAGTCACTATCTTTTAAACTAGGTAAACTTTGGAATGCTCAGTAGACATAGAAAACTATCTTCACTGCTTGAGTAAGCTCAACATACACTAACTGATAATGATATGACATTTTGTGTAACATCAAAGACAATACACAATTAATCAATTATATTCAACAATCTCCCTCTTTGGCATTGATGACAACACAACATGTCATAACATAATGAAATTTTGGAGCAAGAATAAAATAAGGAACATAGCCTTAGTTTCATCTTGATTCTCATCCATGAGAACTCCCTCTATCAATATGAACTCTGCCTACAATAATTTCTTCTGATAGAAAAATTCTCCCTCTTACAATAAAATTTCTATGAGTTATAACAATAAACTTCTCCCTCTTTGTCAACACATGCCAAAGATAATAATTCTATTAATATCAAAGTACCTTAAGTACTAATTCATTTACAATTTTCCCTTGTGAATATTGTACCAACTGATTGATCTTTGACATGCTCTAGTTGATGCATCACTAAACTTCATTTAGTGAGGTTCAAATAGGGGTATGACCCCTAGCTTACCTCTTAGATATGAAAATGCATCCTTAGGTAATGGCTTGGTAAATATGTGTGTAATTTTCTCTTTTGTATTCACATATTCCAATCTAACCTCTTTATCTTCCACCAATTCTCTTAAGAAGTGATATTTTATAGCAATGTGCTTTGTTTTGGTATGCATAAATGAATTCTTTGATATATTGATTGCATTGGTGTTCTCATAGTATATGACTATTGGATCCTTGATCTCTATCTTCATACCTATCATTAGTTATTTGAACCAAACAATGTTAGAATAATTAACTACTATGACCACATATTCTGCCTCTTCTATGGATTGAGAGAAAAAATTCCATTTCTTTCTTGTCCAAGACACTAGTCTTTTACCAAGAAAGAATGCTCTACCACTAGTGCTTTTTCTATCATCAAGACTTCTTGCTCAATTAGCATCAGTGAATTCTTTCAAGTCCAAATTGTCTCTTTTTTTGTACCATAATCCATAGTCTTTAGTACCTTTCAGATATCTCATGATTATCTTGATTTCCATCATGTAATTTTCTTTGGAATTTGCTGAGAATCTTGCCACCATACCAACTACTAATGCAATATGAGGCATTATATGTACTACATATTGTAATTTTCCAATCATTGATCTGTATGTATTTTGATCTTATGTCCAGTAGACATAGGGGTTCCAATTGGTCTTGAATCTTCCATTTCAATTTTTTTTGTGTCTCCTTGACATATTTGGATTGAGTAATGTAGATACCATCTTTCTTCTATTGGATCAATAATTCAACAAGGAATTTTATCTCTCCAAACATAGACATCTCAAATTCTTTACTCATTTCTTCTAAAAGTGCTTTGCATAAGTCATCATTTTCTATGAATAATGTGTCATCAACAAATATTTCTACCAACATGATCTTCTTGTCTAGTCCTTCTTTGATATATAGACTACTATTATCATTTGTTCTTTGAAAACCAATCTGTACCAAGTAATTATGAAGTCTTTCATACCATGCTCTAGGAGCTTGCTTGAGACCATATAATGCCTTGCGTAATTTACAAACCATGTATCTTTTGGTAGGATCTAAAAAACCTTTAGCCTATTTAATGTAGACTCCCTCATCAAGAATTTCATTCAAGAATACAATTTTAACATCCATTTGATAAAATTTAAATCTTTTATGTGTTGCATATGCTAGTAGAGTTCTAACATCTTCTAATCATGCAATAGGCGCAAAAGTTTCACCATAATTAATACCTTCTTATTGAGAATAACCTTTACATACCAACCTTGCTTTGTTTCTAGATACTTTTTCATCTTCATTTAGCTTATTTTTGAACACCCACTTTGTGCCAATTACATTTTTATCCTTGGGTCTAGGAACAAGTGTCTATGTTTTGTTCTTCTCTATTTGTTCTATTTCTTCATTCATTTCTTCAACCTAAATTTCATTATCCAATGCATCTTTAACTTTTCTAGGTACAAATTTAGCAAGTAAACATTTACCTTTGAATTTTCTTCTTCTTCTTATTCCATCTCATTTGTCTCCAATGATCTAGTTAGGTGCATGATGCCTTTTGACATATCTTGTTAACACAGGTTCTTTGGATTAACTAATTTCATTATGAACTTTAGTGTCAAGCTCGAGTCCCATTGTCTATGACTTGGGTCCATTAGACTCAGTTTTCTCTTGAAGTAGTTTAGTAGCCTTTGATTGCAACTCGAGTCTTTTTGACTATGACTATTGGAGATTTTGGAGACTTGGGAGGTGAAGCCTCCTTTTTTTTAGATAGGTTTGGCAAGGTATTAGGTTCATAGTAAACAAATATTTTTTAATCCTCTAGATCTTTATTACTTTCTTCTTCACCCTTTTTTGCAAACTCATCAATTCTCACATGTGCACTTTCTATGATTTTATGAGTATACAAATTAAAACATTTGTATGCTTTACTTTTGTAGGAGTATCCTAGATATATGTCTTCATCAGCTTTGACATCAAATTTGCCTTTTCTATATTCTTTCAAGATATAACATTTTCTACCAAATACTTTCAAGTAACTTACATTAGGTTTGTAGCCATGCCATAGTTAATAAGGAGTTTGATTGAGTCTTTCTTTTGCTATACTCTATTCAAGGTATGAAGTGTAGTGTTGATAGATTCCTTCCAGTTTTGATTACAACATTCTTTTCTATCATCAATGTTCTTGCACAATCCATGATGGATCTATTCCTTCTTTTAGTAATACCATTTTGCTCTGGTATACCAGGGTTGATACTTTTCTTTTGATTCTTCTTTCAATGTAGAATTCCTTGAATTCATTGGAGATGAATTCACCACCTCTGTATGATCTTAAGAATTTTAACTTCTTTCTAGTTTCTTTCTCTGCTCTTGCCAAGTACCACTTAATTTTTTTAAAAGCTTCAGATTTTTCTTTTAAATACATTACGATCATCATTCTAGAATAATCATCAACAAAAAGAATTAAAAAAATTTCTCCACTATAACTCTATATTTCAATAGGTCCACATAACTTTGTATGCACAAGCTCTAAGAATTCTTCAAATTGATAAATTTTTCTTTTGAAACTAGTCTTTCCCATCTTAGCAATTTGGCAATTTTTGCATAGACCCATATCATGTTTTTGATTAGATAAATAGGTTTTACAGGGAACCTAAAACCTGAAAGTTAATACATAAGAAGACTGATAATAAGCATGATAGCCCAACCAAAAAAGTATCAGTTCAAAGGCTAATAATAAGCATTAAGCCCAGCCAAAGGAAAGAGTACTGAGAAAAGACCAGGAAAAGGAAACAAAAATATAGACCCATATCATGTTTCTTCAAACTAGGAGTACCTCTTACTCTTTTTTGTTTTCTTATCTTAACCTAATTATCAAAGTTTGCATAACAAAATCTTTTGTGCCATTAAGAACTTTCTTCTACTTGAGTAATAAAATATGAGCTTTCACTAAGATCAAGATAAAATAGGTTACCTTTTGTTTGCTTGCTAGATCCAACTAGATTTCCTTTACCATCCAATAATTTGGCCTTTCCATCCATGAATTCTACCTTAAATCCAATGTTATTCAATTGTGAAAGACTCAGTAGATTATGCTTTAGTCTTCAACCTAATAAGCATTATCACATTGATTTGGAGGATATTTTCACAAAAAATTGAAGTATCTTAAAAAATCAAAAAACTAGCACCATGTTAAAGTTCTCAAAATTCTAAATCTGACACAACTCGAATGGATGAAAATGAAGTCTATATGCTTGAGATATAACCAATCAAAGTTTGGTCAAACTAGGTATAGAGGTCATAGAAAAGGTCAAAAAAAAAATATCTTAAAAGTCGTCAATAATGGATTTCAAATTGAAGATCTTCTAAAGAGCTTTCCAATGGTGTTTATTTCATTGAAAGCAAATTCTGCATGTGAAAGATATGGCAACTTGAAGTTCAAGAAAAAAATATATATTTGGATGATGTCATGACATCATCGTTCCAAAAGGATAGCTTGGGCAGTGGGTGGCAAATTTTTTTTAATGGGATTCGAACCCCTAGCCATTGACCCCTAAAACTCGATTGATGGTTGTTGCACCATAGGTCATGTAAGTTAATTAAGGGGGGCTGTTGGAAGGGTTGGAACCCTCGATTGATAGCTTACCATAAAGATTTATTTTCCATTGTGCTATTTTAGAACTTAAAGATATATATGTATGATATTTTATTTAACTAGCCAAATCCTGCCTAACTTTAGTAAAATAAGGTTACTATTTATTTTCAACCCCAAAATTGACATGGAGCCAAATCTTTAAAAAATGGCTAAAGGGTTAATTCAAGAGGGGAATTGATTGGATAGTTATATTTGAAATTTTTTATTATAGCCTTATTTTGGCTAATTTTGTGTATAAAAATGGGGTTAGGAGGCTCTTATTTTTCATTCTGAAATGGAGAGAATGTTAAAGTGCAAAGATGAAGGTGTGATCAGTTGTGTACTTTGTAATAGTGTGATGTTGTTGTACTTGAAGGGAGTGATTTTTTAAACACTTGTACCTAATTTTAGAGTCAATCAGATCAGTCCCCCTATTTGAGTAGGACTTGAAGATATAGTCCATCTGAACAAACTCTGAGATCAAATCATGTGTGTTTTCTATCTATTTATTTTCCTTTTATCAAGTATTATGTGTTGTTCCTTTATTTTCATTATGTTAGTTTTCAATATTAGAGCTTAAAATTAACTTTCTATAATTAGTTATCATTCCTTTGTAATAGTCCTAGATCCTAATTGGATCACACATACAAGTTTATTGGTCAGAGAGATACAACTTTTTCCTTTCATGCAACAATGTTCATTGTTTCCCAATCTTACACTACCTCCTTCATAATGTTCCATGTGTTCAATTTTTATTTTTTATCTCCAATCATATGATGTGAACAACCACTATCAATAATCCATGTATCTTTTTGGCCAACATGAGAGATAAGTGCCATCTTATCTTCATCATCATCAGATTCATCTTTTATAGCTATATATACCATTTCATCTTCACTATTATTAGAATCTTTAGCCATAAAACAAGATTTCTTACCTTTTTCCTTGTAGTTCTTGTAATTTTTGAATTCCTTCTTACCTTTGTACTTACTACTTTTCTTCTCATCCTTGTTTTCTCTATTTGGACACCTAGTAGTAATATGACCAACTTCTTCACAAGAAAAGTAGATTAGAGGAATCTTGCCTTTTTATTTTCCTCTACCTTTGGAGTGTTTCTTTGCAAATAGGGCTTCAATAATTTCAAGATCACTGTCATAACTTTCTTTTTATTTATTCTTCACTTCCTAATTGACTGGCCTTTGATTTCTTGCTCTCTTCCTTGAGTGAGAGTTTGGCCTCAAATGCAAACTCAACATTTTTGGAACTAGGAACATAGTTATCATAGTTATTCAACTGAAAAGTTATCAATATTCCAACTAGGGAATCTAAAGATCTTTTAGTATTTTGGTAACATCTCATTTTTTAAATAGAAGACACTCTAATTTCATAAATAGGAAGAATAATTCTGAGTACCTTTCTTACTATAATTTTTTCATCAATGTCTCCTCTAGATGCTTTGATTGCACTCACACTTGCTTTGATTCTTTCCACATATTTTGCAATGTTTTTTTAATCTCCTCTCATTATCATCTGATCAAAATAACCTCTAAGACTTTCTAATTTAGCTCTTCTTACATTGTCATCACCTCCATAAATGTCTTTCAGTTTGGTCCACATTTCATGCATTATTTTATAGTCTTTTACTTCATCAAATTAGACATAATTGAGAGCAGATGCAATACCAATCATCATGATGTTATGACTCTTCTTCTCAACAATGTCTTCAACTAATAATATTCTAGTAGGAGTCTTGTATCTAGCATCAAGATATTTAGAACTTGAATCACTAATGGTAGCCAAATGTAACTTAATAAGTCCTTGCCATGTTGCAAATCTTTTTTTATTCAACTTGGGAATCCATCTTCTGTAAGACATCTTGATCTTTAGCTTAGGTCCTTGAAACCTTCTCTGCAAGCACCAAAAGCTATGATACCAAGTGTTGGAAATATAAGAGGAGTAACTAAGAGGGGAGGGGTGAATCAAATACTACAAATATAAATCCAAAATCCCCTAGATGTCAATACAAAATAATTCAATCAAAACTTAATTTTTTTGATGCTTGACAAACAAGAAAATGTTGTAACTTGGTAAATACTAAAAATCCTTAGTAACTACTTAGCATGTAAATCTTAAGATGTTATTTGTGATTACTTTAACTTAGTTTCAAGTATAGAAAATAAATAGCATAAATACATTTGACACCAAAATTTAACATGGAAATCCAATTTGGGAAAAACTACCAATTGTAACTAGTTATTGATTTCACTCTTCTGAAGTGAGCCCTACTAGGAGCCAACCCTATTAAAGGTTACAAAACACACTGTTAGGCATGACCCTATAAGATGATTTAATCACCCTATTAGGAGTGGCCTTGTTAGAGGTCTTTAAAAAATTCAAAGAACTATCACCTTGTTAGAAGATTTACAAATGGCTACTAAGCCAACTCTGTTAAGAGATTTAGATCACTGCTACAATGGTTAGAGAGTAACAATGAGATGACCTTATTTGGATGCAACTAAATTTTTGATTACAAATCTCAATTTTGGCTTGTACTTGATCCTTCTTGATTAAATATATCTTCTTAGCTCCATAAGGATATTCTACTTATCCTTATGATTTGCTTCCTCTTAGCATCATCAAGTCACACATACACTTATCACACTTCCATCTCAACTTGACCTTTTACTTATGTCTTTTATATTGTCAAGTCAGCTCAAATACAAATTAGAATAATTAATATTCATGTTCTTAGTTAGCTAGAATCATTAGATTAATCAATTAAACTCAATATGCCAAAATAAGAAAATCCTTCGTTAGCCGACCCTGCTTGGTAGATACTAACTCAGAAATTTTTTTCCTATGTTAACCAAGTGAAAGTTGATCAACACTATATACTTGCAAAGATCCTTTGGTAAATAAGTGACCCAATTAACATTAGTTCCATCCAAATTTTCCTTCATTAACAAAGTGAGCTTGGTTAACACTCATCTTCTACAAAGTTTTCTTTGATGTCCTAGTGAACTCGATAGACACTTCCTTCTGAACTAGGAAAACTCTAGAATGCTTGGTAGACATAGAAAATTGTCTTCACTGCCCAAGTGAGCTCAACATACACGAACTGATAATGATATGACATTTTTTGTAACATCAAAGTCAATACATAATTAATCAATTGTATTAAAAAAAAACATGTTTAATTTTGATTTGTAATATTCCATGATGATTAGCAAAATTCCTATTAATATTGAGATTTAACAATATTTTCTACTCAAATTTATGATTCCAAAATAATTGGCGATTTAGATAATATTTAAAATACAAAATTTGAGAGATTATCCAATAAAAATAATTTCATTTTTCAAAATAATAAAAGATTCATCAATAATTTATATCTTTTTCTAGAGGGGGTTTCTAAAAGTTTACCCTGTTACTTGCATTTAGTAAACACTCTTCTCCTTTTCGCACTTTTCATTCAACAAAATGATTACCACACTTGATAAATGATACAAACAAGGAAAATATCTTTCCTTTATATCTTATCTTCAAAATAATTCTTTGAGTCAACTTTGAGCCTTTCCCAATTAATTATAATAAGATAATTAATTAATTTACAATTACAATAGCACTATTGGCTCATAGTCTCTACAACTTCTCACATGTGAAATGCTAGGGCTTGCACACTCCCTGATGTCATCACCCAACTATCATGAGTCATTGACTAACTACACATTCTCATTATGTCTCAGATGAAATATATCAAACAAATATCAGAATGTTGCTTTCTAAGCACTCTGTCTTTGTATTTCTCTTAGTAAATCAAGCATATCTTCCATACATATTTGAATTAGAATCTGCACATGGAACCACATCATCAAAACACACTATGGAACATGTCCATGATTGCACATCACCAGACAATCAAAACCTTTGCTGTATAATTAAGATATTTGCCTACTACTTGGATCATCTAAATCTATGAAATTTCTCTCAATGTATGGGGTTTTTCAAGGATTCAATGTAGCATTTAGAGTATTTTTATATCCCCACCTTTGATTTACTTCTTTTTCCACATTAAGCCTAAAAGAGATGTCTCCTATATAAGAGACAATTAAATCTTGGTAAATCCTCACTTCTCGTAGTGGGATCATGAATGTTTCTCCTAGAAGTTTGGTGTTCTTAGATTCAAAATTTAGAGAAGAAGATTATATTTCTATTATTGGTTGATATTATGAATGAGCATAGACACTATCTCTTGGCTTCCATATGTTGTTAGTGTCTCCCTTCTTCTTTGTCTAGTTCTTCCTACTCACATGAGGTAACTCTATGTATAGAGGCACTTCTAGATTGGCTTTTGTAAATGCTCTTGTATCTTTCCTTCTATCTGTCATTTTGAAAAATTACTTAAAATATATAGCACTAGTTACAAAATTTTTTATTGAGCCACCACCCACTAAAGGGAAAATACTTTTAAAATGGCTAGAAGATAGGAAAAATACCATGGGAAAATATATATTTAAAAAACAAACCTGACACAAGGGCCCAAAATAGAAGAACTTTAATATTGCACACTTTGGGGAAAGTAAACTCTATTTTGCAAAAAACAAACTATATAAACACAACTCATGTCATGCACTTCATGCTGCACTAGAATTTGTAGAGGCTAAAGTTTTTTCACATAGAAGAGAACAATACAAATATGAGTAAAACACAATAGAGAAAGGGACTACAAATGTACAAATCATAACAGAGACTGTAGAAAATTAAATGATCAAGTAGAGTCACCATTTTTTTGGCTTTTGATTTAATGAAATTTCAAGAACCTTTTACAATGTTAGAAAACCTAGGAATTAGCTAAAAACCATTATGGGTATTTTGATAAGCAAAATAAAAGGACAAACTAACAAGACCTTGAGGTCTTCTTCACTTTGAATTCTACAAGGTTGATGTAGGTTTACCTAGGAATTAATTCTTATTCACTTAGTATTTAGATTCTCAACATGAACTCTAGAAATACTAGATGGTTTAGCCTTATTTCTCCTAATTCAATGGTAATCCTAAACTCCATGAATCAAGCATAGACTAACATTTTAAAATTTTACAATAGAACATTATATAATTAATTAAAATGATTTTGTGCAGCATGTAAAACATCCCAACTAAATCAACTTATAAGGATGGCCAGTGCCTTGTCTATTGGGCTATAAATCACAAGGATTATACACCTATTTATGGATCTTATCTTGACACTTTGTGAAAAGATCATGTTAGTATTTATTTCCAGATCTCATACTTATCATATCTTCAAATGAAAACCAAAGGTTCTTCTAGTTTCTATTAAGTATTTATATAACCCATTAGATTATAACAAAAGAAAATTGAAATATAATTCATAATGAATTACAACTAAAACTTAATAACTTTGCTATCAAATCTTAGAGAATAGAATGGAAATGAGAGAAGAGAAAAGATTTGGGATGAACAACTAGCTCTCTATATGTGTATTAACTTCTTTGAAATTGTATACAATTTAGTGCTTATCCCTATTAAAAAAAAACTCAAGTAGACCAACAACTATTAAATTTCATATTCAACTTTGGAACAAAATAATAGTGCGCATGGATTGACTCAGAATTTACAAACCTGGTTTAAAAAAAATAAATTTGGACCATCCTCTAGTATTGAAAACTCACTTATATAGTGTGAGCTGCAACAAGCTTCAAGTCTAGAAGGGAAAGAACAACTATCCTTAGAACAAAATAATTACATATAAGACAAAATGTCACTTTCAAATGCTACACAAGAAAAACCAAAATACTTGTGACCTTTTGTTTCATAATAGAATAACCTCTTCATTGGTTTCTTTCTAGTGGTGATAATTCTATTTTAGTAGTTTCATGTTCCTCAATTGTACCTGATGATTGGCTCTTTTATTCTTATTTTTTGTTAGGTTGTGGGGTCACCTTTTCTTCTCCTATTGCACTTGGCTCTAATATTTTAATATATGAAACATGCAGTTGATCATTATTTTCCTCAACAACCTCTGGTATGATACTTTCAATTTCTTTTGTTGGTTGGGAAACTATCTCATCTACTTTTGATGTCTCATCAATTGTCTTAACAACTTTATCAAAAAAATGTAGCTCCTTTGTGGTTGTTTCCTTGTTTGTGAGCTTTTCTTGAGATGCCACCTATAGAAATTGTGAGGTTGAAGAATAATCTACCATCCACTTATTGAAAATTGTGTCATCTGGCTAGTTGAAGTTCAGGATCTCTCTTTCTTTCCTCGAGATATCTTTTCCCAACTTCTTTATTTCGTTAATTTTTTTTTTTTGGGAAGAATCAACTAATAATTTTACTTGAACTATTTCTTCAACTATCCTTGTAAACCATATATAGTTCTCCTTATTTACCACATCATTTAATTTATTTGCCACATCATTTAATCTAACACTCATTAATTTTTAAGCTCATTGCCCCATTCCTCCTTACCTTTTATGTTGTCTAAGACTTTTATTAGATGGGGGAAAATATCAAATCTTTTGCTAAGATATATTGAGAAACACATTCTTAACTTTTTTTGTAATATATCTCTTTTCTTGTCAAAATTTAGTAAGTCACTTGCTTGGTCACATTTTTTCTTAATCTGATCATCAAATTTGTCAAGTAAAGAGAAACACAAAGTAGTGATGCCATCCTCCCTACTGATCCATTTATTAAAAACTTCCCTCAAGGTAGCCTCATTTTTCTCTAATCATTTCCACATATTTAGCAATCCTGACAATTCAAAATATAAAAGAGGCCAATTAATCCTATCCACTAGAAACAAAATTGTATCCCTTATAAACTTCCCTCAAGGTAGCCTCTTTTTTCTCTAATCATTTCCACCTATTTACCAGTCCTGAAAATTCAAAATATAAAAGAGGCCAATTAATCCTATCCACTAGAAAGAAAACTGTATCCCTTATCCTATCCTCATATTGAATACCTAATTCAAAATGTGATGCCAAGATTTTTTGTCTTTTGTTCTTCATCTAGTTCCTTTGGACTAGTATTTGATTGATATAGAGGGGTGTTAGGAATATCAATCATAGGGCTACTTGATGGTGGAGGAGTAGGTGAAGAGGTAAGTAGTCTTTGGGATGACACCCCAACTTTTGATATTTTGAATTGTTGTCCTTTATATTTTGCAATTTTATTTTCAAGTCTTAGACTCTTTTGAATCTCCTCATTATAGGCTACCAATACTTATTCATACTTTACCTATAACTCATGCACAAATTTCTTTTCTCTCCTTGCAGTAGCCAATGTAAGGTTTTTTGTTCCAACATTTAATTTTGCAACCTCCTAAATTAGGAGTATCTTCTACCCTTTTTACAATTAAGCTCCCTATTATTTTAGAGTAACTAGGCTTAGATGAGAGAGCTCTAGTTCTTATTTGTAAAGATCAAATGACTAGAGAAACATGGTCTTCACTATACTTTATGCCACCTAATGCTTTTTGTTTTTGCTCCTCAATGTTCATTCCTTTCCTCACAACATCAAAAACCATTGCATCAGCTATATCCCAATTATGGAGAAGTGGCACCCCAACTACTTTAATCATTCTCCTCCCTTCCTTAGGAGCTATCTTGTTAAACTCTTGTATCATTTCCTCTTTAATTTCTGTTTGCTCAACATAGTCTTCTTTACCAGGTTGTTCTATTTTCCTTTTGTTGCACCTATCTTTGAAACATTCAATGTTCATTCTCCATGCAAATTGATAAAAGGCCCTTAATTTTATAAAATTATCATCAGATAGAAATCCATTGTTAGCCTGTTCAATCATAGGATCTAGCTCTTTTCCTTCAAAGTTAGCCACATTCAACTCTAGACTGGGCATAGAGGGTTCTCTCAAAGTTCCTTCCTCCAGCTCTGCTATAGTGAAGAAGACTCTACCTTTTCTTTGAAGCTACCCAATGGTGAGCGATTCTTCTCCTAATTGGAGGGGAAACTAAGATGGTGTATAAAATTCCCCTTGAATCATAGGCTCTCCTTTAGTCATCTATCTCTTGGATGCTTGCTCTGATGGCCTTTCCTCAAACTAGGGTGTCTTTGAGGGAGCACTAGTACTTTCTCCAATTTTTTCTTTTCCCTTGGTATCATCTTATTTTCCAACCTTGACTATACTATAGCGAACCCTCTTTTGGATGATGAGTTAACTTAAACCCACCATTGGTGTTTTAAAACACTGGAGGGTTTTCAATTACCCTGATGAGAACATGAGACATCTAGGGATAGCTAATTCCTATCTTTAACACATCACTTCAAACACTGGGCCAACTATAAGGCTAGACCCTTCTTCTACTTTAGGCTCTGCAAGACCTAGGCAGGTAGACCTCAGATTTAGTCAATATGGTACCAGTGCAAAACATATTCTTGAATCCATTTACTATTGATAAAACCCCTTATATCTCCTAACAACTCATAAAATGACACAGATCTATAGTAGCTAAATGCAAATATATGAATCTCATAAGTTGAGTGAGGGTTAATTCTTTTTAGCCCACTACAAGACATGAAAAAATAAATTTATTTGAATAAAATGATTTGTGCAAACAATCTTCATATCAGCTTGCATCTGATTCACTGATTAGTGCCTTATCCATTGAAACATAGAGTCACTACTAGCAATATGACCTAACTAGATTGCATTACAATCAAGTTTATCAACTGAAATCCCCAAATCCATACTTATGCAATATCCCCTTCATACACCCAGAAACCCTATCAGAATGATGAAGTATTTACTTAGTTGCTTGAGTCAAAAGTAGCAAAGATCTGACATACAACTCATCCAAGCTACCTTAAATCAAATGAATATTATCCATTTAATCAAAAAGTTAATGACATATGAAGAATTAGGAGACACAATTAGAAAACTCAAATAATTCATGTAAATTCCCTTTTGTATTTATCCTTGTAAAGACCAAATACACAAACTGGTAACACAAAATGTAACTCAAGATACTTCACATAATCTAGCATCAATTTCCAGTATCTCAGAATGATAATACATGACATGAAATGAAAATATGCACATAAACAGGTGTGTGGCCTTCACTGCTAGAGCTTAGCTCAATAGATAGGAAGCAAAACCATCAACAACCCTGGTTTTAATAGTAGAACTAGAACCCTACTGGTATTACCCAAAGAAAACTGCCAACCCCTACAATGAAAGAAAGATAGAAAGATATAGGAGAAGATGAATTCTTGGATTTGATTTATGCTTTACATGTGCCCACTTGTGATTCAATCTTCTACAACTGAACTACCTCTCTCTTCCTTCTCCCATTTTGATCTAATTTGGTTTCATCATTTCTTTGTAACTGATTTGAAAATATCTTTTGTTCAATGATGAAATCTTTTGCTTGCCAAAATTTGATCTGCTTCATGAAAATGCTGGTCAAATTGAGTTTTTACTGAATGAATGTGATCAAATTTGACCTAAACTAAGTTTTCACAGTCTTTTAACCACATTCAGGTCATTACCTTATCAAAAATCAATTTTGAACTTCATGGCCTGAATATAGTTGCAAAAAAGAAATATGAGGGAAAACGTTGAATAACTCAAAAAAACTACTTCTTGTGCAAAAACTATCTACATAATCAGAAAATTTAGATTCTCTCAATTCTGACGATATATAATATCACATATTTTTCTTACCGAAAATGCCTAGGAGGTTAGTTTGAAAAATTTCCCTTTGGTATAGCTACTTGGTTTGCAACTCCTCGAAATTTAAAATTTCAAAAATTTAAATTTGTCTAAAGTTTAAACTTTAGAAAAACCCCTTTTTGATTTAAAAGGAATTCTGAGCATGCCCTTTTAAAATGATTTTTAAAAAATCATTTTAAAACAAATTCTTATATTTTCCCACATCCTTCAAATTCAAGGTCAACACAAGTTTGATTGGGTGCCACGTGGTGCCATTTGCTTAGCTACTCAAACATGCATTTGCCACATTAGCACCACCTGGGCCCATTGCCACGTGGTGCATGGCTGCAATCCCGCATTTCTTAACTATCTTGCAACTTTTTATTGCAGGGATGCGTAGGCCATTGAATCTACCATGTGGATCTTGTGCATCTCGTTCCATGTCATTACATGAGGGGCACACTGCCATGTGGCACTTGCTCGCTTTCTTTTATTATCTAACCAGTGCATATCTTGAGCTTGCGAGCTTTTGTGCCCACCACCCATCTCACCATGTGTCGAGATCTTGTTCACTGTCATTCCTAGCTCTATGTCAGCTCATGTGCAACTTCATTCAAAATTATGCATTATTCCCTCTGGTTGACGTCATTAGTGGGACCCCTATGCTGCACACAATTTCCAAAAGCCTTCTTTCTTGATGACACAAAGGATATGTGTGCAATTGAATTTAAAAATAAAAAAATCTCCTCACACAGGCGATGTGGGATTATTGCTTTTCAATATTTCCCAAGTTCTTCATGTATCACATGGGGCTTCCTCTTTTATGTTGTAGATGTCTTCTTTAGCATGGATTCTTGCCCTTTTACATGTCTCCCCTGCCTTGACTAGAACAGAGGGATCTTTTATATTAATGTTGTTCGTTTAATAACTGGTGGCTTCAAAATTGGCGTGGGGATGTTCATGATGGGAGAAGGGTCATTCTACCTCCCTTGACTTCAAATGGCTCCCTCTTTTCTTTTTGCAAAATGTCTTGGTCTTTTCAAATGCCTTATTCTTCTATAAAGAACATCTTCCCTTGTTATTAGTAATGGTAATTTTGTTTTTCTTTACCATGGCACATGACACTGATGTCCCTTGTTTCATAAAATGTGGGTCGTAGATTCTCTAACTACTGCTGTTTGATGCAGATATCCTTTTGCCCATGTGTGGGCTCTTCTTTTCATTCCTCACACCTGGGTCTTCATTTTAACTACCACTGGGTGTTCTTCTTTCCATGGGCTGCCCCTATGACTTTGTCTCTACTTCACATTGAATTTTTAAACGTGCTGCGGCCTCTTCCTATTTTAGCATGGAGAACTTTCTTTTACTGGGTTGACTGTCCTCTTATAAGCCATGGGCTTCTCTATTCATGATTTGCGTGAGCTTTGTTCCTTTGAAACACGTGTGAGCTGCTCTTCTGCTACGACTGCCTCAAATATGGACATGAAATTCATTTGTTTGATTGTGGTCTCATGCTCCTCTGTGGCTTCATCTAAGTCTACTGCCACTACTCTTTGCTTCCTTTAAATTTTTTTTTTGCAGAGGCTTCCTTGCCAGGTCGGTCATACTTCCTTTGGTGGCACCTCTTCGCATCATGGCATCTCCTCTCATGCTTGGATGTGGTCTGTGACCTCTTTCTATGTTGTCTCTATATTTGGCTTTTGAATATGATGCAAACTTTGCTTTAACACTGTGGGTTTCTTTGGCTGGCAATTTTCCTTGCATGCATGGTTATATTGTGCTCTAGTTTTATTCTCTTTCCAAATGGCTCCATGCCGGCTCTACTTTCACCACTCATGCATGGGGTTTTTACCATGGATTTCTCGCATGTGTGTTGCCTATGTGGGCTTACTCACTTGTTGACTTTGTCCTTTTTAGCTATTCTCATAAACATAGACATCCCCTGCTCCTACTTTTAATGTGTTGGTTAGTCTTTATATCACATGCACTGAACTATTCTTTCTCATGCTCGTGGGTGCCTTTTGTTTGTAGATGGCATCTTTGACTGTGAATGCTTGTGTGATGTGGACTACTTGATTACTTGCATGAGCTTAGTCCTCTATGTCTTAGTCATGAGCTTCTTTGAATGATGCCTTGGACTTTAATCATGAAGCTCCATTTGCATTGGTGGTGTATTGTTGCATGAGTTCCTACAATATGATCATCAACTTCAACTTCTGCAATCAAGCCCTTAGCAAAATAAGTTGTATAGGGTTGTGTTGCAACCTTCCCCTTGAATTGCTTTCCAATGGCTAGATCAAACTTGGTAACACCATGGTACTTGTCAGATGCATGTTCTGCATATGGGTAACCCCAACCTTTCTCTGTAATTATATGGATCAACACTAGGCCAGTTGTGTGTGTTGCTTTGACTTCTTGGAGGATAGTGATCACTCAAATCTCATGCAAGGATTCAAGAATTTAACATCCAAAAAGCTTATAGAAAATACCTAAAAGGATTCTTTTTGCAAAATTAATTTGTTTTAAAACATCCTTAATCCTCACAAACGTCATAAATCTGACAAATTTAGCCAGGCCCCAAAGTGGCTTTGGCTAAAAAAAATTTCATTTCCAAATGCCTAAACTACAAAACTAACTTACTAATCATCTCTAATTGATTGAAATCAAATTTGATCCCTAACTAATCAATTAAAGCTCACTTTATCACTTATCTGCAAACTATCAAATTTGTGCTAGGAGGTCCATTGATTAGCCTTAAAAATTGACTAGAACACCTGATCGAGCTTTGAAAACTGACACTGATTTTTTGCTCGGAACTCTTTCACCTTTTTGAATCTCATCTCATGATGAATTCAAAGTCAAAAGATATTCGCTATCAAAGTTGACCTTTTAGAACTTCTTGCAAGATAACATGTTAGAAAGCAATAAACTGGGTTCAGAATCAGCTTCAAAAATAGGGCAAATGGACACTTGGAAGAACAAAACTCAGGGCATTGGTTCTCTGTCATGAGGTGAATATAAATATGCAATTTTGGCTCATGATGAACAACTGGGTGCAAATGGGAAGTAGTCAAAGTGGGCTACTTGGATTTTGTAGACTAAAAACAATGACAAAATCATTTTTTGCAAATGGAATTGACCTAGAAAAGTGTGCAGACCTATTCTTCAAGATGTGAAACTTGACACACTTGGAGTATTTTTAGAGGACAACACAGTGGTATAATCCATTCAATCTCATCTATCATGTATTTCAAGTTATAATGCCACAAATGGGGGTACTAATCAATCTGCAAATGCTGACACCAGTAAAAAGATAGAAATTGCGTTTCAAATCGCATTTGAAAACTGATCAAATGGATTCATCGTAAGCTAAAACTTGAAACATAACAAGTCTTTGATGTCTAAAATTCAACGCAAAAATAATCTTAGCATTTTGGTCAACTAGATTAAAATTATAGCACGTCAAACAGGGCTTCTTAGAAATGTGAATAACTACACAAATGCACACAACAGTAAATGACCAACTTTGAGGGATTCAAAACCTAGTCAAACAGACTCGAAATGACTCAAAATATGAAACATAGATTCTTAGGTATGGACACTAGACATTTCCAAAGTGGTGAATTACAAAACATTTCTAGGTGCGAGATATTTAGTTGCAAACACAACCTCTTGTCGATGTTTGACACTTGGGTTAAAATGCAGATTTGGCAATTTCTCAAAATGGGACTTCATGAAATGAGTCAAAATGATAATTTAACTTCATGGAATAGGTAGATGAATTAAATAAAAGGTGTTAGAAACATTAAACACCTTAGGCGTTCAAAGGCACAACCGGTACATAGGCATTTATGGGGCTTGATTTGACTTAAAATTTGAAATGGATGCTCAAAATGAGAATGCAATTTTGAGCGCCAACACCCACAACAAGAGTGAAGGATAATCACTTCATAACCTCTCTTTCTCTATAAGGATAAGTTCTGATGAGGAGGGATTTATTCTCATTCATAGTATCCATTATCTTTGCAAAATTTGTCAACTTATATACCTTATCAACCATTATTTTTGACCTCTAATAATGTAATTTATATAACTTATCAACCAATATTTTTCAAAATATTTATAACTATTAGTACCCTAAAGTAAACTCTCCACTTATCTTTCTTTATTTCTTTCTCTTGCAAGGAAAGTTCATTTCTTATGATGTCTTAGAGTAAAATCTCCACTTATCTTTCTTTATCTATTTCTCTTGCAAGGAAAAATCATTTCTTATGATATCCTTTGGATAATAGAAATCATGCTTATGAGCTTTAGCCTTTTCTCTTTGCCTAAATATTTAAAAAAAAATCCCTCATTATCATTGGATCTTGTATGAGAGGTAGCCATTTTGTAAGGCCTCAAATTTTTTTACAAAAAGACCTTGCCACCCTTTGTAATCACAAACTAGTGTACAATAGTGGAAGTTTGGAAAATAGAATCTCTTGACCTACCTATTAATTCTAGTTCCTCTAATCCAGCTATTTTCCATAATATTTCTACTAAGCCCCCCTTAAAATGTTGTTCTTAGATTGGTTTTGACAAGTGAGTATCAACACAGTTAAAAAATTTCTAAATTGATGTTGAGCATTATATAGATGTCGAGTTACAATATGTGTTGAGCCAAAAATTCAATAGGTGCCGAGTTATTCAAGTGCCGAGCAAGTTTTAAGTGTCAAGTGATAATAGATGCCGAGGTAGTATACCTACCAAGTAAAGTATAGGTTCCGAGCAAGATAGAGTTAATATAGGAGCTAAGCAAAATAGAATTCCTATATGTGTTGAGCATCAACAATTAGTAAGTGTTGAGTAACATAGAATCAACATAAGAGTTTGTGCCCTCACAAACTTAGATGTAAACCATTTTTGAGATGACTCAAGATGAATCTTGAAGGATCTAAAAGATAAGATTGAATCTATTACATTCCCTATGTAATCAACATGCAACCAATCAGAAAAATGGAGAGAGCATGCAATCAATCAAGAAATATGGAAAGAATTGAGTGGGAAAAGATGGATGAATCTTGATTGTAGATTCATACCTAACCCTAAGTCTCAAAATCTTTATAAGGAGGTTGAAACCCCATAATTCAAGAGTTTTTAAGAGGTTGTGTGCATTGTATGGAATGCATGAGAGAATGCTAGTGAAGTTTTGAAGGAAGTAAAAGGGGTGTAAAGACTTAAAGGAAGAGAAGCATTATAGAATCAAGTTGAACATAATAGAGCATCATCAACACTATGAATATAGTTATATCAAATTAGGAAGGATTAGATTAGATTAGATAGAACAAGGATCTAGAATCAGCAATTGAAGATTGTATGTCATTAGGTCAACACATTCTACCATACTTTCTAGCCATTGTATTAGGAGAATGAAAATGCTATGAAGATAGGTTGTCTTAACAACTATTTTGTAGAACCTTTAACAAGGTGTTAAATCCTTTAATAGGGTGACATTCCAATTTAATGTTTCTAAATCCTTTAGATAGGTCACTTTTAATGGGGTGTAAAATCTTTAACAAGGAAGGCCTTTCATAGGGCAGACCATTGATGGTGGTCAAACTTTGTAACCTTAACCAATTACATATTACTGCAATGATAAGTTGTGGGTGTCATCCCCACCCCAATTTTACCTTCTCATTTTGGAGAGTTTTTGGGTGACCAAATCTTGTGTTATCTATTTTCATGCATGTCTTTACTTTCATGTTAATTAGATATGTTAGATGCATGTGAATGATCTCAGTTAAAAATTTTAGAGGTTAAAGTTTGTTACTTTTGATTCACAACCACCCCCCACCCCCACACCCCCCCTCGCCCCCCCCCAACCACCCCCCTCTCAGAAGTAAATCTTCCCACTTGTAAATTCCAATAATTGGTATCAGAGCTTGGTTCTCACAAGGAGAAGCCTTACAACTTGGAGAAAAATATCTACAAACTTGGGAAGATCATAGAGAACCAGGAAATTGAGATACATCTCATTCAACACTCTCTAGAAGAAGCTAGGGAAGAACTAAGAAAATCCTTCAAGAGAAGAAGGGAGATTGCCATAGTTGAGAATGATACATAGTACAAGGATATTAACACCTAACAAGTGTTTGAAAATGGAGATTCCAAGGAGTTTGATGTAGAAATAGTAGATCTGATGGAGAAGAATAGAGCTCAAGAAGAAGTGATCAAAACTCTCAAGATTGAATAGGAATCTCAAGCCATGATGCTTTGTGAAAAATTTAATAGAAGAAAAGAGCTATTGAAGATAAGTCTATGATAGAAGATGAAAAGAGAAACGTTGCCAATAGATTGGAGGAAAAGTCAATTGAGCTTGCAAGAATTTCCAACATGTAGCTAGACACCCTAAGCCAGATGATGAATGCACATCATGAGCTAAATGTCAAGGACATTGAGATCTCCACAATGAAGATGCAAAATGAACAACTAAAAAATGACTTAAAAAGAGAAAAGGAAATTCTAGAAAGCTTCAAAAAGCCTAATGAATCCATCAAGTACTTTAAACAACTTCTAAAATCACCCAAATCTAGTAATAACACTTTAAGATTGGGATACACTAGCACTAAAAAAGGAGTCATCCATGACTGTAGAAGAAAGAAGTGATAAATGTAAGAATACTAAACCCACTTGTCATTTTTGTGGTAAAAAGGGACATACCTATAATATGTGTAGAAGCAAGAATGCTAATCAACATGACAAACCTAAGAGCATGGGTCACTATCACAAGTGCAACAAGTGAGGACATCAAGCACATGATTGTAGGACTAGAACCATTAGGGCACCAAGATTTGAAGGTCACTACTACAATTGCAAGAAGTATGGACATAGAGATTTTGAGTGCAGATCAAAGCCTATGTGGACACCTAATCAACCAACAAGGGGAAATAATTATGGACATCACTACAATTGGGACTACAACACTAGGCAAAGCCGTCACTGCTGTCAAGAATATGGACACATCCCTGAAAATTGCATAAGAACACATTTTAGTGGAAGCTATAGAAAATGGTTGAGCCAAACTACATGCTTCAATTATTTGAAGATTGCTCACATTAGCAAGAACTACCCAACAAGGTTAAAGGCACCCAACTCAGAGTTCAACAAAGGAAAAGGGAAGGTAGATTTTGAACACATTAGAGGAGAAATGAATAAAACATGGAAGAAGAAAGATGGAGGTAGCACATCCAATGAAGGGATCCCTTCACCCAATAGGTCAAGTGGTCACACTTCATCTAACTAAGAAAAAGAAGGTATGTGGAACTAATATACAAAGATTTATCATACATTAGTTCCAAGACAAGTAAGTACTAAAAATGAGAGATCAACATGAATAGAGATGCAAAGTTAAAATTTCAAGTTTTTACAAGTGTTGCCAAGTTGCCTTTAGAAGCTGAGTAAAAACATAGTGTATGTTGAGTTGTCTACTAAAATTAGTAGATGCCAAGTGGTTAGTTGTAGCTGAGTTAGTAGTAAATGCTGAGCAAAGGGAAATTCTAGTTGAAGCCAAGTAAGTGAAACTCCAGTGTATGCCGAGTGTTGGAAAGACAATGGAAGCTAAGTAAAGCTAAATTGCTTAAGGAGCCGAGTGGACAGCTATAAATGTACTAAGCATTAAATGCTATGAAACACGGGTATATGATCACATTTTGAATTATTTTTTACCATTGTGAGAAAAAGAGCAAAGACAAGAAGAGTGAAGAATGATTTCCAAGTAGAGTTTCAAGCATTTGAGCAGAATTTTACATAGGTTCAACACTATTTTGACGATTCAAGGTATTTATACTTGTGCCAAGCTATGCAGTTTTGAAATTTCTTCATGTTTAAACCCTAGTTTGAAGAAATGGCCTCCAGCTCTAGAAAACCTTAGGATAAAAGTTGTTTAAAGTCCAATTAGTGAGTAATGAAGTCAAAGAGTTTCCCAATTTCAGACCTATCCTTGAAGTTGTCTATAAGAATGACCCCACTGGAGCCCTATCCATAATTCCTCCTAAGGTATTAATGGTTCAAGATGTTAGGAGATTCTATAACTACAAAATAGGTGCTATTGGAGACATGGAAATTAGGGAGGCATATGACAAGTGTGAGAATGAGGTCTTGAAAGAAGAGTTTCAAATTGTTGAGAAGAAGGGCTTAACCCATGCCCTAGATTTCCCTACTATTTTTGAGACTAAATGGATTAGAATTTTACTCAGTAGGATACATGATGGTAGCTTGTGGTTAGAAGATGGGCCAGTTAAAATGTCAAAAAGGATTATTCATAGGGTAAGAGGGTATCCAACCCTAGATCGGCCTAAAAACCTAAGTGACTCCAAAGAAGTTATTGAGAAGAATTATGTAGCTAAGTGGAATAAGAGAGGCATGCCCATTGATACCATTAAGGATCCTCTTATTGATTTTTTTGTTAGAGTCATATCCCACAAGTTTTATCAATCAAGTAGACTCAAAAATGTTCCCTGTATTGTAGTAGACATTGGCTACAAACTTTTCAAAAAGGATCATACTTATGACCTAGCTGAACTGCAACTACAATAGACCAGTGAACATTTGGGAGCTATAAAAAGAACAAAGGGAGCTCAATGTAAATTTGGAGCAATTTTGATATGTATATTCTTCTATGTATAGAATGAATTCCCTTCTTTTGGAAAGGTTAGCTAGAAGACAAATAGGTAAATAGTAGCCTAGGTGAATGAAAACATTGAACAAATGGGGGAAAATTTTGAGACACTCATGACTAGCTACTTTGAAGATTTCAAGAAATCAATAAAATAGAGACTTAGGAATCCAGTCTCACTTGTGGAGTAGAATATAAATTACATTTGTTTTCTTGTTGATATTGACTACACCTACATCCAAGCAACCATACCAAGGGTAAGATGGCTTAGACCATTTGGTTATGAGATAAATATTGATGAGGCATCTATAGTAATAACAACTCTACTTGTAGAGGAAGTAGATAAAAGTGCCCAATATTTTGGCACATATGATGTAGTAAGATCTAAAGTAGATATGGAATTGAAGACTACTTCTACACTCAAGAAAGAGGACAAATTAGTGAAGAAGCTCAAGGCTAAATTTGGTGAAGGCTCAATAGAGGCAAAAGAAGAAGAAGAAGAAGAAGAGGAATAGGGGCATGGACCACTAGCACTAACCCAAGGCATGGGTGAAGATGCTAAAGAACAAGAAGGTGCCAAGGAAGAAGAGGAAGCACCTAAGGTAGAGCCTAAGAAGAGGAAAGCATAGAAACAACCTACTACTTAGCCTAAAGGAAAAAAGAATACTAATACAAGCCCAACAAAACCTACCACTAGGGAAAATACAAGGGCTACAACAGAGGTGGCCAAAGAACAAGAAAAGAAGAAAGCCATAGAACAAGGAGGACCAGCAGAGAAGAAGCAAAGGAGAAAATATGTGGCACCTCCAGAGTTAGATGAAGAGAGGATAGAGTTAGATGACAATGGACAATTTAGAGTGGTAAGTCACACCACTAAGTTTGATTTAGAGAATATATGTGACAATATGAGAGATAATGCAGACTTATCTGGATTGAAAAGTATTTACTTTAATAAGTTAAGTAGAGAAGAGAAAAACATAGTGGAAGAATCAATATACACTATGATGGAAAAGTTCAAGAACACTACACTTGAACTTGATAATACTATGCCTAAGGAGTTATATTCCATTGTAGAAAATAAATGGCATTATTTCCTAAACATGAAAAAGGAAATAAGAGAGTCAACATTAACTTATGTGATGCTTGAACTCATAAAAGGTTAGATAAGTAAGGCAAGTAAGAAGCATGGGAACAAATTTGCACCCAGATACAGAGCATTTAGTATTTTTGTAAAATAAAATTGAAGATGTTGTGAAGAAGTCCACTTTAATGTGGAGAGTAATTTATGGGCTCACAATAGTTAATGAAGGACAAGAATATCCTTTTGAGGGGAGGAATGATGAAGATAATGAAGAGGAAAATGACAAGGAAGAAAAAAATAGAGAAAGAAAAGGAAGAAGTTATAGTGGAGAAAGATACACAAGAGAGTGTAAAGGCAACTACTGAGGAGTAGCAATAGGAACAGAGTGTGCAAGACACACAAATGCCACCACTAAGTCCTCCACATGTAACACCCACACCTACAGAGATAGTAATTGTGAAGGATGTTTGTGACACCTCTGGTTAGCACATCAACCCACTAACTACAGAGGATCTTAGAAGGATCCTTCACCAAACTACTTTACAATCATAGCTATGTACTAATCTAGTCTTGGTGAATGTGGAGGAACTACAAAAAGCAGCAGTTGAGATTACAAAGGAGAAGGTGAATCCACAAGAACTACCTTCACAAACTCCAACAACTACAAGTGGACAACCATAAGAGCAAGTAGCACAAGATGCATTTTCTAGGGTTGACACCATAGTCTTAGTAACTTCAACTACTAAGGAGCAAGCAAAGGAGAAAATAGGATAGAAGGATACCTCTATCATCACAACACAAGGAAAAGGTACACCTCCTTAGATTACAATCATTGGTCAAGGCAAAGTTGAAAGGAACAATGAAGAGAGCCCTAAGGAGAAAGAATAAGAGGCAATTCAAACATTAATAAATTTTCCTACTATAGGGACTCCCATTGGAACAACATAGTAGCCAAGGACTAATGTAGTACCTCTGCAAATATCAGCAGTAGGCTTGAGCTCTACTAGGGTAGCAAGGGTACTTCACTATAGAGACCCTGCACTTGATGAGGAGATAGTCATTCCAAGATATGACTATAAAACTATGAGTATTGATCATATTAATGAAGTGCAAGAGGCACTAGAAAAGAAGAAGAAAAAAGAGATACTCAAGAATGAGTATAGACAAAGGCAATATCTAATTGAAATCAAAGACATCTTTCTTGATGCATTCAACTTGCAAGTACCTAATGAGACAAAGCCCATAATGGAGAAATTATCCAACATAGTGGACTGAGTACAAAATGAAGACCTAGACACCAATGCAAAATTGATTAAATGGTCTAAAAATAAATTCTAGATGAAGGTAAATGAGAAAATGTAATGGACACCCAGGAATGCCCAAAAGCTGAACCAACTACTGAAATTATATTAATTCTAAAAATGCTGCAATCAAGTACAAAGAGATGTATTCCAAAGGCCAAACCCTAAGGGAATGACGTCTAGAATGTTACAACAGAGAATGAACGTCCCCTATTGCCAAAAAAGAGTGTGATTCACACATCCAAGCTCTTATCAAATGCAAGTTATAATCATCCGATACAAAAATCCCATAATCAGCAATGAGACTTTCAGCCCTATTTATCCTATTCTTCATCCTTTTGGAAGGAACTAAAACATTAATTAATTGCAAGAGCTAGAAGCTTCCTCCTTCCAATAATTAATGCATTCTCTATAAATTCCTCCCTACCAATAATTAATTAAATGACGAGAGGCTTCCGTCCTTCCAATAATTAATACATACCCTAGAAGCTGCTCCCTTGTAATTAATAATTAAATTAATTAAATACAAAGTCACCTTTAAATTGAATGACTTTGTAAGAAATTAATTTAATTTCTTCTTATCATCCACTTAGAATTTGGAGAACGTGAAGGCCAAAAGATGGGATCATTACAAATCCACCCTCCTTGAAATTGCTTGTCCTCAAGCAATTAAGTAACATAATGAACTCCAACCTCCACCTGGATCCCAATTGAAGTAGTATGTGATATCCATATAGACATGAAACAAACTGCAAATGAACATCATTAAGATCAACCACATGTCCTGCAAATTAGCTCCCAAAACTTGTGCTGAAGAAGTATAAGTCTGAATGTCACTAGAAGGCGGCTCCATAGAAGATCTATGAAATCTCTTCTTCCCAACTGCTGCAACACAAAATTGAATCTTTGTAGATGGTGAAAAAAAAGCCCAACTCCACTCAAGAGAGTGATCAATATCAACCGCAAACATCAAATTATCATAAGACAATGTGGCATCCATGTTGAACATAGTACTATTGCAGAAGTGAACATCAACACTTTGTTGATCGATAGTATAATATGACTCTGTCACTATATCACTCACCTCATTAGCAATAATAGGTGTACTATCATCAAAGCACACATCTACAACTGCATGCATACTGCTAAACTCCTTGTTGTATGGTTCAACTGACATAGAAGTGGCTGCTGAGATGATAGTATCCTTGCATTCTTCTAATCCCACATCGATGGACTCCATATCACTAGCATCATAGCTAGGTGGCTCTATATGTGTCTTGATCCCACTTGATGAAACAACTTCTTTTTGCACTAGAGCAACATACATATTGTCAATATTGATGCCCATCTATCTAGCCATAAGCTACAACGTCATATCCATTCGCCTATTATGCTCCTGTTGCATTCGCTGCCCCTCCTCTAATGAACTAAGTAATCTAAGCATTGCATTTTCTTGATCTGGACTAGTATACATTTTGTCAAACTCTTTTCCCTTTCTCTCGCTGTTCCAAATTTCCTATAAGAACTTCACAGGATGGCAGGACTAATAGCTCTAATACCACTATAATGGACACCCAGGAATGCCCAAAAGCTGAACCAACTACTGAAATTATATTAATTCTAAAAATGCTGCAATCAAGTACAAAGAGATGTATTCCAAAGGCCAAACCCTAAGGGAATGACGTCTAGAATGTTACAACAGAGAATGAACGTCCCCTATTGCCAAAAGAGAGTGTGATTCACACATCCAAGCTCTTATCAAATGCAAGTTATAATCATCCGATACAAAAATCCCATAATCAGCAATGAGACTTTCAGCCCTATTTATCCTATTCTTCATCCTTTTGGAAGGAACTAAAACATTAATTAATTGCAAGAGCTAGAAGCTTCCTCCTTCCAATAATTAATGCATTCTCTAGAAATCCCTCCCTACCAATAATTAATTAAATGACGAGAGGCTTCCGTCCTTCCAATAATTAATACATACCCTAGAAGCTGCTCCCTTGTAATTAATAATTAAATTAATTAAATAAAAAGTCACCTTTAAATTGAATGACTTTATAAGAAATTAATTTAATTTTTTCTTATTCTCCACTTGGACTTTGGAGAACGTAAAGGCCAAAAGATGGGATCATTACAAATCCACCCTCCTTGAAATTGCTTGTCCTCAAGCAATTAAGTAACATAATGAACTCCAACCTCCACCTGGATCCCAATTGAAGTAGTATGTGATATCCATATAGACATGAAACAAATTGCAAATGAAAATCATTAAGATCAACCACATGTCCTGCAAATTAGCTCCCAAAACTTGTGCTGAAGAAGTATAAGTTTGAATGTCACTAGAAGGCAGCTCCATAGAAGATCTATGAAATCTCTTCTTCCCAACTGCTGCAACACAAAACTGAATCTTTGTAGATGGTGAAAACAAAGCCCAACTCCACACAAGAGAGTGATCAATATCGACTGCAAACATCAAATTATCATAAGACAATGTGGCATCCATGTTGAACATAGTACTATCATAGAAGTGAACATCAACACTTTGTTGATCAATAGTATAATATGACTTTGTCACTATATCACTCACCTCATTAGCAATAATAGGTGTACTATCATCAAAGCACACATCTACAACTGCATGCATACTGCTAAACTCCTTGTTGGATGGTTCAACTGACATAGAAGTGGCTGCTGATATGATAGTATCCATGCATTCTTCTAATCCCACATCGATGGACTCCATATCACCAGCATCATAGCTAGGTGGCTCTATATGTGTCTCGATCCCACTTGATGAAACAACTTCTTTTTGCACTGGAGCAACATACAGATTGTCAATATTGATGCCCATCTGTCTAGCCATAAGCTGCAACATCATATCCATTCGCCTATTATGCTCCTATTGCATCCGTTTCCCCTCCTCTAATGAACTAAGTAATCTAAGAATTGCATTTTCTTGATCTGGACTGGTATACATTTTGTCAAACTCTTTTCCCTTTATCTCGCTATTCCGAATTTCCTATAAGAACTTCATAGGATGGCAGGACTAATAGCTCTGATACCACTGTAATGGACACCCAGGAATGCCCAAAAGCTGAACCAACTACTGAAATTATATTAATTCTAAAAATGCTGCAATCAAGTACAAAGAGATGTATTCCAAAGGCCAAACCCTAAGGGAATGACGTCTAGAATGTTACAATAGAGAATGAACGTCCCCTATTGCCAAAAAAGAGTGTGATTCACACATCCAAGCTCTTATCAAATGCAAGTTATAATCATCCAATACAAAAATCCCATAATTAGCAATGAGACTTTCAGCCCTATTTATCCTATTCTTCATCCTTTTGGAAGGAACTAAAACATTAATTAATTGCAAGAGCTAGAAGCTTCCTCCTTCCAATAATTAATGCATTCTCTAGAAATCCCTCCCTACCAATAATTAATTAAATGACGAGAGGCTTTCGTCCTTCCAATAATTAATACATACCCTAGAAGCTGCTTCCTTGTAATTAATAATTAAATTAATTAAATACAAAGTCACCTTTAAATTGAATGACTTTATAAGAAATTAATTTAATTTCTTCTTATCCTCCACTTAGAATTTGGAGAACGTGAAGGCCAAAAGATGGGATCATTACAAAAAATATCTGGTGAGATAGCACTATCCTAGGTAGAGTTGGCAAAGAAGATAGAGAAGGTAAAAGCAGTACTTGAGAATATATTCTCACTGTAGTCCAAATTGTTTGATTCCTCATGCTTCACACAAGAAACCAACTAGAATATATTGAGCTTAGAGAAGAACCTTAAAGTATCTAGCATGTAGCTACCCAAGGATCTAGCTCAAATTGAGAAGCATTCTACTACAATGCTTCACACACACAAAAGGAATTAGCTATACTCATAGAAAAAGAGGCAAACACCAAGACCAAGCTAATACAAATCCAACCTACCATAACCCCTCACATGGACGTTTTGCACAAAGAAATGGCCTATGTAGAGAATTTCTTGAAGAAAGATCCCAATCTTTCTACATTGGAAAGCCTAGTGCACCTTTTAGCAAAGATAGCCATCCAACTTAAAGCATTGGAAATTGCATTAGAAAATTGGGATTCTGCTCTAAAGATCATTATGGAGTTAAAGAAATATTTTTTGGCTAAGTATTCAATTCATTCATAGAACCCTTTAACATAAGTTCCAAAAATGGAGAGATAATAGATTATGGAGATAATACATTTTAAGGGAGATAATAATTTAAGAGACCCAAAGGGGGAGATACCCAAAAGGGGGAGATATAATAAATTGGGGGAGATAATAACATTTTGAGTTTTGAGGAGATAAGGAGATAAAGCCAAAAGGATATAAAAACTACAAGGGAAGATGTGTGAAAGTGGGAGTAAAAGACAAAGTAGATAGAAATAGGGCAAACAAGGGAAGTAATGACAAGGAAAAGGTAAAAAGAATTAGAATAATTAGCATGAGACAAATCCAACATAAGGTTTTTTGGATACAGAAATGGTACATCAGCTTAGGGGGAGTTATAAGTTTTTGAGGTATATTCTTCTACAAAAATTTGAACAAGATGTATATTGTACTCATAGAGATTAGATTCATAATGCTTAGTTAAGTGTTCTTGACACTCATGTCAAAGGGGAAGTTTTTTGGTCTTAGATTGGTTTTGACAATTGAGTAACACACTTAAGGAATTTCTAAGTTGATGCCGAGTATAATATAGATTCCAAGCTATAGTATGTGTCGAGCCAAAAATTCAATAGGTATTGAGTTATTCAAGTGTCGAGCAAGTTTCAAGTGCTGAGTGACAATAGATGTTGAGCTAGCATATGTGTCGAGTAAAGTATAGGTTCTGAGCAAGACAAATTTACTATAGGAGGTAAGAAAAATAGATTTCCTATATGTGTTGAGAACCAAAAATCAGTAAGTGTCGAGTAACATAGAATCAACATAAGAGTTTGTACCTTCACAAACTTAGATGTAAACTATTTTTGAGCTAGCTCAAGATGAATCTTGAAGGATCTAAAAGATAAGATCAAATCTATTATATTCCTTATGTTATCAACATGCAACCAATCAAAAAATAGAGAGAGCATGCAACCAATTAGGAAATATGGAAAAAATTGAGTAGGAAAAGATGGATAAGTCTCAATCGTAGATTCATACCTATTTCTAAGTCTCAAAATCTTTATAAGGAGGTTGAAACCCCATAATTTGAGAGTGTTTAAGAGGTTGTGTGGATTGTATAGAGTGCATGAGAGAATGCTAGTGAATTTTTGAAAGAAGTAAAAGGGGTGTAAAGACTTAGAGGAAGAGCAACATTATAGAATCAAGTTGATCATTACAGAGCATCAACACTACAAACAGAGTTATATTAGATTAGGAAGGATTAGATCAGATTGGATAGAACAAGGATCTAGAATTAGTAATTGAAGATTGTAAGTCATTAGGTCAACACATTCTATTATACTTTCTAGCGATTGTATTAGGAGAATGAAAGTCCTATGAAGATAGGTTGGCTTAACAACTATTTTGTAGAACCTTTAACAAGGTGTTAAATCCTTTAATAGGGTGACATTCCAAGTGAATGTTTATAAATCCTTTAGACATGTCACTTTTAACAGGGTGTAAAGCCTTTAATATAATAGGCCTTTCATAGGAAAAACCATTGATGGTGGTCAAACTTTATAGCCTTAACCAGTTACATATTGCTGTAGTGATAAGTTGTGGGTGTCATCCCCACCCCAATTTTACCTTCTCATTTTGGAGGGCTTCTAGGTGACCAAATCTTGTATTATCTATTTTCATGCATGTCTTTACTTTCATGTTAATTAGATATGTTAGATGCAGGTGATTGATCTCAGTTAAAAGTTTTAGAGGTTAAAGTTTGTTACTTCTGATTCACCACCCCTTAGAAGTAAATCTTCCCACTTGTAAATTCCAACATAAAAGGCACTTCGTAAGGAAACACAAGTGGGGTCCCTTGAAATCCATATTCTTTGAATACAATAGAAACTGGATATGGAATAATATCTACCCAATTATGGTAGATTTCCAAATTATTAGGGGAATCAATAGGTCTAATGAAATCCAAAAGCAACTTAGAAATCCTTGGATTATCATTTGACCAGAGAATCCTCAACCTTGATGCAAAATACTAGTCAAACCTAACAAAGCTCACCTCACCTGCATCCATGTCATGTTTGCACTCTACAACTAAATAGGCAAAGGATCTCCCTCACGTTCTCTTGTCAATTTCATTTCTTTCTCAAAGTAAGTGACCCCTTTGAAAAGAAACACATGCATTAGCATTGAATAATATCCAAATGTTTTTTCAATCTTCCCTTTCACGATCCTAATTAATCCCATGAGGATTTCTTTAGCCAAGAAAGACGAAAAGTCAAAAATAATACTAAACCCAAAAGATGAAATCTCCACCATCATATACATGAATTTAATTGGCATGTAGTCATTCCCATCCTCACCAAAAACTATGCATAATGTCAAATTCCCAATACTAGCAAGATGTCTCCTAAATGATCCTTGCCTAATTTTCTTTTTCTGAGATTGGTACTCCTTCTCTAATCCTTGAAAGTCAATGACCTCATGATATTGTCCCATCTTGAATACTTCCTAAATTTTCTTAAGTATTATTTTCACTAAACATTCCCCATTTATCCCCCTTATAGACCTGGTTATTGGGCCATACATTTGGGCTGCAAAGGTGAGGAGGTCTGAATCCATAAACACTCTTGGAACAACTAATTTTTTAGGTCAAAGTTCCAAATGTTACCATGTGAGGTGAATATCTTTTTTCTAAAAAAGAGTTTTTGAAGAGTTGCAACCTAGTTTTAGATGTTGTTGTATTGTGAGTCTAGTTTCCCCCATCATATAAACTCTTAGCAACCTTTAACATTGGATTAACAAGGACCAATTTTTTTAGTTTGTACCATGCAATCCCTTTACCCAAAGAAACCCTTCTTTGGAGGCATTGTAAAAAATTAAAAAAAGATATCCAAATTCTTCTTTGGGAGAGAAATTTACTTACTAGGATCAAGAATTTTTTAGCTAGTTGTCACATTAGATTGTTGTTCTAGAAACTCACAATTTGGCTTTATGCTAAAAATAGTTTTAGCAAGCATTGTACCCCAAATTTTCAACAATATTTTTTCAGAATGAAACTATCAAATTTTTTGTCATAGCTTCATATCAATTAACATGAGAGGCCTGCAATACTCATAAATATTTTACAATGAGCAAGAATTCATGTTTTATTTCAAAATTTGAAAAGGGGCCATTGATCCACAAAAATATGATGAACATGACTTCATTTGCAAGCTCACTCACTTTTCACCTTTTGACTTGATAGTCAAACTAATCATTTCATGACATTTGGAAACCTTTTAGTTTTTCAACATCCCTCCTATAATGGTTATAGTGCATGGGACATGTGTCATTGTATCGTTATGTCACTTTAGTTAAAACTTGAGCAACTTTTCTTAGCAACATATTCACAACCTTAGATCTATCTTAGATCTGATGGCTAGGAAAAGTTATACTTAACTTACTTTGGGAGGGCCATACACTCTACGTGTCATCTTGTTATTATATCATTATGGTTAAATTTCATGCATCTTGAAACAATAACATAGTGACAACCTTGGATTGATATCTAATATGACAACTGAGAAAGACTTATGCATTATCAACTATGTTGGTCCACAAGACATGTGTCACAAAGTTGTTATATCATTATGGTTAACCAACTTGCATCTTTTGATAGTGACATAATGATAGTCATAGATTTTTCTTTAGATCAACGACTTACATCACCCTTTATCATTACTATATTTGGCTCAAGTGAGCTGGTCCCACCTATTCCATGTGGCATTATCATTATGTTGCCAAGGTTAAAAATCTTGTAACTCTTGTTAGTGACATAGCTATAGCCATAGATCTCTAATTTGATCAATGGCTGAAAGAAAACTTTGGAAACCAACTCACTTTAGCAGAAAATGAATCAAAATAGTACACCTATCACTTGTTTGATAACCTTACCCCTTGTGGATTGAAATGGCCCACCTTGGACACATGACATGCTCTTGTTATGTCACCAATATTAAAGATCTTATAATTCTCCATAATGACATAACAAAAACCATAAATCTCTAATATGATCTATGGTGTTGTTGATTTTAGGTGTCTTAACAATGGCTAGACCCTACTGACAAGTATCACATTATCGTTATGTTGCCTTACTTAAGAATTACACAATTATCCATGGTGACATGGCAATGACCATAGATTATGCAAGGATCTAATGGTTGATAAGATGCACTTGAGTATTGTTTCTTTTGTGGTCTTGCATGATAGATGCCACTTTGTCATTATGTCACTTTAGTTAAGATCATAACACCTTCTTATAGTGACATGACCACAACCCTTGATCTTGAGGAAGATCAAGGGTTATCACAACTTTGAGTTAAATTATAAATTATGTAGGACAAAGGGAAACCATAATCAAACCTTACGTTGAAAAAGAGTCATGAGCTAAGGTAAAAACATAATTTCACAAAAAGTTTCAAAAATAAAAAAGAAAAACCTTATAGAATAAAATTAGAAAAGTACTAGGGTTTTTCAAACTAATTTTTAGTAATATTGAGGGATTTTTCAAAATTCTTGCCTTAACCAAAGGTCTAACCATAAAAATTTTCAAAATAACTAGGGAAATTATGAGAGAATAGGGTACAAAGATTAGGAATTTTCTAGCCCATGACTACACATGAGAATTGAAAACCCTAGTTGCTTAGATGGGAAACATTCTATTTTCACAACAAATTTTGTGGATTTCAACAAGGTGAAAAACTAGGCCAACTGAATGCATTAGGAGCCTCATATGTGATGGCTATAAACATATAGGACCAGTACACCAATTTGGGATATGATTTTGCAAAGAAAATAATCAATGCAATACATAAAGAGATAGTAGCTACACAACAAGGAGATTTGAGTAATTTTAAGATCCATCATTGTTCATTACTAATGCACTTGCTGCTGTACATAAATATTTGGCATGTCAATCCATATTTCATTAAGTAAACTAAGGAGATGGGAGAGACACTCCCTATGTAGTTATGGACAAGAGTTTGGTAAAGGTTATAGTCGTATACAAATTCTATCTCTTTTAATAATGATTTTTCTTGTCCTATTATGAAAATATTAGTACCTAATTCATAGAGTTTCCCTAGGATAATCAAGAAGTTTCTTAGGCCAATCCTATGTTTTGATAATGTCAAGTTGAGCCACAATTGGGGGATATTTTCTTTCTGGGAGATTATACTATTATGAGAGTATATGGATGCCTCCATCCCCCTCATATCCTTCCTAGGTTTGTTCCAGTGAGGATAGGAATACTATAAGTCTTTTGATAAATCCTTCTGATGGATAGTGAGCATCTAGGCATGAGTGTAAGGAAAGGAACATTTTTGTGCTAGAGTTCTAAGATTGAAGAATTTCCCATTGATAAGTAGGCCACTGATGAAATTGGTAAATTTCCATCTACAATTTCTATGGTATATGATCAAGAGAATGTAGTGAGGGTAGCCCTAAGACACATGAGGGGATATAACCTACCTACCAACAAGCCTCTATGGGAAGAGGACATGATTAGAAATTTTTTTTTGAGGATTTTTGTGTTGAGAGGATGGAAAAATGGAGAGATGTTATGGAAGTTGAGCATGAGATGAGGAAGGATGATTATACTTTCCCAAGTTTCTACAATGAGGAGATATATTTAGATAAGTTTGATGCCTGAATGAAAAATAATTAAGAGATAATGACAAAAATACCTAAGGTGGAAAATAGGTAGGGGAAAGAAATGGTAAATCCTACACCACCAAAGCCAAATGTTTTTGTTGAAGAAGAAGAGGAGGATGTAGAAGAAGGTACATTAGAGACATTTGCATGGACTAGAGGAAAAAGGAAAGATAAAAAGATAATGGAGATAACTTAGAGGGCGAGGGAAAAAAGATCACAAATATTGCATGAGACAAGCCAATACTTTGTTGAGATTAGAAAACAATTCTTGATCAAACAAGAAACTGAAAATGAAAAGATCCCCAAGGAATTGGAAATGGTTACTAGGATTCTTGATGAGAGGGTCATCCAAGCACAATATTTCTTGGATAATGATGATTTTCTAAAGAGTGAGGAGTTTAAGATATTATTGTTCAAATTAAAGTAGAACCAATTAACCCTAACAATGAAACTAGGAGATTTTGATAAAAATATTGCATAGAAGGATGAAAAATTAGAAGCCTATGATCCTAAAAGTGAAATTCTCATTATTGAGGAGGCCAAGGAATCAGTTAGGACAAGTGGGATGTTATTACTGCCTTGATGGGACATGAGTTCCTCATTCATGCTTGACTAGATCAGGAGGTAAGAAAGATCTATATTTTTCAGGGGTTTCGGCCAAGGAGGATTGTAAAGGAGATCTAGTCACAACATTAATGCATAAACCATGGCTATATGGAGCATTTCTCCTAAATCAAAGAAGCCAAAATTAATGGAAGTCAGAAATAGACCTCATGGTAGTACAATATTTTGGAGTGTGCAGACCACATCTAGTGAAGAGTTCTCTAGATTTTTAAGTAGAGTTACAACTTTGAGAAAAGATAAGAATAAAATATGCAAAGGGTCTTTTCATGTATTGCTCTCTCCCAAACATACATATGCAAAGGATATTTTTCATGTACCACTCTCTCCTAAACATACATAATTGTAATATGATCATTTCCAATGTCCTTCAAAATTTATTTCATCCAAATGATCTAATTACAATTATTTTCTATGTTTACATACTCCACTTCTATCTTTCTTTGTAACATACAAACCTATTTCTTTCTTATCCAATAAACCAATGTTCCTCCAAAGAAGAAGGCTCCACCACTTGTACTTTTTCTCTCATCCACATTACTTTTCCAATCCACATCAATGTATGCTCATAAGGTAAATTCATTTGATCTTTCATACCATAAACCAAAATTAGATGTACCCTTTAAGTGTGTAAACATTATTTTTACTACTACATAATGTGATTCTTTAGGATCAGATTGAAATATCACAACAATACCAACTACATTAGCAATATCCAATCTAGAATGTGTTAAATATTTTAATCCTCCAATCATAGCTATATCTAATATAACATGTGATATTTAACATTACAAAAGAGAAGATGATGAAAAAATTGATACAAACCCTAGCAACATTGCATAAAAATCCCTCCACTTCGAATAAGGTATTTCTCATAGAGAATTTATACAATATGAAGATGGTAGAGGGTGGATCTATTACATATCATTTAAATGATTTTAATACTATTACTAGTTACTTATCTTTTGTGAATGTCATTTTTGATGAAGAAATTAGGGCTCTCTTGATTTTCTATTATTTTCGTGAAAGATATAATGACTTGGTAATAGTTGTGAGTAAATATGTTTCTAGATCTAATACCCTAAAATATGATGATGTTATTGGTGTTATTCTGAGTGAGGAAACTCATAGGAAAACATCAAGTGAATCTACATTAGGAAGTGCTTTGAATGCATAAAGCAAAGGTAGAATGATTGAGAGGGGAAATAATTCTAGAAGTTGTGGGAAATCAAGAGGAAAGTCAAAGGGAAAGAGGTCTTAATCCAAAGGACCAAGAGATTGCTGGTATAGTGGAAAGCCAAGGCATAAGAAGAAATATTGTTGGACTCAAAAGAACAATGAAGGAGATAAACTAGAAGGGAAGACAAAGGAAAATGTGATATGTAACAAATTTGAAGGGGATGCTTTTCTTCTTTCTTTAGAAAGTGTTGATGATTCCTGGGTTCTATATTTTGGGGCTTCATTTCATGCTACACCTCATAGAGGTTATTTCATTGATTATGTCCAAGGGAATTTTGGGCTTATTTATTTAGGGTATAATCAACCTTGTCAAATTGTTGGAAAGCGAAAAGTTAAGATTAAGTTTTGAAATGGGAATCATTGGCTACTACATGAGGTAAGTCATGTTCCAAGGTTGAGTAGAAATTTAATTTTAGTATGACAACTCAGTGATAAGGGTTGTGTAGTTACTTTTAATAAATTTTTTTGGAAGGTTTCAAAAGATTCTCTTGTAGTAGAAAAAGGTGTGAAAGTAAGCACCTTATATCTTTGTATAGATCATACTGTTCCTTCTACTTTGATTATTTTAGAGAAAAATGAATGTTCAGGAATAATTGTTGTAGGTTCTGATACAATGTTATGGCACAATAGAATTGGGAAAATGAGTGAGAAAGGTAAGAAATTACTTCATTCAAAGAAAGTTTTACTAGGTCTAAAATGTGTCAACATGTGAAACTTGTGTGTATGGAAAACAAAAGTGACTGAGTTCTGTGAAGAGTGGGAAGGAAAAGAAAACTAAAAAAATAGAGCTTGTGAATATAGATGTATGGGGATTAGCTTAGGTATCTGACCTTAGTGGATCTCATTATTATGTTACATTTATTGATTATGCAACTAGAAAAGTATGGGTACTTGGTGAATATCATGCAAAACAATGTTCAGGAGATCATTACTCATGGTACTTGGTGAATATCTTGCATCCTAACATTCTGAAGCTCAAAGAAAATTTGGTGAATATCATGTTCTTTTATTCTAGAAGACCAGTACTTATGATATTAGATGTGATATACAACCATTTTTTGAGTTACATTGACTTGTTTTTAGATTTGACTGTGTAGAGATTTTTACCATCAACGTTTTGAATCACACTACATGATCCATCATTATTTGAGTACTTGGTGAATATCATGTGTTGATATTATGGAAGACCAATACTCATGATTTCAAATGTGATATAAAAAAGTTGAATATCTTCTAATTAAAGATATCCTTAAAATTTTCCATTTCTAATATTACCGGTGGTGCAATATCTCTCATATTTATCCTCCCTAGCTAAGAGGGAGTGTTCATGTTTGGTAGCTTCAGTTGGATAAAGTATGGGACTAAAGTTCACACATATTATTATTCTATGAGATATTATTATTTGTAATTATATTAATATCAAATTATTGAATAGACATGTCTCATGAAGGGACATGTCTCTTCTTAGCCTTTGCTCATTATGAATGAGAGGTTGTTGCCATTTGGAACATGCATAGCAAAAATTATGGCAATGTTATTACATTGCAACGATCCATGAAAATCAACATAAATCATTTCTTCCATTTGGACCCTATAAGCCACCATCCATGTTTGTACTCAATTTTTTTTTTTTTTTTTTTTTCGAATTTTGGGTAGAATCTCTCAAGATCGTAACTTTTGATCTAACCATTGCTTCTTCAATTATAATATATTGTTGGAACTCTCTTGGGAACACATCTACTACAAAATTGTATAGAAGGGTAGATTTTTGTTTTCAATGACTTTTCAAGCCTATTCAGAACCTCAAACTATCAAAATATTTTACATATGTTTAAAAAAAGTAAGTATTATATATCATAAGTGACAAAATATAAAGTGAAGTATTTTCTACACTGTTTGATTTGTTTCACCATTATCGCAACCCATTTAAGTTTATTACAAAATTATCAACTTACAAAAGCTAGTAAATTTGTCAAAAATAACAACCCTACCAAAAGTGAGTCCGTATTGATTTTTTTTTGGGTAGGCCAAGATTTCTCTTACACCCTACATTCTCTAGAAACATAAACTATTTCGCCTATATTCTTATATCTATTGAAGCATAAAGACTAATAGTGTTACAAACATTTTAATGTATATCGTTAGATTCTAATGGTCATATTATCCAATGACATCCAACTTGATTAGAGCTACTCTACAGTCATAAAAGAATATTGAAAGTGACAATTTGTGATAGGTAGGTGTCTTGGATAAATTATGTGGGCATAAAGTTGAGACTCAAAAATATAAAACATAAGATACAATTTTTATTTAAATTTTAGCATTTGATTGAATCTATTTTTGTTACAATAAGATTGCAAAGAGAAGAATTAATTCCTCATAGGCTACAACACTTAACAATATACATAAGTTTTGAAAATCACCCTTTCTCACAATCTAATTTTCTCCCCCAAACAACTATTTTAGGATTGGCAAAATAGGTCCTAAATAGGCTTTGGAGCCAAAAGTGCATTTTTTATTTTGAGATTTTGGTAGTTGGAAACCAAAAATTTTATTTTGAAATTTAAAATCAAGCCAAATTTTAAAAATAGGGAAATTTCTCAAAAGCTATCTAATTGTGGATAACCATAACTTTGATTTGGTCATCCAATTGATGCACCATTTAAAGCATTGGAAACCTTTCTAAGTGAACTATGTTTTAAGAATGAGTTTTTCCTAGTCTACCTATTTTTAGGGACCAATAAGAGCATTTAGAGAAATTCCCCATGTGATTTCTTAGCTTATTTTGGCTAGCAACCATTGTTCAATTCTTCTAGGAGTAAATTCTAAAGCTAATGGACCCATGGTCATTATATTTTGCTACTAATTTTTTTAGTGGACATAATAAATATCATGTTTGAATAAAATTATTGATAATACAATTCAAAAATAAAATTCAAAGAGAAAAAAAGGAGGAAGAAAAGAGAGGGAAATCAATTTGTGGCACCATGTTTGATTTTGTCCTATTTTTTTCAATAAGAATCTACTACTTTTTCTAGCCCCCCCTTTTCATTCCATGCTTATGTTTTTATTTTTAAGCAGTAAGCGTTCCACAAAAATAAGAAAAGATTCTAATTTACCATTTTCCACTTATTAAATCTTTGTATGGGAACACCCTGTTGCTTAAAATTAAATAGAATTTTCCTTTAAGCACTCGCATGGGGACATGGGATTAGTTCCTCAAATCAAACTTGGAAAAGATTTCTAGATCAAATTAATAGATGTGAGGGCCTCCGATTTTGATGTTGCTGATGCTTCTGTACTGGGCTCTTGATAATAGGGCCTCCCATTTTGATGTTGTTGATGCTTCTATACTAGGCTCTTGATAAGAGATTGTTCTCTCTTATAGAGAAAATGCATTTCCACTTGGTGGAAGGACACTAATGATTAACATTTTCCAATTTGAGCTTTTGATTCTTCCTTCAACAATGAATCACATACCAATGATGACTCACTACAAGATGATGCTCCTATTGCAAAATGGATAATGTTCATCCCATGGTGTTTACAACCCCTATGCCTCATGTTGCTACTAATATAGTCCCCTCTTACCATGCAAACCCTTATCTATCTACTTCTATTTCAATGCTCCAATCATTGGTAGAAAATGTGCAACCTTTTCAACACTCTACTTTTTTTGCTAACAGTCTCCCTAATGGGAATTCACCCCCTTCCCCCTCTCCGTCCCCCTCCCCCCACCATGTGGTGGGGATCTTAGTGATAATATTACTTGGAAAGTATGAAACGATGTTAAAAAATCATGATGTAATCTCTCACTCTTCTCCCCATGATGTGGATGAGTCATCTGCACACTTTTCAGATGAGCTACTAACTTTTATGTTAGTTTATCATCAATTACCTACACTTGTAGCATACCATATATTTTCTATTAATATGTTGTTGATATCTTTGGGCATCTATAAGCTATGATTATGTAAGGCTCAACACCCTCTTTATGCAATCCTAATTCATATAAAAATTATAGTACGAAGAAAATAAAAAACCTTTATTTCATCTCTTCACACAACCAATTCTAATGATATTATAACTTTTTATTCTATAATTCTAACAAGTTATAACTTTTGTGTACCAAAAATTCAAATTTTAACAAAATAAAATTTCTATTCAAAATATTAAATATACTATTTAATAACTAAAATAAATAAATATCTTGTAGAATTAAAAGACGTTTACTTTATGAATTTTGATCAATTTTCTCTTTTCTTAAATATTATTTTATTTCATATTAAAACTTAATATTCTTACAATAAAATAAATTGAAACCATTTTAATCTTTAAACACTTTATCACACATTTCAGTAACTTCATCTATTCAAGATTCACAAGGAAAATTTCCATTTAATCTTCATCAATTCAAGATTCATAATAGAAAGTTTCCATTTAAACCTCATGAATATTATGAAACAAATTACTTTTTCATTAACTCAAGATTCATAAAGAAAGTTTCCACTTCATAAAGAAAGTTTCCACTTGAGCTCTATGAACTCAAGATTCAATTATCAATCAGTCATCATTTTAATTTTATTTTTTTCCAAAAATTCATATTCTAACGAATAAATAGAGCCCTACATTTATTGCATACAATTCATAGTTTCAAAACAATATGGCTGTTGCAGTTGGATCCTCAATGCGTTCTTACATTGTTATGCTTCTTATTGTCCTGGTTATTTTACCTGTGGTGCTGGGTGAGATATAATCTACAATTTTGCATTTTTAGTTAGTACAACTGTTATTTTTTCTGATCGTCTTATTATTATTATAAATTGATTGTAGATGTTTTGATTATTTCAGATTTTGTGAATCAATATTTCAAATCTTAAAATATGATCATATTATTACACTTTTTGTACAAAACATTTTAATGGAATATTTATCCTCTTGAACAGGCTCACCCGTCTCATTGGAGCAGCGTAAAATAATAATCCAGTGTCCCAAGGAGTGTCTTGTAAAATGTTGCTTAGTAGGTGGCAATGTTGTGTGTTGCTAAGTAGCTTCACACAAACTTATTATTACCTTTCTCTATTGAAAGGATAAATAAGGGAGGGAGAGATTATGATGCAATGGCTCTCATTTTTCAATAAATATGTTAGTTATTATTGTTAATATGTTATTTATTATTGTTCATATTTTAAAGTTTTATAATAGAGAATATATAAATCTGTTTAATTAATTGTTTACAAAATAAAATAATTTTTCTTTTTAACATAAATATTTTATATAACTATAAATTTCTTTATTTAAAAGTATTTTTGTAAGCTTATTTAATGAAAAATAAAAAATCAGGTTTCTAAATGAAAATTATTTTTGATTACAAGTAATACACTTTGTAGAATTTGGCTAAATATAATTATATTCTTATAAATATTCTTTTAAGAAAGACAAAAATGAATATTTGTACTCTTCATAAAAATATAGATGTTAATATTTCTAACATTTAATAAAAACTTTCGTTTATGAAATAATATATTTATTTATTATAATTTTATTGTTATACTTTTATTTAAAGACAAGTATACAAATTTCAATAGGAAAAATATAAATTAATATAATTTTTAAAAGTTATTATTAAACAATAAGTTAGCTTTAAAACTTGTTACTTGATTTGAAAATCAATTAAGATTTTATTTTTAAAATATATTATTTACTTTGTATGTAAATGATGTAAGAATATCTCCGAATGTAACAAGCAAATCTTATTTAAAGACAAGTATACAAATTTCAATAGTAAAAATATAAATTAATATAATTTTTAAAAGTTATTATTAAACAATAAGTTAGCTTTAAAACTTGTTACTGTACTTCTATAATTATTTCAAGTGATTTGAAAATCAATTAAGATTTTATTTTTAAAATATATTATTTACTTTGTATGTAAATGATGTAAGAACATCTCCGAATGTAACAAGCAAATCTTATAGTTTTATTTAAAGACAAGTATACAAATTTCAATAGGAAAAATATAAATTAATATAATTTTTAAAAGTTATTATTAAACAATAAGTTAGCTTTAAAACTTGTTACTGTACATCTATAATTATTTCAAGTGATTTGAAAATCAATTAAGATTTTATTTTTAAAATATATTATTTACTTTGTATGTAAATGATGTAAGAACATCTCCAAATGTAACAAGCAAATCTTATAGTTTTATTTAAAGACAAGTATACAAATTTCAATAGGAAAAATATAAATTAATATAATTTTAAAAAGTTATTATTAAACAATAAGTTAGCTTTAAAACTTGTTACTGTACTTCTATGATTATTTCAAATGATTTGAAAATCAATTAAGATTTTATTTTTAAAATATATTATTTACTTTGTATGTAAATGATGTAAGAACATCTCCAAATGTGACAAGCAAATCTTACAGTTTGCACTTTGTGAAAAATAGAAGAAAGAACAAAGCCTATGAACTTTTGATTACATCCTAAAAATGCTGTCATCTCACAATAGAACTTTGCAACAAAGTTGAGATATTCAACTGAACACATTTGAGAAGATTGTAGATTATACAGAAATTATATTTGTGAAGGCTCTCATTGCTTTCATCCAACTGTAGTTGGCTACATAGAAACAAGTCTTTCAAAATTCAGAGGCGGACATGTAAATTGAAAATGCTTCATAAACTTGGAAGGTGCTTGATAAATGCGATGAAGATGCTGCAGTTAGAGGATATAAGGATAATAGAGATAGTAAAAGTAAGGTGAATAATTCCTCTATTTCATGGACATAGAATCTAATGTTTATGTTTCTTTCAAAGAGGAAATATTCCCAATTCTACGGAGATCATTCAGAGTATACAAAGCATGTTGTTGGTGACGTTGGCAAGGTATGAAGTTCTATTTTCTCTCATGTCTCTAGCTTTTGCAAATTGGTAATTTGGGTTATGATGGATGGGTAGAGGCATAGGAAAAATACAAAACATCGAATAATAAAAATTTATTATATTTCATTCACCGTGATTTCAAATGAATACATAGTGCCTTTTTATAGGCAAGCATAAAATATTCTAGAGAAATCTAACATTAGTCAATAAGACAAAATATCTAAATATTTCTAGAAAATACTACAACTGACTCAAACTTTTGGAAAATACTTCAGCCAACACACCTTAAACTTAAACCTAATAATCTAGAAACATTTAATGCTGGATGATTAATTCTTAGTAGAAATTATTATTTCTAAGACTCCCTCCTGATTTCTACTATCAAATTTTGTCACATACAAATTCCAATGTGTCATGTAATCATCATATTTGTTAATGCATGAGTAGTGTCTTCCAAGGTTGCAGCTTTTAATTTCTACAAACATTTTGTAAGCAATTGGCTGCCAATGATTTCCTCTTTTCACAGGATTTACTGATAATCTTGCTTCATCTGTCACAAATGTCGATATCCTTTTGCCTCTTTGATGCCTTGCTCTAATTGGTTTTTCAATGCTGCTACATTCCTTCTTATACTTGAACATTTGTACTTGAATAAACCTCTGATCATTCCTCCAATTCTTTTCCAATTTGATCCATAGCTGCATCCATAATCCATTTTTATACAGCCTACCATATAATCTATATTGCACTCTTTCTTTCAACATGTTTTATTGGAGTGATTTTTCAAGCCAAAAATATTACAAGGATGTATATCCCAACATCTATCCTTTGCATGCCCTTTCTTGCTAATGTGAACATTGCACAATCTTTATGCTTTCAATTTATTCTCTTGAACCTTTATTCATCTTTTCACTGCCTGCATCATATCCAAGAACTTCATATTTTGGCCTAATTGTAGGCTTAATCAGATTCCTTATTCCTTGCTCATGCTTTTCTAGACCTTTACCTTTGAAACCCATTCTTTTCATAATCTTCAAACCAACACTATTATTATCATAACAAATAAAATCTGTAAACTTCTTGTCATTTACTTTCTTATCACAAACACTTTGAACTTTACCAAAATCACATTTCTCAATCCCATAATTGCTCAAATAATTTGTGTCACAAGATACATCACATACAAATGGTTTCACATTCAAACATTCTTTCTCTTGTTTCAAAGTAGACAATTCCTTCTTTAACATGCTATTTTCCTCTTCCAATTTCTTCAAATTTTCTTCTAAAACTTTGTTATTTTTCTGAGCATCACCAAACAACTTTAACTTTTTTTCCAATTCTTTATTCTGCTCTCTAAGTTTGCATATTTCTTTCACTTGCCAATTATGTGCTTCTTCCACAAATTTTTGTCTATCCTCTAGCTCTTCAATTGCCTCTATATGGACACTAATTTCATTTAACAATTAATACTTTTCTTCTCTCATTTCATTTCTTACTTTTTCCAATTCCTTTTGCAAAATATCTTTTTCACACAATAATCTTGCATTTTCTTTTTTCACCATCACTAATTCTTTTTCTAACTTATTTGTCTTCTCTTTTTGAACTCTACCAACTTTTCCCATTGAAATCAACAATTTAACACACTTTACTATATCTTTTAGAAAATTTTAAATACCTTTTTACTTCTAGAGTTAAGGCTTCAAACAACTTGAAACAAACCTTTAAACAACTAAAATCCTCACAATATTCTTCTCCTATTATAATTTTGCAAATGTCATTAAATAATTATAAGAATTCACACCATACCTTTTGTTCTTTCATCTGTCCTTTCTTCTGTGCTTTATAAACACTTCGGTTCTTTCATAATCTTCATGAAAAGTCTTCTTTCCACTAATTCTATTATTCTCAATAATGTGCTTTCTTGCAAACTTTCCCTTTTTCCTTTTTTTGATAGCTGCTCAACACTTCCTATGTGGTCTTCTTCAAAACAATTGTCTTTTCTATAATACAAATTAATCCTCCATATTTTAGTAGCACCAAAACATCGCTTCCTCTTTAATCAACAATTTTATCCACCTAGCTTTGATACCAATCTGATAGATGGGTAGAGGCACAGGAAAAATACAAAACCCTAAACACAATAAAAATATATTATATTTCATTCACCATGATTTTAAATGAATACATAGTGCTTTTTTATAGGCAAGTGTTCAATTTTCTAGAGAAATCTAAAATTAGTCAACAAGACAAAATATCTACATATTTTTGAAAAATACTACGGTCAACTCAAACTTCTGAAAAATACTTCAGCCAAAAAACCCTAAACCTAAACCTAATAATCTAGAAACATCTAATGATAAGAGATTAATTCTTAGTATAAATTATTATTTCTAATAGGTTAGAGCCTAACAAAATGCCTTAGCCATATAGACCATAAGTATAAACCTAGTTACAAACTACTCTCTCTAAATAGTGTAAATAAGGATGATTGTAGGGATTGTCTACCTTAAGCTCCTAATGGAAATCTTTCAATTAACATGGATTGTGCTACTCATTGCACTAAGAAATATAAGAAATTTTTTGTCAAAAATACCCCCTGCTCCAACACCATTACCCATCATTGGAAACCTTCATTTAATCTCCCATCTTCCTCACAAATCTCTAGCCACTCTTGCCCACAAATATGGCCCAATTATGACCATCTATTTGGGTTCTAAACCAGTCATTGTATTATCTTCCTCACACATGGCTAAGAAAGTGCTCAAAACACATGTCAACATATTCGAGAACCACCATAATCAAATTATGAGCCCATACAAAATAGCATCTTCTACTATGGCTCATACTAGAAACTCCTACACAAAGTTTTCATTCAAGAGCTCCTCTTTTCCAAAGGGATGAATTCCTTCAAATCCTCAGAGCCCAAGAAATGTCTTCCATGATACACTCTGTTCATCATACTACTATTTTTTTGCAAAGTATGGCATGAAGAATTCCTTGGCTATAGATGTGAACAAAGATGTCACTTATCTAACTAGTAATATTGTTTCTAGAATCACTTTTGGGGAGAAATGCCATCAATGTCACCTATGTGGAAAGACATTTAAGGAATATTTGAATGAAGTGCTTCGTTTGTTAAGTGGTTTCAATTACATAGATTTTGTTCCTCTATTCAAGTGGCTTAATTTGCATGGGTTTATAGAGAGAGATGTTGAGATTGGATAGTGTAGACGCTCAAAAATGGTTTGCATCTATGATTTCATCACTTCTTCATACTAATTTGTCCCATTTTCTCATTCTACTAACTTCGATCTTTTGGCCAAATTGATGATACTTTATCATTTGTATCCTCTTTCACATCAATTTCATGTCATTTTGAAATCATATCACATCAACTCGAAACCATTTTATATCAACTCAAAATCACCAAAAATCAACTTGGAATCACTTAGAATCAATCCTAATCAACCTAAAACATATCAAACATCTCAAATCAATCATCATCTATCCAATCCTAGGCATTGTTGTGGCTTTCAGTGTCATGGAAACCTATCAACCTATCAATCTTATCAATCCGATCTTAGTACTGTCATGGCTCTCAGTGTTAGGTCAAATTATCATTCATGTCATTCAATCTTTGACATTGTTGATGCTTTCAATGTCAGATCATGGCATCATCAACCATTTTAATAATATTGACAATGTCCGTCGATGTTATTATGATCAAACCTTTTCAATCGATTTTGATCTTGTAGCATTTACAATGTTGGTTAAATGTTACATATCAATCAATTCATGTCATGTGTCCTGTAGACACCTAAATCTGATTACACTACTTTGGTAATCTTATTTAGCTATCTCTAAAGGTATCATTAATTAAATTCCTATTTAATTAATCATTTTGCCATCCCCTAGCTGATTAATTTAATTAATCATCTATAGTCCTAATTGATAAATCAAATAACCCATTATTTATCAATTAATCCCATTCTCCTATCTAATTTCAAAACCCTCATTTATTAAATAAATCTATTTGATAAATAAAGCCCTCAAATCTAATAACCCCTAAACTATCCTAAATCCTCCATTTAGCCTAATTCACCCCATCCACCCATACTAACCAAGCTTAGCCACTAACTCACCCACCCTCATTAAATGCCATCTACTTGCATATCTCTTACAAGCTTAGTCTAATCCTAAATCACCTCTAATCCCCCCCCCCCCCTAACCTTGTCACATTCCCTAAGAAAGCTTAAGACTCTCCTAAACCAAGCAAAGTCAACAATCTCAACTCCCTCCAAAATATCCGAACCACTAAGCCATGAATGCTCTTATAAAGGCCATAAAGACTCTTACAAGCCCATTCATTGCTCTTACAAGTCATTAAGAAGGGTCTTTATGAAGATATTATCCCTTGAGCCTCCTTTGTTGACTCATCCTTGCCCTTTTCTCCATCCTCTCACCCTGTGACATGTGTCACTCTCTGATTGGCTATAAAGAAGCACAATCCATGTGCTCTCCTCTCATGCAATCTAAGCCCTCCATAAGATTTTTCCTTTCCTTCCATCTTAGCCCTCCATCCCTCAAGCCTCTTGCCTATAAATTGAATCCCCTCCCAAGCCATTTCATCACAACCTTGAAGCTAAAGTTATAATGTTAGTTTGAGAAACAAAGCCCTTAACCATACCCTTATGATGCCAAATTGAGAGCTCACAAAGCTACCAATTTACCATTTTCCATCTCCATTGAAGCATAGTTTGAGTATCTTGAGCATACATACCAATCATTCATTTAGACTCATCTACAAAGCAAAGAGCTAATTCCTATTGGGAGAGTCCATTCATTTGGCTCACATTCCTAATTAGGGGTTCCTCTTTAGTCTCTCTTATATGTTAAATTAATCTTTGTTAGTTAATGCTTTGTTCTCTTAATAGATTAGTGTTTCTTGCTAACATATTAGTATATACATTTTGGCATGCCCGGTGGGACCCCACTATGGGTCATTTAATCATTCATTTCTATCTATATATATATTTTTTTAATAATCTAATGTTTTTTATTGTTTGAGTGAGTTGTAGGGTGTTTCACTTATTTTTGTAGGTTGAAGAACGCACTTGGGAAGAAAACATACCCTCTAAAAACTCAAAAATAATCAAAATTTTTTTTTTTTGAAAAAATCTACGCATTTTAGTTATGTTCGCGCAATGTCGTCTCCGCAGATTGGCATCTGCAGCTGGTGAACTGTCGTCTGCGCTTGGTAAACTGTCATCTATGCAACCTCAACTGTCATCTCTACAGATTGGCATCTGCACGTACAAACTGTCGTCTCCGCCAGATACTCTGTCGTCTCTACTGCCACTTCTAATATTCTGTCGTCTTTGTCGCTGTCTCTAATATTCTATCATCTTCACTGCCACCAACCTAAACAGTCGTATCTGCAACCTAAACTGTCATCTTTGCCGCCACCAACCTAAACAGTCATCTCTACAACCTAAATTGTCATCTTCATCACCACCAACCTAAACAGTCATCTTCAAAACCTAAACTGTCATCTCCATCGCCGCCAACCTAAACTATTGTCTCTGCAGATCATCGTCTCTGTAGTTTAGCGTCTCTGCCCAGTTTCTTTTTTTTTTGTGCTACCAAACTGAACTGTCATCTCTGCCTCTTTCTCTATCATCTCCATAGATCAGCATCTCCATAGTTTAGTGTCTCCGCAGTTTGGCATCTCTGCCTGGTGAACTATCATCTCCGCATTTTTACGCCTAGAAAAAAGAACAAAAAAAGTTGATTTTATTTTTCTCATAGTTAAGCTTCAAAATTTTGAGATTTTTTGGATTACTAATCAAATTGGCTTTTGTAGCTTTGTAGGTTGGAGCATTTATAAAACCACTAACCATGTTTCTTATAGGTTCTCTTTACATGGTTTAATGCGCTTGAAAAATGAACTTGCATGTTTAAACACATTTTTCTTTGAATGAATGTTGCTCAAACACAATCTTGAATGCCATGGATTAAAATCAAAGTTTTTCTTGGAATGCATGATTAAAACAAACAAACACAATCTTGAATGCAAAAGATCAATTAACCATTGCAATATCTCACACTTCAATTTTTGGGCATAAAAAGAACCTAACTCCACATTTTAAAAATTTCTTAAGTTATAAAAACTATTAAAGATGCTTTGAGTGAGTTTTTAGTTGGACTCACCATCTTTAATCACCCATCAATTTAACCATTGGTTGCAATCTTAGTGCCATCTATGGGGATGGGTCTACCTAAGAAGGTGTTAAGTGCTCCACACAAATCAAACTCCACTCACTTGGGTTTTTAGTGGTTTTTTAAAGTTAGAAAATCTCTTGAATGAAAGTTAGTCTTGCTAACATTTCATTTGGGCATTAAAATTGGGCAACCCTTGACATGGAGGGCCTTCGGGCACGCGCTTGACAATTGAGTTTCACACATCTTTGTTTTGGATTTAAAATGAACAAACACTCAATCTTGAATGCCATAAAGAAAATCAATCAACACTTGACGTGGAGGGCCTCCAGGCGCGTGAGTTTACTTTTGTTGACCCTAACTCTTCTTCTTGTTTTCATTCTTCGATCGATTTTTCTTTGTTGGCACATTTCAAAGTTGGAATTGAACATTTGCATCTTAAACATGAGTGCTTGCAAAGTCTAGATTAGCACACATAAAAGTCAGTTGGTGAAGGAACGAGCATGTTTTTGAGCCCAAGGTCATCCAAGTCTTCTCTCCCCTTGTCCTCTTTCAAGGCCATCTTGGATGCATCAGATTAGGATCCAAAACCTTGTTTCTATATTTAGGAGGCCTGCTTGGAGATTTCATCACCCCTTGGATGACCTCAACTCCAGCGTTCCAGTGGAGTATAAAAATTGGGAGGTGAATCCAAAGACACCTCTCTTGGAATCAAGATTTTGTCACTTGGGCTAAGCCTCAAGGAACTTTATACCCTTGAGAAGTGAAAGAGAAGAAGTGGGTTACCGCTCCTCTCGACTGTGTGACATCTTTTTGGTTTCATCTACGGATTTGGGCCTCACGTTCCTTGGCTATATTGAGGACTCCCTAGCTAAACCAACTGTTAGCCTTGTAGATAACCATCTAGGATTTTAATGTGTTTGAAGTGACTGATCGAAACATTTGTAAAACATACACACTCCTTGGCCCAAGTATCACATTTTGAGAATCAAAAAATTCTATCTGGTTGTTCCTATCTATTGCTTGATTTTTTATTTGTTAAATGAATATTTGCCAAACTTGGTCGATCCTAGCTTAGGGCACACTTACCATAGTCACTGCCTATTCCAAAAGTCAAACAAGTTGAAGCAAAATAATCGAGATCTCTCAAAGCCAAGCAGATTCAGGAATTCATGTCAAAACAACCCAAACCCAAACAAAAGATTGACAAAGTCAAACTCAAGCCATCTCAGGCATACCAAGAAATTTCAGCCAAGAGAAAGGAAATAACACCAAGCCCTCAAATTATCAAACTCCACAAAGCAGAGGAAAAAGCTACCGACGAAGCTCTTCAAGATGCCTAGTTAGATCGCACTATCCAACTTAACCAACATCCAGGAGTTAACCCTACTTTATGCCTTACCAACTAGGAATGATTTCTATGATTAGACCCCCTTGTTTCTCCACATCTTCTTGCATAAGCTTCACTTTAGAGTCATCTTTGTAGGAAAGCTAGCCATATTTAGCCCTCCCCTTAAGCATTTTAGCTCATCCATCTCATTTAGAACCAAACCATCTAGCCAGTAATCCAAAAATGTTCACATCCAAGCCTTCAAAATTGTTGTCACCTTGCCAAAAGTTTGCCATTCCTAACATCTTCCAAATCCATCAGCCTCACCAAGGTTATCACTTAGATAGAGCTTTGTCTAGGGTAATCTAGCTTTGTCACTTTTTATCCCTCATCACCTTGAGCTAAAGGTTGGGATTCACAAGTGGTCAATCTCATGTTCTTCTTAAAGGATCATCAGTCTGTCCTTAAGTTGACACAATCACCACCAAGCTTGCACATAGGAAAGCAGACCTTTCGTGCTTTGGAAACATATCTTTGAAGTTAGAATCCCGAACTCAATCCTCCTTAGGTTTTGTCATATATCTTTGCCTCAATCTAAGAAATAATTTGCATAGAAAAGCCTTCCCCTTTTGCATCCATCAACATTGTTGCATCTCATCCCTAGGAAACATTCTACATTTTTATGCCACCTATCACTCGCTTAGCCAAGAAGAAGGAAACAATGGATTCCTATCATTTGGATCAAACAACATCACTCACCTTGAGTAGTCAACCATCCTTCAGCCCAGAGAACACCATACCATCACCTACTGACATTGAAGCTTTCATGAACCAATCAGGAAATGCAGTATTGGTGAACGTGATTCTAGACAAAAACAAGGAAACAATCATGGCTAACTTTTGAAGGGACAACATTGGAGCCTTCGACTTTGAAAGACCTCCCCCCCTATCAAAGCCATCTCACCCATTGTTTGAACAACTCCCACCACCCATAGACTCTTATGATTCGAACTATCCTCAATATATGCCAAAAGAAGAACCTCAACCCACCCCATATGATCTAATAGACCCAAACATACCAGCCTCCACTCAAGAATCCATCCACCACCACTTCACCATTGGTCCATACCACTCCATCCCAAAACCCCTTTGCCCAAAACACATCACCATTAAGTCCCTTCACTATTGTTGCTGCTTCTCTCCAACCCAGCCTTCCGAATCCACCCATCTCCCAAATCAGTACTAGTATCTTTGGCCAACCTCAGCAATATACAACTAGGATGCCATCCATGGGGTCAAGTAATCAACCTTTCATCACCTCCAGCTTGTTTACCTCAGCTTAGAACACAATTCCATCATTTCCACTAGGTCCTTGGAGCTCAGTGCCATCAGCCACAAATCCACAAGCTACTTCCCTCACTCCACAAAGCTATCAAACCCCACAAGCTACTACCAATGTTCTGCCAAGCTCTCAAGTGACCCAAGCTCCTGCCACCACTCTGCCAAGCTTTCAAATCCAGCCACCATGCTATCAAACCCCATCAATTCCATTTCCAAGCTTTCAATTCCCACCACCTCCACCACCAACTAATCCATTACCTCCTATTACTAACTATTTTTCTATGCCACTTCTAGGAGGAAATCCACCACTACCAACCACCAATTACTTGGCCTCTTTTTCCATGCAGATACCTTCCCAAATGGGGGCACAACCCACATATATTGGTCGAACTCCTCAAATCCAAAGTCAAGTTCCACAAGCTCCCCAATCCTTTCCCCAAGCTTCACAACCATCTTATACCTTACCTCCACAAAGCAATCCATTTATCCCATAGCCAGCTTATGTTCCTCAATCCCAACCTCAAATCCAATATTAGCAACAAGCCTCACAACACATGCAACAATATGTGCCACCTCCACCTCAGCAACCCATCATCCACCATTCAGTTGCCCAAGACATGTACAATCCCTACCAACCCATACCTCAGAGCCATCCATATTCAATTGCCCCATCTAGCACATACCTACCTCAGGGCACTCCTACATTGGGGGCACCCCAGCCATCACCCATTAATTTAGAATGGGAAGCCATGAAAACAGCTTTGAAGAACATCCAAGAGGAAAATGATCCAAAAACCTTCAAGTTTGAGAATGTGTGTCCTTACCCATTTGACAGAGCCATTACCATGACACCATTTCTCAAGCATTTTGAGACACCCAAATTTGACAAATTTAGAGGAAAAGGAGACCATGTCACACATATCAAAGAATTTTACATGAATTGGCAAGAAGTGACATAGAATGACGTCTTCCTCTTGTGTCTCTTTCCCAAAAGCTTAGCCGGACCAGCTCTTGAATGGTTTTATAGAATCCCATATGGCACAATTAAAAACTTTGCTAAATTGTTTGAGGCATTTGTAGCCCAATATGCCCATCTTGTTGAAACAGAGCTATCAGTAGTTGATCTTTTCCACACTAAGCAAAAAGGTGGAGAAAGCCTTCCCAAATATCTGCAAAGATGGCAAACTCTTACCACCCGCATATCTTGCACCTTGCCAGAGCGCCATTTGGTGAAAATATTTATTGATAATGCCCATCCCAGCTTGGCTCACCACATGACCATGAACTGTTTGCAGACCTACAAAGATATCAAAGAGAAAGGAATGATCCTTGAGCAAGGACTCATTAAAGATCATGTGGTTAAGATTTACAAGGAAGCCAACCAAAATCAATCACATTCCAATGACAAGTCTAGGTATTGGAACAAAAAAAAGCATGTTGCAATAGATGGTGTCACTGACACCAGACATATGAATATTGTTGGTCCTTCTCAAAACTAGTCCAACCCACCATATCAACCAAATAATCAGCAAGCTATCAACTACCAATAGCAGAATAACCAAAGCTATCAAAACCACAATCCAAGACCCAACTTCCAAGGGTCTAGCAATCAAGCTAATGTTGTCAATGTAGCTGCAGGACAAAAGCCCAGATTCCAACCCGCACCTAGAAACTATACACCCCTTGGTGAGCCATTTGATGTCATTTTTGAGATATTAGTCAAGGAAAACCTCATCAAATTTCCTCCTACCCAGCAAATTGACCCAAGCCAATCCAAAGCTGCATGGTACAAAGATAATGAGTACTACAAATTTCATAGGGTAAAAGATCACAGCACCCTCAGATGCATGAAAATGAAAGATTATGTGCAGGACCTCATTGATCGAAAAGAAATCACCATTGGTGCCCAAACCTCTCCCAATGTAGGCTTACAGATCTATCAAAATGCTTTTCCTCCTCACAACAACCAAAATCTTGGAAAAGCACCTATCCAAAAAAAAAACAACAACACCAACAACCACCAACCAAACCAATAGCATGGGAATAACAATGACCACACTTCATCCTACATAGATTATGGTAGCCTCATCGGTTGTATATCTAAAAAAGAGGCTTCTGTCAATGTTATCAATATCCAAGGCCCAACAATGAGTGTGCAGTCACCACTCGAAGAGCACGATTTAACATCGCAGGCCCACCAGTTTCACTAGCACCATTAGCTCCATCAAAAAGCTAGTACAATATCTTGGAACACCTTGGGAACATGCCAGCCCAAATTTCCATTTTAGATCTTGTCCGCACTAGTCCTATGTACAAAAACATCCTCGATAGTGCTCTCATAGAATCTCATGTCCCTTCAGATATCAACACCATGTATTTTCATAATCTTATTGGACACCTATCCTCCTCATGTGCCCTATCATTCAAACCCACTGACATACCCATGGTCGAGCCAGATCACACCCTTCTGCTTCACATAGCCATCATGGTATCTACTTTTGCTGTAAAAAGAGTAATGATAGATAATGGATCACCATTGAATATTTGCACCCTAAAATTCATAAAACAAGTTGGGTATACTGAGGCAGATATCATCAGTGAGGTTATCACCATCAAAGCTTATGACAACTTGGAAAGAACCACAGAAGGAACTATTTTGCTGCCAATCAAGGTTGGGTTAGTCATCCAAGAAACACTTTGCCATGTTATTGATCTAAACCTACCATTTAAAATCCTCCTCGGTCACCCATGGGTTCATGCCATGAAAGCCGTTGCATCCACTTACCATCAGTGTGTCAAATTTTTGCATCAGGGCACTGAGGTAACCATCCATGTCGATTCAGAACCCTTTACTTATTGCAATGTGGTTGAAGCCTCATATACAAACCATTTCCCTAGAATTAATATCGGCACAGCCATCACTAGCTCATCCCACACTTGTAATGACCCAGAAACCATCCTCGCCTCCACCTTATCTACTATGAAGATCAATAACAAAGGCTATGGAGAGTATAGTCTATCAAATGCATTTGCTGTCGAGGCACTCCCACTTGATCCACATGCTCATGGGCGACTGACATATCACAAAGCTAAGGAGATTCCACCTCCTCGTTACAAACAGTTTGGCCCAAAAACCTTTGTATCCTCGAAAATCCCTCTTCATGAGGAGCTCACTCCAGATATCAACAATTGGTTACATAAGGATGCACCTCCAAGAAATCAAGCATGCCTTGATCACTTCAGCCAGAAGTATCCCCAAGAACATAAGCTCATCACTAACAAATGGAACTATCAAGGTGGTGGTCTAGGACCACAAGAAAGAGGCATGTAGTGCCCCATCGAAGCACACAAGTGGGAAACAAAGTTAGGTCTTGGCTTTGGCATACCCATGATTGGGGGCACCAATAGGAATGGTCATGCTTTTTTGAACATTCACTGTGACCTTGTCAAAATCGAAGCCATTCCTGAGGAAGTTGAAAAGAGAGCCTACGACGATATCCTTGAACAAATCTCCCTAGGAGACTCTGTTCTCCAAGAACTATTCATCCATTTCATTGACCTACCACTTGCCCATCCACAACTCATAGATTTGGACCAACCAAGTGTCATACACATTGATGAGTTCACATCAGAGGAAGCACTTCTAAGATTCATGGGAGTTGAAACACCTCACAAGAAAACAAAGCCAGATTCTGCCTATATCTATAAGCTAGATCCCAAGGGGTATTTTGGAGAAAATCCCCAACCTAGTTCTAATACACCCAAAACTGGAACTTAAGGTGAATCTAAGACTAGCTAAGGTAGCAAAGAGAACCCCTCAGCAAGAAAATCTAGAGCCACAAGTAGAACATGAAGATTTAACATTGCCTCCTCAAGATAATTGATCAGAGGTGTCTTCTATTCTAATTAAGGATACTAGTGAAGTCAACATTGGTTCTTCAGAGATCCCCAAACTTGTTCACATTGCTACATCCCTATCACAAGACCAAGTTGATCTCCTCTTTGAGGTCTTAAGAGAGAACATTGGCCAATTTGCATGGTCATATCAGGAGATGCCAGGACTTGATCCAAAGCTTGTAGTTCATCATCTTGCAGTCGATCTAAAGATCAGGCCTATCAGACAAAAGCTTAGAAAAATGCACCCCAAGGTGGCATTACTAGTCAAAGTTGAATTAGAAAGAATGTTAGCTGCTAAGGTTATCTGACCTATCAACTACTTAGAGTGGATCTCCAACATGGTCCCCGTCACTAAGCCTTCTGGTGACATCAGAATCTGGACTGATTTTAGAGATATTAACAAAGCTTGTCCAAAAGATGATTTTCCCTTACTCAACATAGATATGATTGTAGACCTTACAGCTGGACATGAAATTTTGTCCCTCATGGATGGATTTTCTGGGTATAATCAAATCAAGATTACAAAAGAGGATCAACATAAGACAACATTCACTATCCCTTGGGGAACCTTTTGTTACAACATGATGCCTTTTGGCCTAAAGAATGTTGGGGCTACCTATCAAAGAGCTATGACAACCATTTTTCATGATCTCATCCATAGCATTTTGGAGGATTATGTGGATGATATCTTGGTTAAATCTCACACCTTCATGGATCATCTTGCTAACCTGGAGAAAGTCTTTGATAGGTTAGCCAAATATCATCTCATGTTGAATCCCAAGAAATGTCTTTGGGGTCACATCGAGCAAGCTTCTAGGCTTTATAGTTTCTAAATGAGGTATAGAGATCAACCCCAAGAAGGTCAAGGCTATCTTAGACATGCCTCCTCCCCAAACACTGTGACAACTTCACTCTCTTCAAGGAAAGCTTCAATCTATTCGGTGCTTCATCTCCCAGCTTGCAGATAAGTGTACGCCATTTACACATTTACTGAAGAAGGATGAAAAATTCAAGTGGGATCCTTTATGTCAACACGGCTTTGTTCATCTCAAACAGTATCTCACCAATCCCCCTATCTTGGTTCCACCAGTTCTTGGTTGTCCCTTGATCTTGTACATATCAGCAATGCCTATTGCTCTAGGGGCACTTCTAGCATAGCTCGATCACTACAACAGAGAAAGAACCATCTAATACATCAGTAGAACCCTAGTTGGTTATGAACTCAATTATACTCCTATGAAAAAAGCTTGTTTGGCAGCTATTTTCTCAACTCAAAAGCTTCGCCACTACATGCTAAGTCATACCATCCAACTAGTCTCCAAGATTGACCCTCTCAAGTATATGCTCTCTAGAATAGTACTTACAGGCCATTTGGCCAAATGGGTTATGCTCGTTAGCGAATTTGACATCTAGTATGTGGATAGAAAGGAAATCAAAGGGAAAGCTATAGCAGATTACCTAGCTAATGCACCTCTAATAGATGCCTACCCTTTGATTACAGAATTCCCAGATGTACATATCTATCTAATTGAAGAACAACCCCCATGGAAACTTTATTTTGATGGCTCATACATATCTCATGGATCAGGGGCAAGAATATTGTTGGTCACACCTCAAGGAGATTACATTCCAAAAGCCTTCAAGCTACAATTCCCTAGCACCAACCATATAGCTAAATATGAGGCTCTCATAGCATGATTAAAGATAGCTGCAGAATGGAACATCACTGAGTTACAAATCTTTGGTGATTCTCAACTCATCATCAAACAAGCCCTAAATGAATATCAAACCAAAGATGAAAAGCTATTAGCCTACAAAGAGCTAGTTGATCAACTAACCCAGCATTTTACAAAGCTTCAGTTTACACAAGTGCCTCGAATGCAGAACAAAGCAGCAAATGCTATGGCTACTATTGGCTTGCTCTTGAAAATTCCCCAAGCAACTACACAATATGAGTTTTTAGTCGAGTAGCTCCTCACACCTACCTATGCGAATGATGACTCAAACTATGTTTGTATCTTAGTTGGTCCCTAATCCCCTTGGTACCATGAGATTCATGGTTACCTTAACAATGGTATCATATCCCCTCACCTCACATGTACCCAATGCCAGAACCTCATTCAAAAATCATCCCGCTATGTTATCATAGCCAATACCCTATATCATCAGAGTTATCACGATGCTCTCTCTCGATGTTTAGACCAAAATGAGGCCGAGATGGTGTTAAAAGAAGTACACTCTGGACTTCGCGGTGCCCACATGAGTGGTCTTGTCCTAGCACAAAAAATACTTGGAGCAGGCTACTATTGGCCTACCAATGAAGAAGACTCCTATGAATTTGTTAGAAAATGTCTCCCATGTCAGCAACACGCAAATCTTGTGCACGCTCCAGCACAGGATCTACAGCTTATTGCACCACCTTGGCCTTTCGCTTGTTGGGGCCTTGATTTAGTTGGAACTATCAGACCCCTCTCATCTGATGGACATAAATGGATAATAACAACTACATACTACTTCACTAAGTGGGTGGAAGCAGTCCCCCTAGTCTCAGCTACAGGAGTTTAGGTCTCCAAGTTCATCTTGTACCACATTGTTTGCCGATTTGGTATCCCATCCACCATCTTCATCGACCATGGAGGTAACTTTGAAAATCTCAACATAGAAGAATTATGCACTTCCCTCCACATCCATCACCACTTTTCTAGCCCATATTTCCCACAAGGTAACAGTCAGGCAGAGGCAACTAACAAAACCCTCCTAAAAATCCTAAATAAAGTTGTTAATGATTTTGGCTGTGATTGACACCTACAAATAAATCTAGCCCTATGGGCCTATCAAACTTCCTTCCATAGATCCACAGGAACAACTCCATACTCCCTAGTCTATGGTGCTGAAGTGGTACTACCTATAGAGGTTGAACTTCCCTCCTTGCACATATCTTTGCAAGGGAAAATATCAGATGAATAATACAGAGTAGCTCGGCTCACCCAACTAGATCTCTTAGATGAGAAGTGACAAAAAGCCTATGATCATCTCACAGTATATCAAACTTGTCTCAAAAGGAATTTCAATAAGAAGGTGCTCCCACAACACTTTTAGCCAGGCGACATGGTCCTCAAAGAAAAAATGAAAGTCCAAGCAGATCAAGAAAAGAAAGGCAAGTTTGAACCTACATGGATTGGTCCTTATGTTGTCACTACTTCCTTTGGCTTTGGAGCCTATCAGGTATCTACACTGGAAGGAGAACTCTTGAATGATGCTACTAACATCATTCATCTCAAAAAGTTCTATGCTTGAAGATCCTTGGTATACCCAGCTTTTTGAAAAATACAAAAAAATAGTAAAGAGAAATTAGTGTTCAATGGTGAAAACTTGGCAATTCAAGTGCCTTGGATAGGTACCTTGGTGAAAACCTAGTAATTCAAGTGCCTTGTGTACTAAGGCTAATCCATTATTTATCACTATCCTATCCCTCATCCAACCACCCACCATCCCATAACACACCTTCTTGTTCCCTTGGTGTTCTGACCAAATATCCAAAATCTAATGGAGCTTGTAAATACCTCCTGTACAGCTTGTAAATCTTTCTATCTCAGCTTGCAAATCTTGTACCCTAGCTTGTAAATCTTGTATCATCCCTTGTATCATAGCTTGTATATCCAAATCTTGTCCAAATCTTGTACCATATTCTAGCTTGTAAATAATCCTAGCTTGTATCCTAGCTTGTATCCTATCACATGCACCCAAAGAATCCCATTTTCACTTAAGCTTTTCCCAAACCATCTACCTATCCACCTATCAACTATTATAGACATCCTAGCCTTCACCAAAATTTCCATCTCACAAAACCAAAACGTGAACAACCTTGTACATTTGTAACATATCTTAGTCTGCCAGCTTGTACATCCTCTCTAGCTTAGTACCATTGTATCTATCCAGCTTTAGTGTCAGTTCCTCCTTGATCAGAATCTTGCACACATCGCACAACCCTTGGTTAGCTATTCCAATGCATCTTTTAGCTAGATCTTCTATCACCAAAGTGTTATCCTTCTTAGTTCAGCTTGCCAGACACATCACTCATCTAGATCCATTAGCTTAGGTGCTCTCTGATAGATCTTTGTAGGATATAGCTTTCCTCATGTCTGATCTTGGTCTATTAGTACCTCATCCTACCCATCTCATTAGGAAATGGTTCTCTTTTGGATTTTCAATTTATTTTGATTTGGAATCTTCTCTTTTGGGTCTTAAAGTATCTTTTCCAAACAATCTTTTTGTTCCCTCCTCAAAGTTGCCATGATCATCCATCTCATGGTATGTTGCGAATGGGGCAATCTGGGTGTAAGCTCTTCATCAAGTCTTTTGTTTTTTTTTCTTTTCTTCTTGTGGGTTACCCAATGTTAGTTCCACTCTGATTCTTTTGAGATTCATGTGTGATGTTAGGGCAATCCTTGCGTGTTTTTTTTGAGTTAGTTCGTCAGTCCTCAAGACAGTTGGTGAAAAGGCCTTGATGTTCTTGGTAACCTTGGAAATTAACCAATAGTCCTATAGAAAATCTAGTGCTCAACTACATGGTGGTACTTCTCTTTGAAGTATCCCCCTGCTCAAAAAGATTCAATGGATTCCCTTCATCTCCATTATCCCCCATCCATATCCAGCATCTGTCTCTCCTACCCCAGCTTATGCATCAGTATCTCTTTGAATCAATCATCACTCTTAACTTTAGGGATCCATAATCCTAGTCTTAGGGATCCACCAATCCAATCAATCCACCAAGTCTCATCTTTTGAGATCCATAATCCTAGTCCTAGGGATCTCCAAAACCCATCTTCCTCCAATCTGACTCTTTGAAATCCTGTTGCATCAGCTTTATAATCCCCTCACCCATCTCCTTATCCTAGATTCCTTTTTATAGCACTCCATTCCTTCATCCTCCACCTCCTCTGAAGTCTTAAGCTTATTTACTCTTGTGCCTCTGATTCTCCCTTTCTCATTCTCCTGTAGTGAGAGTTTGAGCTAATTCATCCCCTTCTCTTTGCCAATCTGAGTCTCCTTACTCATCTCAAATTCTTGTACTTTTTAAGAAGCTATCAAGCCTCGCTTTCTCTCCTCACCACCTTCTTGAGGGGGCATCTCTAAGTCTAGTCTCTCCTCTTCTTATCTGAGACTGGGACAACCTTGTTGCTAAAACATTTTCCTTGTGTCATCTCCATTTGAACTTCTTTGAAATAGTGTTGTCTCAACACTATGTCAAAGAAGGGCAAAATGTAGACACCTAAATCTGATTACACTTCTTCGGTAATCTTATTTAGCTATCTCTAAAGGCATCATTAATTAAATTCCTATTTAATTAATCCTTTTGCCATCCCCTAGCTGATTAATTTAATTAATCATCTATAGTCCTAATTGATAAATCAAATAACCCATTATTTATCAATTAATCCTATTCTCCTATCTAATTCCAAAACCCTCATTTATTAAATAAATCTATTTGATAAATAAAGCCTTCAAATCTAATAACCCCTAAACTATCCTAAATCCTCCATTTAGCCTAATTCACCCCATCCACCCATACTAACCAAGCTTAGCCACTAACTCACCCACCCTCATTAAATGCCATCCACTTGCATATCTCTAACAAGCTTAGTATAATCATAAATCACCTCTAATCCCCCCTAACCTTTTCACATTCCCTAAGCAAGCTTAAGACTTTCCTAAACCAAGCAAAGTCAACAATCTCAAGTCCCTCCAAAATATCCCAACCACTAAGCCATGAATGCTCTTACATAGGCCATAAAGACTCTTACAAGCCCATTCATTTCTCTTACAAGTCATTAAGAAGGGTATTTATGAAGATATTATCCCTTGAGCCTCCTTTGTTGACTCATCTTTGCCCTTTCCTCCTTTCTATCACCCTATGACATGTGTCACTCCCTGATTGGCTGTAACGAAGCACAATTCATGTGCTCTCCTCTCATGCAATCTAAGCCCTCCATAAGCTTTTTCCTTTCCTTCCATCTTAGCCCTCCATCCCTCAAGCCTCTTGCTTATAAATTTAATCCCCTCCCAAGCCATTTCATCACAACCTTGAAGCTAAAGTTATAATGTTAGTTTGAGAAACAAAGCCCTTAACCATACCCTTGTGATGCCAAATTGAGAGCTCACAAAGCTACCAATTTGCCATTTTCCATCTCCATTGAAGTATAGTTTGAGTATCTTGAGAATACATACAAATCATTCATTTAGACTTATCTACAAAGCAAAGAGCTAATTCCTATTGGGAGAGTCCATTCATTTGGCTCACATTCCTAATTAGGGGTTCCTCTTTAGTCTCTCTTATATGTTAAATTAATCTTTTTTAGTTAATGCTTTGTTCTCTTAATAGATTAATGTTTCTTGCTAACATATTATCTTGTGATTTCCACTATCATCATCACATTTTAATCAAAGGATACTGTCACATTTAGTTAATCAATTTTGTCTAATCATTTACTAATTTCCTCTATAGGATTAAATAACCCATAATTTAATCCTATTATTCTTTCTAATTACTCTTCCTAATTATTGTACTCAATTAATTAATTTTATTAGTTAATTGATTCATCATTTACAAACCATGAAAATTTTCAATTTCATAAGTTCCATTTTCCATCATTAATTCCATTTTCTACTAATTCTTATTTTGTGGAGTAAAAGGATTTTTAATTCGAATATTTCATAAAATATTGCATCATAGTGACACTTGGATATGAAACCTTGTGGATTCTTCTTTGACACTTGGATAAGATATGTCATAATCAAATATTCTTATTCTCTTACAGATGTCCCTATTTGGCTTATTTGTCATAGATTCTTGGCTTTAAGTGGCCTTGAGGTGTCTTATGATGTGTCATAGACCCCCTTCCACATTTAGCCAAGTTTGACTTTCATGCGTCATAGAATCTTACAATTGGCATATTTTGTGATATGCATCATGGATTCTCAAAAGAATCTCTTGCCACATCACATATCTATGGGTAAAAAATCCAATGCTCTCATCCTTCGTGCCCATTATAAAATGAGCATTCTTCCTCTCATTTCCGGTCCTTGAAGTCTTAGATCCTTAGGTCCTAATTCTTGAGCATTTTTCAAGTCCTTAGATTCTTTGCATTTTCACACTATTTTCTCTCAAAGCTTAAAATCACACTTCTAGTATTCTCATGGCATTATCACTATCATAGACTTTGCTTCAATATTGTGTGCACTATAGGCAAGTTGGAGCTACATAATTTGGAGAAGAAAGAAGAACATGGGAGCTACAAATGAAAGAGGGGGTTTCTAAACTTGTGTTTTCTTCTTTTTATTAGTTTGGATTTCATGGTAGACTAGTGCATGCTAATGTATGTTGATTGAGTTTTGTGATTTCTCATAGTATGTTATGTATTTAACCCATTTTCTAGTTGCTACATTTTATAACTAGTGAGAAAGCTAGAACATGCCCTAGTAGGGATGATATATACAGGTTCCCCCTCAAGAAATTGACTAATATAAGCATATGATAAGTCAATTTGTTGACAATGAGAAGACAAAACCATAGCAATTGACAGATCACAAATCAGAGCTAAAATGTGAAAGTTATGAGGTCTAGAGTGCAAAACAAGGTCAATCAAGAGCTCGAGAGTAATTTCATGGGTTACCACTGAAGAATGACACAAAATGATGAAAATTATAGTTCATTTTGTCCACAATGAAGATATGAATCCAACACAACTGATAGATTGCAAATCTAAGTTAAAATGCAAAAGTTATGGGCTCCGAAGCGCAACATAGGGGTTTCGAGAGCAGTTTTGGGGATCCTAGGTCCCAAGTGCATCAATGAAATAGTTGGCATTCCCAAGTGCATAAATGAAATAGTTGGTATGACCAAATGCATCAATGATGAAGTTGGGAACCCCAACTATGCCCTAGGATGCTCCGAGGCTCTGATCAGGGTCCAAATGATCTTGGATTGAGCTAAAACTTGGTAGGGGTTAGCATAACCCTAGGGGGATGTTAGAAAAATGATAAAATGTCATAAAAGGTGGTCAAAATACTTATAATTTGGTCAAACATAGGATAGATTTAGGTCAAACTTGGGTAAATCCTAACATAAAATTTTGCAAAGGCCCGAAAGGGTGCAAACAGACTCAAAATGACTCAAAACTTTGCATGCATGCCCAAAATGATGGAAAGATGTCATAACATGAGTGAAATCATAAAAAATGGTAAGATTTGGTCAAGGATGGTGAGACAAATGTAAAATTGAAGTTGAACCAAGTGGAAAGCCACATAAAGTTGATTGACAGTGTAGGATGATGCAGGAATGCATGAATGCAAGATGAAGATGATGTGGTCAATCGAAAGACATGATCATGGTGATGGAGAACAAGATGAAGAAGAAAGATGAAATTGAGGAGATGTTAGTATGATGGAAAAACTTTTGATTTTTTAAAGTGCACTATATGTCAAATGGAGCTTTATTTTGATATGGAAAATGGAATGCAATGCATCATGGCATAAAGGGCCAGAGTGCAAATGCAAGCCTTTTGCGTAAACAAGCACGATGCACACAAAGAATGACCTTGTCCTTCCTAAGGCATATGTACATGCCCCAAACTCTCAAAGGTACATTGTAATAGACAAAAATAGAAAAGGATGACCATGAACCATCCTAGCCACTCTCATAGATTAGTTTATATCATTGAGTGGCATAGGAACATGATTGAAGAAAAATAAAGCAAAAATAAATCACTCACTAAATAGCGTGAGCCAATAGCTATTCTTGTCCATTATTACATTCTTGTTAATTTTTTATGTGTGTAGATAGTGTTTGACATGTTGATTATGTGATAATTCTAGTTTTGGATTCAGTTGATAAGTTCATAGTGATATGTTGGAGTGATTGTTGGTTCATGTGGCTCAAATAGTGTGATTGTCTTGAAAGTGTAGTGCTTTGAGTTTTAGTCTGCAAAGTGAAAGTGCGTACACAAAAGGGATGGTTATTCACAGTGAATATGTACAAGGTTTATTGAAATTTTTTGATGGATTTTATGATTTTTAGGGTTTTTTGGGGATATTTGATTTTTTTGGGTGACTATTTTCTTTAGGACATTTTACGATTTTTAGTGATTTTTTTCAAGACATTTTCTAATTTTTAGTATTTTTTCAAGACATTTTATGATTTTTAGTGATTTTTTCAGGACATTATTTGAATGTTTAGGATTTTTTCAAGATCGTATTCGAATGTTTAGGATTTTTTCAGGAAATTATGTGATTTTTAGTGATTTTTCAGGATCATATTTGAATTTTTAGGATTTTTTTAGGATCATAAAAGCATATACAAGTGTTAGCTCCAATCCGTTATGTGATAGGTCTAATAGATAAAAAGTTCTTAGGGACATGCCCCCAGTTCTAGTTCAAACTCATGCACCATGTAGGTAATATGTCCCTAGACAAGATGCAAACTATGTACAAAGGCAAATGACAGTGTGTGTGTAGACTGATGTTGCTTAGGAAAGATAACGAAGGATATTAACTAGTTCGTGAGCCATGATAAGGGACCAAGGATGTCTTGCAATATGAAGGATATGATCAAGGAATAATAAAGGGGGAAAAACCAAATGGAGTCTCAACAGATGGAGGAGCAACAAGTGATTACACATGGCACCTATTTGCCAAGTTTTCACTTTTGGACGAGATTTTTCTCTTGACTCAAATTTTTGTGCCAAGATGGTTATTTTCTAGGTTTTCATCAAGGAATCATTTTTTTCATGACTTTTTTCACTTTTTTCTTTGCTTTTTTCATGACTTTTCACTATTTTTTTGATATTTTTTTCAAGACTTTTACATGCAATCAAAATGTTCTTGACAACTACTGATAAGAAATCTATTGTTGCTACTACTAGTTGATAATTGTGGGGACCATGACTAACCATAACTACATAGGAGTCATTTTGAGTCTGTGGCTAAAATCAAACCACTAAAAAGGCCTCAAGATATACCATTGTGTACCATATGTAAGACAATGTATGCCTCTTGCAAATCAAGGCATCTGAGGATTAATGGGTCAATAGGTATGTCATGTGGGATGTCACTGATGATGACATATGCAAAGGATTGTTGGATAAAGATTTGAGCTTGGATGTTGGGAAAATTAGGTAGCTAGATTTGGGGATAAACAACTGGATATAAGGGAGGGTTAAGACCAATGAGCTTCCACATGAATGCTGATTGAGAGAGGTCCAAAAGACTTTGTGGCATGTTGAACACTAGAACAATGATATTCATGGGATCATATTTTTCATCTTGTATCCTTGGGAGCTACTTAGCTTTTGATTTTTTACAGTCTAATGGTGCCTTTTGGTTTTCACCAAGAGACCTACTTTTGTCATTTTTTTCATTACTTTTAGCTTTGTAACGGGAAGATGGATTTGGCTCCCAAAAATATGCCAATTTGTTCTCTTTAGAAGAAATTTCTTCTTTATGATTGTCAATCATAATGCTTTCATAGATTTCAAAGTCTATTATGAGAGTGTCATCATTATCGAATTGATCAAAAATTGGTGGTCCATGTTCGTCCCAATCCAACAATTCAAGATAAATTGAGGGGATGTCATCATTAGTATTGAATGGGCTTTGGTTGAAGGTAGATATATGGGTATCTAATTCAATTGGATCATTGGGGTTATGCTCAAAATCTAGAGGATTGTTGGTTTTAGGTGGGATATCCTCAAATGCCTTTTCATCATTCAAAACATCCATAGTCTTACACATAGGTAATGTAGTACAAGGAGGACCTATTCGTAATGGTTTAAATCCAAGCTCCAAACTAGGAGGTTGTCCTTTTGTAGTGATAGGTTTAGTTATTCCTTGGTTCTAAGATCCAAGACCGCTATAGCCATCATAGCCTTGTTTTTACATGATAGTAAACCCAAGTCTGTACTAGCTAGAGGATATCAAAGTGGGTTCTTGGTCTTCTTTTGCTTTCTCAATGCATACAGATGTATCCTCATTGATAGGAGTGGCATCTTGTGTATTGATCTTAGAGTGTTGGTCTTGAAATAGCTGTGATTTACCATTAGATTAGGGAGAAACTGGTGAGTCCCTAATGTGGGATACGTGAGACAAAGTATTCTCCACACCCATTGTCTTCAATCTTCATCTTTTCCTTGGCCTTATTGAGGAGTATATCAGCATTCACATACTTAGAGGAATCTATGGGTTGTGCTTCATCATTTTTTGCGACTTGGTATATAGTAGCATCTTTTAGATTAGCAAAAAATTGGAAAGGATCTAGATCGCTGGGGATGGTAACCTCCATGTTGTCACAGGAAAACTTTAGACATTGATGATATATAGAAGGGACTGCTTTCATAGCATGAAGGCAAGGGCATCCTAGTATCATGTTCTAATTCATTTCTATATCTAGGACATGGAACAATATATCTTCAGTAGCTAGGCCAACTCTGATAGGTAATGTGATGATGCCCTTGGAGAAGAGTTCACCATCATCTTATGTTTTTATTGTGATTATTTGAGAAGGATCCACATCATCTTTAGAATAACCCAAACCTTTGACAACCTTAAAAGTATAGATGTTTAGTCCTGCTCCTCCATCTATCAAGACACGTCTAACTTTAACATTTTGGACAAATAATTCAAAGTGGAGGCGATCATTGTGGTTGGGTTTGTCTTTAGGAATATCCCAAGGAGAAAAAGTGATATGTTGTGATGTGGATAGGTTCCCAACCATGGCTTGGAATTGGGCAACATCAATGTTATCTAGGACTACTAAATCTTTAAGGGCTTGATCCAAGATCTTTTGATGTTGGGGAGATGCACATAGTAGGTCTAAAATGGATATTTCCACAGGGGTCTTGCCAAGCTGTTCAACAAGGCTATGATCAGATGAAGTATGAGTAGCAAGTCTACTAGGGGGTATAGGTCTAGTAGCAGCAGTAGGTCTAGATGGAGCCCCGGGTAGTGTGATCTTGGCATAACGTGTAGTGACAACACAATGAGGGTCTTTAGCCTTCAATGTGAATGTGGATATGCGAGAATCAAAATCATTAAAGAAATTGATGGTGTAGTCATATCTGGTGCATGTGTAATTCACATTACCTTGTGAGTTTGAGTTTGAACTTGAGGGTTTCTCTTTGTAATGATTACCCAGGGATCTTTGAAAATACTGTGATTAGAGTTGGATGCTAACAGTGATGGATCAACCGTGATTACACCATCATTAATAAGGTCTTGTATTGCATGTTTCAATTGGAAGCACGATAAAGTCTTATGTCCTTTGGTGTGAGGGTAATCACAATACTTTTTGTCATCCCACCAATCGGCTTTAGTCAATGGTTCATATTTGATTGGGGGTAACTGCAGGAAGTTATTGCTCTATAACTATTGCAATGTAGTCTCAAGAGATATCCCCAATGGCATGAAATTTTTATCCTTGGTTCTTGGATGTCTTCAAGGTTTTTCTTGCGTGGAAGTCTCGGTTTTCTACTGTTGAGGTGCTGTTTGATTAGGAGTTTGTGAATTTGTGGGGTTTGCATCTTTCAAATTCAATTGAGGTTGTGCTATGCTAATTGTGTGGGCATCCACAATGCCATCATTAGTCACATTCTTGTTTTTAGAGAAAAAGTTTGGCTTGTCATTAGATGAGTTGGTGCTTGTGTTTTCTTTGTTTATCTTGAGGATTCCCTTACAAATAAGAGCATCTTCAATACTAGCCCCTTTTTTCATTAGTTTAGAAATGGTCCTTGGACTCTTGATTTTGAGTTCATACATTAAGTTCGAGAATAAATTTTCAATGCACAAGTTAACTTGTTGTTCTTCAGGAATGTCTAGTGAGCATTGACTAACTAAGCTTCTCTAATGAAGTAAGAATGTGATGAATGGCTCTCCTATCTTCTGTTTAGTTGAGCACAAATTAGAAAGTGTCACTTCATTCATAATGTTAAAGGTAAAGTGGGAAATGAACTTGTCTTCAAGTTCTAACTAAGATTTGATATTACTGGGAAGTTTGGAGTACCATTCAAGTGCGGGCCCACCTAGAGAACGAGGGAACAATCTCATAAGATAAGTGGGCTGATCACTGAGTTCAATACATAAAGCACAAAATTCTTTGATATGATCATTAGGGTTGCCTTTTCCTTGGTATTTTTCAAACCTTGGAACCTCAAAATGTTTTGGGAATGGAGGCATATATAGACTTTTATTAAATGGATTAGGACGTAGGTCCCTTTTTGTATATAGAGCCTATTTCCTTTGGTCTCCCAATGCCTCAACTTGTTTGGAAATTTGTTTGAATTATTGTAATAGCTCTTCATTGGGGTTTTGTATGATGGTATTTCCTTCAAGTCTTTTGTGTCTATGAGTAGACCATTTTTTGTGGCAGGAGCTATGTCTACTCGATTCTTACATTTTTGTGTTTGATGAGTCTGGTGATGGGTCACTAGGTGGAGGAGGTATGTTGGTACCTCGAATACAGAAGGGTCCTTGTTTTTGGGGTACTTGTTGTGGCACTTGTTGTGGGATTGACTATGATTGTTGTACCATGTGTTGTTGTTGTTCCATGTGTGGAAGTTGCTATTGGGATACCTCTATTGGTTGTATGTGAGACCATATATGTGAGTGTTTTTGTAGAGGTATCTGTTGAGTTTGTTGTGGTACATGATTTTGTTGGAACAAATGTTGCTATTATGAAATTTTTTTCTCAAGGTGTCTTTGATATTCCATTTTTTGTTTGAGTTGTTCTTGTTGTTTAGCAAACATGGTTTGTTGTTGTTGGACTTGCTGCTGAACTTGTTGCTAATAAATTGTGTGCAAGTCAAGTGGGTTCACATGGGACTGTGTATTAGGAATGTTGGATGTTTACCCCACTTGAGGTTGTTGTTTTTATGGTTAATTTTGTTGTTGATACGTTGGATGTATGTTGGAAAGATTGTGTCCTTGGATGATCACAGGTTGATGTTGTTTCGGTAGTTGGTTATGTCCTTGAGAAGTGATCATCATGTTGTTATTGTTGTTTTGGCTCCTTTGTGTGATAGAGGCTCCTCCTTGTGACATCATATTGACTTCACTATGAGATGTGTTCCTATTAGGAATAGGTGTAATGTCAATAAGGCTTTTCCTTTACACATCAATAGGGATTGTTGTAGAGGATGTTGCACATAGTGTACTCATGGGAGGCTCCATAACATTTGATGTCATATCACTTGGTAGGGTGAGGAGCAAAGGTGGACTTTGTTGATTTGCCTCCAAAGAAGGTATGTCTAGCATCCCTAGTGTACAAGTTCCTATAGGTGTGTCTTATTGTTGCATCATGTGACTAAAATCAAGTCTTAATGTCCTTTTGGGGTGTTTAGGAATTGGTGGTCTTTTGTCAAACAAGGGGTTAACATTGATGTGTTCAAATGTACTTTGGAGGATTTTGATGGTTGATTCTTGATGGGACCTTATAGGTGCCATTATCATGTCTAAAAACTCCAAAGGTTGTTTTCCCTTATCTAAGTCCAAATTGATCATGGGTTGTATGTTTTCAATGGTTGTGTTGGTTTGATGTTTGGACTTAGGTCCTTCCACGTTTGGGTTGAATTTGACAATTTCTTGGGCTATCAAAAGTTTAAAGTTCTTGAGAATTTTTTTGTCATGACATGCGCTAGCCATTTCTTCATTAGTGATGCCATAGTTAATGTTAGAGTCATCACTTAGGTGTAAAGTACCTTGTTGTATGTTTGATGTGTTAGGTTGGCTAAATTTGAAGGAATGTGATTGTTCATCTTCAGCTGTGGTTGGCACACTTCCTCCTCTAAGTGGTATTGACATGAATATAGGTTCAAATTTAGGACTCCATTGAACCATCCCATGTGTGGGGAAGTGTTTGGAGGAAATCTCATTTTAGGTGCATTGATCATGGTATATTATGTCATAGCTTGATTATGAGGATTTTGCAGATACATGTTCAAGGGGTCTGCTAGCAATGGTTGTGAAGCCTCAATTTGGTATTTGTCAAATATTGATTGGGTTTTCTTGCCCTTCTTCTATCTTGGACAAGGTTTTGGTTGTGATTGTACCTCATAAAATAAATATTGATAAAGTTCTTCAGGTCTTTGAGCTAATTATGTCCTAGTAAGTGCTGGCATGATAACTAAGAATGCAAATGCAATGGAGAGAAACCTAAATGGACTTTTCTACCTACCAAGTGCAAAAGAGGTCAAAACTTGACAATTAAGATGTAGGTATGCAAGATATGAGTGGATTTAGGATTTTTAAGTGTTTAGGGATGTTATGCAATGTGAGGAAATGCTAAATGAACTAGGGTTTTGATGTGCAAAGTGCAAATGTCCTAGGGATGTTATGCAAATGCAAATGCAAGGTGATGTTTTGAGGGTATGCAAAATGAAGGTTAGGGTTATGTTTGGGACTTGGTAATGACACTAAAGGTAGGTTTATACAAGGAATATTATGAAAAGAATGGTGTTCTGGGGTTCTTAATGACGTTTGGGATATGCAAAATGAGGGTAAATGCTCAAGAAGGCAACTTGGTTGATGGACAATTTGATAGGGTTCGGTAATGAAAATGATGCTAGGATTTTGATCAATGCAAGATGAAGAGGATATACCACTAGGGTAAGTAAAAATGATGTTTAGGTATGCTAGGGATATGATTATGCTATGACAAGGGTATATGGAGAGTTTTGAACTTAGGTAAAACCTTTAGAAAGTATTTTGTCTAGGAGTTTAGCCTTGTGATAAAGGACTTTGGATCTTGACCAAAAATTGATAAAAGATGAAAATATAAAATTGATAAAAGATGAAAAGGTAAAATCTATCAAGACATAGATATATTTTGACCAAATAAAATGATAAGAAAAGATAAAAAGACTAGTCAAGATCCATTATCCGTCAACACTAGGAGATACTCTAAGACTCATACTTTGTCTAGATTTTTGACTAAATTCAAAGGTTTTAGGGGTTCAAAATGGTATTTTGGGGACTCAAAATGGTGGTGATGTTGAGAAGATATGCAATATAAATGATTCCTATTATGAAAAATGGGATTTTGGGTGCAAGATGTGCTTTTGGGTCAAGTGTAGAATGGGGAGGTAAAGAGGCTTCTAGATGCAATTTTGGGGTCCTAAAGTGTAGTTTGGGAGCCCTAAATGGTAATGCAGGTGCCCAAGTTCACCCTAATAGTTCCAAGTGTGTCCCAAAAATACCAATTGCATCATTGGAAAATTTGGGGCATGTTTGGGCATAGTTGGTAGTTTCTGGGCACAGTTGGTAAGTCAAGATGAAGGTTTGCTGATTTTGAGTGGTATGGTTGCCAAACTGATATGCCAGGAAGCTAAGATGTTGGGGTTGATGTTATGATAGGTTGGGAGATGTAGAACAGATGTTATGACCTATGGAATGATGTCCTAAGTGAAGGTGATAAAGACTAGGTGATTTAGAATGCAGATTTGGGCAAGCTAATGCAAGGGGAGCTAACTAGGTACCTAAAGACATAGTTAAAGCCCCAAAATGTTATCTGGAATCCAAAACTAGGTTTTAGAACCACCAAGTGTGCCAAGATAGTGTATACTACATCAATGATGTAGTTGGTAGTTTTACGATGTAGTTGGTAGTTTTAAGGCGCAGTTGGTAAACTGGGCTGAAACTAAGGCAATTTTGGGAGCTATGTTTTCCAGATTGATGCTATAGAGAGGTAAAAATTAGGGGACAATGTTAAGACTAGTATTAATGCTTGAAATGATGTTAAAGGCACCTAGAATGATGGTTAACGTGGTCAAGATGAGGTTTGGGTATGCAAAGTGCAGATTTTGAGATTAGAATGCAAAAACTAAGGGAGATAAACTAAACCCAAATGGATAAAATATGAAAGGTAATAGATACTAAATGAGGACTAAAAGGTGAAATATTAAGTCTATATGATGCAAGAATGAAGCTTGGGCTAGGGTGAATGCAAGTGAGGTCTATTCAAGAATAAAATCTACGTTTTGCCAAGCACATTTAGGAGCACAAGTTGCCATGTTTTCTAAGGTTTTAGTGTGTTAAACCAAAGTTTGCAAAGTTTGATAAAGGTTGTAAATTTTTGACAATGTGTAATGTTTGGAGAATGTTCAAGGTGTAAATTTGAATTTTGGCTATTATCTTGATTATGTTTTACACACATGCAAGACACATTAAAACAAGAATAACTGTTCATAAAAGTGAACAAACACACCACAACCTAGACTTTTAGGACTGTATCTACTGAATTCCTACTTGAACTAAAGTTCATCCAAACTTATCTAGAGTGAAAAACCTAAGATCTTAGCACCACAGGCTCCCCCTTATAGTGTACTCACTTCTTGGGGCTACCAAGATCCGCTTCCCAAGGGGCATGACTTCCCAAGGGACTTTTGCCTCTACTAAGGACCGCAAGAATGTAAGATGTCTTCATGGACATGGGTGACCCCTTGAACCAGTGTATAGAAAGGATTATAGCCACTAAAAAATGATTTTAGTAAGGGCATTTCGTTCAGCAAGTGAATGATAAACTTCTGAAGAAGGTCTCCCAGCCTCAAGAATCGAGGTTTGACGCACCACAAGGGTACTGGAGGAGAGCTATCACACAACAATACCACCGACACAACTTTCATTGTAATCAAATTTTATACAGTGGCTAGAATTTTGACCTAGCTTTGGCCCATTACTACTCTAAGTTCATCCCTTGGCATACCCAATACTGAGTATCTTGGTCCAAGGCAGGCCTCCTATAGAAGTTACACAGATTTCTCTTACACTCAAGATCCACGAATGACGAGGGGAGAGCATTCATCCAATCTAACTCCTAGGGATTTAAACACTATAGACACACTAGGAAGAAAAGAAAAAAATTCATTTTAAGCATCGAATGAAGTGTTATCTAATCTAGGAAATCCACACACATGGTTTTGACAAACACACAATGGTCTTCAACAACGTCTTGCAAAGCACACATTAGTAGTCCATCATGATCATTCTTCATCCCATGATTTCCACATGCTATGAGTAGACCATTAGTAATAAAAAATAATCTAATCTATGTTCTAGAAGGAAATGGAAACCTTACATGCATATTCTAATTGTTGTATATGCCTACTGTGAACCAGGTGTGCTCTGACAGAGTAGGTGGAACCCTAGAAGGCCAAAATGGCTCAAAACACCCCCAAGTGCACTCAGACAATGAAAACTATGTAAATTATGTAGTTGGGGCCCAGTTGGGTGTAGTTGGTAGTTTTAGGGCACAGTTGAGAGGTCAGGTGCAAACTGTGGGGAATTGGTGCCTAGATAAGACTCATAAACTGAATTTTTTTGACACCTATACTACCAAGTGTTCCCAAATAGTGTAGCCTATGTCAATGACATAGTTGGTAAGTTTTGGATGTAGTTGGGAAGTTAGAAACAACAGAAAGGGGTTTTGGTGGCTTCTAGACTCCTAAAACTACTCCTAGGATTCCCAAGTGCGCCCTGACAGAGCAGAGTGCACCCTAGGACAGAAAACTGACAAAATACATAGAATGAAAGGATTAAACCATATAACTAGACCCCCTAATTAATCTAGGTGTGAAAAGGAAGAGTAGATAATCATTATACCCTTCCAAGTGAGCTCCTTCCTTGCACCTACAAGCACCAAACAAGAAAACTCAAGTTAGATATGCATGTTCACGTCAGGTTCACAAAATGTAGCAACTAGAAAATGGGTTAAATGCATAACATACTATGAGAAATCACAAAACTCAATCAACATACATTAGCACCCACTAGTCTACCATGAAAGCCAAACTAATCAAAAGAAGCAAACACAAGGTTAGAAAACCCCTCTTTCATTTGTAGCTACCATGTTCTTCTTTCTTCTCCAAATTATGTAGCTCCAACTTGCCTATAGTGCACACAATATTGAAGAAAAGTCTATGATAGGGATAATGCCATGAGAATACTAGAAGTGTGATTTTAAGCTTTGAGAGAAAATGGTGTGAAAATGAAAAGAAGCTAAGGACTTGAAAAATGCTCAAGAATTAGGACCTAGGGATCTAAGACTTCAAGGATTGGAAATGAGAGGAAGAATGCTCATTTTATAATGGGCATGGAGGATGAGAGCATTGTATTTTTCACCCATAGATATGCAATGTGGCAAGAGATTCCTTTGAGAATCCATCATGCATATGAAAAAATATGCCAATTGTAAGATTCTATGATGCATGAAAGTCAAACTTGGCTAAATGTGGAAGGGGATCTATGATGCATCATAAGACACCTCAAGCCCACTTAAATCCAAGAATCTATGACAAATAAGCCAAATAGGGACATGCATAAGAAATAAGAATATTTAATTATGACATATCTTATCCAAGTGTCAAAGGAGAATCCACGAGGTGTCATATCCAAGTGTCACTATGATGCAATATTTTATGGAATATTTGAATTAAAAATCCTTTTACTCCACAAAATAAGAATTAGTAGAAAATGGAATTAATTATGGAAAATGGAACTTAGGAAATTGCACATTTCCATGGTTTGTAAATGATGAATCAATTAACTAATAAAATTAATTAATTGAGGACAATAATTAGGAAGAACAATTAGAAAGAATAATAGGATTAAATTATGGGTTATTTAATCCTATAGAGGAAATTAGTAAATGATTGGACAAAATTGATTAACTAAATGTGACAGTATCATTTGATGAAAATGTGATGATGATAGTGGAAATTGACTACGATGGTGATAGATGGACCAAAGCCATGGTCAAATTGATTGATTAATTGAAATTGATAACATGCCAAGGAAACATGACATGAATTGATTGATATGTAACATTTAACCGACATTGTAAATGCTACAAGATCAAAATTGATTGAAAAGGTTTGATCATAATAACATTAATGAATACTATCAATATTATTAAAATGTTTGATGATTCCATGATCTAACATTCAAAGCCTCAACAACATCAAAGATTAAATGACATGAATGATAGTTTGACCTAGCACTGAGAGCCGTGATAGTACTAAGGTTAGATTGATAAGATTGATAGGTTGATAGGTTTCCAAGACACTAAAAACCACAACAATGCCTAGGATTGGATAGATGATGATTGTTTTGAGATGTTTGATATGTTCTAGGTTGATTACAATTGATTTCGAGTGATTCTAAGTTGATTTGGGGTGATTTTGAGTTGATATGAAATGGTTTCGAGTTGATTTGATATGATTTCAAAATGACATGAAATTGATGTGAAAGAGTATACAAATGATAAAGTATGATCAATTTGGCCAAAAGATCAAAGTTAGTAGAATGATATAATGTGACAAATTAGTATGAAGAAGTGATGAAATCATAGATGCAAACCATTTTTGAGCATCTACAAATAGATTTTGAGTGGTTATTTTTTAGAGGATTGTGGATGAAGATGTGGAAAGGATGAAAATGGGCCATAGATTAGAGTGTGAGAATTTTTTGGATGTGTTGCTTTATTAGTCTAAAGATGAATCCATGGAGATCAAAATTATTAGAGATGACATCGAGACTATCATTTTTTTAGTACATGATTATAATTTTGGTGATTCATTTTTTTTAAAAAAATTTGATTTCTTCTCTTGTCTTTTGTTTGAATTATTGGACTGACCAACAGTCAAAAGTTAAATTGTGAGGGATAAGCACACTAGAGTATAATAGCTAGGAAGTATGTTATATCAATGTTATTATATTTTTACAATTTATTGAAATTTAATGTGTAGTGAAATCAATTTCCTTACATGTAGCTCATTCAAAAAGGTTTCTAGTTTCCTGATCTACTTTCATCTCTTTGGCTTTCTTGATGCCATTTAGTATTATTTAGACAACTTTTTATGCCTAGGATTGGACACTCTATGAAACAATGATTTTTTCTGCAAAACACATTCAGAAAAGGAGGAGACAAATTAATTAGGTATAACATGCATCCTATTCTTTCTAATAGCTTTAACATGTTGATTTTCTTATTACTTGCTTCCTAGTTATCTTTTCCCCCAACTAACATCATTTTCATGGCTGTGCTAGATATTTCCTCAATCTATCATTAGAATAGATAGTTGGTTTACGTATTCATGGAATAGGTTTGGGTGCTGATTTTTGATATATCTCATGTGTGAGTGGTTGCCCCTTGAGCCAAATGACCACCTACCACCTTAATAGCCTGCACAACAATCAAAAACATTAAATGCAAATAGGTGAGTTTGAATTCAAAAATGAGAGGGAAAATGCTTTTGCTCAAAGATAGAATGAATGATTCTGATTCATTCACATAGTTGAGTGGAAGAGAGTAGAGTAGAGAAAATAGTAGAGAAGGAAGATGATCAACAAATCAAGTCAAAGATTAGAGAATAGAAGGAATGTTTAGAAAGAAGATAGTATTTGCAACAGCATGACCTTGATCTCCTTGTTCTCTGTGAGTTTGTATTGTTTTGTCTTGTGAAGTAGTGATTGCTCTAGGTTCATTGTATGTAGTCTTTAGTACTATAAGTTTAAGTTTGAGTTTAGTTTTATCAATTTGAAGTTCCTAGTGGGTTTTTTGTTAAAGATGAATGCTCCTAGATTTTGTAATAGTTTTTAACCTACTTGAATAGAAAGCAAGCAAGCATACAAATCTTTGTTGTCTCCTTCCTCTATTTGTCATTACATGGTAACTTTTATTTGAGAATTTCCTATTTGAAAGCTTCATCCTTTGATTCTCTACATGTTAATGGTGGACAAGTATAGATAGGAGGTCTGTTAAAATGTCACTTAGATTTGCAAGATGTATTGTCTTTACTGAGTGCACCAAGTCTCTCTTAGCTATCCTCACCAAGTTCACTCAGTTCCTTTTGTTTACCAAGCTCACTTAACATCTTTTGTTTCTAAGCTCCACCTTGCAATAGTGATCGAGCTCACTTAGCATACTCTATGCCAAGTTGCCCATAGTCCTAAGCTACTTGGCTCCTTCATGTGTTGAGCTCACTTGTAACCTACTACCTTTAACTTGACATCCTTTGCATGGTGAGCAAGCTATCACTTGACACCTTCTTGTGTTGAGAAAATTCTTAAAGTCTATGATTTATTTTTTCACATGGTATCAGAGCTTTGAGGCCCCACATCCATAGTGAGTTAGGAAATTTATTTTCTAGGATATTTGACATGGTAGGAGATGCAAAATAGATATGGCAGTAGCCACCATCCTTTAATGGATAGAATTATGATACCTAGGAAAAGAAGATGAAAACCATAATGGTAGCTATCGAATTGTTGGAGTTCATGATCAATGGGTTTAATGATGTTACAATCCTAGCATTGTATGTTGCCCTCATAAACCCACATAAGACTTATTTGAAAGAGTCAAGGAGAAAGGATGCAAAGGCATTAAGTCTGATTGAGGTTGTAATGATAGAGATAGTCTCTCCCAAGATTACAACAAAAAATTATGCAAAGGAAGCATGTGATATCCTTGTGAAAAACTTCAAGAGGACTGATAAGGTTAGAGTAGTGAAGCTATAGATGATCAAAAGTGAGTTTGAGAACCTTTAGATGAAGGATAATGAACCTATTTAGAGTTCAGCTCAAGAATCTCCACTTTTATAAACTAGCTCAAATCAAATGGAGAAGATTATGAAGAGTAGAGGATTGTGGAAAAGATATTGAGGATTTTACCTCAAAAATATGATAACCTAGTGATGACCATAGAGGAAGCAAAGGACCTCACCACATTGACCATGGATGAGTTGATGGGAACCCTTCAAACCAATGAGCACCAAATCAATAGATCAGCAACAACTTCCCAAGAGTAGTCTTTCAAGGCTCAAAAGAATTCAAGAGGTAGGGGGAGAGGAAGAAATGGCTCTAGTAGAGGCTCAAGAAGTAGATTTCATGGAAGGAATGGTCAAAGGAATGCTGGTGCAAAAAGCTTAGGATGAGCAAGCAACCAAGAGGGAGTAAGAACCTCTCAAAATAACTCTAGAGGAAGTAAGAAGAATTACAACTCCAATAAGAGCAATGCTGAATACTATCATAAATATGGACATTATGCAAGTGAATGTTGGAAGAAGTAGGGTGATTAGTCAAAGAAGAATGCAAATGTGGCTAATGTGAACATGGGTAATCCAAAAAATTCAATAGCCTTCATCATGTGTAACATTGGTGAAGAAGGAAACCTTGAGGAATGGTACCTAGACAATAGTTGTAGAAACTACATGAGTGGTAATGAAAGTTTATTTTCTTTCATTGATAATAATTTTAAGTCTAAAATTAAGATGAGAAATAATGGAACCATTCCCATAGTGGGAAAAGGGTCTATCATGGACTACACCAAGCAAGGTGAGAACAAGGAGATACATAATGTGTATTTTTCCCCAAGTATGAAGCACAACTTGATGAGTATTGGACAACTCATTCAAAATGGATACCAGATGCTGATGGAAAATGACAAGTGTGTCATTAATGAGAAGGATGGGAGTAATAAATTACTTGTAGTAGTTCAAATGATAAAGAACAAGATGTTTCCATTAAGGATGGAAACATGTTTCTCTTCTCAAGTCAGTGTTGCACCTCCCAAGCATGCATGTTGAACAATACATTAGTAATAAGCTCTTAGGAGCATGATTGAAGAGGCCTTCAAGATTTTCTATCTTAGGTATGGACATCTTGGCTTTTCTAGTTTAAATTTTTTGTCCAAAAAAAGAATGGTAGATTGTTTTCCAAGCATAGTATATTCATATGACAAGTGTGAGGCTTCCATTTTGGATAAGCAACATAGGCTTCCCTTTAATTCTGAAAATTCTAGAAGGGTTAGAGTACCATTAGAATTGGTGCATTCTAATTTAATAGGCCCTATGAAAACTACTTGTATTGGGGAGAGTACTTATTTTATGGCATTCATAGATGATTTAAATCGTAGGAAATGGGTGTATTTTTTGAATAACAAATCTAAAGCATTTGATAAGTTTTTTGAATTTAAAGCTTTGGCTGAAAAAGAATGTAGACACTATGTAAAGGTCCTTATATTAGATAGAGGAGGGGAGTACACCTCCAATATGTTTATAAACTTTTGCAGGTAGAATGGTATCAAGAAAGATCTTACAACTAGCTATAGTTTACAAAAAAATGAAGTGGCAGAAAGGAAGAATAGGACCATTGTTGAGATGGAAAGAAGCATGATGAAAGCAAAAGGACTACCAATTGAATATTGGGGAGAAGTTGTAGCAACATTAGTGTACTTGATTAATAGGTTTCCTACAGAGTTAGTTTATGACAAGATTCCTCTTGAGGCATGGTCAAGGAATAGATGGACTGTTGAACACTTGAGAGTGTTTAGATGTGTAGCATATGCACATGTGCTTAAAAAATAAAGACAAAAGCTGTATGGAAAAGGTGTGAAGTGCATCTTCATAGGGTACAACTTAGAATCAAATGCCTATAGGCTATATGATCTAATTGACTAGAAGATCATCATCTCAAGAGATGTTGAGTTTCTTGAAAATCAATCATGAGATGGCTTGGTAGATGAATCCTCAAGCACTTCAAGTAAAGTGCCTACTATTGAAGAGAAAGAAGATGACATTGGTGATTAGAAATATGATGGAGCAACCAACATAGATTATAGACAAAGGCAAAAAGGAAAGCAACCCTTAACATGCTGACCAACAGCTCCATGCACATCAAGACAACCCCAAGGTAGTATAAAAAATAGTAGCAGCAACAATACCAAGAATTTAGATCCCACTCTTGCCTCCCTATTTCCAAGAAAGACTAAAAGTCTAATGGAGATATACCAAGATGAAAGGTATGAGAAATATTATGATGAGAGTGTAAATTTTGCATTATTTTCTTGTAGTGATCTAATTTATTTTGAGGAAGTTGTGAATGAAGAAAAATAGTGTAATACCATGGATGAAGAAATATATGCTATTGAAAAAAATGAGACATGGGAGTTAACTACTTTGCCTCCTAAGAAATAAGTAATTGGAGTGAAATGGGTTTACAAGACCAAGTGCAATGCTGAAGGAAAAATAGATAGGCATAAGATACAATTAGTGGTCAAGGGGTACAAGTAATAATATGACAAAGATTATGATGAAGCATATGCCTTGGTTGAAATAATGAATCCATGTGTGCTATCATAAAAATTGCAGCCTAGCGCAAATCAAAGGTATATCAAATGGATGTGAAGTTTGCCTTCTTGAATGGTGTATAAAAAGAAGAGGTTTATGTAGAGCAGCCACTTGGTTATTATGTCCTAGGTGAAGAACACAAAGTGTATAGATTGAAGAGGACTCTTTATGGGCTCAAGCAAGCTCCAAGGGGATGGTATAATAGGATTGACTCATATTTGATGAGAAATGGGTTTAGCAAAAGTGATGGTGAGCCTAATCTCTACATTAAGGAAACAAGTGTTAAAGTGTTGATTGTTGTCTTGTATGTAGATGACTTAATATTTACTAGACATGATAATTTCCTAATTGGTGAGTTTTAAGAGGCCATGAAAATTGAATTTGAAATGATAGATCTAGGTCTCTTGAAGTACTCTATTGGCATAGAAGTAAAACAAATGCATGATAGAATTTTTATCTCTCAAGAAAAATATGCATGAAAGATCTTGGAGAGATTCAAAATGTAGAATAGTGAAGTAGCCCCAAGACCAAAAATAGTAGGTTTGAAGTTGAGCAAGGAAGATTGTAGAAAAAGTGTGAATCCAGCATTATACAAGAGTATGGTTGGAAGTTTGATATATTTGACTACAACTCATCCAGACATGATGCATGCAGTAAGTTTGATTTCTAGATTTATGGAAACACCAAAGGATTTCCATTGGCAAGCAGGAAAGAGGATTCTAAGGTATGTGAATGGTACCAAAGGATTTAGGATTTTGTATACTACAAATAATGATTTCAAGTTGATTGATTATAGGGGTAGTGATTAGGTTGGAAGTTTAGATGATAGGAAGAGAACTTCCAAATACATGTTCCATATGGGATCACGTGCCATTTCATGGGCATCCAAGAAGAAATTTATTTTTTCTCAATCTATAGTAGAGGCTGAATACATCATAGTGAATGTATTGGCATGTCAAGCTATTTGGTTAAAAAGAATCTTGATAGATTTGAATGAAAGGAAAGAGGATGAAGCCACAACTTATTGTGACATCATCTCCTCAATTGCACTATCTAAGAATCACACCTTCCATGGGAGAAGCAAGCATATAGGATTAGATATAACTTCATCAAAGAGTTGGTGGAGAATGGGGGATATCAAAATAAAAAATTTCAAGTCTGAGTAGTAGCTAGCAAACATCTTTACTAAGCCTTTAGGCATTGGAACTTTTGTGCACCTAAGAGAATGTCTTTGTGTAGTTAATTTGGATCAAGAGTGATACTTGTTCTATTTGTCTCAAGACAAAGGGCGAGTGTTGATATATCTCATGCATGAGTAGTTGCCCCTTGAGTCAAACACCCACCTACCACCCTAATGGCATGTACAATAGTCAAAAATATTGAATGCAGGTAGGTGAGTTTGAATTCAAAAATAAGAGGGAAAATATTTGTTCTCAAAGATAAAAAGAATGTTTCTGATTCATTCACATGGTTAAGTAGAAGAGAGTAGAGTAGAGCATAGAGAAGAGAAGGAAGATTATCAATAGATCAAGTTAGAGGTTAGAGAATAGAAGGAAGGTTCAAGAAGAAGACAATTTTTGCAAAAGCATGACCTTGATCTCTTTGTTCTCTGTGAGTTTGTATTGTTTTGTCCTATGAAGAAGTGATTTCTTGAGGTTCATTGTATGCAACCTTTAGTATTATAAGTTTAAGTTTGAGTTTATTAGTTTGAAGTTCCTAGTGGTTTTTAGGTTGAAGCTGAATGCTCCCAAATTTTCTAATAGTTTTTGACCTAGTTGAATAGAAAGAAAGCAAGCAAGTAGCCATACAAATATTTGTTGTCTCCTTCCTCTATTTATCATTACATAGTATTTTTTATTTGAGAAGTTCATATTTGAAAGCTTTATCTTTTGATTCTTTTCATTTTAATGGTGGAAAACTACAGATAGGAGGTCTGCTAAAAGGTCACTCAATTTGTGCAATACATGTTGTCTTCATCGAGTCCACCAAGTCTCTCTTGGCTATCCTCACCAAGTTCACTTGGTTCCTTTTATTTACTGAGCTCAATCAACATATTTTATTGCCAAGGTCCACCTTGCAATACTGACTATGCTCACTTGGCATCTATACTATCAAGCTTACTCAACATACTCTATGCTAAGTTTCCTTTAGTGCTGAGCTACTCAGCTCCTTCGTGTGTCAAGCTCACTTGGCACCTATTGCCTATCACTCAACATCCTTTGCATGCTAAGAAAATTTTCACTTGACACCTTCTTTTGCCAAGAATTTTTTAAAATTCTATAATTTATTTTTCCACACTAATGGATCAGATTGGTCAACTACCCATTCATATGTTGGAAGTCCACTAACTACACCCTGGTTTTATTTATCCAATGTGGCAATTGGCTTTGTACTCATAATGTATGTGATTACCCATTCACATATTGGTTATTTTTTTATGATGCTATAGTCTTCCCCATATTTTCCAAGTATATATTCACATCTATAGGAGAAATTACAATATTTATGGCATAGTTGATTCCTAGCTTTACTTGGACAAACATGCCTATAATGAGATAAATGGACAGTTAAATCTAAGTACATTTGTTTGCTTTTATCATTACATAGCCTATGTAGTATTGTATACTATGGTCATGCATTCAGTAATCATCCATGAAAAGTAATAAATTCTTTCTTACCTTTCCTCTAATAATAATCTTACATCATTGTTTTAGATTTGGAAATGATAGTCTTAATGATTCATAATTTCTAATAGTAGAGACATATGTAATATTAGGATGATTAATGATTCATAATTTATAATAGCAAAGATATATGGAATCTTAGGATCAATAAATTCAAAGATAAGAAAATGGATATGTACTCTAATCTCATGAGAAAGTACATAGAAGTACCCAACTGGTGGTTTTTCATAATTATTGTCTTGACTTTAACGGTCACCATTACAGTATGTGAATGGTTTAAGGATCAACATCAATTGCACTAGTGGGGAGTGCTCCTTTTGTGTGGCCTTTACCGTATTTTTCACTTTGAAAATTTCCATTATAAAGGCTACTAGAATCAAAGGAATCCATTTTGGAAAAGAGGATTTCCCATGTTGTCAATTCTTCCATAAATGTTCTCTTAATGTTTTCATATTTTGACATGATATAAGACTAATATCTTACAAGATAACAGTCTATGGGTTTGTCCATTGGACCAAGTGATATATGATATATCTATGGTTTGGGGACCGATTGACCCAAGGAAAATTTGAAGTTGTGTTTTCAACTTACCTCTTTCCTAATAGGATCCATAGCACAAGAATGTGAATATGAAGAGTAAGTCTCAAACAAATGAGAAATTGATCCAATCAATAAGAGAAATGCATTAGAGAGAGAATGTAGCATCAATTTAACAATATTTAGGAGGAGAGTTTGGGTGGAAAGAAGAATAGAGTGGACAACCATTAGAAGGCCATGGATGTAATATATGGTGTATAAAAACTTGATATGGATATAATTTTTGTGTTTTTTTTAAAGTATCAAAAACTTAATTCAATTTTAGAGTAGAGAATTTTTTTAATGCAAACTTTTGTTTTGAGGTAAGAGTGGATATTTTCTATTTGCATTAAATGCTATTAAAGCTAGAGGTTTTAAATGCATAGATAGAGTATTATGTTAGATAATTATGGCAACACTTGTAGGTGAAGTGGTGGAGTTAATTCAAAAGCTCAAAAGAATTGTTAGAAGTTCATGGATTCTTAAACAATTAAGAGCTAAGATGGATAATTTATGGAACTAGTGAAAGTGTAAAGTGGTAGTGGCTAGCTCAAGAGGATCATTATAGGTGTGTGAATTCTTGAGCAATTGAGAGGTTGAAGTTTTAAAGGAAAGTGTATATGAGTATAATAGGTGAGAGGACCAATTCAAAGAAGAGGATGATGAGGTGGGTTATGATGAGGCTCATGATTATTTTTTCCTTATAAGGATATTGGGAAGAGAGGTACAAGATGTGGAGATTACCGTTGGAGTTAAAAAGTTATAATCATAGTTCTTGGTTAGAGTAGCCCAAGAGAATGCAAAGAAAAGAGAGGACACCATAGTCATGGATGATATCCAATTCATATATGAATGCCAAGAGAAGAATAGAGAATAAAATACCTTGTAGGTTGAGGTGGTGAAAGATAAAAAACTATAGAAGGAAGATATTGTTGTCAAGATTGGTCAAGAATTTGATTGAGGTGGAACACTGCTTGTAGAGGAGATCATTTTGAGTAAATTGAATGAGGAAGAAAATGACCTACACAAAGAGATTTCTAGTAATAATGAGAGGTGATGAAGAAGACATTTTTGTGGTAGAGGATGATGAGGACATTATAGAACTTGCAATTATAGATGTGAATTATATTTTTTCTCCATATTATGAATTAGAAAAGACTAGAAGTAAGCTAGTTAGAAATGTGCATGAAGAAAGAGTGCAAGTTGATTTTTAAGTTGGTGTCAAAAGGATAAGTTTTTGAATGTAAAATTAGTAGAGGATATTGTTGGTGAAATTTGGTGAAGATGAGGTAGATGCAGAAGCTATCATTCTATTTAAGTGATGGAGTTCACTATAAATTGTTTAAAACTTGAAATAGTATTAATAACAAGGCTTGATCCATTGTCTACTATAATCGTTTTTATATTTTCACATGAACATTATAATTGAGTATGCAAAAAAATAATTTTTTAGTAATAGAGATTAATGTCTGAACAACAGACTCAAAAATTGGCATTGCCAAAAATGATCCATAGGTCTTTGTTGACAAAGGATATTACTACATGGTTATTTTTCTTAGCAGAAAAGTGGAAACAAAAATATTTCCATGAACTTGAAGGTTGGATGTTCTTTTTCATCATCATAATTTGTGAAGGGACTAGTGTTGGACTAATTTCTAATGTTCCCCTCTAGGATTTGTGACATGGCTTAACCACCTTCTATGGTCTATAAGCCTAGTGGTTGTATCAAGCATTTATAGGTTGATCTTTTGGTGCAATGATAATTCTATCTTGTAACAAGTGCTATCAAAGCTTGGTCATGGCTTCAAATCTCCCTTGGTAACATTGAGGGGGAGATTTTGTCCACTAACTGCCAATGTTCACCTTTAGGATTTGTAACATGTCTTAATTACCTCTTGTGTTCTATAAGCCTAGTAGTTGTATCACACATTGATAGGTCAATCTTTTGGTGTAGTTACAATTCTTTCTTGTAACAATTAGTTCATTAACTAGGAAATAATTATTATTTACAACCTACATAGTCAACTAATGGTAAGGTTGGGACTTCAACACAAAGCCTACACCTCAATTAATTGGCTCTTTTTTTCTTATTATAGAGACATAACACAATTACTTGCATCCACGAGTGGCATTGATCTATTTCTTAGACTTTCTAGGTTCACACACACACACACACACACACACACACACACACACACACACACACACACACACACACACACACACACACACACACACACACACACACACACAAATTAAATATTATAAAAAATTATATCTTTCTTGCATTATGACCTCTTTCTTGTAAATATGGAATAGATAAGCTAGGTGTGTAATGTTTGGATTACACTTACAATTTCCATGCATTGTACTTGTTTAATTTCAATGAAAAAAGGTAGATATTTGAACTAGCTCATAGAAAATACAAATAGAAAAATATAAAACTTTCAAAATTTTAGAAATTTCTTGTAGATTCTCTCCTTTGCAGTCAAGTGAAATATGTAATAGCTATTGTCAGAGTATTTCTATTATTTTAAGAATATTAGTTCCTCCCTAGAGTTTGAATCTAGGCTATAGGGATTTTATCCATCCCTTAAACTATGTCCCAATGGGTGTGACCTAGTAAGAGAGGTTATGGGTATTGAGTCATTCTAATTGTTAAAATGGGATCAATCACCGAGTTGGCATTTGCAGTTGCAGAATATGATGATATTGTACTATTAATTTTTCTCCCTTTAAATAATATGAATGATTTGAAGGGAATCTATTAATGGCCTAATTAATTCAAGTGTAGTAAATCTCTATAAAATTTTTATAGTTCCAAAGAAGTTTCTAGAGGGTATAAGGCATGAGCATAAATGTTTTTCTATAAATTCCCAAAGATGATAAAGAAGACGTAGAAGAGGTACTTATAAAAGTTGCAGATTTGTTATAAGTATTGGAAATTTGGATAAGTAGATAAGTTGGAGTTTTCATTATGGAAATATATATCTCGTATTAATATAATACATATCTTGAAGATGAAGATTATGTGCTTAGACTTAGAAAATTTTCTAAGTATCAACTAAGTCATCTAGTAGAGCATATATATAGTTCTGATATGTACAGATGACTAAGACATTATGGGAATGTGAGAATTTAGGTACAAATAGTAGATAGTGTTAGGATGATGTGTTCAAGTGTGCAAGTCAGTACTGTTAGTACAGAAAAAGATATGATAATATTACTAGTTATGACCATATACAAACATGAACAAAGGATAATAGAAAATGAGTAGTTATTAGTTAAGGAATTATTATTTTTAAAAAATAATTACTTCATTAATTAGGGATGACATCCTAGATCTTAATCCTAAGAGGGAAAGCATTAATTTTGGATTTTTCCAAGTGTGTGAAAGCTTGAAGGCCAACTAGACAATGTTTTGTTAATTACAATGGTATAAAAGGAAAGTTTGTAATGCAAAGTTATGCATGCTTCTAAAGAAGGCTATTAAAAATTTATGTGATGTGAATTCTAATGTATGACCAAAGGATTGTGAATTTTGTGATGAGTATCAAAGGAAAAGATCATATATTGAAGATATTAGCATTGTAAAGAAGTTTTGTAATTATCTCTTGTATTGAAGAACTTGATTTGTAAGTTACATGTTTGGGCAATGTGTTATGATTAACCATGAACATAAATAATAGTTACATACAAATATAACCAATATCAGAAAACAATAGACTACATAGAAGAGAACACAAGACAAAAAAGGTTTAACATGGTTCACCCAATCACTAGGTTACGTCCATTAACAACAAGTCAATTATTATTATTATCCAATGATTACAATCTACAGTCCCTTATAACTCAATACCATCGCAAGAAGCTACAATATTACCATACAATATGAAATCCCCAACCCTAAGACTTTTTGTACAAGATTTTGCCACTTACAAAATCAAGACTAGGATAAGTCATCCAATAACAAAATAGAAGCCACCACATTTTACATTATAAGGTAATTTTTTGGCTTCAAGGATGTTGCCCCCAAAATCCTTGTGGGGGTATTTCCCTTTGACCCCACCTTATATTGCAACAAGGAGAACACTTAGGGCACCACCCCTAGACCTTGTATGGGCACTTCCCCTTGACCCCATCTTGGGGGTGCTGCCCCAAAACACATGTAGAGATAATCCAGGGGAAAATCATGTCGAATAAGCCTCTGAGTCTTATTAGGCTCCACATCACAACACAATGGGATTAGCTTATATAATTTTTTGAATATGTATATGTACAAACTCCTAATAAGGTTGAAGAAATTCTTAATAGGTTTGAGGCTTCTAATAAGGCCTAAGCCCTCTAACAAGGACCAAGACACTATATGCATGTAATAAACTCCTAACAAGATCACTATCTTTAACTAGATTCTTTTTATTAGTGGATCATTTTTTGGGTACCATCCTCACTGAGGTCTTCCCCAAACTAGGATTTCCCTTGTTAAAAAAAATGGTGTTTTGAGTTCTCTTATTGCATGTTTATGTTTACCATTCATTATAATTAGTTTTCTTTAATATTCATGTTATAAGGCAAGTAATAATATATAATTTTGGGCTAAAGTTTGTAGAATACCAATTCATCCCCCCTCTTAGTATTCCCTATTTCAAACAAGAAGAGATTCCAAATATTATATGTGATAATATTCCCAATGGATTACAACTAGTGAGGAAGATTAGTCACTAGATGGACTTGATTCCATGAGATAGTTTCAAATACATCACATAGAATGACACAACCAAAAAGTGAGGAGTCAAACAAATAAGTGCATAAGTTGTACTAGAAGGGGTTGATTCATGAGAGTCTGAGTCCATGTGTTGTACTAGTACTAGCACCAAAGAAGAATTGAAAATGGAGGATGTGCACAAAATTTTTCACTATCAACAAGATAACAATCAAGTAAAGATTTTCATTGCCATGGATAGATAATATACTAGATAGTTTGAGTGGAGCTATATATTTCACAAAGATAGATTTAAAGAGTGGGTACTTAGATTTTTTTCATAGAAGGAGATTAGTGAAAGAATATGTTCAAGACAAGGCAAGGATTGTATGAGTGGTTAATCATGCCATTTTGGCTAACCAATGCACCAAGCACCTTCATGAGGCTAATGAATGAGGTAATAAAAGATTTTTTGGGTAAGTTTTTCATTTCTCACCTAGATGATATTTTGATCTTTGGTAAGATATTGAAGGAGCATTTGTTGCATATTTTTAAGGTGTTTGATAAGTTAAGGGAAGAAAAGTTGTTGATAAATTTGAAGAATTGTAGTTTTATGAAGGAGTTGGTGTACCTTTTTCACATGAATGCTAATAATATTCCTACAGGGGATTATTATAGCATTTCTAGAGTATTTTAGAGATTGTTATAGTGGCTACATGTTGTGTTCACTACTACATTTGTCATTGATTTGAACATATTGTTAACTCTATGAAGACAAGTAGAGTAGTATGCATAGATCATTATAAGGGGATTGAAGATGAGGCTATGTGTAGTTAAAAAAAAATTCTACAAATTTTCTTAATGATGGGACTAAGTGTACACATACAACATCAAATAATGGTGACTATTATTCACGATTTATTGAAGACTATGCTCTAACAGAGTTCATGAGAAGTAGTTTGTGATGTTTGGGTTATATCTCCTAGTAGAGATAGAATATAGATAAGTGAAATTAGATAGAGGTAGAAGAAATTCTAAAGATGATCTAGATAACTTAACAAAGTCAGATGTTGCACATGTGAAAATTTGTGAAGTTAGAGATATGATAGTTCTATGTAATTGTGAAAATATAATGTAATATGTATTGAATTATCTTAATGAGGTCCTACATTGTAATTGTAAATTGATAAATCCTCAAGGATGAATAAATAATATATTATAAGACTTGGTATAAAGGAAGGATTATTTCCTTAGTTGTAATGTGTGTTAAGTGTGATCATATGAGAAATAAAGTATAATGCGAGTATGCAAAATTGGATGTAAGATCTAGTGAACTTGATATTGAGTAGAAGAGTGTTTGGTGTAGAAGATACATGGTAAGAAGAAATGTAAAGAGTATGAGGAGAGTTGTTGATGAGATCAATTATATTTGGTATTATTTTTTAAAGGATAGTATAAATATTAGTTGGACATTGAGTTCAGTAATCTTGCCCTTGAAGTTGTTTAATTAGTGGGTCCTTCTTCCTTCCACAACCCCTAACTATTGAGATTATGTGTGTTGCACACATTGCATAATATTATTTTATTATAATTATTTTATTATGTAATGTTATATCTAGGAGATTCTAGATGGACATGAAACATGTAAAGATTCCCATTGGATATACTTGATGAGTTGTATTCTAAAACTGTGATAATATTTGATGTAATTATTTAATATTAGGGAAAATAATTCAATATCCAAAATTAAATATGAGGTCAATATGTTTGGTAGCACATGGTTAATGTAATACCACTTGGCCATTTTGTGGGACCTACTACTATATAAGCAGTCACAAGGGTAGTTGTAGAGACAAAATGATAGTCAAGCAAGACAAAGACTTGATAGGTTAGCCAAGGGAGAATTTGTGAAGGTTGGAAGCATGGCATGGGATGCATGGATTCATTCTTGTTCACATGGATTACTTGGTTGTGGCTATGTCTTTGAAAGTTTCCATGGTTGTATTACAATAGTTTTTTTGTTGAATAATACATGGTGATTGATGCTTTTGGAGGTTGAATTTTTCTCTCATTGAGGGCTTCCCAAAGTATATCTTGTGTGGCATTTTTTGTGGGTATTTTTTCTATTCTCTTACATGTGGATCTCAATTGCACAGTTATTTCAAAATCTATTATGGCTTATGTAGAAATGGGTATATTTTTTCATCACAAGTTTCCTTACAAGTGGTATTGAGCTATAGTTTTATTGTTGTAACCCTAAATTGAATCCATGGAAATGCATGAGAGGATAAAAGAAAGGGAAATACATATGGGTTTTATAGGTTTTTTATTGCAGCTTTAAGGGTTTTGAATTTTTTGTTATGATGGGATGTTGGTAGATATTTTGGGCATGTAAAATTTGGCCAATTTTTTAATTTATTTTTGAATATTTCATTTAAGTGTGGGTTTTAGAAGGTAGCTTGAAAAAATGACCTCCTAAGAAAAAAATATACCTCACCATTGGATCCTAGTCAACATTTTCATAAATTTTGATATATTATATGCCCTAGTTTGGCCATGTTGAGATAAAATGAAAGAGTTCTTTAGTTTCAACCCATGGTGGCCATCAAATTTAATCCCATAAAAATTTTGATGACAAAAAAAAAATTGTTGTGAAAATGGTAAAAAGCTTGTCTTGGTAAAATGGCCATAACTTTCTCTTAGGATATGAGATTTCAAACTTCTTATAGTAATTGGAAAGCTAATTCAAAGCACTACAACTTAGTGTAGGTTTTAGATTCTATGACTTTGACTTTTGTTAGGTTTTAAGAACCCAAAATTTAGATTTTTTTTTAATTTTGAACATAGATTTAGGCATAAATTGGGTATATAGAGTTTGATTTTGGACTTTGAGTAGTCAATGGAAAGCTCTTGGAGAGCTTTACACATTAATTTAGAATTGGTGTAGGTTTGGTATGATTTATTTAGTGATATATTGATCTGAATGATTTTTGATAAATATTGAATGCCATAACATTGTGATTTTATGGAATTGCATATTTTAAATTTTTTGATTTGATGTTATTGTATACTCAAATCATATTTTAGATTGGTACCATGATGATAGGATTATCAGTTTTTGGTTTGGATATGTATGATGACTTGTTAGGTCTATAAGTTGTACTATATTGTTAGTGGTCTATAGTTACAGGTTGCATTTATGACTTGGATATGCATTGTCTTTGCTTATTGATTTTTTATTATTAATACATATTCAAATTTGCAGCTTGGTTTTGGGTTTTCTATGCCCTTAGTTACATCATTTATTGATTTTTCTTCATGTAGAAGGGATGAGATGTTGTTACCAAGTACATTTATGGTGGAGGATTATGGTTAACTATTTTATACTGACAGGTTGGACACAATTTGAATTAGTTTCTTGGTTAATGGATGTGATCAAGGTGCCATGGAATTTGGCATGTCATGATTGGATATATAGGTATATCGTTGATGTTCATTGGTTTGTATTCTCAATTTGGTTATGGTGGTACATCTTCTTGGTTGAGGATCATAGTTATTTGGTTTCTTTTGAGTAGCTCATGATGTGTACTTTGATTTCCTTGATGGTTTGATGCCTTGGTTGATTCTCGTGGTTAGAGGATGTTTCCTTCATGATTATTTCATGGATAGCTTCGATACACAGTTTAGTGGGAGATTTTGACAATGATGAGGTGACAGTGTAGGATTAGTCCCTAGTTGAGTTTGGAGATCTTGGTTTCGCTTGGTACTAACACTTTGGTTGAGTGACTATAGACTTGGAGGATCTTCATGTAGGAGATAGATTTTATGATGCCATGACTAACTCAATACCATGGTCAAGTGGGATTTTTTGGCATTGATATATTTATTAAGTGTTTGCAAATGTTGGAAGTTTTCCTTAATCCTACTTTCATAGAAGCATCTTTGATATTTGAATGGTGACCTTGTTATCTTCATGATGGATGTGGGGTAAAAGTACAAAGCTATGCCACCGTTCAAGCCGACTTATCAAAATTACTGAATTTGAGTATTTCTACCAAAATATCAATTTTGTTCAAACATATGATCTTGATAAGTTTATTCTAGCTAAGTCATACATGGTCTCACACTTTTTCAATTGGAAATGTCTATTAAATGCATGTTTTATAATAGTTAGTATCCAATTGCTAAAGGAATACAATTATTTCAAAAAATTGATGTTTCAATAACTCTTACTATTTTTCATGATATTAAGCACCATTTTATAGAGCTCAAAGTCATGAATACTTTCATATAGAGTTCATAGTGTTCTAATTAGATATAGTATATTGTAATTTAAAAAAAATACAAGTACGTATTTTACCACTCAAGAAGATGTCAATTTTGAGAAAGAAAAAATATTAAATCATGCTAAAAAAATATAAAAATTATATGACATTCTAGAGGAGATAGTCCTCTTCCAGAATCTATAATTTTTATTTTGGTTGGAATAGATTTATTTTGAAAAATGTGGTGGGAGATGAAAACCATCAATTTGAATAAGTTGAAATTTGAATCATTATAAAAGAGAAAATATAGGTCTAAAGCCAATTTTTATTTTTGATTGTTCTAGATACAGATGTTATCTATAACATAATCTAAGATTATAGGAAAATAAGTTTATTTTGATGTCATTTTGTGGTGGGAACTAGACCCCTAATTTCTAGAGTTTTTCAATAACTAAATAGTTACCTTTAGAAAATAGAAAAATATATAATTTCTTATTCCAAATAACTATTAAAAATCATAATCTTAAAGTTCATCCATTTCTATACATTTCATTAGTTTACTTCATTTCCAAATTCTAAATAATAATACTAGTTTTATGTCATTCAAGGTAAACAGTTATACTTTTGTTAGCCTTTTCCTTTGTAAAAGGGTGACATAGGTTTGTGCTTTTACCCTGTAAAGATGGTTGGATCTTAAGGACTCATGGGGTTCTTGGTTTTCTTCATGGTGTGTGGAGATGGTTACATCTTGAGGACTCATGGTTCTTGGTAAAGATGTGGTTTATGCTTTCATTTGGCATGTTACCCTTGGTATTAGAATGGTTTCATTATTATTTCATGGTATAATTTTGATAGGTGTTTAGAGTTGTGACATATCATGATATGTTATATGGAGCATGTTATCTCTTTTGATTGAGATGATTTATATCATATTGTCATGTTTATGTTCTTAAGGCTATAGTTGGAACTTTAATATTGATCTTGGTTTAGTTTCTTGGTATTTAGTGCATTGATCATTTGATGGATACTTCATGATATTTCTATATTTCATTTGGAGTTGGCATGGATTAACTGGTTATAGGTTCTCATGGATACTTAGAGACAGTGATAATGTTGATTTCTCTTGGTTTAGAGAATTATCTATTGGGATAATTGTGTTGGAAAAAATCAATTAATTGTGTATTGTCTAAATGATGTTACATAAAATGTCATATCATTATCAGTTAGTGTATGACAAGCTCACTCAGGCATTAAACTCAATTTCCTATGTTTGTTGAGAATTCCAAAGTTTTCCTAGTTAAAAATATAGTGTCTGTCGAGTTCACTCGAGCAAGAAAGTAAATTTTGAAAAAGTTGAGTGTTAATCAAGCTCACTTGGTTAATAAAGAAAATGATGGATGGAACCAGTGCTAACCATTCTTATTCTTTATCAAAGGAACTTTATGAATATGCAATGTTAACCGAATTCACTTGGCTAACATAGGAAAATTTCTTTAAGTTAGTATCTACCAAGTAGGGTCGGATAATGATGGATTTTCTTGTTTTGGCATATTGAGTTCAATAGATTTGTTTGTTGGTTCTAGCCAACTAAGAAGATGAATATTAATTATTCTAATTGTATTCAATTTGACTTGACAATGTCTAAGATATAAATATAAGGTCAAGTTGAGGATTAAATGTGTGGAACATAATTGAAGATTTGATGATGCTTAGAGGAAGCGAATTAGAAGGATAAACAAAATTTCCTTGTTGAGATGCAAAGATACATTCAATCAAGAAGGATCAAGTATACAAACCAAAATTGAGATCTATAATAAAAAAATCAATTGCATTAGAAATCAAGCCATCTCATTGTTACTCTCTAACCATTGTAGTAGTGATCTAAATCTCTTAACAGAGTTGGCTTAACAACTATTTGTAAATCCTCTAACAAGGTGACATTTCTATTGAATTGTCTAAAGACTTCTAAAAAGGCCACTCCTAATAGGATGATTAAATCTTCTAATAGGGTCACACCTAACAATGTGTTTAGCAACCTTTAATAGGGTTGGCTTCTAATAGGTCTCACTTCATAAGAGTAAAAATTAGAAACTAGTTGCAATTGGTGGTTTTTCACAAATTGAATTTCCATGTTAAAATATTAGTGTCAATTGTGTTCATGTTATTTTATTTTATATGTTTACAACTAAGTTAAAGTAAGATCAATCACAAATAATATCTTAATATTTTTATGACAAGAATTTTTCGAGTTATTTTAGTATTTACCAAGTTACAACATCTTTCCTGTGTGTTTATTGAGTTACAAAAAAGATCAATTTTGATTTGTATTGACATCTAAGGGATACAAATTTTATTTTTGTGGTAATTGGTTTACCCCTCCCCTCTTAGTTACTCTTATATTTTCAACAATTGTGTTAGAGCTTTTGGTGCTTGTAGAGAAGGTTTTAAGGACCAAAGCTAAAGATCAGAATGTCTTATAGAAGAGAGATTCTCAACTTGAATCGAGACAACTTTGCAACATGGAAAGGACTTATGAGGTTATATTTGGAACCTATTAGTGATTTAGGTTGTAAATATCTTGATAATGAATACAAGATTCCTACTAGAACATTATCAGTCAAAGATATTGCTAAAAAAAAAAATCATAACATCATGATGATTGACATTGCTTTTGCTCTTAATTATGTTGAATTTGATGAAGTCAAAAGTTGCACTAAAATTTATGATATGTGGATCAAACTGAAAGCCATCTATGGAGGATATGATAATGTAAGAAGAGCTAAAGCCAAAAGTCTTAGAGGATAATTTGATCAGATAAATATAAGAAGATAAAAACATTGTAAAATATGTTGAGAAAATTAAAGTAAGTATGACTATAATCAAAGCATCTAGAGGTGACATTGATGAAAAAATAGTTGCAAGCAAGGTACTCAGAACCCTTCTTCATATCTATGCAATTAGAGTGCCTTCTATTCAAGAAATAAGATGTGAACCAAATATAAATATAACTTTGAATGCTCTAGTTGGAAGATTGACATCTTTTGAGTTGGATAACTACGATAACTATGTTCGTACATTTGAAGCCAAACTTTCACTTAAGAAAAAGGGGAAGAAATCAAAAGCCAATCAATTAGAAAGTGAAGAAGAGAAAGAAAGTTTAGACAATGATCTTGAAGTTGTTGAAGCCCTACTTGCAAGGAAATATTCCAAAGGTAGAGGAATGTACAAAGGTAAGATTCCTCTAATCTATTTTTCTTGTGATGAAGTTGGTCATGTTGCTACAAGACACCCAAATAGAGAAGACAAGGATGAAAAGAAAAATAAGTTCAAAGGCAAGAAGGAATTCAAAAACTACAAGGACAACAATGACAAAGGTAAGAAATCTTGTTTTATGGCTAAAGATTCTGATAATAGAAAAGATGAAATGATATCTATTGCTATAAAATATGAGTCTAATGGTGAAGGAGATAAAATGACACTTATCTCTCATGTTAGAAAAATTAATACATGGATTATTGATAGTGGATTCTCACATCATATGACTGGTGATAAAACAAAATTTAAACACATGGAACATTATCATGGTGGTAGTGTGAGATTTGGAAACTATGAACCCTATTGCATAAAGGGAATAGGGTGTATCTCATTAACCAATAAACTTAGATGTGACAATGCTTATTAGGTTAAAGGACTAAAGCATAATCTACTAAGTGTGGCATAGTTGAATAATATTAGATTCAAGGTAGAATCTATGAATGGAAAGGCCAAATTATTGGATGGTAAAGGAAATCTGGTTGGATCTGATAAGCAAACAAAAGGTAATCTATTCCATCTTGACCCTAGTGAAAGTTCATGTTTTATTGCTCAAGTAGAAGAAAATTGGTTATAGCACAAGAGGTTATTTCATGTAAACATTGATAATCTTGTCAAGATAAGAAAAAATAGAAGATTAAGAGGTTTTCCTAGCTTGAGGAAACTTGATATGGGTCTATGAAAAAATTGTCAAATTGGTAAGATGAGAAAAACTAGTTTCAAAAGCAAGAACTATCATTTTGAAGAAGTCTTAGAGATTGTACATATAGACTTATGTGGACCTATTGGAATAGAGAGTTACAATGGAGATAAGTTTTTCATTTTGTTTGTTGATGATTATTCTAGAATGATAAATGTAATGTATCTAAAAAAAAAATATGAACCTTTTCAAAAATTTAAGTGGTATCTAGCAATAGTAGAAAAAGAAACTAGGAAGAAGTTGAAATGTTTGAGATCAGACATAGGTGGTGAATTCATTTCCAATGAGTTCAATGAATTCTGCATTGAAAAAGGAATTAAGAGATACATATCAGCCTTGGTACACCTCAAAAAAAATAGTATAGTTGAAAGAAGGAAAAATTCATCATTGATTGTGCAAGAACACTAATGATAGAAAATAATATTGTAATAAAATACATGAAGGAAGCAATTAGTACTATAGTGCATAGCTTGATCAGAGTACAGTTGAAGAAAGACTAAAATCAAACTCCTTATGAACTATGGTATGGCTACAAACCTATTGTAAGTTGTTGGCCCTCAAAATTGAGTTCTCATTTTGAGCATCTATTTGGAATTTTGAGTCAAGTCAAGCCCCATAAATGCCCATAAATGCATGTGTACTTGGCTGTACCTTTGAGGCCCCTGAGGTGTTTAATATTTCTAACACCTTCCATTTAGCCCATCCACATGTTCCATGATGATAAGATGTCATTCTAAGTCATTTGGCGAAGTCCTATTTTGAGCAAATGTCAAATCTGCATTTTTCACCAAAGTGTCAAACAACAATAGGAGGCCTCATTTGCATCTGAATATCTTGCACCCAGAAATGTTTTGTAATTTTCCACTTTGGGAATATTTAGTGTCCATATCCAAAAACCTATGTTTTAGATTTTAAGTCATTTCAAGTTTTTTTGATTAGGTTTTGAATCCCTCAAATTTGGTCAGTTACTATTTCATGCTTTTGTGTAATTGCGCAATTTTCTGGGAAGCTTTGTTTGACGTGTTATAAATTTTGACCAGTTGACCAAAATGCTAAAATTCTATTTGTGTTGCATTAAAAATGTCAGAGATTTGTTATGTTTCAAGTTTCACCTTATGAAGAATTCATTTGATTAGTTTTCAAACGCGATTCCAAACGTAATTTCTAAAATTTTACTAGTGTTAGTATTTGCAGATTGTTTGGTACCCCTGTTCAGGACGTCATAACTTGAGATCTGTGATTGCCTAGACTAAATGGATTGCACCATTGTTTTTTCCTCTAAAAATACTTTAAGTGTGCCAAGTTTCAAGTATTGATGAATCCATTTGCAAAAAATGTTTTTCTGCCATTATTTCTAGACTGCAAATCCAAGTAGCCCACTTTGATTGCTTGCCAAATGCGTCCTATTATTTTTCATGAGCCCAAATCCTAGATTTATACTCTCCTCATGATAGTGAACCAACACCCCAATTTTTGTTTTACTAAGTGTCAGTTAACCTAGTTTTTGAAGCCAAATCTGAACAAGATTTAGTGTTTCCTAACATGTTTTCTTGTAGGTGATTCTAAAAGGGTTCGACAAGGAATATCTTTTGCCCCCAAATTTTTCATGAGATGAGGTTCAACATGGTGCAAGAATATGGAATAGAGAATTAATATTCTAGATTTCAAAGCCCAAATATCTGTTCGGGTCAGTTTTTAAAGCCAGTCAAAGGAGCTCCTGGCATTAGATTGATGGTTTGCAAGAAAAAGTAAAAATGAGTTTTAAAAGTGAATCAATGATGCAGATTGTTTTCAATTGTTGTTGGGTGATTGGTGGATTAGTTTGACATTTTAGGTGTTTGAAAAAAAAAAATTTAGTCAGACCCACTTGGGGGTCCGACTAATTGCAACAGACTCAATAAAAGGATGGGGATTAGAAGTATTTTAACAAGGGGAGATTCTATCCATGTAGATGCTATAGATTGTATTAAGATTGAGTATGACAGAGATGGTACTATTTTTTGGTCAGGGAGAAGTAAAGAATAAATGAGGAAACTTTGATTGTAGGAGGAATTACATCATTTTCTTCATCCATCATAGGTAGAAAATGGGAAGATAAATGAGAATAACTTGGGCAAAGAGGAAGCCATTGATGAGGAAGAAGTGCCTCCTAAAGAGCTCAAATTCATTTTCAGTCTTGATCCTATTTGCATTGATTACACACACCTTAATGAAATGGATTCATCAACAAGAGTAAAAAGGAATAGTGATGAGAAAGAGTTGAGAGATAAATGCCAGTCAACATAGCTATTAATAAGCCTAGACCATGTAGGATAAAGCATTATCTGATTCACACAATAGCTTTGCACATATTTAAGAACCCTTCAAATGTTGATGTTTCCTTCCTATTGTGCTAACCATATATAAGGGGTTTTTGACTTGTTTAACTAGAGAGCCTAATGCTATGCATCTGCATTGATTTCATGTTCAAGTTTATGGATGTGTATTTGGCAAATGATGATGGGTTTCTAGCAAAGCACACTAAGTGTAATTTAATGCAGGTTGATATGATTCAATTCAAAAAATATAATCTAAGGCTGTTTTCTAGGTTTTCTTGATGAATGAAATTACTAATTACCCATGATTCTTTAAAGATGCAGGTATGCAGAAGTCCTAGGTACAATTTATGAATTTTTGATGTAAATCTTATTTGGATTTAGATCCAGCAAAGAACATATAAGGCTTATATTTACCCAATCTGAGGTGATGGTGTTGATAATTCCATCAAATGATCACATTTTTATCAAGCAACAAGGGAAGTTAACTTCAAACAGGAAGAAAGATACATCATGAAGACTCAATGTGAGTAAAGGGAGCTCCACACAACAGAGCAAGGTAGTCGACACTGCACACATCATACAGGCCAGAACTCATGCTTGCAAATGATGGATTCAAAGCTAGTATAAGAGACACATAGTCAAAGATAATTGAAGACTCCACATGCAGACAGAAGCCCCATGAAGGCATGTGGATTCAATAACAAGCCGCGAGAAGGGAATTAAAGTCTCATGTAGACAAATAAGAAGAATTGACCACATAGTAAACTTAGTGAAGCTGTGGCATGTTAAAAATCATGCTTACATAGGGGAGGACTTTAGAAGAGCTACCAATGCTAAGGTCTATTAAAACAAAAACTCATGCTAAGGCACATTAAGAAGACAAGAGTTAGTGTTATAAGAAGAGGCAGAAAACCCTATGCTAGGGAGCTTACAAAGGAATTAGAGCTCGATTTGAAAGGAACAAAATCCAATCCTTGTGCTAGAACTATTTTGCAACATGCCTATACTTTTTTGCAACCACAATGAGTGACAAATCCTCATTGCAAAGGCTGAATGCAGAGAAAACACGATATTTTTGAGAATTTGAGTGGAAGGCTCAAAGTGGTTGGGTGTGCTGTGGGGGCATTTCAAAATCTAATATCCCACATTGAGTAGGAGATTGCCCCTCAATATCTTTAAATATTATTGTGCACAATAAGCTTAATGTAATTAAAATAGTGCTTTTTGAAGGGTAGGCATGCATTGTGGCCTGTGCTAAGTTGGAGGTGACATACACATAATTTTAAACAAATTAACCCCCATGATGATGTGGTGAGATTGCAAAATGAATGAAGAGATGTTTCCACATGTATGATTAGATGATTGTCGCTATCTTGCCAAGCAAAGATGCTGACGGGATAACCATAGCAAGATAGTGATGCTAAGGTGGCAATGACACATAGGATCAAGTGGCAATGACATGGTGGTGAGTGAATGTAGAGGTGGTGATGATGTGGCACCACATGGGTGAATATATGGTAGAGGATGGCCTATCAGAAGCTGTCATGTGGCAGCTCGGGTGGCTCCTAGTGGGCCCAGTAAGGAAGAGGATTTTAAATGAAATATTAATTTTTAATATTTTATTTATATTAAGGGCTCCTGTGTATCTTTTTATGCATAAGTGGATATTTTCTAAAGTCAAACCTTAGAGAATTTTTAATTTTTTGCAAATTAAGTTGCAAACTTGAGTTTGATACCAGAGAGGGACATTTTTTCAAACTAACTTTGGAGGGGTTTTTGGTAGGCGAATATAGCAATGTTATATACCACCAAAACCATGAAGATCTAAATTTTTTGAATATGAGATCAATTTTTGTGCAGGTTCTCACTGGTTCAGTCTATAAGCCAATTTGTGACTCCCTTAGTAGAATGACCAAAATTCATCACTGATCATCAAAATTGGTCATGAGGTAGATATAAAGGCTTGGTGAATTGTAAAAGTGAAGAAAATTGATTTTAATAAGTTTTCTTGTATTCTTGAGGCCATTTCAACTGATTTTTACCTTTTACCTTGAGTTCACTTTTACCTCAGAATTAGTTATGATATTTCTTCATGATGTTTCTAAGATATTTGATGCCTCTAAAAGAAAACTTAAAAAGGGATCTGATAGGCAGTTAAGGAGAGAGATTAGAGAGAGTCTTTTCATGAAAAAGAGAAGGAATTTCATGTGGATAGATGTCAATTGCAGATTCAATCTAGGAATTCCTTCCTCTATATCAATCTCATTCTTTATCATTATATAGGTTCCAATTTCAAGGAAGAAAAGGTTCATTGCTGTAAGACCATTGGTTCCAATATTTTGACATGTTTTCTTGACTGTGACACCATTCTTCAACATAATTTTCTCATGTGAACAACAAAAGTGTAGATAATATAGAAAGTTCTGACATGTTAGGTGTTTTCATGTTTTAATTTTATGCATCTGAATGTATAGTTTCAAGGAAATGAATACATATGAGAAATAATTTCACTAGTTTCATTCTAGTTCTTGTCTCTTATCTTAGCAATTTTTAAGTCTTATGTGGTCTTGGAACAAAGATCTAAGATCCATTTTCATCCCCCTCAGGTTGTATGTTTGATGTATTTTGTTGTTGGACCAAAGGGCCAAGTAAATGCTTGATATGTTTAACAAGGTTATTGGTTACTTGAGAAGGATATTTTGTGAGAATGAGATCTAAATGAACACTGATGTCTGAATCACAAGGTGATTAGATAGATCTGATGTCTGGGTATACAAAATATGTCCTGATGTCATAGATGTATGTTTTGAATTCATGGAATTGCCCAATGGATTAGGCACTAATCAGTTATAGGATCACTTGTTATACTTCTTCATATTTGAGATTGTTTTGAATCAACATCATTAATCAAACATTTCCCCTTTCATGTTGAAATTTATTCAATGTTAACCCACACTTAGCTTTCCATTTTCATGAGTAATGTTCTTAGCTATTTCATGCTTATGATTTTTTGGTTAAGTATAGAATAAATTAGGGGTTTTATCTGTTATTCTAGATTTTAATTATGTTCATTGCACTAGTCACATAATTGGATCGTAAAAGGTTCACCCACCTAGGTATTACAAAGCATGAAGTGAAGAAGGAGTGTAGCCTTATAGTTGGCCTAGGTTCTTGGTAAATTGTGTCCATTATTAGAGATAGTTTCCCATAGATGTAATCTTACCCTATATACTTGGTTATTAAAACACTGTTAAATTAGGAGCCAACATAAGTTACTTGAAAGTATTTGGTAGAAAAAAATTATATCTTGAAGGAATCTAGGAAAGCTAAATTTGATGTCAAAGGTGATGAAGGCATATTCCTAGGATACTCATGTAGAAGTAAAGCATACACATGTTTGAATTTGTCTAGTCATAAAATCATAGAAAGTGCACATGTTGGAATTGATGAGTTTGCATAATAGAGTGAAGAAGAGAGCCACAAAGAACCTAAGAATTATAGAGGTTTTTTTTACTTTGAACTTGATATAGTGCCAAATCTATCTAGAAGTTAGGAGGCCTCACCTTTTGAGTCCCCAAAATCTCCAAAATCTATTGAGTTGCAATCAGTACAACTTGAGTCATAGTCTGAAGGACCTAAGTCACAGTTAAAAGCTACCAAGTTGGTTCTAAAGAAAACTGAGTATGATGGACCCGAGTCATAGACAGTGGGACCCAAGATTAATATAGAAGATTGTGAAGAAGTTAGTGAAACAAACTCCAAATCCAAGGTACCTATGTTCACAAGATATGTTAGAAGGCATCAAGCACCTAATCAAATCATTGGAGACAAGTCATATGGAATAATGAAAATAAATAAATTGAAAGGTACATGTTTGCTTGCTAAATTTGAACCTAGAAATGTTAAAGATGCTTTGGATAATGAAAGTTGGCTTGAAGCAATGAATGAGGAAATCAAAAAGATTGAGAAGAAAAAAACTCAAACTCTTGTTCCTAGACCCAAGGATAAAAATATAATTGGCACAAAGTGGGTATTCAAAAATAAGCTTCATGAAGATGGAGAAGTTTCAAGAAACAAAGCAAGGCTAGTATGTAAAGGTTATTCTCAAGAAGAAGGTATTGAATATGGTAAAAAATTTTCTCTTTTTGCAAGCTTGGAAGGTGTTAGAACTTTACAAGCATATGCAACTCACAAAGGATTTAAAGTTTATCAAATGGATGTAAAATCTACATTTTTGAATGGAATTCTTGATGAGGAACTCTACATTGAACAACTTGAAGGTTTTGTAGATCCTAGAAAAAGAGATATAGACTACAAATTACATAAAGCACTACATGGTCACAAGCCAGCTCCTAGAGCTTGGTATGAAAGACTTCATAACTACTTGATAAAGATTAGTTTTCAAAAAAAAAATGATAACAACAATCTGTATATCAAGGGACTAGATGAAAAAATTGTGTCGGCAAAAATATTCATGGATGTCACTTTATTTATAGGAAATGATGACTTGTGGAAAATATTTTAGAAAAAATGAGTAAAGAATTTGAGATGTCTATGTTTGGAGAGATACAATTCTTTTGGATTGTAGATCCAACAAAAAAAGATGGTATCTAAATTACTCAATATAAATATATCAAGGAGATACTAAATAAATTTGGAATGGAAGACTCAAGACTAGTTGGAACTCCTATGTCTACTAGACATAAGCTTTCCAAAAATGATGATTCTAAGGAAGTAGATCAAACCACATACAAATTAATGATTGAAAAATTGTAGTATGTAGTGCATAAAAGGCCTGATATTGCATTAATAGTTGGTATGATAGAAAGATTCTCAAAAAATCCCAAAGAAAATCACTTGATGGCAATCAAAAGAATCATGAGATATCTAAAAGGTAATGCAGACTATGGATAATAGTATAAAAAAGGAGGCAATCTAGATTTGAAAGAATTCATAGATGCTGATTGGGTAGGAAGCGTTGATGACAAAAAGAGCACCAATGGTGGAACATTCTTTCTTGATAAAAGACTAGTGTCTTGGACAAGCAAGAAACATAATTATATTTATTAGTCCACAAAAGAGGAAGAATATAGGCAACAATAGTTAATTGTTCTAATATTATTTAGTTCAAATAAATATTGGTAGGTATGAAGATAGAGATCAAGGATCCAATTGTTATATATTGTGATAACACTAGTACAACTAACATATCAAAGAATCCAGTGATGCATACCAAAACAAAACACATTTATGTAAAATGTCATTTTTTGAGAGAATTGGTACAAGATAAAGAGGTAAGATTGGAATATGTGAATACTAAAGAACAAATTGTAGACATATTCACTAAGCCATTACCTTAGGATGTATTTCTATATCTAAGAGGTAAGTTAGGGGTCATTCCACTATCTAAAGCTCACTAAATAAAATTTAGTAATGCATCAACCAGAGCATGTTGAAGATTAGTCAATTGATGTAGTATTGACAAAAGAATATTGCAAATGAATTAGTATATGAGGTAAATTGATATTTACTTAACATTATCTCTGGCATGATATGTCAAAGAGGGAGAATTTTGTTGTCATAGCTCACAAAATTTTTATCACTTCAAGAGATGACAAAGATGGAGATATCAAAGGTAGAGATTTGCTAATAGAGGAAGGAAATGGAGGCAGAGGGAGTTCACACTAATAGAGTGAGTTGAGTTCTCATAGATGAGAATCATAATGAAACTAAAAATATGTTCCTTACTTTATTCTTGCTCTAAAATTTTCATTTCATTATGACATGTTGTGTTTCCTTCAATGCCAAAGAGGGAGATTGTTAGAAATAATTGATTTATTGTGTATTGTTTTTGATGTCACACAAAATGTCATACCATTTTTAGTCAGTGTATATGGAGCTCACTTAGGTATTGAAGTCTTTTTCCTATGTCTGCTAGGCATTCTAGAGTTTCCCTAGTTCAAAAGATAGTGTCTACCAAGTTCACTTGGGCGACAAGTGAAGTTTGTAGAAGTTGAGTGTTAACTAAGCTCACTTAGTTAATGAAGGAAATGTTGGATGGAACCAAAGTTTTTTGAGCTCACTCAGTTACCAAATGAACTTTGTGAATATGTAGTGTTAATCGAGTTCACTTGGCTAACACAAAAAAATCACTTTGAGTTAGAATCTACTAAGTAGGGTCTACTAATGAAGGATTTTCTTACTTTGGCATATTGAGTTCAATTGATTTATTTGTTGGTTCTAGCTGCCTGAGAAGATGGATATTGATTATTCAATGTTTCATTCAAGATGACTTGATGATGTGTAAGATATAAATATAAGGTCAAGTTGAGGATTGAACACATGGAAGATAATTGAAGATTTGATGATTCTTAGAGGAAGTGAATTAGAAGGATAAGAAGAATATCCTTGTTGAGATGCAAAGATACATTCGATCAGGAAGGATCAAGTATACAAGCTAGAGTTGAGATCTATAATCAACAATTTAGTTGCATTAGAAATCAAGTACCTCATTGTTTCTCTAACCATTGTAGTACTGATCTAAATCTCTTAGTAGAGTTGTCTTAACAACTATTTATAAATCCTCTAACAAGGTGACATTTTTATTGAATTGTCTAAAGACCTCTAACAAGGCCACTCCTAACAGGGTGATTAAATTCTCTAAAAAGGTCACACCTAACAGTGTGAATATTAATATTTAATAGGGTTGGCTTCTAATAGGGCTTACTTCAAAAGAGTGAAAATCAATAACTAGGTGCAATTGGTGGTTTTTCTCAAATTGGGTTTCCACATTAAAATCTTGGTACCAATTGTGTTCATGCTATTTTATTTTATATGTTTGCAACTAAGTTAAAGTAAGATCAATCACAAATAATATCTTAATATTTTCATGATAAGAATTTATCAAGTCATTTCAGTATTTACCAAGTTATAACATTTTTCCTATGTGTTTACCGAGTTACAACAAAGATCAATTTTGATTTGTATTGACATCTAACGTATCTGAGATTTATTTTTGTGGTAACTGATTTACCCCTCCCCTCTTAGTTACTCATCTTATATTTCCAACAAATTGATGGTTCTGAAAGGAATTCCAAGGGAAATTCACTTGATATGGACTTGAGAGGAAATTCTTCTTAGATGAGTCATCATTGGAGACTTGGATATCTTGTTGAGCATTCTCATTCCCCACTCTTGGTCTACTCAGTGGTTTTACTAATTGAGAGGTATAGCCTATTTTTTTTCTCTAAGGTGCATTATTCTTATGCTTTTATTTCATGGATATGGATCTTGAGCTATGGTACATGAGTTAGTGTTGAAAGGTTCATTTGAGAGATGGTTTAGTATTGGTTATCTCCTTGTGCATATGTTATTTTGTTGGTTGAGTTTGGGATATGGTTTTATATGGGGTATATTCCTTGGATTAGGAATGGTTAGTTATTGAGTTAGGAATGGTTTATGAGTTTGATCTTCTTATGAGAGGCTTACATTAATGATTAGTTATATAGTATGGTTTTGGTTTTGTTGTGGATTCACAGTTGGGGCTTTATGGAGGAGAAAATACTTGCATAGTTTACATCTAGAGATGTGTGTAGAAGGATATGGTACATGTTATGGTTTGCATGGTTTCTCTTTGGTCTTGGTTATCTTCCTAGATGTTTGATTTCACTTGTATTAGATTTGAGATTGGTTGGATATTATGATCACTAGTTTTTAGTCATGTATGTCATGTGAGATATAGCATGGTTATTGTAGACACCTAAATTTGATTACACTATTTTAGTAATCCTATTTAGTTATCTAAAAAGGGCATTATTAATTAAATTTCTATCCTTTGTCATCCCCTAGTTGATTAATTTAATTAATCATCTATAGTCCTAATTGATAAATCAAATAATCTATTATTTATCAATTAAATCCTATTCTTCTATCTAATTCCAAAAATCCCCATTTATTAAATAAATCTATTTGAGAAATGAAATCCTCAAATTCAAAAACCCCTAACCTATCTCTAATCCTCCATTTAGCCTAATCCACCCCATCCACCCATACTAACCAAGCTTAGCCACTAACTCACCCACCCTCATTAATGCCATCCACTTGCACATCTCTAACATCCCTAATCTAATCCTAAACCCAAGCCTAATACACCCCCTAATGTTGTCACATTCCTTAAACAAGTTTAAGACTTTCTTAATCCAAACCAAAGTCTCCCCTCAAAAAAACCCAACCACTAAGTCATGAGTGCTCTTACAAAACATAAAGACTCTTACAAGCCCACTCATGACTCTTACACCCATCTTCCACACTCTTCCCTCTTCCACACTCATTCCTCTTACATCCCTCTTACATACTCAACCCCACTCATCATGACTTTAACCAACCCTTTACCCTACCCTCTCACACTCATCCTCCTTGTGACAAGTGTCACCTTCCCATTGGTGCTAAACAAGCACAATCCATGTGCTCCCCTTTGAGTGCATCTTAGCCCTCCTTAAGCCTTCATCCATCCTTGCATCTAAGCCCTCCATCCCTCTACCCCTTAGCCTATAAATTGAATCCCATCCCAAGCCATTTCATCAACAATCTTTGAGCTAAAGTTACCATGCTATTTTGAGAACCAAAGCCATCAACCATACCCTTATAATGCCAAATTTAGAGCTCACAAAGCTACCAATTTTCCATTACCCATCTCCATTGAAGCAGCTTTTGAGCATCTTGAGCATACATCCACAGCAAAAGGACACATCTATAGAATCAAGAAAGCATGGAGTGTTTTCTCTTGTGAGGTTTGCACTTCTTGTTTGCTTTCTTTGTCTAAGCATATATGTGAATTTAGTTTTTGGTTTGTGAATGTTTACTTTATTTGTTAATGTTCTTTGCATACTAATTCTTGTTCTACATTTTGGCACGCCTGGTGGGACCCCACTATGGGTCATTTAATCATCTATTTTCATCTATATGTCATTTTTCTAACCATCTAATGTTTGTTGTTGTTTGAGTGTGTTGTGAGGGTGTTTTTCTTATTTTTGTAAGTTAAAGAACGCACTTAGAAAGAAGAAATACCATTAAAAAATAAAAAAATTTACGTTTTTCAGCTTTTTTGGCGCAGTTTTGGCATCTGCAACCTGTTCTATCTGCGAAAATCGACGTCTGTAAAAATCCGCGTCTGCGCAAATCGACATCTGCGAAAATCCGCATCTGCGAAAATTGACGTCTGTGAAAATCCGCGTTTGCAAAAATTGACATCTGCGAAAATCTGCGTCTGCGAAAATCGTTGTCTGCAAAAATCTGCATCTGAGCAAATCGGCGTCTCTGCTTGTCACCTATTTTCTATGTTGCAAATCTGTTTTGTCCTCTTTATATTTTGGCGTCTCTGTATTTCAGCGTCTTCGTATTTTGACAGACTGTCTTCTCATATTTTAAGCATTTTTACGCATAGAAAAAACAACAAAAAAAGTTAAATTTTTTTTTTCCCATAGTTAAGCTCTCATTTTTGAAGATTTTGGCTAACTAACTAAATTGCTTTTTTTTTGTCTCATTGCAGGTTGGAGCACATATGGAACCACTAACCATGTTTCTTGCAGGTTTTCATGTTGCTAAAAAATGAACTTGAATGTTTAACCATTTGTCTTTGAATGCATGTTGCTAAGAAAAAAAAAATGAACTTGAATGGTTAAACACATTTTCCATTGAATGAATGTTGCTCAAAACACACTCTTGAATGTCATGGATTAAAATCAACTTTCTTTGGAATGCATGCTTAAAACAAAAAATCCATACTTGAATGCCAAGGATCAATTAACCATTACAATATCAAACACTTCATTTGGAGCTTCTAAAATTGAACAAAACAAATCTCTTTTTCACATGCAATCTAGGTAAAGTTAGATTTTTGGACATTTAAGAAACTTTGTTAAGTTAAAATACAAATTTACAAAAATCAATTTGAGTAGTTCCTTGGACTCACCTCTTTTCTAATCAACCATCAAATTTTAACCATTGGTTGCAATCTCAGCGCCATTTATGGGGATGGGTCTACTTGAAAAAGGTGTTAAATGTTCCACAATCTAACTCACTCACTTGGTCTTTGAACGTTTGCTTTAACTTTATCAAAATTTTTAAATGGCCAAAACTCTAGATTAAATCGATCACACTTCAAGTTTGGGCACTAAAATTGAACAACAACTGACGTGGAGAGCCTCCGGGCGCGTGCTTGAAATCGAATCTCACACACTTTTGTTTTGGGCTTAAAACAAACTCACACTCAATCTTGAATGCCTTAAAGAAAATTAATCGATACTTGACGTGGAGGGCCTCTGGGTGCGCGAGTTTTCTTTTGTTGACCCTAACTCTTCTTATTGTTTGCATTCTTCGATCAATTTACTTTTGTTTGCGCTTCAAGTTGGAATTGAACATTGTCTCTTAAACATGAGTGGTTGCAAAGTCTAGATTAGCACACATAAGAGTCAGTTGGTAAAAGAACAAGCGTGTTTTTTAGCCCAAGGTCATCCGAGTCTTCTCTCCCCTTGTCATATTTCGAGGCCATCTTGGGTGCATAAGATTAGGATCCAAAACCTTGTTTCTTTTTAGGAGGCCTGCTTGGGGATTTCATCACCCCTTGGATGACCTCAACTCCAGCGTTCCGACAGAGTATAAGAATCGGGAGGTGAATCAAAAGACACCTCTCTTGAGATCAAGATTTTGTTATTCGGGCTAAGCCTTAAGGAACTTTATACCCTTGAGAAGTGAAAGAGGAGAAGTGGGTTACCGCTCCTCTCGGCTGTCTAACATCCTTTTGGTCTCATCTACGGATTTGGGCCTCACGTACCTTGCGTATATCGAGGACTCCCTAGTTAAACCAACTGTCAACCTTGCAGAAAACCATCTAGGATGTTAATGTGTTTGGAGTGACTGATCGAAACATTTGTAGAACATACACACTCCTTGGTGCAAGTATCACATTTTGAGAACCACAAACTTCTATCTGGGTGTTCCTATCTATTGCTTGTTTTTATTTTCCTTGTTGAATGAATGTTTTCCAAACTTGGTCAATCCTAGCTTAGGGCACACTTAGCGTAGTCACTGCCTATTTTGGAAGTTGAACAAGTTGAAGCAAAACAACTGAGATTTTTCCCAAAGCCAAGCAAATTCAGGAATTTATGTCGGAACAACCAAAACCCAAACAGAAGTTTCACAAGGTCAAACTCAAGCCATCTCTAGCATACCAAGAACTTTCAGCCAAGAGAAAAGAAATAACACCAAGCCCACAAATTTCCAAACTCCACAAAGCAGAGGACAAAGCTACCGACAAAGCACTTCAAGAGGCCTGGTTAGAGCGCACCATCAAATTTAGCCAACATCCAGGAGTTAATCCTACTTATGCCTTACCAACTAGGCATGATTTCTATGATTAGACACCCTTGTTTCTCCACATCTTCTTGGATAAGCTTCACTCTAGAGTCATCTTTGTAGAAAAACCAGCCATCTTAGCTTATCCCCTTAAGCATTATTAGCTCATCCATCTCATTTAGAAGGTTGGAAGAATGGTGTGGCATGTATGGATTCATGCTTATTCACATGGATTTATTGGTTGCGGCTATAGATTTGAAGGATTCCATGGTTGTATTGCAATTATGTTTTTCTAAATAATACATGGTGATGGATGCTTTTGGAGGTTGGGTTTTTTCAAGATATATCTCATGTCAAATTTTTTATGGGTATGTTGGCTATGCTCTTGCACATGGAATGCAATTGTATTTCAAAATCTATTATGGGTTATATGAAAATGTTAATATTTTTGTTGCAAGTTTCCTTACACTAATATGGTCAACAAACCTCCTAGTACGGTTGGAATCTCCTCAAGGGATTAAAATTTTCCTAATAGGGAGTAATATGTATTAAATCTAATTCATTGATTCCTAATAGGGTCCATCCTCTTATAAGGAACCTCTATATTAGTACATCATTTTGTGGGTACCATTCCCATTAGGGTTTTCCCTGTAATCAAGGGTTTTCATGTTAACGAATATGGTGTTGTTGTGTATTATTATTTTCTAATGGTTTTTAGTTATATTGATCACATGTTTCATATTTATTAAGGTTAATAAAAGTTTTTTTTATCTGATAACTCATTCAAACCCCCTCTCAATTCTCTCGGTGGACTTTACCTTCTATCAATTGGTATAAGAGCCTTAGGTCCCTAAAGGGAAAATGTAACACTTCAATGAGATCTATAGTAGTTCTTTTTAGAAAATAAAGTCCTAAGTTTGATGGAGTTGACTATGATAGGTGGAAAGAGAAGATGAAAACACATCTTCTATGAATGAGTGAAAGATATTGGTTGATTAATAATAATGAGAAGACTATAGTTAAAGAAAACAAGCTTGAAGAGAGTATTAAACCTGAGAGATACTTGTTAATGTGTAATATTCTCGCCATAAATGAAATTTTTTTAATCTCTTCCTAAAAATGATCACTGTCAAGTAAAATATATTAGATTATCTTTGAAATTTGTAAAGCTCTGGAATCTACTTCTGAAGGTGATAAGTATGCTAAAAGGATTAGGTTATAAATTGGATATGTCTATTTGAAAGAAGATAGAATGATGGAAGATGAATATATAAGAATTTATATTGTTAAAATATATGAAATTATTATAGGAATAAAGGCTTGTGATGGAAGTAAGGAAGGCAATGAGATTGTATCGAAAATATTGAAAACTTTGTCACCCGCATGCAAGAAGACAACGTAGATAATTGAGAAAGTGATACCTTGTACTTGAAATTTTTGTAGAGAGACTCTTCTTGGAAGGTTAGAATTAGTAGATATAAGTTTGAGACAATCTAGATATTTTCCTAGAGTTGAGACTACCTTCAATGCACTGAGTGTTCAACCTACATTGTCTAGAAGTTTAAGCACTGGTAGAGATTATGTTAGTAGTAGTAGATCGAGATCGAAAGAAGATATAAAAATTAAAGAAGGGATTTTCCTTCTTTTGAGAAGAGAACTAGATGGTAAGAAAATCATAAAATATTGGAGGCTAAAAGCACAAACTTGTGTCACCCTTTTAAAAAGGAAAGTGCTAACAAAAGTATAACTATTCAACTTCAATGACATAAAAATAGTATTATTATTTAGAATTTGAAAATGAAGTAAACTAATGAAATGTGTAGAAATGGATAAAGTTTAGGATTATTATTTTTAATGATTACTTGGAATAAGAATTGATATATTTCCTAAGTTTTAAGGATGATGTTTTAGCTACTATAAAATGCTAAAAATGAAGGGTCTAGTTTCCACCACAAAACTATATGGAAATAAACAATTTTTCCTTTGATACCAGATTATGTTATATATGACATAAACATAGACCGCTCAAAAATTAAAATAGGGTTTTGACCTATATTTTCTCTTTTATAACAATTCAAATTTCAACTCACCTAAATTGATAATTTGCATCTCCCACCACATTTTTCAAGATAAATCTATTCCAACCAAAAGAAAAATATACATTTTGGAAGAGGACTCTCTCCTCTAGAATGTCGTATGCTTTTATTTAATTTTTATGAAATTTAGTATATTTTTCTTTCTCATCTTATTGAGTGTTAAAATACGTACTTGTAGTATTTTTTAGTTACAATATTTTATATCTAAGTAAACTACTATAAAATCTATATGAGAATAATCTTACTTTAATCTCTATCTTTATTTTGTAAAGATAGAATGATGGAAGATGAATCTATAAGAATTTATATTGTTAGAATATTACAAATTAATATAGGAATCAAGGCTTGTGATTGAAGTAAGGAAGGAAATGAGATTGTATGGAAAATATTGAAAACTTTGTCACCCACATTCAAGAAGACAACGTAGATAATTGAGAAATTGATATCTTGTACTTGAAATTTTTGTGGAGAGACTCTTCTTGGAAGGTTGGAATTAGTAGACATAAGTTTGAGACAATCTAGATATTTTCCTAGAGTTGAGACTACCTTCAATGCACTGAGTGTTTGACCTACTTTGTCTAGAAGTTCAAGTACTAGTAGAGATTATGTTAGTAGTAGTAGATCAATATCTAAAGAAGATATAAAAATTAAAGAAGGGATTTTCCTTCTTGTGAGAAGAGAACTAGATGGTAAGAAAATCATAAAATATTGGAGGGTAAAAGAACAAACTTGTGTCACCCTTTTAAAAAGGAAAATGCTAACAAAAGTATAACTATTCAACTTCAATGACATAAAAATGGTATTATTATTTAGAATTTTATAACAAAGTAAACTAATGAAATGTGTAGAAATGGATAAAGTTTAGGATTATTATTTTTAATGATTATTTGGAATAAGAATTGATATATTTTCGAAGTTTTAAGGATGATCTTTTAGCTACTAAAAAATGTTAAAAATGAAGGGTCTAGTTTCCACCACAAAACTATATGGAAATAAACTATTTTCTCTTTGATACCAGATTATGTTATATATGACATAAATATAGACTGTTGAAAAATAAAAATAGGGTTATAACCTATATTTTCTCTTTTATAAAAATTCATATTTCAACTCACCTAAATTGATAATTTGCATCTCCTGCCACATTTTTCAAGATAAATCTATTCCAACCAAAAGAAAAATATACATTTTGGAAGAGGACTCTCTCCTTTAGAATGTTGTATCCTTTTATTTATTTTTTATAACATTTAGTATATTTTTCTTTCGGAAAATCAACATCTTTTGAGTGTTAAAATACATACTTGTAGTATTTTTTAATTACAATATTTTATATCTAAGTAAAACACTATAAAATCTACATGAGAATAATCTTACTTTAATCTTTATCTTTATTTTTTAAAGATAGAATGATGGAAGATGAATCTATACGAATTTATATTGTTAGAATATTAGAAATTAATATAGGAATCAAGGCTTGTGATGGAAGTAAGGAACGCAATGCGATTGTATGGAAAATATTGAAAACTTTGTCACCCACATTCAAGAAGCCAACGTAGATAATTGAGAAAGTGATACCTTGTACTTGAAATTTTTGTAGAGAGACTCTTCTTGGAAGGTTAGAATTAGTAGATATAAGTTTGAGACAATCTAGATATTTTCCTAGAGTTGAGACTACCTCCAATGCACTGAGTGTTCAACCTACATTGTCTAGAAGTTTAAGCACTGGTAGAGATTATGTTAGTAGTAGTAGATCGAGATCAAAAGAAGATATAAAAATTAAAGAAGGGATTTTCCTTCTTGTGAGAAGAGAACTAGATGGTAAGAAAATCATAAAATATTGAAGGCTAAAAGCACAAACTTGTGTCACCCTTTTAAAAAGAAAAGTGCTAACAAAAGTATAACTATTCAACTTCAATGACATAAAAATGGTATTATTATTTAGAATTTGAAAATGAAGTAAACTAATGAAATGTGTAGAAATGGATAAATTTTAGGATTATTATTTTTAATGATTACTTGGAATAAGAATTGATATATTTCCTAAGTTTTAAGGATGATGTTTTAGCTACTGAAAAATGCTAAAAATGAAGGGTCTAGTTTCCACCACAAAACTATATGGAAATAAACAATTTTCCCTTTGATACCAGATTATGTTATATATGACATAAACATAGACTGCTCAAAAATTAAAATAGGGTTTTGACCTATATTTTCACTTTTATAACAATTCAAATTTCAACTCACCTAAATTGATAATTTGCATCTCCCACCACATTTTTCAAGATAAATCTATTCCAACCAAAAGAAAAATATACATTTTGGAAGAGGACTCTCTCCTCTAGAATGTCGTATGCTTTTATTTAATTTCTATAACATTTAGTATATTTTTCTTTCTCAAAATCAACATCTTATTGAGTGTTAAAATACATACTTGTAGTATTTTTTAATTACAATATTTTATATCTAAGTAAACTACTATAAAATCTATATGAGAATAATCTTACTTTAATCTCTATCTTTATTTTATAAAGATAGAATGATGGAAGATGAATCTATAAGAATTTATATTGTTAGAATATTAGAAATTAATATAGGAATCAAGGCTTGTGATTGAAGTAAGGAAGGCAATGAGATTGTATGGAAAATATTGAAAACTTTGTCACCCACATTCAAGAAGACAACATAGATAATTGAGAAATTGATATCTTGTACTTGAAATTTCTGTGGAGAGACTCTTCTTGGAAGGTTGGAATTAGTAGATATAAGTCTGAGACAATCTAGATATTTTCCTAGAGTTGAGACTACCTTCAATGCACTGAGTGTTCGACCTACATTGTCTAGAAGTTCAAGCACTGGTAGAGATTATGTTAGTAGTAGTAGATCAATATCTAAAGAAGATATACAAATTAAAGAAGGGATTTTCCTTCTTGTGAGAAGAGAACTAGATGGTAAGAAAATCATAAAATATTGGAGGGTAAAAGAACAAACTTGTGTCACCCTTTTAAAAAGGAAAATGCTAACAAAAGTATAACTATTCAACTTCAATGACATAAAAATGGTATTATTATTTAGAATTTTAAAACGAAGTAAACTAATGAAATGTGTAGAAATGGATAAAGTTTAGGATTATTATTTTTAATGATTATATGGAATAAGAATTGATATATTTCCTAAGTTTTAAGGATTATCTTTTAGCTACTAAAAAATGCTAAAAATGAAGGGTCTAGTTTCCACCACAAAACTATATGGAAATAAACAATTTTCTCTTTGATACCAGATTATGTTATCTATGACATAAATATAGACTATTGAAAAATAAAAATAGGGTTATAACCTATATTTTCTTTTTTATAAAAATTCAAATTTCAACTCACCTAAATTGATAATTTGCATCTCCCACCACATTTTTCAAGATAAATCTATTCCAACCAAAAGAAAAATATACATTTTGGAAGAGGACTCTCTCCTTTAGAATGTTGTATGCTTTTATTTATTTTTTATAACATTTAATATATTTTTCTTTCTTAAAATCAACATCTTATTGAGTGTTAAAATACGTACTTGTAGTATTTTTTAATTACAATATTTTATATCTAAGTAAAACACTATAAAATCTACATGAGAATAATCTTACTTTAATCTCTATCTTTATTTTGTAAAGATAGAATGATGGAAGATGAATCTATAAGAATTTATATTGTTAGAATATTAGAAATTAATATAGGAATCAAGGCTTGTGATGGAAGTAAGGAAGGCAATGCAATTGTATGGAAAATATTGAAAACTTTGTCACCCACATTCAAGAAGACAACATAGATAATTGAGAAAGTGATACCTTGTACTTGAAATTTTTGTAGAGAGACTCTTCTTGGAAGGTTAGAATTAGTAGATATAAGTCTGAGACAATCCAGATATTTTCCTAGAGTTGAGACTACCTTCAATGCACTGAGTGTTCAACCTACATTGTCTAGAAGTTCAAGCACTGGTAGAGATTATGTTAGTAGTAGTAGATCAAGATCTAAAGAAGATATAAAAATTAAAGAAGGGATTTTCCTTCTTGTGAGAAGAGAACTAGATAGTAAGAAAATCATAAAATATTGGAGGGTAAAAGCACAAACTTGTGTCACCCTTTTAAAAAGGAAAGTGCTAACAAAAGTATAACTATTCAACTTCAATGACATAAAAATGGTATTATTATTTAGAATTTGGAAATGAAGTAAACTAATGAAATGTGTAGAAATGGATAAAGTTTAGGATTATTATTTTTAATGATTATTTGGAATAAGAATTGATATATTTCCTAAGTTTTAAGGATGATGTTTTAGCTACTGAAAAATGCTAAAAATGAAGGGTCTAGTTTCCACTACAAAAGTATATGAAAATAAACAATTTTCCCTTTAATATTAGATTATGTTATATATGACATAAATATAGACCACTCAAAAATTGAAATAGGGTTTTGACTTATATTTTCTGTTTTATAAAAATTCAAATTTCAACTCACGTAAATTGATAAATTTCATCTCCCACCACATTTTTCAAGATAAATCTATTCCAACCAAAAGAAAAATATACATTCTGGAAGAGGACTCTCTTCTCTAGAATGTCGTATGCTTTTATTTATTTTTTATAATATTTAGTATATTTTTCTTTCCCAAAATCAACAGCTTATTGAGTGTTAAAATACGTACTTGTAGTATTTTTTAATTACGATATTTTATATCTAAGTAAAACACTATAAAATCTATATTAGAATAATCTTACTTTAATCTCTATCTTTATTTTGTAAAGATAGAATGATGGAAGATGAATCTATAAGAATTTATATTGTTAAAATATTAGAAATTAATATAGGAATCAAGGCTTGTGATGGAAGTAAGGAAGGCAATGAGATTGTATGGAAAATATTGAAAACTTTGTCACCCACATTCAAGAAGACAACGCAGATAATTGAGAAAGTGATACCTTATACTTGAAATTTTTGTAGAGAGACTCTTCTTGGAAGGTTGGAATTAGTAGATATAAGTCTGAGATAATCTAGATATTTTCCTAGAGTTGAGACTACCTTCAATGCACTGAGTGTTCGACCTACATTGTCTAAAAGTTCAAGCACTGGTAGAGATTATGTTAGTAGTAGTAGATCGAGATCTAAAGAAGATATAAAAATTAAAGAAAGGATTTTCCTTCTTGTGAGAAGAGAACTAGATGGTAAGAAAATCATAAAATATTGGAGGGTAAAAGAAAAAACTTGTGTCACCCTTTTAAAAAGTAAAGTGCTAACAAAAGTATAATTTTTCAACTTCAATGACATAAAAATGGTATTATTATTTAGAATTTGAAAATGAAGTAAACTAATGAAATGCGTAGAAATGGATAAAGTTTAGGATTATTATTTTTAATGATTATTTGGAATAAGAATTGATATATTTCCTAAGTTTTAAGGATGATCTTTTAGCTACTGAAAAATGCTAAAAATGAAGGGTCTAGTTTCCACCACAAAACTATATGGAAATAAACAATTTTCCCTTTGATACCAGATTATGTTATATATGACATAAATATAGACCGCTCAAAAATTAAAATAGGGTTTTGACTTATCTTTTCTCTTTTATAACAATTCAAATTTCAACTCACCTAAATTGATAAATTTCATATCCCACCACATTTTTCAAGATAAATCTATTGCAATGAAAAGAAAAATATACATTTTGGAAGAGGACTCTCTTCTCTAGAAAGTCGTATGCTTTTATTTATTTTTTATAACATTTAGTATATTTTTATTTCTCAAAATCAACATCTTATTGAGTGTTAAAATACATACTTGTAGTATTTTTTAATTACAATATTTTATATCTAAGTACAACACTATAAAATCTATATGAGAATAATCTTACTTTAATCTCTATCTTTATTTTGTAAAGATAGAATGATGGAAGATGAATCTATAAGAATTTATATTGTTAGAATGTTAGAAATTAATATAGGAATTAAGGTTTGTGATGGAAGTAAGGAAGGCAATGAGATTGTATGGAAAATATTGAAAACATTGTCACCCACATTCAAGAAGATAATGTAGACAATTGAGAAATTGATACCTTGTACTTGAAATTTTTGTAGAGAGACTCTTATTGGAAGGTTGGAATTAGTAGACATAAGTCTGAGACAATCTAGATATTTTCCTAGAGTTGAGACTACCTTCAATGCATTGAGTGTTTGACTTACATTGTCTAGAAGTTCAAGCACTGGTAGAGATTATGTTAGTAGTAGTAGATCGAGATCTAAAGAAGATATAAAATCTAAAGAAGGGATTTTACTTCTTGTAAGAAGAGAAGTAGATGGTAAGAAATCATAAAATATTGGAGGGTAAAAAAACAAACTTGTGTCACCCTTTAAAAAAGGAAAATGCTAACAAAAGTATAACTATTCAACTTCAATGACATGAAAATGGTATTATTATTTAGAATTGTAAAACGAAGTAAACTAATGAAATGTGTAGAAATGGATAAAGTTTAGGATTATTATTTTTAATGATTATTTGGAATAAGAATTGATATATTTCCTAATTTTTAAGGATGATGTTTTAGCTACTAAAACATGCTAAAAATAAAGGGTCTAGTTTCCACCTTAAAACTATATGGAAATAAACAATTTTCCCTTTGATACTAGATTATGTTATATATGACATAAATATAGACCTCTCAAAAATAAAAAATAGGGTTTTGACTTATATTTTCTCTTTTATAAAAATTCAAATTTGAACTCACCTAAATTGATAATTTACATCTCCCACCACATTTTTCAAGATAAATCTATTCCAGCCAAAAGAAAAATATACATTTTGGAAGAGGACTCTCTCCTCTAGAATGTCACATGCTTTTATTTATTTTTTATAACATTTAGTATATTTTTCTTTCTCAAAATCAACATCTTATTGAGTGTTAAAATACGTACTTGTAGTATTTTTCAATTACAATATTTTATATCTAAGTAAAACACTATAAAATCTATATGAGAATAATCTTGCTTTAATCTTTATAAAATAGTCTTTATATATTATTAAAAAAAAATCATTAGAAAGAGTAAGAGTTGTTGAAACATCAGTTTTAATATATTTTTTAATTTCTTTAGTAATTGGACACAAATTGGTATTAAACATGCATTTAATAGATATTTCCAATTGGAAGAGTGTGAGAACATATATAACTTAGCTACAGGGAATTTATCTAGATCACATGTTTGAACAAAATTGATTTTTATATAGAAATATATAATTTTAGTCATTTTATAAGTCAGCTTGAAAGATGAAACAACTTTATACTTTTATCCTAAACTTGTCATGAAAGAGAAAATAAGTACAAAAATAATTTGAAGTCTAGAAAGCTTAGAGAATGTTTGCATGCAAATGATGATGATGAACTAGATGTAGAGGTAGAAATAATTATGAGTGAAAGTGATGATGAGTTAGGGTTTTTATAAAAGATGAAAGTACTAAAAATAAAGTTAGAGAAGAAAGAGCCTTAGTGTCACAAGTTGAAAAGAAAGACAATTGGATAATAGATAGTGGTTGTTCACATAATATGACTAGTTCTTTGAATAATTTTTTTGAGTTCAGTAGCTATGATGGAGGAATTTTCAGAGTTGGAAACTATACAACGTGTCACATAAAAGGAATATGATCTATTACTCTCAATGAATAGACTAACACTAATGATGTTTATTTTGTAAATATATTGAAAAATAATCTTTTGAGTGTTGGACAACTAGTTTTTAAGGGATATCTATTGCAGTTGAAAGAGAAGACATGTGTTATCAAGGATAAGGATTCTAAGATGATTGGTAATGGTACAAGATCTAGAGGTAATATTTTTTAGTTGAATCCAACTAAAATGGCATTCTTGCTTGTTAAATATGATAATAGTTGGTTATGGCATAAAATAATTTGTCACATAAACTTTGATAATATTTTTGAAAGTAAGCACTACCTTTGTAGTAAGTGATTTGCCTAAAATTGACAAACCTACTGACATGGTATATAAGGAATATGCTATGAAAAAGTAGAAGAAAAGTTCTTTTACTAGCAAGAAGTTCACTACAATAGAAAAAATGGACATTTATCACATAGGTCTAAGTGGTCTTACAAAGATAAGAGAACTTATGGTGAAAGGTATTTCATGATCTTTGTCGATGATTTTACTATAATGACATGGGTAGCATTTTTTAAACAAAAGTATGAAGTGTTTGAAAAAGTTAAGCTATTCAAGAATAGAGTTGAAAATGAATCTAGATTGAAGATTAAATGTTTAGGATAAGATAGAGGTGGAGAGTTTACTTTGAATGAGTTTAAAACTTTTTGTGAAATAAATGGAACTAAAAGACAATAATAGTGTAGAGAGAAAAAAATCCATATTTGAAGTAGCTAGAGCTATGATGTTTGAGAATAATGTACCAAAAACATTCTTGAGAGAATTAGGCAATACAACAATGTATACAATGAACATAGTACAAATGAAACAAGGTACAAATAAGACTCCCTATAAATTATAGTTTGGACATCCACTATTATTGAAGTATCAAATAATCATTGCAAGTAAGTGTTATATTAAGAGAGATGATGATATTGGAAAGTTTTGTTCATGAAGTGATGAAAAATATTTTCCTTGGTTATTCTTTGAAAAAAGAAGCTTATAGGTATTTCAATCAAAACAATAAGACTATTGTCAAGAGCATAAATGTTAAAGAGAATGAAAAACTTAGAATTCAAGAAAGAATACTTGATTATGATTTAGATGAAGAAGCTAATCCTAAGAATAATCAAGAAAATGTTGAGTTATTTTATGTAATTGGAAATATTTTCATAGTGAAATTCAAATAATGGAACATAGAGAAGAACCAATATCTAAACATAAAACATAAGTAAGAGATGAAATAGTGACGCCAAAGAAGAATATGATAAAGAATCAACCTTTTGAAAAAAAAATTGGAAGGAAAAATTGAGGTTTTATAACAAAAAATAAGGTATGTGAAGAATTATGTTGGATTTATCAAGTTGAACCTAAAAGAACTTGAATATTTCAAGGATGATCATTGGATTCAAGAAAGGAAAGAGGAAATAGATCAAATTGAGAAGAATAAGACTTGGGAATTGGTTCCAAGACTTAAAGACAAGATATCATTAGAAATAAATGGGTTTTCAAAAATAAGATGAATGAACAAAGTGAGGTTGTAAGAAATAAAGAAAGACTAGTATGCAAAGGATATTCATAGCAAGAAGTTATAGATTATGTGGAAATATTTGTACCAGTTGCTAGAATTGAAGTAGTAAGAATGTTTTTGGCATATGCAGCTTTAATAAGAAGTTTAAAGTGTATCAAATAGATGTGAAGCCAATATTTTTGAATGGTGAGTTGGAAGAAGAAGTCTACATTGAGAAACTTGATGGTTTTTCTTTGACAAAAGAAGGAGACATGGTATGTAAGTTGAAGAAGGAATTATGTGGAATAAAACAAGCACCTAGAGCCTAGTATGCAAGATTAAACAAGCATCTAGTAAAGTTGGTATTCACTAAAGGTAATACCAGGATATTAACCTATATATGAGAAAAGATAAAAATGTATTGTTGATCATTGTGGTATTTTTTGATGACATAATTTTTGGAGGTAATGATGAAGCAAGTGATGCATTTATAATAGAAATGAAGAAGAAATTCAAGATGAAATATTTCTTAGTTTTGTAGATTGCACAGAATGATGATGGTTTTTTCATTTCTCAAGGTAAGTATTGAAAATAATTTTTGAAAATATTTGTTTTAGAGAGTTGTAAGCCTATTGGTACACCCATGGTAACTAGTCATAAGTTATCTAGCAAAGATGAGACACCTACAGTTGAGCAAAATAAGTATATATTTATGATTGGAGGTCTCCAATACTTGACACATGCAAGACCTATTATGGCTGATGAAATTGATATAATAGAAAGATTTTAAATTGACCCTAAAGAGTAACATTATGTAGCAATACAAATAATTTTTAGATATTTGAAGGGTACCCCTAATTTTGGATTATGGTATGATAGATCAAATGAATTTACCTTATGTTCATACGTTGATGTGGGTTGGGTAGGAAGTGTAGATAACATAAAGAGTACTAGTGGTTGAACATTTTTCATTAGAGGAAGATTGGTTTCTTGGCTAAGAAAGAAATACAAGTGTATTTAGTAGAGTACTACAGAAGCAAAGTATGTAGTAGCAACAAACAATTGTAATTAGATAATTTGGATGAATAATATGTTGAAGGATATTGAAATAGAGTTTATAGAACCTATTATCATTCATTGTGATAATAAGTATAGTAAGTATGTCAAAGAATCATGTGTTACACTCAAAGAAAAATCATATATCTATTAAGTATCATTTTTTGAGACCAAAACTTACAAAGAAAGAGATCATATTGGAGTATGTGAACACAAAAGAGAAGATTGCAAATATGTTTACAAAGCCTCAACCTAAGGATACCTTTGAGTATTTGAGAGGTATTCTCAGGGTTATGCCCCAACCTACTTTGGAGTAGTTGATGTAGAGAGTTGCATCAAAGCTATTGGTAATAGAGCATTAGTTTACTTTAAAGAACGTATGCTTGATGCTTCCTCTATGGGGGAGTATCCATGTTTGAGATGTGTCATGAAGGACTCTGGATAATGGGTACTTCAACAATGTCTTTGGATACTTGAGTTAATTGAAGATATTGATAAAAATATTAACAAAATGATGTCTTTGTCATTAATGTAAATGAGAAAGAGAATGCATGAAAAAAATCCTCTAATTATGGGGGAGATAAGTAAATGAAGAGAAGATCCTAGACAAGGGGAGAGAAGAAAACATCTTGAGTATGGTGAGAAGTATCTAAAGAGAACACCTATGTATGGGGAAGATGATTGCATAGATTGGGAGAGAGAGATACACATATAGATGAGTATGAAGAATTAATGTCAATGGAGGAGAACAATTTATTGTGGGAGAGAGAGAATTGGTTGATGAAGAGGAATTGAAAAGATGATTGATGAAGAGGATTTGGAAAGATGATTAATGAAGAGGATTTTAAAAGAGAAGAGTAGTTGCAGTAGAGTCACTAGTAAATTTGGACCCAATTTTTGACCAATTTTGGTTGAATTTTGACCAAGTTTTGTTGCTATTTTTCTCATCCAAATTTTGACCAAATTGTAGATTGGTCAAAATTTTGACAAATAAATTATAGGTTGGATGAAATTTCAATGAATGTATTCATTGAAATTTTGACCAACCTGTAATTTGGTCAAAATTTTGATGAGAAAAATAATGATGAACCTTGGTCAAAAATTGGGTCCAAATGTACTAGTGCTAGTTATATTTGGTATTCATAGAGCTAAGATGTTTTTCATCTCTATTGCCATTAATGCCAAAAAGGAATATTGTTAGCATGAATTTTGATGATATTCCTATGGGTGAGTATCTTAGCATTTTTTTATTATTGGAGAGATTATTGTAGTGGTTACATGTTTCATTCACGACTATGTTTGTCATTGATGTCAATATACTGTTGATTCTATGAAGGCTAATAGAGTAGCAAACATAGATCATGATACTATAGTTAGAGGACTATAGATGAGGACATGTGTAGATAGTAATGTGTTCCATAGAGTTTCCTAATGATGAGACTAAGTGCACATACAAAAAGTCAATGATTAGTGACTATTATTGAAGATTAATTCGTATTCATGGAACTTAGATGTTTTTCATCTATTTTGCCATTAATTCCAAAGAGGGATATTTTTAGCATGAATTTTGATGATATTATAATGGGGGAGTATCCTAGTATTGCTAGAGTATTGGAGAGATTGTTACAGTGGTTACATGTTCTATTCATGACTATGTTTGTCTTTGATGTCAACATATTGTTGATTCTATGAAGACTGATAGAGTAGTAGACATAGATAGTGGTTGTCCAATTAGAGGATTATATTTCAGGCCATGTGTAGATACTAATGTGTTCCATAGAGTTTCTTGATGATGGGACTCAGTGTACATACATAAATTCAAAGATTGATGATTGTTATTCAAGATTTATTGAAGAGTGTGTCCTAACAGAGTTCTTGATAAGTAGTTTGTGATGTTTGGATTATATCTCATAATAAGAATAGAATTTGGATAAGCACAATTAGAAAAGGTGGAAGATATGCTAAAGATGATTTGACTAACTTAGAAAAGTTAGATGTTTCATGTGTGAAAAGTTATAAAGGTAGAGAGATGAAAATTTTATATAATTGTGAAAATGTGATGTAATGTGTAATATATATAATCTAAGTAATGAGGTCCTCTAATATAATTTTCAATTGAGAAATCCTCAAGGGTGACTCAATAATATATTGAAGGACTTGGTATATAAGAAGTATTATGTCCTTAGTTGTAATGTGTGATAAGTTTGACCATATGAGAAAGAAAGTATAATGTAATTATGTGAACTTGAATGTAAGATCTAGTGAACCTAATATTGAGTAGAAGAATTATTGGTGTAGTAGAGGTATTATAAGAGGAAAGTGAAAGAGTACGAGGCTTATTTTTTGCTGAGATCAATTGTATTTGGTATTATTTTTCAAAGTATAGTATGAAGATTAGTTGGATAGTAAGTTCAATGATCTTGCCTCTAAAGCTATTTGGAGAGTGGGTCCTTCTACCTTCCACAACTCCTATTAGTGTTGAAATCTCCTTATAGGGATTCAAAGTCTCCTAACAAGGATTTATATGTACTAAATATAATTCATTGACTCCTTACAAGGAACATATATATTAGTACATCATTTTTTGGGTACCATCCCCACTGAGCTTTTCCCTCAAATCAAGGGTTTCCCTAGTTAACAAATTTGGTGTTATTGTGTATGTTATCTTCTTATGATTTTTGTTTATATTGATCACATATTTTAGATTTAATATGGTTAATAAGTTTCTTTTACATTAGATAACTAATTCAATCCCCCCCCCCCTCTGGCTAACTTGGTTTAACCAATGACCTAGGCACTTTCATGAGCCTCGTGATTGAGGTACTCAAGGAGTTTATGGGTAAGTTTTTCATTGCTTACCTAGATGATATTTTGATCTTTGGTAAGAAATTAGAGGAGAATTTGATGCATATTTTTAGATTTTTAACAAGTTAAGGGAAGAATAGTTGCTAAAAAATTTGAAGAATTGTAGTTTTGTAAAGGAGTTGGTGTACTTAGGATTTGTAGTTTTAGTAGAAGGTCTAAAAATGGGCCCTAAGAAAGGGAAATTTTTCTTTGCATGGCCTACCCAAGGAGTGTGACTAAGGTGAGGTGAGAATTATAACCAAATCTTGTATATCTATCTAAGTTTTACGTTGTCAAAAATAATCCTCATGATCACTATTATCAGGATTGACATCATATGTTACTTCAGTGTCCAAATACCAACACATGTTTGGTTTTTAAAGGGGTCTTCATTAGGTGTTTCATTAAGAGTGAATGGAATTATTTCAATATATACATCAACTTGGGTAAATTTTTGATTATCCTTGTCATTACCAATTAAAATTGAAGTTCCAAAAATTTGAATTCCATCAAATTTTGGCTTGATTACATCTGGGTCAAGTTCAAAGTTTTAACAATTGCATCTTCAGTTTCACTTAGTATTTCAATGTAGGTTACTAGAATGATTTTGATAGGCCCCATTTTTCTTCTCAATAATAGATCCATCTTCGTAAGGACATTATTGAACTAATTATGTATAATTTTTTCATAGTATATTCTCTCATCTATATATCTTATTCTTTTTCCCTTAATCTTTTTTCTTCTAGCTTCTTGTATGGATGATTTGGTATGTTACCTTTCAATTCAATAACTAAGCTTTTGAAATAAAAATGTATCTTATCACAATGATTTCTAATTTCCTATATTTCTTAATATCATATTTTATCATTAGATTTATTCAACTAATATATTTTACCTTCTTCAAGTATCCTAGTATTGAGCTTGCCAAGATCTTGCTTCTAAGACCTATTCTTGCTAGATTCTTTATCACTAGGTTGATTTGGCCTTTTTTCTACTTGTTTCTCAATATTTTTCTTTACTTCTTATGTTGGTGATTTCCCTTGAACTTTTTGTGTTACATAATCTTCTTCTTCTTGATTCTTCTTCCCTTTATCTTTTAGTTTAGTGTTTAACTTCTTGAGTGTAGGGCCATGTGTTATTACCTTAGTTCTTTTGGTTTTCTTAGGTTTATCCTCCTTCTTTTATTCTTTAACCTTAGTTTTAACCATTGTAGGCTTTTATGCCGCTACTGACAGTGAAGTTCTTATAGCCTTAGACTATGGAGTCTCTTGAACATGAATTATTTCAATATCTCTCTACTAATATTTTCTCTACTACTATTAAAGTAGTCATTCCTAGTGATCTTGCCTCAATTAGTGGTGGCTTCACCACAAGAACACTAGGTTGTTCGCTATTATGCAGCTATTTTTCAAATTGTGCAACTTCCAATTCTTCTTCTTTAGTTATCCCTGATTCCTTAATTATTTGTTAAACTATTATAATTGCTTTCTTTTTCCTTGCATGACTATACAACTATTCTCTAACCTCATTGTATTTCTCCTCATAGGTACCCCATATAGGGAATTCAATATCCCTTTTGGAATCTAGAATAACCTTGGCATATCCTTAAAGTAATTCTTCAGTCACTTCATATTCCATTGGTTCAAACAATACTTCTCTTGGTTCTACAACCTCCATACAAGTAAATTTTAGTTCCACTATAAATCATATGTCATCATTGTACTTTTCAACCAGACACTTAGTAATTCTAAATCTTTTTTTCATTTTAGTTTGAAAATACTTAATTGTCATTTTTATATCCTCGATGATCTTATCCTTAGATTGATTTCTTTAATACTTTGTAATAAAATCCATAATACATCTATCAATTCTCCACTCACAATTAGAAATTTTAGGAAATCTATTGATTACTTGGAAAAATAGGTGAATGGGTAGTGACTCAAATCTAAAAGGAATATACTTGTCATGATTTCTTCTTTTAACATTCTTAACTAACTATAGTATTGAAATCTCAAACATGTTAACTTTTTCCTTATTTACTAACATCTTGTATGTTTCTTGGATGAATTTAAATGAAATTGAGTATTGCTTCAAGTTACATTTTATATTATATCTATTTATCTTGCTAATTACTCTAACATATCCTATCTAATTGTATCCAATGTCATTCCTCTTCTATCCCAAATTACTATAGTATTACCCTCAACTAACTTCTTTACTTGTTTCTTAGCTATGGGACTAATATTTTCATTAATTAGTTTAGCTAATGTTGGAAATTTGATTGAAAATATTATTGTTGAAAAACAAAAAATATTGATTGCAAAGAGGGAGACTATTGATGAAGAATGTTTTCAATCATTTTTTTGTCACTGATGTCAAACCTACTATTTTTTGGAATGAAAATTGCTTATAAGATCCAAGTACTATCACTTAGTTGATTGATGAAGAGGATTTGATCAAAAAGATGTAACAAAAGCACCTAAGGGAAAGGTTGAGTTATGGTTTTGTAATGAAGTAAAAGGATCAGTTATGACATTGGTAAAATGATGTATTGATAGTATACTTGAAGATACAGATGTTGACCACACTTATAAACACTGGAAGAATAAGTTGTAACAAGGCTATCTACAAAGCTTAACTAAGTTCAGTAGTGAGTGCCAAGCAAGCTAGTTCATGTCAAGCAAATTTTCAGTTAGTGTTGTGCAAGTGAAAAATCTACTGTGTGCTGAGTGATACAGAAGGAGCTAAGCAAGTTCAGGTTCCAAGAAAAGTAATAGGTTCCAAGCATCAAAAAACTTAGTGGATGCCAAGTGAATCCATAGTAGGTGCCGAGCATCAGTAAAATGTAGTTGGTGCCGAGTAACATAGTATGTGCTAAGAACTAGAATTTCAAGAGTGCTGAGTTGCTACATTATTTTAAAAGTCAAGATTTTCCAAATTTGGGCCAACAAGTATGTTGCTTGAATTTTGTGAACTAGATGAAGGATAAGGATGATGAGCTTGAGGCACAAAATTTTAGATAAACTATTTTTAGGAAAATTTAGGAGAATTCTTCATGATATTTCTAGAAGGAACAAGATATGGGTTAGATTCAATGAATCCTACCTAATCCATTTGAACTAAAATTAAAGGAGGGAAGAATTAGGTGGGAAAAGAAATTCCAAACTTCTATTTAAGGAGTCATAGGCCAAGAAGCAAGAGCTGCTAGTGTGCCAAATTGTGAAGTGGTTGAAGGGTGTCAAGAATAAGACATCAAGGAGAAGAAAGAATAGAGCACAAAGACATTGCTTCAATAATTGGTCAACTAAGAGATTGCACTAGTACATCAAGCATGGGCACTCAAGGAGACAAAGCTTAGAAGGAGGACAAGCTATTAGAGTTGCAGAGACTGAAAGACAAGACATGTTATGAGCTAAAAAGTGATCTAAAATCTACAAGTTAAGTTGTAAGATGTATCAGGTCAAAAGCCCTTATTGTTACTCTCTAACAATTGTATCAGTTAGGGTAAAATCCTATGGCCTTAGGTTGGTTTAATAGCCATTTGTAAATCCTTTAACAGGGTGGCATTCCAAGTGAATGTTCTAAAGTCCTCTAACTAGGTCCACTTCTAACAGGGTGGTTAAATCTTTTAACCATGTCACATTTAACAATGTGTTGTAGCCTTTAATAGGGTAGGCCTTTCATAGGGCATCACTTCAGAAGAGTGAGAATTGAGTAGCACATTACTGGTGGTTTTTCACAAATTGCATTTCCATGTAAATCACTATGTTATGTGTTGATTCTTCATGTGTTATGCTCATATGTTGATTTACAATAACTTTCTAAGTAGGAAAGTTTAAGCTTGAATGAATGAACACTTTGATGTGCTCGCTTTACTTGATGAAAATGTTTTATTAGGACATTTGGACCTTGAATGACTAATTCACCCCCCCTTCAGTTATTCTAAAGGATTTATAACAGCTAATTGGTGAATTAGGTCATTTGTAATTGTTACAAGTTGATCACAAATCCAAATCATATTTTTATGAAATTCACTTAGAATTATTCTTGTCCATTTTGGATGATGAAATTCTTCATAAAATATGTACTAAGTAATGTTCAACTATCCTAGATGCTCAAACCCTTTCTTATGATACTTATAAATATTATAAACCTTATCTAGGTATGCAAAGATATCATTATCTCCTATAGTCTCAAATGTTTAATGAATATAATCACATACATCTTCTAAATGCTAAAATTAAACTAAATTTGTGAGAAAGCTCATGTCGGGTCATCTCCCAAAGAAACAAAAGGGTGTAAATTTATCCCTTGTTCATTCTCTTACATTACATACTATTGGAGTTGTCATAAATTCAAATATAGTTCAAATGTAGACTTTAACTTAACCTCACAGATAAGATAAACACCTATAGCATTTGTGATTAGGGCATCAACAAATTCATCTCTAAACTTTTCAATTTTCCTTGAATTATTCTTGCTACTTTTCTACCATTTTTAAGTGTTTAATGTATTAAATTCATTTTATTTTAACCCTTAAATAGTCAAAATATTGGATCTTAAATTAATGCATCTGGGAGTACAACCAAAAAGTTATTCTAAATGCTAATTATCTTCAAATCATAGCCAGCTTTGCACATATTAAAATTAAAATTTATGGCCTTATACTTAGATTCTTCATCATCGTTACATGCTAAAGCTAACTGCACAAAATGTAATTCCACCGCTAAGAGGTCTATCAAATTTTTGGTACAATATCCCTTGTTTATAAAAATGAAGTAATTGTTCATGTAGTTGTAGGGGGTTTAGTACTTGATACCATTCCCATCTTGATCTTTGATGATTCTTATGACTTTTCTATACATACCTTGGTTCTCATAGGAGTTCCTTCCTTTAAAAATATTTTATTAATGCTCTCTACTTGTTTTATATTCACATTTTTACCTCTTCTTACATTTTTCATGTGTTTCCTCTTGTATTGTGTATTCTCATAATGGATTTCCTCATGTTGGATATTCTTTGCGATTGTATATATTTTTTCATGATTTTGCTTGGTATTTGTAATTTTTCCTCTCACAATGCAATTATATTTCTTGATTTCATCACACTAAGATTGTGTTCTTTCAAGTTTGGATGTCACCTTGGTAAGTCATGATCTCATATCTACATTCTCAGATCTTATGTCTCTTTGTCTATTTTTTTCATCTTTCATTAGACTCATCTCAAGAATTGTGATATCTACTTAATTTTTCAAAATTTCATTCTCCTTCTTGATCTATGTAATTTATTCATAATCCTTGGTCTGTTCAGGTAATTCCTTTTTCTTGGATCTTGATCTTTCAACTTCTAAATGAAAACATGTACATCTCTAAGCTTGATCTTTATCTTGTTCATTTCATCAATAACAAGAACTAATTATTCAAGAGTTGATTCAAGGTTCTTCTATAAATCCACTAAATCCATATTTATCTCTCTCATGTTGTTAAGCTCCTTTTGAGTAAAAGATCTTTGATACTAATTGTTAAAAAGTAAAGTCCATTGATATAACTAGAGGGGTAAATTAGTTATGCATAATACATTTTTTCTAACCTTTTAAAAGTGATTTAGATTCCATTTCCTTGTTGTATACAACCTTTTAAAATCCTTTACACATTAATCTATAACTTGACATCATTTTCAATGGTTGTGAACACTTTATGAAATTGATCTACTTCAAATTACCTTTCAAATCTAACCTTAGTTAATTTTGAAACTAAGGAATAATGAATATCAAATTTGTTAATAACCTGTCTCAACTTTTATGAAAGTTATTGTTAGAAAAAAAATTCTAGTCACACAAATAAGAGGGGATGTAAATCTATTTTGTATTTTAAACAACTTTCTACCCAACTATGGATTTCATTTAAAAGACTTAAACATTCATATATGCATAAATTGAAAATTAAAAGCATGCACAACATAAATAAACTCATAAAACCATATTTTTGTTAGGTACAAAAATCTTGGCCAAGGGAAAACTCTAGTGGGTACGGTACCCACAAAATGACTCATTAATTAAAAGTATCTTGTGAAAGATATTGATGTTGGAAATACAATACAAAGAGTCAACTCTAGGAGGGGGTGGGGGTGAATTAGTCCTTCAAAACTTTAACTTCTAATTCATTCACCACACAACCATCTCACAATTTGCATGTAAAGTAAAATAGATAGCTAAACATATTCATCCATAGTATGAAAGAAAATAACATTCAACAGATGTATGGCACAAGATATTTGGTTACTTAGAAACCCTCCAATGAGAAGGTAAAACTAGGGTTGGGATGACACTCACAAATCTTCACTTCTACACTAATAAAGTGTATCTGACGAAGGCTACAATATTTTATCATAAACTATAATCTACCATGTGAAAAGTCTACATTTTAAAAGGCTTGCAAGATTGTTAGATCTTACCTTGTTAAAGGATTTCAACACCCAGTTAGAAGTGTGCCTAATTAAAGGACTTTAACTTACGATGAAGTAGGCACCCTATAAAAGGATTTAAAATAGCTTGCTAGGACTAATCTATTAAGAGATTTAACTGATTCACCTGCTAGAATGTATCAGCAATGATCCTTTTGTTAGCACTCTATTACTAGATAATAGATCACCTCTTTCTTGATGTGTACTTGATCATTTATGATCAGATGTATCACTTCTATCCTCTAACTATTTTCCTCTATTCTCCTCTGATGGATTCCACAATATATCTCAATTTACAACTCCTTAGCCACTACAAATTCTCTCTGTGTGCATGCAAACTTCTCTATTCTCATATTCCATACTTGTATCTTTTACAATTTGTCCTCCTTAAGAAGACCTAGGTAACTTAGGGTTAGGTATGAATAAATTATTGTGATTCACCCATTTTGTAGCTCAAAACATCACTTCAATTGATTAGTTTCATGCTATGCATAGGGATCCTTAATTTGGATTCATCTATATTATCTAGAATCACAAAAATCCTTAAGTCAAATAAAAAATGGTTTATGTAGAAGTTTGTGCCATTACAAATAACTATGTCCAAAACCTTGACACTTGAAGTGTCTGATGCTCGGCATCCATTGTCTCTTGAATGCTATAACTTAGCCTTTGAATGACTTGACATCCATTTATCACTCAACATCTAAATTAATTGACACCTACTATCTACTTGACACTTGAGTGACTCAACATTTACTAGTTACTTGACATAAATTGTATATCTGAAAAATTACACTTGACATACACTACTTGTTCAACATGAACTAAGAAAATGACTTAAGTATATTGTCACTCATATTTCAAAACAAGTCTAAGATTAGCAATCTCCCCCTTTGACATGGATGGAAAAAACACTAGGTCATGCATGAATATCCTTAGCTCTTGAGAATAACTTAGATAATCTCTATACAAAATTTTAAAACTTCAAAATTTTGCAAAACTTATGACTCATTAGTGATACCTCAAAATTTTATAACTCCCCCTAAGTTGATTGTTCCATTCTAAATCTAAAATTGAATACTCTTGCTAAGTAGATCTTTTGTGGTTTGGAAAACAATACTCTCTCCTTTTGTGCATTCTCCCCCTTTTAACACTTATGTCATGGGTTGCACAAAAATTGTGTGTTTGTCCAAGAAATATTTATAGACTTCCATCATTATCTTTAGTGATGCATCCTAGTTGTCACATGCTACCTCCAAAGATTTTATCTATATGTCTAACTTGGTAGCAAGGGTAAATAAGCCTTCATGTGTAGAAAGATGAGGATCTTTCTTCAACAATATCTCTATATAGGCTAGTTTCTTGTGTAACACCTTCATGTGAGGGGTTAACATGGATTAGATGCTAATTAGCATAGCCCTAATATTTGTATCTTGAGAATGTAAAGCTGATAACTAATCTTGTGCTAATAATAAATTCCTAAAATGAGGCTGATTTTGACTAGTAAAATATTGTAGAAAGGTACCTATTTTCTTTAGATCTCCCTCTAGATGCTCAATATGTCTCTGCACTTCTTGTGTGAACAAAGGAATATCACACAGCTTGGTGTAAAGGAGAGAAAATTTTCTCCACCACCTTATTTACACCCTCAATCTTGGTTGCTAACTCAACCTAGTGTAGTGCAATGGCGCTAGATATTTGTTCATACACTTTGGCTTGAAATTTCTTCTTAGGCCATTCCATTATTTTGACATTGAAAACTAGGTCTTCATCATTATCTTTTCCACAATATTTTCCAACTACTCAATTATTGGCTTGGCTTCATTAGGTATAGGTAGGTGAAATGCATCAAGAAAGATATCCTTGATGTCTTGAAGTTCTTGTTTCTACCTATGCTCCCTTTTGAGTAGTTCATGGTGTTTCTTCCTCACTAGAGCATCATATAATATGCTCATTTTCTCTATTGTGATTGTTGTGAGATTATAATTTGGAAACTCAATCACCTCATCTAAGTTGATGTCACCATAGGATGTCACCTCATCAACCTTAGATGTGCTAGGACTTGGCTTTAATGCTTGCAATGGGGCAGCTTCTACTCTCAACCTATGAAATGCTTGAGTAGGAGTAGGAGTAATAGTGTCTAGTAAAGTAGCCAATGTATGTATTGCAATCACTTCCTCTAGCTTCATAGTCAAGAATTAATCTTTAGTCCTATCCTTCTCCTTTCTTTTATTTTTGCTTCACCTTGTGTCTATGTTGTAGGTGCAAGATTTGCTTCTTGACCTATTTGGACTATTTTCCTTTCTTTCTCAATTATTGTAATTACAAGAACTAAAACCTTTTGTACCTTAGTACTATCATGTGAGTGTAGAAGTTGATGAAATCCAGCTTCACAACTCACCAAGATCACCTTCATGCAAATAACCCAATGAAGGCAAACAAAAGAAGGAACATGTAGAGCTTGGGAAAACTAAATGGATTGAGAAAGAAGATATTGCAAACAAAGAAAAATGTATTTCTATACAATATGCCTTAAAAAAGAGTTATAAAATACAATGTGAGAACCTGAATATAAAGGCCTCAAGGAAGCTTCTAGAACAAGCTAGAAAGTGCTAGGAGGTAAGTGTGACAACTAAGCATACATCCACAAAAGGTGGAAATTACTCGATCAAGGTGAGAGGATAAGTATGGCTTAGATAGGAACAAAATCCTATGTTGACAACACATCATCAAAAAACTCCTAGATGAAAAATAATGTCTAAGTGCATTTATCTAAGTAAACTTAAGTAATAGCATAAATAATAAATAAATAATTATTTACTCTAAAACCCTCCCATAAGTGAAACTTAGTGAAATGTCTTAAGCTTACAAAAAGTAAAGATGAAACGCAAAATGGGTCCCAACAACAAGGCCATGTTAGATACCCATGAAAAATGCAAAAAAATGCAATGCAATCTATATAAACCAGAGAAAAGGAGAAAACCAAGTGGAAAAAACCCCTCTCCAAAAAGAGATAACTAAAAATCTAGTGAAGGACTAAAGAAGCCTCCAACTAGAGGAATGTTCGAAAAAATAGGAACAAAAAGTGATCATGAAGAGTATTATTGAAGCATGATGAAGTTGTAACTCTATCTTCAGAAAGAAACTATTGATCTAAAGAACCTCCATGGAAGAAGAAGGCACAAACTAAGTGTATCTATATGGTAGATGATCCATCTAACCAAAATGCATAGGTAGCCAACCATTGCAATCGCCTAGTATATAGGATTAGCTACTAAATACATAGTTCACACTATCAAACCATTGAACCAAGGAAGCACTAGAACAATAGAATAACCCCCCCTTAATGTAGAATGGGTGAGATGATAGGCAACTAAAAAGGTGGGCCAAAATCCTCTACAGAAAGAACCAAGAATGATGAGAGAGTTGAAGAGGTACAAAAACCTATAAAGGCATGGTCATTGACTCTACAAGGGGCTAATGTCATGGAAGGGACACTCATTTGACAAAGGAAGAGGGCAAAAAAATGGCAATAACTATCCCCTAATGGTGCTTTATAAAATAGTGCAAGTACATCTATCTCAAAAAAATGTTCCTAAACCTGAAATACAAATGATATCAATAATTATCAGAAAGGGAAAAAAGTTGATACAAAAGATAGTACAGCCCAAAACAAATGATTCCATGCCATGAAAATGATCTTTGAACTTGGAATACCCAAGATATCCACCACACAGAAAAAATGCTAAAAAAAATGATAGAAAGAGCATGGGCTAGAATCTAAAGGAAATGACAACATTTCTAAAAAGTAGATAGAACTAGCTTTCCAACAATATAACATTTTCAAAACATGGAGATGGGATGCATAAGAAAAGCTCGTCGGAGTGAAAAATAGAACATCCAAATTTAATTGCAAAAGAAAAGTAATAAAACTACATCAAAACCTGAAAGTACCTACACCAATATCTCCTCTTAACCAGGCTTTCAATGCTTCTTTTAGATTGGAAAAATATCTCTGTATGTTCAAGTTATGGCCAAAAAATGATAAGTAGGTCAAAAAAGACCATAGAGAGCCTACAGGTGTGATGATATAGTTTTGACATCATGCTAACATCAGCAAGTCACTACATTAAAATTGATGGCTTGGGGGCTGTTGCAACAATAAAAAGAGGCCACATGGCAATATGACTGCAGAGTGTGTTGATGTGGCACAGGCCATGTGGCTAGTGCCAATGTGGCACCCATGCCACATAGCATGCACTTACTAGTGCCATGCTTCAATAGTAAGTATAGTGGGCAGCAATAGCTTAGTGGTGGCATGTAGGTTGCAAAGAGGTGGTGGTAGGTTGTAGCTACTGGTGGAGGTAGCTGCAAGGTGGTGCACCACTAGGGTTGTTGTCAGGAGGGCGCGATGGCCAGGGAGGAGTGGCTACCCCACAGCTATGCTGCTGGCAGTGGTGGGACCTAGGTGGGATGTGGGTGGGGCTACGGTGGTGTGGTAGTGGCCATTGGGTGGCTGTGCAGCTGCATAATTTTTTTTAAAACAACGCTCAAAAAATTGTCTGTACGGTCCGTACGAACTCCTAAACAATTTTTTTTCCTCTGGGATCTACAGTCACCAAAATGAAAAAATTTTATATGAATCCTAATTGTAATGGGTGTTCTAACTATTTTTTTAGGCCCAAAGTGCTCTAAAAAATTGCTCTTCCCCCCGATTGAAGAAAAATGCTCAAACAAACTAGGGTTTGTGTCTTTGAATTGCAGCTTCAAAAATCCTTCAACCAAGAAGTAGTAGGGAGGTTCTAATACCATGTAGAAGTTGATGAAATCCAACTTCACAGCTCACAAAGATCACCTGCATGCAAATAACTTGTTGAAGGGAAACCAAAGAAGGAAGAGGTGGAGCTTGGAAAAACTAAATAGACTGAGAGAGAAGATATGCAAAAAAAGAAAAATGTATTGCTATAAAATATGCCTTGAAAATGAGTTATGAAATACAATGTGAGATCTCAAATATAAAGGCCTCAAGGAACCTTCTAGAATAAGCTAGAAAGCACTAGGAGATAAGAGTGAAAACTAATCATACATCCACAAAAGGTGGAATGTCCTTGATCAAGGTGAGAGGATAAGTATGATTTAGATAGGAACAAACTCCTGTGTTGTCAACAACTCATCAAAAAACTCCTAGATGAAACTTAAATGTCTAAGTGCATTTATCTAAGTAAACTTAAGTAATAGCATAAATAATAAATAATTAATTATTTACTTTAATAGTAAGGACATTGTGTCCTTCCTTTGATATACTACAATAGACATTTCTAGATAATGCTTGTGTTTTCTCCCCTACAGATGTCAAGAATGCATCCTTAATCTCATCCACACTCATCAAAATAGGATGGCTACATAGTTATGCCTTGGTGGTTGAATTAATCAATATCTTCTGCATATCTTCCTATGTTAGGGGATTGATGTTCTGAATGGTAGTTTTAGACACATCCTTAACCTTTACTATGTCTTCTTGTGGACTAGCACTTGACATTTGTACTTCTGGTACACTCTAGTCTTGTTGTTGCTCTTCCTTAGCTATTGTCTCTATAGTGCATTTCCCATGTCCTTCCATTATAGACTCTTCATTTTTTACTTCAACTACCTCTTCTTCTTTTTCTTCACCTACTTACTTAGGTTCTTTCTCAATAGCCTTTTGTGTTGTCATCCCATAGATCACCTTCCATATTTGTATGCTCTACAGAACAATAGCTTCAATTTTGTTCTATAAAATGTTAAAAGCTTGGTACTTTGGAGAAAATATTCCCTTATACTTGTTAATAGCTTTTTTCATCTCATATTTATTCAAGTTTGTCATCACTCTTGAAAGTGTAGTCTCTCTAATGTTTCCCTCTATTGTGAGACTATATTTCCACCTTTTCTCAATTCTATCATATAGGCTCTTGGGTAAACTGTTGGAAATCTTAATCAAAGTCATCTTAAAAGTTTCCATCATGGCATATATAGAATCTTCTACTTTATCCATATCAAACTTCCCAAGTTTATCAAACTCAACATGTGTAAATCCCTTTAAATCAATATTATTCTTGATATTTTCACACAAGTTGTCCAAATCAAAAGAGGGACTATGACTTACCACTTTGAATTGGATGTTGTCTTCTAACTTGGTCCTTTCTTGATCTAATTCAGCTAAGGAAATATATTTTCTTCTTTTCTTCTACTCAGGTTCATCTTCTTTTGTAGCTATGGTATCTCTCTCGCCTTTAGGCTTCTGAACCTCCTAAGTATTTTTGGCAGTAGCTCTTGTGCTAGCCTTGGTAATAGGAATTGTAGGATTTTGTTGTGAAGGTTTCACAACCCTTTTAGGTTTTCTTTCTCTTCTTTTCTTCTATGGAAATAGGTGCTTCATTTACTTTTGCTTCTTCATCTTCTTGGTCCTTACCTTGACCCTATGTGAGAGCAAGTGGTGCTTGGACAAGTGCATCTTCATTATCTTCTTCCTCTTTATCTCTTTTTTCCCCTTCAAGAAATTTTTCCTTGAGTTTCTTCACAAGCTTATTATTTTTCCTCATCACATAAGCTATCTTCAAATAATAGTTATCTTTGACCTTGCTACATCATAGTTTCCAAAAGCAGTAGCATCCTTATCTACTTCCTCTACCAGTAAAGTAGTGATTGTTGCAAATGCCTCATCAACATTAATCTCATAAGGAAATGGTTTGAACCATCTCACTCTTGGAAAAAAAACTTATACAAATGTGAAATCAATAGAAACTAGAAAAAAAACATCATTGAAATGTTTCTTTACTAGTGATACTTGAATCCTATGTCTTTGTTTCATTGACTTCTTAAAGTCTTCAAAGTATCTAGTCAACATAGACTCACAATTATCTCCAAGTTTCTCTATAAATTCACCAACTTGTAATACACTTAACCTATTAGTCTTCCAAGCTATTTTCCCAAATGTGGGAAAAGTGTTCTACACAAAGAAAAATATATAATAAAAGTAGTGAACCATTCATAAAGTGACAAGGTCACTTTTCAATCTACCCTGGGTGTCTGATGCAGGAGCATCTAGAGGTATAAGGGAAATCCTATGTCACCCAAAAAAAATATTTAGACTTAGTTTCTATTTCATGTGTTTTCATTTTTGGATACCCATTTGGGTCAAATAAAGGTTCCAACTCTCACAATTCAACTATCAGTGTGCTAGAAAATCCTAAAAAAATAGGAGCATGCAATTTGGCCATCATTTTGGTGACCTAGAAGGTGTGAATTGGCTAGATGAATGTAATTGTGATTTAGAGCATTCCAAAAAAAGAATCAGGTCAAAAGGCCCCACGGTTTGAAATTTATTGCAGTTTTTTGAGTTTTGGAGACCTCCTAAGAATGCTTCAAAGTCAAGTTAGGGGCATTAAATGACCTTGAAAAGGGCCAAAAAATGGGAGATGAGTGAAGCCTATCCATAGTGCTATAGAGCACTTTGAGAGCTTTCCAAAAATGTAAACGGTTCGTCAATCGGAGCTACGGTTCAAAAGTTATGCCTCCCGGAAGTTCGATTACCATTTCTGGATTCTTCTAGATTTGTACTGACTTCTAATGTAGCTTCTGGAACCTTCTATTTGGTTGGTGGATGCCTACTAGCACTTTCTAGAATGTACTCCTAGTCCTTTACCCTCTGGGGTCTATTTAAGGAGATTTCTGGCATTGTAAAAGGCAGTTCGGAGTGGAGTTTGAGAAGAGGTACTGAAAGGAGAAATTATCTCCAGATTTATGCTATTGTAAGCCCTTAGGGCATGTTTTGAAGTTTATTTTCTCTATACTATTTTTACTAGCTTATTTTCTTAATTAATATAATTTCCCTTTTCTATTGTGTCCATTCTATTCTTGGGTTGTGTCCCCATCAAGTGGTATTAGAGCAGGTTTTCCTGAGTGTGTAGACAGAACGCCGACTGTGACGCAGTTTGCACCAGGACTATGTGGTTGTGGGTTTGAGTTAGAAGATGCCTCCACAAAGAGAGCATGATAGAAGGGCCAAAGCTATTAATCCTAAGGAGGTTAGAGCCCTCCAAAGGCAAGTACAGGCATTGCAAGAGGAGCTCCGTAGAGGAGCAAATGTTGCCGCAGGTGACGACAATGAGGATGACAATGAAGAAGAAGTAATGGAACCAGAAGGGGAATTTGATGTGGAAGTTCTGAATCATGCAGAGGAAAGGCTTTTTAGGGCCATTACTAAGTTTGGGAAAAGACCCACAATTGAAGTGGGTGTATTTTCAAGAAATCTGAAACCAGATGAGTTGATTGATTGGATCAATGAACTGGAAGAATACTTTGAGTATGAGGATATCAGGGACCCAGATACGGTTAAGTTTGCAAAGGCCAAACTGAAAGGCCATGCCAAAATCTAGTGGCACGAGGTTCAACTAGAAAGAAATAGAAGAGGAAAGGAGGAGATCACAAGATGGGATCGCATGGTGGACAAATTGAAGAAGCAATTCATTCCTGTGGACTATGAGCTTGATTTGTTTAAGAAGATGTATGAGTTAAAGCAAGAAGGAAGATCAGTCCAAGAATATATAGAGGAATTTTATCGACTCTTGATTAGAGCAGGGCATGCAAAAGCAAATAAGGAGAAGGTTGCTCATTATATCAGTGGGTTACGACCTAGCATCCAGGAGGAATTAAGTTTGGTAAGAATGACCAGCATTGAAGAGGCATACTAGTTTGCTCTATGAGTTGAAGAGAAGCTAAATAAAAGGTTTGAAGGAAGACAAAGAGGGCACGGTCGAGGAGGAAGGGGAAGTGGTAGATCATCTGGAGGCCGCAATGAAACCCAAAATAAAAATGAAGATGTGGGTACTAGCAGGAACCAGAGGAATGAGGGTTTCAATTGCTCCCATGATCAAGACTTTGGAAATCAAAGAGGAAGAGGTAGAGGATGTGGACAAGGAAGAGGAGGCTTTTGTGGTACCTATTTCTATTGCAATGAAGAAGGTCATCATGCCTTTGAATGCCCTCAATGACAAGGAAGGATAGATAGGAGAGTTGAGGGCCAAGCTAGGGTTACTCATGTGGATGAGGATGCACAATCATCACATTCAGAGGATGCAGAAAGAGGAGAGGACTTGGTAAATGAAAAAGTCCTACTAAGTGGTGAGATTGAACCAGGACAACGGAGGATTTTGTTCCATACCAGATGCAACTGTGAGGATAAATGTTGTGACATGATCATTGATGGTGGTAGCACTGATAACTTGGTATCAGAAGAGATGGTCTCTAAGCCGAAGCTCAAGAGGGAGAAGCATCCAAAGCCCTATCAAATTGCTTGGGTAAAAGATGATCATAAGGTCCTGGTAAGTGAACAATGTTTAGTGAAATTCAAAATTGGGAGTTACCATGATGAAGTTCTCTGTGATGTTATTTTGATGGATGTTTGCTATTTCGATGGATGTTTGCCACCTATTGTTGGGCAGACCATGGCAGTTTGATAGACATGCAGTGCATGATGGATATGCAAACACATACTCTCTGACAAAGGATGGAGTTTGCCACAAATTGAAGCCCATGAAAAAGGAAGGTGAAAAGGTATGTAGCAGTGCTGGGATTTGTCTTGTTGATGGAAGGAAGTTTTTAGATGGCATGAAACATCAACATATGTGCTATGCTTTGATTCCTAGGAAAGATAAAGAAGGTAGTAGTGAAATACCAGTTGAAGTTTCAGATTTAATAGGGGACTTTGGAGATATTATCTCTGATAATGTTCTAGATGGATTGCCACCAATAAGGCAAATCAGTCATCAGATAGATCTGATTCCAGGAGCTAGTTTGCCTAACAAGGCTGCTCACAGGATGACTCCTACTGAAACAGAGGAGCTAAATAGACAAGTACAGGAGTTGTTGAGGAAGGGCTTGATTTGAGAGAGCCTGATTCCATGTGCAGTACCTGTAGTACTCGCACCAAAGAAGGATGGAGAGTGGAGGATGTGTACAGATTCTTGAGCTATAAATAGGATCACCATCAAGTACTAGTTTCCTTTGCCAAGGATGGATGATATTATGGACTGCTTGAGTGGAGCTCAGTACTTCACAAAGATAGATTTGAAGAGTGGTTATCACCAGATATGAATTCGAGAAGGAGATGAGTGGAAAATAGCCTTCAAGACAAAGGAGGGTCTTTATGAGTGGTTAGTCATGCCCTTTGGATTGACAAATGCCCCAAGAACCTTCATGTGGCTCATGAATGAGGTACTTAAGAAGTTCTTGGGAAAATTTGTTATTGTTTATTTCGATGATATTTTAATTTTCAGCAAGACTTTGGAAGAACATTTATTGCATATTCATATTGTCCTTGAAAGGCTAAGCGAAGAGAAACTATTAATTAATCTAAAGAAGTGTAACTTTGCAAAAAGGGAATTAGTCTATTTGGGGTTTGTTATATCACCTGAAGGTCTCAAAATGGATCCGAAGAAGGTAAAAGCCATCTTGGAATGGCCTACTCCGAGGTCTGCTACTAAGGTAAGATCATTTCATGGTCTGGTTAGTTTTTACAAAAAGTTTATTAAGAATTTCAGTGGCATATGTGCACCCCTATCTGATACAATAAGAGGGGATAGAAAAGAGTTCAAATGGACTGCAGCAACTGTGAGAAGTTTTGAATTGCTGAAGAAGAAGGTAACAGAACAACCTGTGTTGGCACTTCCAAATTTTAGAAAAGTATTCCAGGTGGATTGTGATGCTAGTGGTAGCGCTATTGGGGCTATATTAAGCCAAGAAGGTAAGCCTATTGCATATTTTAGTGAAAAATTGAATGATGCAAAGATGAAGTATTCTATTTATGATCAAGAGTTCTATGCAATAGTTCAGGCCTTAAAGAAATGGAGGCATTATTTATTGCTAAAGGAATTTGTTTTGTATACTGATCATCAGGCATTACAGTACCTAAATAGTCAAGGTAAATTGAATCAGAGGCATATGAAGTGGGTAGAGTTCTTGCAGAGCTATACATTTTTGTTGAAGCATAGAAGTGGAAAATCTAACAGGGTTGCAGATGCACTAAGTAGGAGACAGTTCTTGCTTACAGTAATGCAAGTTGAAGTAGTTGGGTTTGATGAACTCAAGAATTTGTACCCCGAGGATCCTGATTTTGCTGAAGCATGGAAAGCTTGTAAAGAACCTGTTGCTATAGATAGAACCAAGTGGTTAGACTATTTGATTCAGGATGGCATGTTGTTCAAGGGTAGTCAATTTTTCATTCCAAGGAGTTCCATGAGGGAAAATCTAATTAACGAGAAACACAGTGGAGGGATGGTAGGACATTTTGGTCGAGACAAGACCATTTCCATTCTTAGAGAACATTATTTTTGGCCTCAAATTTCACAGGATGTGAAGAAGTTTGTATAGAGTTGCCAGGTTTGTCAAGTTGCCAAGGGGTTTAGTCACAATACTGGCCTATATCAGCCATTGCATGTTCCATCAAGGCCATGGGAGGACATAAGTATGGATTTTGTTCTTGGATTTCTGAGGACACAAAGGGGTAATGACTTAGTATTTGTGGTGGTTGATAGGTTCTCCAAAATGGCACATTTCATTCCATGCCACAAAACTCATGATGTTGTCCATATTGCAAACTTGTTTTTCAAAGAGGTGGTAAGACTACATGGTCTTCCAAGGAGTATAGTTTCTGACAGAGATACTAAATTTGTGGGGTATTTCTAGAGGACATTGTGGAAAAAGTTGAGAATGGACTTGAAATTCAGTTCCATGCATCACCCACAAACTGACGACCAAACAGAAGTGGTAAACAGAAGTTTTGGCAATTTGCTGAGATGTTTAATTGGGGATAAGCCCAAGGGATGGAATTTGATTCTACCATAGGTAGAGTTTGCTTATAATAACTCTATAAATAGGAGTACTGGAAAATCACCATTCCAAATTGTATATGGGAGTAGCCCAAGGACTGTACCAGAGCTGAGGAAGATAGAACAAGGGGAGAGGACAAGTGCTAAAGCTGAGGAATTTGCTAAACATATCAAGTGTCTACATGAGGAGGTTCAAGCACACATTACCAAGATGAATCAAGAGTATAAAGCTAGGGCTGATCAAAGGAGAAGACATAAGGAATTCCAAAGTAGGAGATTTAGTCATGGTGCCCTTACGAAAAGAAATATTTCTAGCCGGTACTTACAACAAGCTGAAAATGAAAAAATTTGGCCTCTAAAAAATTTTGAAGAAACATGACTCAGGAAATGCATATGAAGTGGAGCTGCCAGATGGTATTCACATTTCTCCCATTTTCAACATTGCAGATTTAACAGAGTATCATGATGATGGTGCAGATGAGGAGCTGGTGTTAGAGCCATGTCCAATTCCTATTTCTGAGAAGGAGGAGATAGAAGACATTCTAGATCATTGTGTGGGTAGGAGTACCAAAAACAGGCAGTATGAAGAGTATTTGGTCAAATGGAAAGGATGACCGATCGAGGACTCAACTTGGATTTCAGCAATTGAGGTTTCGCATTTGGGATTTCTTCTACCATTCATAAAGTGACAAGGTCACTTTTCAATCTACCCTGGGTGTCTGATGCAGGAGCATCCAAAGGTATAAGGGCAATCCTGTGTCACCCAAAAAAATATACTTAGACTTAGTTTCTATTTCATGTGTTTTCATTCTTGGATACCCATTTGGGTCAAATAAAGGTTCCAACTCTCACAGTTCAACTATCAGTGTGCTAGAAAATCTTGAAAAAATAGGAGCATGCAATTTGGCCATCATTTTGGTGACCTAGAAAGTGTAAATTGGCCAAATGAATGTAATTGTGATTTAGAGCATTCCAAAAAAAGAATCAGGTCAAAAGGCCCCACGATTTGAAAGTTATTGCAATTTTTTGGGTTTTGGAGACCTCCTAAGAATGCTTCAAATTCAGGTTAGGGGCATTAAATGACCTCAAAAAGGGCCAAAAAATGGGGGACAAGAAAAGCTGGTCCATAGGGCTATAGAGCACTTCGAGAGCTTTCTAAAAATGTAAATGGTTCGTCAATCAAAGCTACAATTCAAAAGTTATGCCTCTCGAAAGTTTGGTTACCATTTCTGGATTCTTCTAGATTTGCACTGACTTCTAATGCAGCTTCTGGAACCTTCTATTTGGTCAGTGGATGCCTACTAGCACTTTCTAGAATGTACTCCTAGTCCTTAACCCTCCGGGGTCTATTTAAGGAGATTTATGGCATTGTAAAAGGCAGTTCGGAGTGGAGTTTGAGAGGAGGTACTGAAAGGAGAAATTATCTCCAGATTTATGCTATTGTAAGCCCTTAGGGCATGTTTTGAAGTTTATTTTGTCTGTACTATTTGTACTAGCTTATTTTCTCAGTTAATACAATTTCCCTTTTCTATTGTGTCCATTCTGTTCTTGGGTTGTGTCCCCATTATATGGTATTGATATCTATTGATAGACAAATAGTAGTGAATTTTTTACAAATTCAAAAGTGAGGGGATTTTTCAAACTTGACAATTGGTGGAGTTGTCTCTGAGTTTTCTACAAAGAAGATGGTCTAGAGAAAGGAAATTATGCAAACATGCTTTCAAAATCCATGGAGCACCAAGAGTAATGTCCCTAAGACTCTTTTTGGTACTAATCTCAAACCTGAGATTGTAGACATTTTGGTTCTCCAGTATAGATTGAAAGGTGAGGGATAAGCTCTCAATTTTGTTGAACAATATTTCTTTTTGGTACAAGTTATCTATTTAGAAACTCAATATATTGACTGGGCTCATGAGGTAAGTGAGAATCTTTCAAATTCTTTTAACACCATGAAGTTCTTCAACACCTTCTATATGTTTTCTTTTTTGATTTACATGCTAGCTTCTCTATAGTTATGGCCGAGCCTCCCAAGGGTAGAAAATTTTCCTAATGATGTGAAGTCTTATGAGTTCTATCCATGTTTGCAGTTGGAAAATAGTTATGTTGTATATATATATGTTAATCATACATTTATGGTGAGAATTTGTAAGGAGCTTCTAGGATGCCCAAAGTGGAGATTCAGTCCAAAAGCAATGGTGGCAATTAGTCAGTTTGGAAGATATTTTATCTAGTTCTCATCTTTCTCTTATTTATGTCTTGCAACTTTTGATGGATTCCCCTTGAATCTCCCAAGTTACCCGAGCGATATGATTATGCTGATCGAGATGGTGAGGGAAACTATCCAAGTGAACGTGCTAAGCAAGAGTTTGAAGAAGGGATATTAGTTCCCTATGAAGGTGGGTACTTTTAGCTGTGAGCCTTATTTTGATGTAAAGACCATGTTGAAAGCCTTTGAGATGAAATATAGATTGGAGATGTGCGAGGTTTTAAGACCCATGTTTGACCCGAATGGGTATGCATGGGAAGTGTTACATATTGGGAATGTGATCAAGCACATTACCATAGTCGAAGACTATTGGCAGATTGTAAAGATGAATTTGAAAATTTGGGCCATGCTTTCACCAGATTAACAGTTGATCAAGTTAAAATGTATCAAGTCAACCTTAATTTTGAAGGAATTGAAGATGATGGGTAGAATATGTATATTAATACATATTTGACAAAGATAAGAAATGCCCCTATTAGTTCAGAGCCTTATTAAGATTATGGGGATGATTTAGATATTATGATGGCCCAAATTGTTAAAAGAACTGAGAAGTGTGTAGAGTGGACTATAGCGAGAAGAAGTTGAAGTAAGAGCACACCCACTCAAGCTCCTTTAGCATTGACTCCTACCTCCTCACAAGCTGATATATCATGTGTGACCCTTGCCATCACTCAGGGACTAGCTCAACTGGTAGGTGGAGGTGATCAACCCCAGACAAGAACATTCCTTTGAAAAAAACTTGTCAAGATGGCTCTTCTCCAGTGATTGGTACTTTGGTAGAAGCAAGGAGTTGGGTCTCAATTCAGGGAAGTGTGTGGATTGAGATCATACTCATTTAGAAATGGGTACTTGGTTTAGGCACAGGCACCTGATCTAAAATTTAAAAAATGAGCACCCATTTTAAAAAAAATTGGGTACCCATTTTTTATTTTCAAAAAATGGGTATCCGTTTTTGAAAACATAAAAAATTTATATTTTTTAGAAACGGGTACCCATTTTTTAACTTTTAAAAAATGGGTACCCATTTCTAAAAAAATAAAATTTTATTTTTTGGGAGGGATTTTGTATGCCAATTTGACATTTTCAAAATGGGTACCCATTTTTTGAATTTAAATAGTAGGTACCCATTTCTTACAACATTGGGTAGGATTTTTTTCTCCTACCTCAAATTTTGGTTCAAGATAGGCTTGGTCTCACCAAGCCTATGCCTCGATTTCTCAAGATTTGGCTAAGGCATTGAACTAACAAATTTACACCTTGCCATAATTTTTAGAGGGTCTTTCGATCAAATTTTTTTATGAAAAGAAAACCAATTCGATTTTAGAAATATAAATTTTATAGCGCTATGATTTTATTTACCATTTTTGCATTATTCTTTAATGAAAGGTGGTACCTAAATGTAAAATAGTATAGTTCAGTAGAACTTTAATAATTTTTTTATTTTATAATTTTTCTTAAATTAATTTATGTCATCAATCTACATACAATTCTTTTGAGCCTAAAAAAAGAATTTTTGAAAAAAGTGAAATTTTGATCAAATTATGGTGTCCATACACGAGAGGTTTTAAAATTTACCTTTATAGCCAATTAATAATTAATAATAAAAAAATATTTAATAAAAAATTAATTAAAAATATTTTCATCAATCTTAGGTGTATTAGGTAACTCCCTTTACAAGGATTTATGAAAATTCATTTATTTGTGTCAAATTATGGTGTACGTACACGAGTGTGGTATGGTCTTGAAACAGACATTTTGAAAATGGCCTTTAAAGATCCATATCAAAAACAAAATCTATCATATGGGTATATAAATAAATTACATATTCAAAAGCTAGATTCTGAACACAAAAATTTTTATTCTTGAAGTTTTTTAATATTCAATCTCTAAATGCCTCAAATTTTGACATCAATTGACAAGAAATTTCAAAAATAGGAAAAAAATTCCACTTTTTACCCAAAAGTGAGACCCAAATTCTTGCACATACCCACTCAATCAGAAGTTGAGAAGAAAATAGAGGAGCCCAAAGACAACACTATTACTCCAGTACCTTCACCTCATGGTAGCCCTATTCCAACCACAAGTGCTACACTTCTCTAGCCAAGTAGCCCTCAAGTGCAAGTAGTAGATTTGGGAGATAGAGGAAGCAGTGATAGTGAGTCCACTGAGTCAGAGGAAGTGGCTAAGAAGACTATGAAAATAAAGAAAGGACAAAAGTCTTCAAAGCTTTTCTCTCAAGCTCAAAAGAATCCATTCTCCTCGACTGTGAAAGAAATTACTCTGGTTAAGAGGAAAATGTTCAGTGTAGATTCACTTAGGATAGCTTCTAAGGTAATAGGAATTGATTCCTAGTTGGAGGACACTCTGGAGAGAAATCTAAAGAGGAAGGATGACGGTGCTCCTAGGAAGGATACCTTATCTCTTGTAGTTCATTCTAGATCTCCATTGCGTAAGGTCAAGAAGTAAAAGACCTTGTCTATTCAAGGACAAGATCCAAAAATAGGGCACCAAACAATGGAAATTGCAAAACCCACCAAAGATAGGAGAATTGAAGATATGTTTTCCAATGATTTTACTCTACATTTAGTAGATCTTGGGGAAGCTAGACATGACACCAAGGTCGGCTTGTGGAAGTCAACCAATGAAGTAATTGAGAGATAGTTGGAGAACCTCAAACTGTCAATAGGATGAAGGCAGAGATAGAAGAGTTGAATAGATTTATTAGACAATTGGCCACTCCATTAGCAAGTATCTTCGGAATGCTAGTAACAAGTAATCCTACTACTGTTGAGGTTCAAGCCCTTATCTCTCAACTTTAGGAAGATAGGCATTTTGGCCAGATTGGTAAAGAATGGAGTAACAAGCTTAAATTAGAGGGGCTCTCTATCATAGAACAAATAAAAAATGTTATCTTAAGACTATAAATAGAGAAAGATAACATTTCATCCAATAGAAATACCCTAGCCATGAAGAGGATTAAAAGTGATGATTGTGTATCCTTGTTGAAGATGATTATTCAAATGAAGTCAAAGGAAGCTATTGGAGCTAAAAAAATTCCTAAAGGAGATGAGCCTTTGTTTGAGTGGTTTCAAAGCATGTAGTTCAAATTAGAAATGATCTTGGAGGTAGAGAAAGGTCTAACGGAGACTGAAGAGAATGTAAAGAAAGATCAAGATAAAGATTATGAACTTCTAAAGGGACTACACACAGATTCATAGACTAGTGGGCAAGGAAAAGGAGTGATTAGAGTCACTGCCATGCAAAATAATTTCTCCAATTTTATAGATAGCCTAACAAGCATATCTTCTGGGTACCAGAACAGAGTGTCCAAGCTTCAAAAACTTGGCAGATACATACATGTAGCCCTAGAGGAATTGCAAGATAGACTAAATGCCATCAAATATTTGGCTAGAGGACACTATAGATGGCTCTTGAGATATACTAATGTGCTTTTATAGAGACATGAAGAGCTAATTCTGATTATTTTTGCTACCAATTCCTATAGGTAAAATTAGAGAAAGGAAAGAAGGTGAAGTGATTCATATTCTGCCCTTTCCATTTTTATTTTGTGATCTTTGTAATAGACAATCTAGCTCTTTACTATTTGTCAATTTTGAGTAGATGAATCGGTTAAACTTCCTTTGTAATGGTCATCTTAGAATCCTATATGCATGATAATGAAAGATTAATAAAAGGTCGGCAAATTTTTGGTGTGAAAGACTTGAAGTTGTAGAGTCAATTGCATGGTATGTTTGTATCAATCATTTTTTCCTCCATTAAAACTAGTTTTATTAGCTTCTTGTTTCTCTTTAACTGGAATTGAAGTGAGGAAAAAATAGAGTTTTACTTCCCCTATTTTAATACAGTGAGTTGAACATGATATGAACTGTTACTTTACATTCAAAGAGATTCATTAGATTTTTCGTTCAATTTAATCTTCTCCATTAATTAGTACCTAGATAGATCAATTAATCTCAGTGCATATTAGTTATGAATTTATAAGATGTGTGAATTCATTAGATTTGAATAACTCTCAAGTGTTAATTTCCACCTAAGTTGAATTCTATATAGGTTTGACTTAGTTTTCCCTCTCCTGTTCTTTGGCTAAGAACATACCCTATTTTAGATTGAGGAAATAACAAAATTCATTGCAAACTCATAATAGGAAGCTATACCTAATAATTTAGAGGAAAGTAAATCTTCAAGAGGTCACTTTCCAAACTGTTGTAAATGGAATTTCTTCATATATTAGGGCATTTGTGAGTCAGAATGAGAAAGAACAATTTTTTTTAAAAACAAATTTTTGGCAACTCTACTAGGGACACAAATAGTTTCTTGACTGATAGATCTTATAACATGAGGGAAAATGGTACTACCTCATGAGAATATTTTCCCAGTGCTCCAACCTAATCTTGGTTTCTAAGATGATGAAGAAGACATAATTTCATCTCTTAATACATTTCTTTGGAGAAATAGGAAGAACACTGAACATTATAGGAACGCTAGCCATGTATTGGAAGAGGAAGAATCTAGAGCCGAAGTATTAGAAAGAGCTATTTAAAGGAGAGACATCCAAAGGGCAGAAAGATAGTTCATATGTGAAGCCCAAAGATAAAACTAACCTAGCACCCTGGAACAAACAAAGTTCCTTAGAAGTACCAAAGAACAGGGTCAACAAGACCCTATTTTTGATAAACTTATAGAACTTGGTTTTTCCATCCTAGACATTCCTAAATGGAAAGGTGAATAGAAAAGCTAGAGTAGACCACCTTCCCTGATGTAGGAGCATCCTGGGTTGCCTTGTTATCCTGCTCTTTTCTTTTCTTTTTTGTTCTTTTTGCAGTTAGTGCTAAGCTCCTGTCACACTCTTTAGGTGCTGAGCTCCTATCGCACTCTTCAGGTGCTGAGTTCCTGTCGCACCCTTCAAGTGCTGAGTTCCCATCGCACTCTTCAAGTGCCGAGCTCTGGTTGCAAGAGTGTCGAGTTCCTGTTGCACTCTTCAAGTGCCGAGCTCCTATCGCACTCTTCGGGTGTTGAGTTCCTATCACACCCTTCAGGTGTCGAGTTCCTGTCGCACTCTTCAAGTGCCGACTTCCTGTCACACTCTTCAGGTGCCGAGTTATTGTAGCACTCTTTAGGTGTTGAGTTACCTAGTGTATGCCAAGTGCCAATATTTGGACATGATTTCAGAGAGCCGACTTGCAAGAATTATTTCATTTGCGACATTTAATTTAAGATCTTTTCTTGGGATGAGTCCAGACCATTGTTGGGTTGGCCCTCCTCTTATGTAATGTTATAGAATGTTCTGTAAGCCATTTTGGAAAGTATAAATAGAGAGTTTAGGCTTAGAGCTAGGTAATTTTTTAGTAGAGAAGAAGTTTTGAGAGAGAAGAGGTTTTTGGGAGCAAAACTGAAAGTGCGAATTTGCTATTGGATCTTTGAATGTGAACGTATTATAATTGGCCGTAACCTAGAAGGCCTTACAGCTGGGCATGTATGAAGATATTTTGATGAATCAATAGAAGTATTTCCCTCTTCTGCTCCTTTGGTTGCTATCCACTTGTGTTTGCTTCTGTTGTGCTTACTCTTGCAAGGTTGTTTGGATAGTTGGGTGAGCCTTTGGCCCTAGTTATTCATCTTCTTGCCTGCGTCAATTGGTATCAGAGCTTGAGGTTCATCCTTGTGGAGATTGGATCATGTAGAACTCTAATTTGGATTTGGTTCTAGGGTGGCAGATCTGTGGATTTGACCTATAACTTGCAAAGGGTTATGATCTTGCAGGAACCTGATTTGTAAAGATGGTTTGTGGTAGAGGAAATAATATTGATAATGCTATATTGGATCAATTGAGACAAATTGTAGCCAAATTAGATGCTGTGGAGATAGCTCAGAGGAGAGGAGCACATCTTGATGATGTAAGTGATGATGAAGCAGTAGCACCAAACCATAATCTAGAACCTGAAGAAGACGAAGATGAAGCAAGATTGTTGAGAGTATTGTCTAGAGTGAATTCAAAGCCTGCTATAGAAGTTGTTCCTTATGATGGAAAATTGGATACCAATGCTATGCTAGATTGGATCTTTGATATGGAGAAGTTCTTTGAGTATGAAAACACTCCTGATAATAGAAAGGTGAAGATTGCAGTCACTAGGTTGAAAGATCATGCATCATTATGGTGGGAACACTTGCAAACTGATAGACAAAGGAGAGAAAAGGAGAAGATCAGAACTTGGCCAAAGATTGTGAACAAGGTAAAGAAAAAATTCCTTCCTACTAATTACTAAGTTAGCTTGTTGAGAAAGATGCAAAATTTGAAACAAAAAGACATGACTGTGAAAGAGTATACTGAGGAATTCTATAGACTAGACATCATATCTGGACATGTGGATGATGATGTTGAGAAAATTGCAAGGTACATTAATGGATTGAGATCTAGAATACAAGATGAAATAAATTTTGTGAAGCTAGAAAGTATAGAAGAAGCATATCAATATGCCTTGAAAGCTAAGGAGATCTTGACAAAGCAGCATGAACAAAGAAAGAGAGGTAGAGGTGGTAGATTCCAAAGAGGTAGAGGTAGATCTTATGGAAAAAGTGGCAGATCTGACAGTTGTGTGTAGGATAAACGTAGATATAAATGGAAGAATGATGACAAAGGAAAGACTGAATGGAAAAGTGGTAATTCTTATCGAGGAAGCACTAATTCTTACTGAGGAAGAGGTAATTCTTATTCTAGAGGTGGATTTCATGGTAATTGTTTTAGATGTGGCAAAGAAGGACATAGGTCCTTTGAATGTAGATCTTCTGAAGGTGGGTAGAATAATAGAAATGCTATGATTCAAAAAGATAATGAGGTTTCACCAAGTGGACTTGAGGCTAGAGAAAATTTGATGGTGAGAAGAACCTTATGCAATAAGGGAAGTGATGAGGAACCTATTTTAAGAAGTCTTTTCAAGACAAGATGTAAGATGGCTGGAAAATGCTGTAAAGTGATCATTGACAGTGGAAGTTCTACAAATCTGGCATCAAAAGAGCTGGTTACAAAGTTGCAGTTGCAGAGACTGAAACATCCCAAACCTTATCATGTTTCATGGATCAAAGATGAGCATAAGATATTGGTAAGTGAGCAATGCCTTGCAAAGTTCAAAATTGGACATTACTTTGATGAAGTTTTGTGTGATATTATGCCCATGGATTGTTGTCATATTTTGTTGGGTAGACCTTGTAAATATGATAGATATGTTGTACATGATGGAAAATTGAATCAATATACTCTTTAGGTAAATGGGAAGAAACAAACATTGTTGCCTCTGATTGAAGTTCCAGATGAGGTTAATTGTACTGTTATAAAAATTTGCATGGTTAATAGGAAACAATTTGAAAAAGAAGTGAAAAGGAATCAAGTTTGTTTTGCTATAATTCTAAGAAAACCAAGTTTTGTCAATGGAGATCGAGTGCTAGAAAATAATGTTAACCAAGTGCCAATCACTGATGACTGAGTGATAGATGGTAGTATTGACCAAGTGCTAGGAGAAATTGTAGAGTTGTTGAATGAGTATAAAGGCATTATTGCTAAAGATATTCCTGATGGTTTCCCTCTAGTAAGAAGTATAAGTCATTGTATGGACCTAATCCCTGGAGCTAATTTGCCAAATAAAGCACCATATAGATTGACACCTGTAGAGAATGAAGAACTTAATAAACAAGTGCACAAACTATTGCAGAAAGGTTTGCTCAGAGAAATCTTGAGTCCATGTATTGTACCTATTGTATTAGCACCTAAAAAGAATGGAGAATGGAGAATGTGTACTAATTCTAGAGCCATTAACAAGATAACAATGAGATATAGGTTTCCTATGCTAAGAATGGATGACATAATGGATTGTTTAAGTGGAGCAAAGTATTTTACCAAGATTGATTTGAAGAGTGGCTATCATCAGATTAGAATCAGAGAAGGTGATGAATGGAAGACTGCTTTCAAGACAAAAGATGGTTTGTATGAATGGTTGGTTATGCCTTTTGGTCTAACTAATGCACCTAGTACTTTCATGAGGCTGATGAATGAAGTTCTAAAAAGATTCTTGGATAAGTTTGTGATTGTTTATTTGGATGATATTCTGATATTCAGTAAGATTAAGGAAGAAAATCTTGAGGATATTAGGCAAGTATTGTAGAGGTTGAAAGAGGAAAAGTTGATGATTAATCTGAAAAAGTGTTCTTTTATGCAAGAGGAGATTGTGTATTTATTATTTGTGATTTTAGTTGATGGATTGAAGATGGATCCTAAAAAGGTTAAATTTTTTTTGGAATGGCCTACACCTAAGAATGTGAGTGAGGTAAGATCATTTCATGGTTTGGGTAGTTTTTATAAAAAGTTTATAAAGAATTTCAGTGCTGTTTGTAATGCTATGACTGAAACAATGAGGGGAGAGAAAAAGGAATTCAAGTGGATGCATGGAGCTGATAAGAGTTTTGAGACTTTGAAACAAAAGGTTGCTGAATTACTTGTATTGGCTTTACCTAATTTCAACAAAGTATTTCAAGTTGAATGTGATGCAAGTGGTAATGCAATAGGAGCTGTATTAAGTCAAGAAGGTAAGCCTATTGCTTTCTTTAGTGAAAAAATGAATGATGCTAAAAGGAAATATTCTATGCATGATCAAGAATTCTATGCCATTGTTCAAGCATTGAAAAAATGGAGACATTATTTAATTCCTAAGGAGTTTGTGTTGTATACTGATCATAAAGCTTTACAATACTTGGGAAGTCAACATAAATTGAATCAAAGACATATGAAGTGGGTTGAGTATTTTCAAAGTTTTACATTTATGATCAAGCATAAGAGTGGAGTTACTAACAAAGTTGCTGATGCATTGAGTAGAAGACATTCTTTGTTGACTAAAATGAAGGTTGAAGTTCTTGGTTTTGATGAGATGAAAGAATTATATGATGTTGATCTTGATTTTTCTGAGGCATGGAGAGAGTGCAGAGCACCAAATCTGATAGAACACATAAGTAGGTATGATGAGTAATTAATTATGAGTAATTCATTCAAGAAGGTATGTTTCTCAAAGGTATTCAGTTGTGTATTCCTAGAAGTCCTATGAGGTTGAATTTGATTAAGGAAAAGCATAGTGGTGGATTAGCTAGACAATTTTGAATTGATAATACATTACGTTTGTTGAAAGAGAAATATTATTGGCCACAAATGTATAAGGATGTTTAGAAATTTGTAAAGAGCTGTGGAGTCTATCAAGTTGCAAAGGGAGTGAGTCAAAATACTGGTTTGTATACACCTATTACTATTCCTAAGAAACCATGGACTGATATCAGTATGGATTTTGTTCTTGGATTGCCTAAAACAATGAAAGGGTATGATTCCATATTTTTTGTAGTGGATAGATTTTCTAAGATGGCTCATTTAATACCATGTAAGAAGACATTAGATGCAGAGCATGTTGCTGAAATTTTCTTTAAAGAGATTGTGAGATTGCATGGATTACCAAGAAGCTTTATTTCAGATAGAGACAGTAAATTTGTTGGTTATTTTTGGAAGGCTTTGTGAAAGAAGATGGGTACTGAATTGAAGTTTAGTTCTACATTCCATCCATAGAAAGATGGACAGGCAGAGGTTGTGAATAGAAGCTTGGGTAATTTGCTGAGATGTTTAGTTGGGAATAAACCCAGTAATTGGGAGATGGTATTGGCACAAGCTGAATTTGCATATAACAATTCTGTGAATAGGAGTACAGGGAAGACACCTTTTGAGATTATTACTGGAATGCATCCTAGAGGTATATCAAATTTGAGAGATGTTGATGGTGAAAAAAAGAAAAGTGTTGTAGGAGAAGAATTTTCTAACTTTATGGAGTCCTTGCATAAAGAAGTGAAGTTGAGGTTGGAACACAATAATCAAAAGTATAAGGAGAATGTCGATCAATCTAGAAGACACCATGATTTTTAGGTTGGTGATGAGGTGATGGTTGATCTGAAGAGAGGAAGATTCCCAGTTGGAACATATAGCAAGTTGAAGATGAAGAAATTTGGAACTTGTAAGATCCTGAAGAAGTTTAACAGTGGTAATGCTTATGAAGTTGAGTTACCTGATGACATGGACATATCTCCTATATATAACATTGTTGATTTGTATAAGTATCATGAGTTAGAGGATGAAGTTGTTATACTAGATGATTATCCTAAGAAATAGATTGAGGAAGTTGAACAGATATTGGATCAGAGAGTTGGCAAGAGTACAAGAGGAAAATATTACTATGAATATTTGGTGAAGTGGAAGAACAGACCTATTGAAGATGCTTCATGGATTTCTCAATTTGAGTTGGATTCAGCTCAGGTTGGGATATCTCAATAATTTTAGGAAAATCATTTCTTCCAACCCTGGTTGTCTGATGCAGGAGCATCCTGGGTTGCCTTGTTATCCTGCTCATTTTTTTATTTTTTTAAATAAATTTTTTGTTCTTTTTGCAGTTAGTGCCAAGCTCCTGTTGCACTCTGCAGGTGCCGAGCTCCTGTAGCACCCTTCAGGTGCTGAGTTCCTATCGCACCCTTCAAGTGCCAAGTTCCTGTCACACTCTTCAAGTGTTGAGCTCCTATCACACAGGTACCAAGTTCTTATCGCACTCTTCAAGTGCCAAACTCCTATCGCACACTTCAGGTGCCGAGTTCCTATCACACTCTTCAAGTGTCGAGCTCCTATCACACTCTTTAGGTTCTAAGTTCCTATCACACTCCTCAGGTGCCAAGTTCCTGTCGCACTCTTCAAGTGCTGAGCTCCTGTTGCACTCTTCAGGTGCCGAATTACTATAGCACTCTTCAAGTGTCGAGTTACTATAGCATTCCTTCAGGTGCCAAGTTACCCAGTGTATGCCAAGTGCTAGTATTTGGATGTGATTTTTGCGAGCCAACTTGTAGGAATTACTTCATTTGCGACATTTAATTTAAGATCTTTTCTTGGGATGAGTCCAAACCATTGTTGGGTTGGCCCTTCTCTTATGTAATGTTCTAGAATGTTCTGTAAGCTATTTTGGCAAGTATAAATAGAGAATTTAGGCTTAGAGCTAGGTAAGTTTTTAGTAGAGAAGAAGTTTTGAGAGAGAAGAGGTTTTTCAGAGCAGAACTGAGAGTGTGAATTTGCTATTGGATCTTTAAATGTGAATGTATTGTAATTAGCCGTAACCTAGAAGGCCTCACAGTTGGGCATGTATGAAGATATTTTGATGAATCAATAGAAGTATTTCCCTCTTCTCCTCCTTTGGTTGCTGTCCACTTGTGTTTTCTTTCATTGTGTTTACTCTTGTAGGGTGGTTTGGATAGCTAGGTGAGCCTTTGGCCCTAGTTCTCCAAAAAATTAAGATTTCCATCACTAATGCTCCAATATTATGTCACCCAAATTATAAGCAAGATTTCATCATTTACTATTATGCTTCTAAACACACTTTATCAGCAATACTTATGCAAGATAATGATGAAGGGATACAAGCCCCAATAGCCTTTATGAACATACCTTTGAAAAATTATGAGTTGAAGTAATCACAAATCAAGAAACATGCTTTTCCAGTAGTCAAAGCACTTAAATTTTTTTGATTTTACATCTTACATTCACATTCTATGGTCTATGTCCCTGATGTAGTAGTAAAAAGTGTGTTAACACAATAGGATGTAGGGTGTAATGCTAGAGGAACATGGATAGAAAAGGTACAAGAGTATCATATAGAAATTGATCCTACTAAGTTAGTTAGAGGCAATGCCTTGTGCAAAACAATTGTAGAGAATAATTTTTTTGAAGTAGAGTAATCAAAAGAAAAATAGTTAGTATTAGCAATAGGCATGGAAGATTCCTAGTTTGAGAATATTGCTTATTTATTGACCTACGAAGAATGTCCAGAAGGCCTAACTACAAGAAAAAGTAGAGATCTTAAATTGAAAGTAGCTAAGTATGTAATTTGGGATGGAAAATTGTTTTAAAAGGCCATATATGGCACTTTCCTCATGTTTGTAGACAAACAATAGCAAGAAAAGATGTTGAAAACATTTCATGATGAAGCATGTGGAGGGAATTTCTCATCCTCAGTTATGGCTTTCAAAATATTAAGATAGTGTTACTATTGGTTGGGAATGTTCAAGGATTCCTACTCCTAGGTAGCAAAATGTAAAGAATGTAAGATGTTCATTGGGCATCCTCAATTAGTTGCACTACCACTTAGGCCTATCATCATCAAAGGGCCTTTTCAACAATGGGGTCTTGATTTCATTGGACCTATCAACTCAACATCTAGTGCTAGTCACCAATATGTGATAACTACAATTAATTATTTCACTAAGTGGGTGGAAGCCAAAGCAACTAGGAAAACTACTTTTGAAGTAGTATGTGAATTCATTAAAGAAAACATACTAGTTAGATTTGGTGTCTCCATCAAATTGGTGAAGGAAAATGTAGAATATTTCTCTTAATTAAAGGTTACCAAATTTTGTTTTGAACATAGAATCATAGTCAGTCATTTGTTTGATTATTTCCGATACGAAAATGATCAAACTAAGTCTAGTAACAAAAATCTGATGAATATCATTAAGAAATCAGTATTGAACAATCAAAAGACTTGGCACAAGAAAATTCATGAAGCACTATGTCTAGACAGGGTGACACCTAAAAGGGCAATTGGTATATCCCCTTTTGAATTAGTCTATGGGACTAAAACCAATCTTCCATTACCATTGGAATTAACCACAAACAAACTAAGGACAATAATTGAAGATGATATTTATAGGGATGGTTTGGAAAAGAGAATTCTCTACTTAAGTAAACTCAAAGAGGAAAGAGAAGAAATTTTGGATCACATAGCTCAACACCAAATGCGTGTGAAGAACCTATTTGATAAAAGGGTGGGACCATAAAAATTCATGGTAGGAAACAGTGTGTTATTGTGGGATACGTGAAGAGCTCAAAAAGCTATGCATAAGAAATTTGACACCTTTTGGAAAGGCCCATTTGTAATGCATTAGGAATTCAAGAATAACTCATTTAAGATGGTGTATCAACATGGTGAAGTGCTACCTTTGACCTACAATGGTTAGGATCTAAAACTTTATTAAATTTAAAACTGAGAATAGGTAACACCTATGCTATACAATAGTTAAGTTTAGTTCTTTTCCTTTTGTTTTCCTAGTTAGGATTCCCTTGTTTCCTCTTTTTCTTGTTTTTTCCCCACTTTAGTTTTGTTTTGTGCCCCTTTTATTTTTGTGAAACCAGAGATTTTAGATTCCTTACTTGGGTATAGTCTAACCAAATCCCCAATCAGAGCCAGTCGTTGCCCCACTTTTCACCTTGTAATTTTACAAAAGTGGAGGATTTTGTGTCTTGGAAAAGCCTAGGTATATCTAAGTCTAGTTTTGAGTTCCCTTAGGTGGAAAGAGTCTTCATCAAATTTTTCATCTTTCTCTTCCCCACATTTCATAGCCAGGTGGCTTTCCTTCATGTTGTGAGTCTTACAGGTAGCTTAGAACCTATCAGATGGAGATTCTTGCAACATGCACAAATTATTCACAAAGTTAAGTTTTCTTGCAACTTATCATACTCTCTGTGAAAAGAAGGAGCTTGTGGAAAATTGAACTTCACCTTCTCCTGGGCTGGTTTTCAACCCATGAAGGTGGTTTCTCATGGAGAGCATCAAATGATGCATATGAGTCACAATGACGGGAAGATAAATTGCCTTGTGATGAATTCCTAATGCCTTTATGATTATCTACCTCAATAGGTATGAAAGACTCATCATAGCTCTCATAATCCTCTTTGGTGGAAAAACAAAAATTGACTTCTCCTTAGTGGGTTTTCAACCCATGAAGTCCATTTTTTGCAAAAGACAATTTTAAAAGAAATAAATGAAAGGCAAACCCCTAACAAAGTTTTTTACTCTTTATGGACATCTCTAAACTCAAGGGAAGAAATAAGTTAAAAGGTAAAGGTAAAAAAGGGCCTGGGCGAAGAAATGAAAATTGTCTTCTCCTCAGTGGGTTTTCAACCCATGAGGACAATTTTTTGCATTTAAAAGAAAATTAAGTTTGTGAGTGAATTGGACCCACATTTTGGATGCAAAATATTTCAAGAGGATAATGGAAACAATCCAATCATTAGGGGAAAGATCTATTAGGCAAAATTTGATCTAGAAAATATTTTCTTATAGAGTACTCTATTCATAACTTCCCAAAACTTAATGGGAAATGGGAAAGTAAGTGTGAAAGGATGGAAAGTTACCATTGGAACAACAGAATAGTGAAAGGACATCAAGTTATCTATTAAGAACCTCACATTTACTTTATCAACAAATTTATCCTTTAATTTATATGTGTGGAGAAAATCCTACAGATCAATGGGTGAATTGAGACTCCTATATAGATGGAACATAATAGTTATTCAAACTACTACTCTTTCTTGAATTTTTATTCTATTAAATTGCACAAATTTTTCAAATAGCCTGTGTTTGTAAATTCAATATCCTATTCTTCTAGATTCAAAATTCAATTTTTTTCATTCTTAGACAGAATGGCAACTAGGTTTGTGGGTTTTGATGGGTTGAATGGAATCATGTTCACATTGAAGAATTTCATGGATACTTCACTCCATTTTTATGATATGCAAGATTTTCAAAAGAGGGTGAAATTGGAGCCAGTTCATCCAATAACTAAGAAGCTCCAACTATGTGAGCTAGTGGAAGTAGCTAGTTTCCTAGTGGTAGTCCAAGCTTTGGAATTGATCTATGAATGCATAAATCACTACAATCCAAATACTAGGTAGATGATATTTCCTGATGATATGGTATTGATCTCCATTAATAGAAAAATAGTAGTGAATTGTTTATGAGTTCCAAAGTGAGAGGAGTTTTCAGACTTGATAATTGGTGGAGCCATCTATGATTTTTCTACAAAGAAGATGGTATGGAGAAAGGAGATGATGCAAATATGGTTTCAAAAGCTGTGGAGTGCCAAGAGTAAGGTCCCTAAAACACTTTTAGGTACTAATCTCAAACCTGAGATTGTAGACATTATGGTTCTCCATACACATCCATTTCTTCTCCAACATAGTTTCAAATATCCTTATCAAATTTTCATAGAGTTCCTTCCTCCCTAATCCGCTATTAGGTGCATAGATATTAATCAGTTTCTAACTGTGACTATTCGATTGGAAATTAGTAATTATAAAGTTTTTTTTCCTTCCAGATCTCATAGCCCTTCAACAAGTTTAGATTCCACATGGTAGAAATTCCCCCTGAAGTTCCATCTGAATCCCTATGTATATACCCCACCCTTGGCTGGATATAGCTAGCAATTTTATCAAAATTTGAGCTAGACATTTTTGTCTCTTGAATTAACACACAATCTATTTTTTCCTGAGATATTAATTGCTTGAGAGCATACTGCTTTTGGGGATTATTCAATCCCCTTATATTCCATGAAAGGAGTTTCATTTCTTACCTTTTGTTACTATCTCCAATGTAAGTTGTTTACCACTGGCTACATCTCTAGCAGTTTGCTTTGTCCTAGCAACTCTGCTTGATGGTCTTCCTATTGTTCCTAAAACTCCAATATTTAGTTTTCTTCCTGCCCTTTTCTTCTTATTTTGCACTTCCCATTCCCCATTATCCTCCTAAGGTGAAGAGGGGCTCATCTCCTTATCCATATTATCAATTCTTGCCATTACTCTCACCGCTATCTTAGCCTATGAGGCCTTTACTATCCTCAAAGGGGAGCAAACTAACTCCCTTATATCACCTTCCTTATGCTTATGGCCACCCCCCTTGTTGTTAAGGATCCCATGAAAGCCAGGGTTATCCCTTTCCCCTTAGAAGGGGTTTTAAGCTTGCTCCCTCCAAACTGGATTGTTGTCAAATCTTGTATAGTGTTGGTTCCTTCTATTTCTCCATCTTCCAAACACTCTTCTGTCGAACACCTCGCCAAAGGTGAGCCCAAAAGATCCTCCAAATCTCTTTTGAAAATGTATTCCTCTTGAGCCTTCTCATCTTCCTTAGTCTCCTTACCCCTAGGACTCATATCCTGTGTGGAGGTCATAATTGGCAAGATCATATGAGGTTTCATTACTATCTTCTTAGTTTGTACAGAAGGTTCCCCAATGTTCTCCATAACTATCCCTGGGAAGCACTCCTTCTATTTATCTTTTTGCATTTTAGATTTACAATCCATAATAAGGTGACCAAATTGCCCACATCTTTGGAAAAACAAGCTAGCATTCTCATATTCTATGGGCTGAACTCTCTCACCCCATTTAGTTTTTAAAGTGACCACAGTAGGTAGTGTTCTGTTCAGTGCTACATTCACATAGAATCTAGCATAGACAAGTCTTGATTTTTGCATTGTCACTTTGTCAGTAGTAACAAAATGACCAATAGAGTTCCCCACCCATCTAAATATCCTTTCATCCCAAAATTCTATAGGGAGGCCAAGTAATCTTACCCAAACTAGGGAAAGTTTTTTTAGCTCCAAACCAACATCAAAGCCCAGATGCCATCTAGTTAGGGCTAGACAGTGCTTCCCAAAATACCAAGTTCCAGATAGAACCACCATGAGATCTTCTTCTATGGTGAACCTGAAACAAAAAAGACCACTTGGCATGGTAGAAACACTTACAGTTCCTTTGACCTTCCACTTATGGTCCACCCATTTCCTTACCATCTCTATAGAAGGGCAAAAAGCAACAAATTTGCCAACAACACAAAGTTTGAGGCCAGAAGTCGCATTATCCATCATGCCATTAGGGAGTGCAATCATAGGACCTTCTTGTTTATGTGTTACCGTGGGATTCTCCATGATGGGGCTGGACATATTGGAACCCACGAGCGCATTCTTCCATCCTGATAGAGAACCCACATCCAACTTTTGGGCATCTCCATGCTGACAACCGACAGAACTTCCTCCCACCTGCTCAGGGACGTCCACACTCAATCGTCCATCCTCCAAAGCTAGCTTGACATACCCCAACCCATCAAACACCATGGACCCACCACCAAACAATTGGTCAACATCTCTACTCACTGCAAGCACCAGTTGCAGGTCTGAGCAAGAAGGCGGATCCAGAGGTTTAGGGCCCTCCATCATTCAAAATTCAAAAAGAAAATGGGCAGCAAGGTTGCAGAACCATGAGTTTTGTTTATTTGAATATTGTTTCTTTAAGTAGTTGTTTATGATTTTTCCTAATTGATTATGATTCATGATTATTGATGGATATTATTGGATTTATTGTAACATGCTTATGTTATAGATATTTAAATCATTCTCATAGTAAAATTTTATTATAGTGCAAATTAATGATTTTAATAAATGATTTTAATGATAGTAATCACATGATTATTTTTGCAATTTTGGACACTGATGCTTCAATTATATTTTTATCATACATCAACACTTGATCGGGTTGTTTATTGTGCATGATTTATATCGTTGGTAGTGACACATAGAGTCAAACCTTTAATGATGAGCCAATTTTGTCCCTATATGGAAAATGTATCTTTATTATTATTTTAACCCTCTAGTTAATTGGTAAATCTGAATTCATAATGCATTATGTGATTTAACTCATAAGTGTGTCTATGCATTCATAAATCCATAATGGTTGTGGAAGTTATTTTAATTATTGTATTTCAATAGGGGAATTTTAATTATTTGATTTAATTTATTTTAACTTACCAACTAATTTGTTGTAGTTGAATTCCAAGAAATTGGAATTGCTTAATTTATTTGGGTTAAAGGGGCTAGTTGGTTATTAAGTCATTTTAATAACATAATTTTTGAGTCACTTTAGAAAAAAGTGCTTATATTGGCAAAAAGAGACTTTATTGTTCACTTTTCACTTGGTTATGTTATGTTTGGAGAGAAAATTGTCAAAACCCTCTTCATGGTATTTTCTTCTTTTTCTCAATGGGTGAGATTGGCTTGGTGGATCATCATGAGGCCTTGTTGGATTTTTAGTAGGGATATCTTGTTATGCCAAGAATTTTAGCTTATTTGATGGCTCTATTATTTTATGACATCTTTTCTTGTTTTATCCCTTTTGGCTACAAGGTAGTGGCTTCTTATTTTTATAATTTTTCTCTATTTTACATTTTTTTTCTTGTTACTAAATGTTAGGGAGTGGAGAACTAGCATTTCCCTTTGTCTTTATGAAATTCCATTACCCAATTGGATGAGTGTGAGTATTTTTAGGTTTTCACCATGTGGGTTTGGGGGTTTTCTTGTTGTGATGATGTTGGATTTCTGTGAAGTGTCTAGATTCATGATTTTATTTGAAACATGTGATCTTGGGTAGATTTAGGCCAATGGGTTTTAATTTTGTCAATTTTTGACAACGTTGATTTTTGAGCAATTTGTATGTTGCTTAGATTTATGTGCCATCCAATTTTCTTAGGTATTTCTAGGTATTTGTCTTGGTCATTGATTTTGAATGTTTACCAAGTTTACATTCTAATCATAGTTTTCCTTTTCATCATTAGGATTCATGTAGAATCTATACTCCTAGATTTAGGTTGGTCAGGTGAATTCATGATATTTGGGTGTGTTATTACCTCATTGGGATTCATGTCAAATATGTACTCCCATAGATAGACTGATGGAGTGATATTGTTATACATGTGTCCTTTGTTTCATTTCTCATATCCAACCCTTACATTGATATTATGTGATTTCATTCATAAAGATGGTTGCACCCGCATACACAAATGTGTGTATACATATGATGGGATCTTGCAAGACTCAAAGTCCCAAATTTAGATCAGTTGAGGGATTATTCATTTAGGGGTTGGGTTGATAACTTGAATTTCCTTAGACACTCATCACATGATGACCATGGGTATGTAAGGTAGGGGATAGAGTGGCTTCTCTCATGTCCCTTGACCCAAAAGTGGCTAATAAGGTAATATGAAGAGGTTTTAAAAAGTAATAACCTAAATTAACAAATGTAGCAATAAACTTAATTAAAGATTAGAGTATGGAACACTATCCTCCCTAGGGAGTTGATTGAAGGTGTGCATCTAGCCTCTTGAAGGAGTTGGTCAAAGGCATGATATCTCACCTCCTAAGGAGTTGATCAAAGATACATTATGAGTCTAGCCTTTTGAGGGAGTTGATCAAAGGTTCAAAGTACTTGTGCTACCTGATCGAAAGTAGTCACACTCTACTTGATTCCCTACATAATTATCCTTAGTGGGTCTAACTAGTGACCTGGTGTACTACATTGTCTTCATAATAATATAGATGTTGGTATCATGTTCTTGATTAGTGTGTGTTAGTCAAGGGTGATTGTGTTATGTGAGATTGGTTAGGTTATTATCTCCATGAGCATAATAGGTGTGGACCTATGGGTACCATCTTTTGGGAGGAATAGCTACCTATACCACTACTAGGGAGAAATGTAAATAGATAGTCTACTACCAATTTGAGGTGGGTGCTGGATGTTCACTTGGTACTTTGGTGAATCTAAAGTATGTTCTCTTGTGGGGCAGGGGAACCTAGGTAGGCTCATGGAAGACCTACGGCTCCTAGGATATTTTGGCTTCTAGTAGTGCTAGCCACACCACTAGGATAATAATAGAACTAGCCTAGTCCTAAGTTGTGATATGTTAAGCATAAGAAGCCTTATTAGTTCTTAGTTGCTAATGTTTCTTAACTAGGTCAAATATGGCTTTTTTGTGTCTTGGAGGGTAGAATGGCCAAATAAGTGATATAAGATAATTTTACATGTATTAACTAAGTTTAAGGATTTTTGGTCAATTTTGGTAACTTTTGGAGCAATTTTTAGGTCCAAACTCAAAAGATGTAAAAGTTGCTAAAAATTTGTCAATGTTGTCATAGACAACATTGACAATGTTTTGTTGCATTCAAGAAAACTTTGTAAATGGGGCTTGGTAACTATTTTAAATAGTTCGGATTGATCTTTGGATTTTTATTTAAGATCATCCTTGACCTTTTGAAAGGGTTTGAATTTTTTTTCATTTTCATTTGTACATACTGATAACAACTTCTTAGTTAAGCATGCTCAACCTGGAGTAGTACTGGAATGGGTGAGCTCTTGGGAAGTCCTAGTGTTTCACCCCTATGAGCATCACCTAGATCCAATGAGTTTTGATTATTCCATTTCTTATCATGAGAGATGTATTCATGTTGAATCACTACTCATGAAATATTAGTCAATGATTTTGACTCAAAATCACATTGTTAAATCTTTATAGCAATATCACAGTAAAGATATAGTAATAGTTTATGTTTTATGAAGTTTTTTCGCATTTTCATGGATTGAATTTGGGTCTATAGTATTTGGAAGTAATAGAGGATTTCAATTTAAGATTTTGTATAATATTAGTTTGTGATTTTGTGGGGTTTTAGTTTGTTAAATAAATTATTTTGGTTTTTGCTTAACTATCATCCTAAATTAGGCAACTATGGAAAATGGAGTCATATCTCCTCTTCCCAATATGTAATTTGTATGGGTCTTTTGGATTAGGAAGATGACTCCTTGTAAATATTTTACAGTGAAGGAGGGGTTTTCGAAAGCAAGGGAGATATTTTTATAGTGATACCCTAGGTGAGTTAGTGATGCATGGCTAGGGATGACAGTATGCAGTAGAGGTGTTAGGAGGGATAAATTCTTGGATTGATTCAATAAAATCTTGGAATTTCATAGAAGGATGTTTTTCAAAGCCCCAACTATAAGGGGAAGCATTTTTGAAAGTTCTAAGGAGGGTAAAACTCATTTATTTCTAGATAGGTTCAATATCTTTGGAAACCCTAATTGTTAGGCATGAAAGTAGGTTGTATTGCACACATATCTTGAGAGCCTGAGACCTCAAGAATTTTTTAGTACTATTTTTTGAGTCAATTATTTTTTTAATGCCTTAATAAGGACTTTTTCAAGTTATTCTAGGTTTTCATCAAATGGAGTGCTAATTGATTATAGCCTTTTTGCAAGTAATTTTGTGCAAATTTATGTGTTTATTGGAACTTGATTAGGGTTCCAATTAAAATTTAGTTAGTAAGTCTTGGAGAGTATCCTAGTTCCTTCTAAAATGCTCTACCTCCATTTTGGGTGTAAGTTATAGAGTTGGGGTGATTGTGGAGTTAATAAAGAGGAAGCAATAAGGCCAAAGTAGACCTAGGAAGTAGTAAAGGAATTATTATTCTACCTAGTTGGTGTGCACTAGTTGAATGGACTAGAGCCTAATAATTAGGTTCCTAAGGAGAATAAGGTAGATATTAACCCTATTAGGTCAATAGAAAGGCCTAAGGAGACTCTAGGAGAAACTAGGAAAGGACCAAAACTAGTTGTTACATTAAAGTGGTATTAGAGAAAGTTAAAGACTTGGGAAGGAAATGTATGCCTACAAATACTAGAGAGTTAGTGGATGAGTCAAGAATGGTGACAAATGTAGAGCTAGCCAAAGAGGTTAATGAGAAAAAGGAGAAAAATAGACTCCTTGAAGAATCCTTGGAAGAGGTAAAGTTAAAGTTGGGTGTAATTGTTGATGAAACCAAGAAAAAGTAAGAATAAAGAAATGATAAAGGTAAAGAGGTAGTAGAAGAAGATGACGCCCTTAAACCTAACCCTATATTGAATGAAGATATTTTATTGAAGGCTATAAAATCCCTAGGAGGGGATTCTTTGGAAGGTGTACCACTATTTAGTGGAAAGATGGACACAGTTGCAGTGATGGATTGGATAGATGGGACAAATAACTATTTTGAATGTGAAGAGGTGTTAGAGGAACAAAAGATCAAGGTAGCCAAGTCAAGAATTAGAGGGTCAATATTGATATGGTGGAAATATGTCCAAGATGAGAGGATTAGTATGGGCAAGAAGCCTATATCCAATTGGGAATTAATGGTAACTAATTTGAAGGAGAATTTCCTACCAAAGGACTATGAGATTCAACTAAACAAGAGGAAATAAGGACTAAAATAGAAATACATGGATGTGGCCTCTTATACAAAGGAGTCTTAAAGATTATGCCTTAGGTCCAAGAAGCAAGAAGAATAGCCAATAAAAGTGGCTAGGTATTTGGGTGGTTTAAAGTGGAGTATCCAAGAGGAGCTAAGCTTATGGACACCTACTACTATTAAAACATCCCATCAACTCGCCCTAAAAGTTCAAGAGAAGACCAGGAAGAAGGAGGATTTTAACTTTAAGGAAACTTAGGTGAGACCAATATCATCGAGAAAACCACAAAAGTATTGGAATTATTTAGAATAACTAAGAGGGGGGGGGGTTGGCAGGTGAATTAGTTATCTAAGATCGAGATGTAAAAATAAAAAATTTCACAACTTAGTGAAACCATATCCATAAAATCTTATTATGCATGTATCCATTAAATCATACAATAATTAAACTTTCTAGGTTACTATATTAGGTCAAAATAACTTTGCAGAAATGTAAATATGAAACATTATAGATTCAATAACATATTTGACACATGTATTTTATGTAGAAACCCATTTTGAGAAAAATCAACAATAACATGCTACTAATTCTCACTCTTTTGAAGTGATACCTTGTAAAAGACTAACCTTGTTAAAGGGTACAATACATACTATTAAATGTGACTTAGATTGTTTCAATCACCTTGTTAGGAGTGAGCCTTGTTAGAGGACTTTAGATCATTCACTTGGAATGTCATCGGGTTAAAGGATTTACCCTAAACTGATACAATGATAAGAAAGTAACAATAAGGCTTGATCTAATAATAAATTACAACTCACTTGTAGATTTTAGATCTCTATTTCTATCTTCCATTCTACTTGGATTTCACACACTTCAAATTTGATAGCTTGTTCACCCTTTAAGCATTCATACTCTTAATCCTTCTTTCTTTGCATGCCAATTGCAGTCACTTCTTTTTGGTCATTGAATAAAGAAAAGAACCTAGACTCCCTATCTTCCTTAGGTTCTTTGACATGACAACCTTTACTTTTGACCATCTCTCTCTATAAATAGAGAGTTAAGATCTTTTGTTGTTCAACCTCAATCATCCATTTTAGGGTTAGGTAGGGTTAGGTAGGATACAATGAATCTAACCACTTTTCCATTTGGTTCCTCTAGAAGCCTCTTCTTCAAACCTCATTGAATTTTCCACAAAATGGTTTACCTTAAATTCTATGCCACCAACTCATCATAGTTATCTTCCAAACACTTTTGGCTTAGATTTGTCAAATCTATGATTTAACATGAGTACTGGCACTCAACATTAGTATATTGTCACTTGACTTCAATATTACTCTTCGACTCATCTTTAACTAGTTTACTTGGTAAAAATTAAAGTTTACTGGTGCTCAACACCAACTAAACTTTACTCGGCTTACACTAAATTCAGTTATCATACACTAAATCTTCACTTTACTTGGCTCCAATTGATTTTCTTCTTGGCTTCTACTAACTTTTCTTGACACCTACTATCTTTAGTCAAGCTTGGTAGACTCAATTCTTCTTACTTTTTCTTCTAGACTTAATCAGTGTATCCATCCTTTGCAGCCTTAAGTGGATAAAAAATATACTATATGATCATTGTCTTAACTAATCTTTATACTCCTTTTCCATATCATAACCCAACCTTTCCTCTAGGTGCTCTTGTTATATTATTTGATAAAATCCTCTTCATTAATCAAATAAATGATAGTACTCACATCAACTAAGTAGTTGTCTTACCAACAAGTAGCAGGTTTGACATCAGTGACAAAACAATGATTGTTTCATTATAGGTTCTTCATTTCAAAATAATCATATTTCAACAATCACCCTCTTTGGCATTGATGGAGAACAAATATCTATTATGATGTGGAGCCTAATTAGACTCAGAGGTCTATTTGATGTAGTTTTCTCCCCATATTATTTCTATGGGGGTTTGGGGGTAGTGCCCCCAAAGCCAAAAATGCCCTTTTATTATAAGAGGCATCGGCTACTACTTTTACAATTGGACAACTTATTCTAGCCCTAATTTCAGAAGAGAGAAAAGCTTGTATAAAAAGGCATAGGGTTAGGGATTTCATAATGTAATTGTGATATTGTAGCTTCTTGTGGTGGTATTGAGCTATAAGGGATTGTGAATTGTAATCATTGGATAATAATAATATTGGATTTGTTGTTCGTGGATATAGCCTAGGGATTGGGTGAACCATGTTAAATATTGGTGACTTGTATTTTCTTTTTTGTGATATATTATTTTGTAATATTGGTTATATTTGCATGTAATTATTATTTCTATCTAAGGTTAATCCTAAAAGTTGTATTAGAGCTAGATGATCATCATTTCTTTTTGGCCAGACCATCATCATTTTTTTAGCAATCCTGTAGGAAGGTCTCATGGTTGAATGGGAGCAATGGTAGAAAAGGGTAAGACAAAGGTGGAGAAGTTTAATGGGTAGAAGTTTCAGTTATGGAAGATGCAAATGTAGGGCTATCTTTATCAGAAAGATTTATGAAAGTTGTTGGAAGGAAAATCCAAGAAACAAAGAATTATGTTAGATGAGGACTAGGAGATTTTAGAAAGAAAGGTACTTGTAAGCATTCAATTATTCTTGGCACCATTAATGACATTTAAATTATAAAAGTGAAGATGACATAAGAGTTGATGCAAACCCTAGCAAAACTATATGAAAAGCCTTTCACTTCAAACAAGGTATTTCTCATGAAGCATTTATTTAATATGAAGATGACAAAAGGTGGGTTTGTTGTGGATAATTTAAATGAGCTCAATATTATTACTAGTTAGTTATCTTTTGTTGTTATTAATTTTGATGAAGAAATTAGGGCTCTCTTGATTTTGTATTTTTTGCTTGAAAGTTGGAATGGCTTGGTAATGGTTGTAAGTAATTCTGTTTCTAGATCTAATACTCTACAATTTTATGATGTGATCGGTGATATTTTGAGTGAGAAAACTCATAGGAAAACTTAAGGTGGATCAACATTAGAAAGTGCTTTGAATGTGCAAAATAGAGGTAGAATGATTGAGAGAGAGAATAATTTTGGAAATCATGGGAAATCGAAAGGAAAGTCAAAGGGGAAGAGGTCTCAATTCAAAGGACCAAGAGATTGCTAGTATTGTGGTAAACTAGGGCATAAGAAGAAATATTCTTGGACTCAAAAGAACAATGAAGGAGATAAACTAGAAGGGAACAAGGAGGAAAAGGTGGTAAGTACCAAATCTGAAGAGGATTCTTTACTTCTATCTTTAGAAAGTGTTGATGATTCATGAGGTTTAGATTATGGTGCTTCATTTCATGCTATACCTCATAGAGGTGATTTCATTAATTCTATCTAAGGGAATTTTGCACTTCTTTATTTGGAGGACAATGAATCTTGTCAGATTGTTGGAAAAAGAAAAGTTAAGATTAAGTTATAGAATGGGAATCATTGGCTACTACATGAGGTAAGACATGTTCTAAGGCTGAGTAGGAATTTAATTTTAGCAAAGAAACTCAATGATGATGGTTGTGTAGTTACTTTTAATGATGAAAATTGGAAGGTTTCAAAAGGTTCCCTTGTAGTAGAAAAGAGTGTGAAAGTAGGCACCTTATATCTTTGTGCAAGTCATACTATTCCTTCTACTATGATTATTTTAGAGAAAAATGAATGCTTAGGAACAGTTGCTATAGTTGAGCAGTGAGAACAAATAACTATTGTAGATTCTAATACAGTGCTATGGCACAATAGACTTGGGCACATGAGTTAGAAAGGAATGAAAGTACTTCATTCAAAGCAAGTTTTACTAGGTCTAAAATGTGTTAATATGGATTTCTATGAAAGTTGTGTGTATGGAAAACAAAAGAGAGTAAATTTTGTGAAGATTGGGAAGGAAAATAAAAGTGAGAAATCAGAGCTTGTGCATACAGATGTATGGGGACCAGCTTAGGTATCTTCCCTTAGTGGATCTCATTATTATGTTACATTTATTGATGATGTAACTAGAAAATTATGGATTTATTTTCTTAGATAGAAATATGATGTATTTCAAACTTTTAAGAAATGGAAAGGCTTGGTTGAAAATAAGACTTGTAGAAAATTAAAATATCTTAGAACTTATAATGGTGGTGACTATTGTAGTCATGAATTTGAATATTATTTCTCCACTAATGGTATTCATAGACAAAAAATTGTTCCAAGGACTCCATTGGAAAATGAAGTGGTTGAATGTATGAGCATGACTATAATGGAGCGTGCAAGGAGCATGAGGTTGCATGTAGGGTTGCCATTACAAATTTGGGTGGAGGCTATCAATATTGCTATATATTTGATTAATAAAGGTCGCTCTACTCCTTTAGGCTATGGTATTCTAGAGGAAGCATGGACTGGTTAGAAGGTGAGTTATTCTTTTCTCAAAACCTTTGATTGTGAAGCATTTTCTCATATAGATTTTTAAAATAGAACCAAGCTAGAAGCTAAGTCAAAAAAATGTATATTTGTTGGATATGACATTAATGAATTTGGTTATTGGCTTTAAGATTTTAAAAATTATAAAATTTTTAGAAGCAAGGTTGTCATATTCAATGAGAAAGTGTTGTACAAAGATTTTTTGTAGCAACATGAGAAGAAAGAAGATGGTTATGTAGTGTTGGATGATACTCCAAAAGATGATATTTCAATAGTTCCTCATGATCTGCAACAACAAATACCACACAGCCCAGTGAATGTTAGATGGTCAACAAGGCTAAGTAGACCTCCAGAAAGATGTTCTCCTTCCTTGTATTCTATTTTACTTACTAATGTTTGTGAACCTGAATGTTATGATGAAGCTATGTAGGTGGATTCAAATATTTAGTGGGAGTCTACAATGAAATAAGAAATGGACTATTTATTGAAAAATAAGACATGAGATTTATGCAAGTTGCCTGCAAGTAAAAGGGCTTTATAGATTAAATGGGTTTATAGGTTGAAAGAAGAGGATGGAGGTAAGAAAATATTTAAAGCCAAATTAGTTGTAAAAGGATTTTCACACAAAAAAGGCATTGATTTTGATGAGATAATTTCTTCTATTGTTAAAATGACTTCTATTCACACTGTTTTAAGTTTTTTTTTACTGAAGATTTGCATATGGAGTAGCTTGATGTTAAAAAAAACTTTCTTCATGGTGATTTGGATGAAGAGATATATATGGCACAACCATAGGGATTTGAGGTCAAAAGTAAGGAGAACTTAGTGTAAAGATTGAATAAATGTATATATGGCTTGTTGCAAGTACATCAAAAATGGAATCTAAAATTTAACAAGTTTATGCATGAGCATGGATATAGAAGGTGTCATTCAGATCATTGTGTTTGCTTTAAGAGGTTAGATGATGAAAACTAAATTATTTTATGTTTATATGTTGATGATATTCTTGTAGATGGGTCTAACATGGATCACATTAAGGGGTTGAAATGCCACTTACACATGCATTTTCTATGAAGGATTTTGGGGTAGCAAAATAAATCCTTAGTATGAAAATTTTTAGAGATAGGAAGAACAAGAAATTGACATTATTTTAGGCTGATTATATTGTGAAGGTGTTGCAATGTTTCTCTATGGAGAATACTAAAACTATCAACACACCTTTACCTTGTCATTTGAAGTTGACTAAGGAGATGTGCCCAAAGAAACAAGAAGAAGATGATAACATGTCCAAGGTACCTTGTGCTTTAGTTGTAGGAAGCTTGATGTATGCTATGGCATATACAAGGCTAGATATTACACATGTAGTGGGAGTTATTAGTAGGTATATGAGTCATCCAGGATTTGAGCATTGGAATGTAGTTAAATGGATTCTTAGCTATTTGAGAGGAACAAATAGTAAGTGTCTACATTTTGGGCACTCTACTACTGATTTATAGGGCTATATTGACTTAGATTTGGTAGGGGATATCGATACTAGGTAGAGTACTACATGTTATGTATTTATTATTGGTGGAGCAATAGTAAGCTGGGTTTCTCAGTTGCAAAGGTTAATGTTTTATCCACTATAGAGGTAGAGTATGTTGGTGCTACAAAGGCAACCAAGGAGATGATATGGCTTTAGTTCTTCTTGGAAGAATTGGGAGATCCTTAAGACGATAATTATTTGTTTATAGATAGTCAAAATATCATTCATCTTGTGATAAACTCTACTTTGCATTCAAAGACAAAACACACTCATTTTTAGTACCATTTCATTTAATTAGTTTTGGATGATGGAAAGTTAAAGATGGAAAAGATACATATAGATGATAATCTAGTAGATATGTTTACCAAGGTAGTAATAAGGGAAAAGCTAAAGTCCTCTTCAACTTTGGTTGGTCTTCTAGACTGAACAAAATAAAAGAACAACAAAGTCTAGGGTGGTTTGATATTGCAATGGGATCTATAGGTTTAGTAGTGCTATGATTAGTCTCCAAGTGGGAGGTTATTGTTATGGAGTCTAAACAGTCTCCAAGTGGGACATTCTTGTGATGTAGAGCCTAATTAGAGTTGGGGGTTTATTCAGTGTATTTTTCTCTCCATATTATTTCTATGGGGGTTTGGGAGTAGCACCCATGTAGGGTCTTGGGGCAGCACCCTAGATGCACTCCCTATCATAGTACAGGGTGGGGTCGAGGACCAATAACCCCATTGGAGGTTTTTGTGGTGAGCAACCTTGAAGCGAAAAATACCCTTATTTTGTAAAAGACATTGACTATTATTTTTCCTACTAGTTGCCTTATTCTAGCCCTAATTTTGTAAGAAGCAAAAGCTTGTATAAAAAGGCTTAGGGTTAGGGATTTCATAATTTAATTATGATATTATAGCTTCTTGTGGCAGTATTGAGATGTAAGGGATTATAGATGATAATCAATGGATAATAATAATATTGGACTTGTTGTTGGTGGATGTAGGCCAAGGATTGGGTGAACCATGTTAAATCTTGGTGTCTTGTGTTCTCTTCTATGTGATCTATTATATTCTGATATTGGTTATATTTGCATGAAACTGTTATTTCTATTTGAGGTTAATCCTAAAAATATCAATAACAACACCAAAAATAAAATAATTCCTTATTCCTTGTATTGAAATCTCTCCCTCATCAACTTTTGTATAGGCTATAAAATTATGTTCTAATCAATAGAGAATCAACTCTTCCTTATGACTACCTTCATTTTTCATCTTGGAGGGCTTCTCCTTTTAACTATCTCTTTCTTCCTCTTACTAAGTATATTTATTTCTTTTATTCATTTCTCCCTCTATAGTAACTATTAGATACACTATTTCCCTCTAAGTAGATATTTTATGTATTTCTCTTTCTCTCTCTCTTTCTATCTCCCTATTTGAAAACAATGCCAAAGACTTGTCATCTCAACATGCAAATGTTAAAATTTTTAGTTTTTCCCTCTATCACCTTACTTGTGATTGATCTTCTATTCTATCTCTTTGATTACTCTAGGCAACTTCTAAAGTAAGATTCATTGTATCAAGTTATAAGATACAACATTCATCTTGGTTGATGCAGGGCACTACTCATGCTTCTTAAGTAGCTTTGGGTAGGGGTAGCACCCCCAGTTTACCTCTTATATACTCATGAGAATCCTTATGTAATGCTTTTGTGAAGATATCAACTATCTACTCCTTTGTATTCATATATTCCATCTTCACTTTTTTGTCTTGAACTAACTTTCTTAAGTAATGATACTTGTTTGCAATGTACTTATTCTTTGTGTGCATTATAGGGTTCTTTGATATATTTATAGCACTTGTATTATCACAATTTAAACTATCATAGGTTTAGTGATTTCTTCCTTCATACCTTTGAGTAGCTACTTGATCCATACAATGTTTGTACAATTTATTGCAACATCCACATATTCAGCTTCAACAGTAGATTGAGATATGCAATTTTGTTTCTTGCTAGTCCAAGTGACCAACCTCTTTCCTAAGAAAAATGTTCCTCCACTAGTGCTCTTTCTATCATCAATGTTTCTAGCCCAATCAACATTAGTGTAGGCTCTCAACTCAAACTTCTCATTTTTCATGCAATATAGACCATAGTCTTTTGTTCCTTTGAGATATCACATTTTTCTCTTAATAGCCATCAAATGATTCTCCCTAGGATTAGTAGGAAATCTTACAACAATCCCAATAGATAATGCAAGGTCAGGTCTTCTATGTACTGCATATTGCAAATTTCTAAGCATAGACCTATACAATGTTTGATTCACATCATCTAAATTATCATTCTTTGACAACTTTTGTCCTATCACCATAGGTGTCATAACTATTTTTGAATCTTCAAGTCCAAAAAAATTCAATATCTCCTTCACATACTTAGACTAAGTGATGTATGTACCATATTTCATCTGATATACTTGGAAACTAACAAAGAACTTGATCTTTCCAAACATAGACATCTCAAATTTTTTCTTCATTTCATTTGCAAATGCCTTAAATAATCCATCTTGACCTCTATATATGACACCATCAATAAAAATTTCAGCTAAAAATATATATATTTACCTCCTTCTATCTTCAAGTACATAGTAATGTTATCATCAGTCTTCTCAAATCTAATCTTCACAAGATAATTGTGAAGCCTTTCATACCATGCTCTTGGGACTTACTTTCAACCATATAAAGCTTTGTGTAGTCTACATACCATGTTCTTGTTGTTAGCATCAAAAAATCCTTCTAGCTATTCTATATAGACCTACTCTTCTAATATGCCATTTAGAAATGCTGATTTAACATCCATTTGATAAACTCTAAAACCTTTTTATGCATAGTAAGAAAGTAGAGTTCTTACCCCTTCCAATCTTGCAATAGGGGAGAAAGTTTCTCCATAGTCTATCCCTTCTTTTTTTCCATACCTATTACAAACTAATCTTTTCTTATTTCTTGTGACTTCACCATTTTCATCTAACTTATTTCTATATACCCACTTTGTTCCAAACACATTCTTATCCTTTGGTTTAGGAACTAGAGTCCATACAGTCTTGTTCTTCTTAGTTGATTCAATCTCTTCTTTCATGTCTTTGCTCCAGTACACATTTTCTAAGGCATCTTTCACTATCTTAGGCTCATACATTCTCAAAAAACATGTATCATTTTTCAGCATATTTATTGTCATTGGACTAGCATCTTTATCTCCAATAATTTGTTCAACAAGGTGATGTCTTTTGACATACTTTGAAAATCTTGGTTTTTCTATATTTTCCTCACTAGGTCTGTCAACTTTTGAATAGCTATGTACTTCTCTATCAGTTAATTCAACATTTCTTTCATGTACACTAATCTAAGAATCATAATGTATCTTAGCTTCAGTTTGCAACTTGGCACCTGACTATACCTTAGCTCTTGAATGCAACTCAGGATTCATTGTATGTGACTTAGTAGTCACTAAAACTTGTTGATTTTCAACTTCATTTATAACATCTTCATTAGTAGGCATACCTTCATAAAATTATACAAACCATTTTTAATCCTCTAGTTCCTTCATGGGTTTAGCCTCATGTACCTTTGTATATTTATCAAACTTCACATTTGCATTTTCCATAACTTTCTTAGTGTTACTATTTAAAAACTTATAAGCTTTAATTCTTGTGGAATAGCCAAGGAATATACCTTCTTTAGTTATAGCATCTAATTTATTAGTCCTAAAATCTTTAAGATTATAGTATATGCTTCCAAAAAACTTAAAATATTTTACATTGGGTGAGTATCCATACCATAATTCAAAAGGTGTTGAATGAGTACCTTTCTTGACTTTCACATAGTTCAAGGTATAAAAATTTATTCTTACAACCTCTCTCCACTATTTCAAAGAAACATTCTTCTCCATCATGAGTGTCCTAGCATAGTCCATTATAGATATATTCCTCCTTTAATTAATTCCATTTTGTTGAGGGGTCCTAGGTGCAGATGTCTATCTTTTGATTCCTTTGTCATTACAGAACATCTCAAACTACTTGTCTCCTTCTCAACTCTTGCTAAGTACCACTTAAACATTTCAAAAAAATCAAATTTATGTTTCAAAAAAATAATTGTTATCACCCTAGAATAATCATCGACAAATAGCATAATGTACTTGTCACCCTCGTAGATTTGCACATCAATTGGTCTACACAAATCAATATGAACAATCTGCAAAATTTCTTTAGACATGCGAGTCTTACTTTTAAAACTAGATTTTGTCATCTTGGCTAACTAACATTATTTGTAAATTATATTGTTAGGTTTCTTCAATTTAGGAAAACCTTCAACTCTCCTCATGTTATTGATACTAACTAAATTATGAAAGTTAACATGACATAACCTCTTGTGCCATAACCACACATCATCAATTTCTACAACAAGACAAGTAACATCATTCATATCAAGATAAATTAGATTACCTCTAGTTTGATCACCTTTCCCAATTAGTTTCCCATCAGTGTCATAGATCATAGCTATCTTATACTCAAACTCAACCTTGCAACCTAAACTATTTAGTTGTGACACACTCAAAAAATTATAGTTAAGTCCTTCAACATAATAAGCATTTTCACAAAAAATATTTTCTATGAGTTTGATAGATCTTTTTCCTTTTATTAGATAGGGTGCATCATTACCAAACCCTACACTATTTCTATCATAATAATTTAGGGTAATGAACTTACTTTTATCTAAAATCATGTGATGTGAACACCCACTATCAATGATCCATATGTCACTTTGGTTCACATAAGACACCAGTGCAGTTGCTTCATCTTCATCATTTTCATCCTTCATTGAAACATACACCACTTGATCATCATGATCATCATATCCATCTTTGGTTTCTTTTTCTACAATGTAGCAGGGCTTCTTGCCTTCATCTTTGTAATCTTTGTTATCCTCATCTCTTTTACTTTTGTATTTGTCTACACTTCTATTGTTCTTCTCCTTTGGATATTTAGTAGCAAGATGACCAACCTCATTTCAATTAAAACACATGATAGGTAACTTACCTTTACATTTTCCTTTACCTCTGTGAAATCTCCTTGCTAGTAGTCTTCAAGCTGTTGTACATCCTCCTTATCTATGGCACTACCACTAGAAACATATTTGACCTTTTTCTTCTTCTCCTTAGGTTCATTTAATGACAACTTAACTTTGAAATTAGAATCAACATTTTTAGGTTTGAAATTGTCAAAATTAGAGAACTTGAAGATAGTGAACCTACCTACCAAACCTTCCAAAGTCAAATTAGAATCTAGTATACATCCCAATTCTTGTATGGTAGAATCTCTAATAGCATATAAAAGTAGTTTTGTTTTCATTACTTTACTCAATACATTATCATCAGCAATAATACCGTTAGCTCATCTTATAGGATTTACAATATCTTTTATTCTAGTGTAATATTGAGTAACATTCTCACCTTCTTGCATCATCATGTCATCAAACTTACCTCTAAGATTTTGAGATTTTGCTCTTAAGACATTTGTGTCTCCTCCATAAATGGTGCATAGAGTATAACACATCTTATTTGTAGGATTGCAATCCTTGATATCATCAAACTCAGCATAACTTAGGGTGGAGGGAATCTCCAACATTGCCTCATTATGTTCTTTCTTCTTTTTTAGATCATTAGTAGTTGGAGCTCCAGCAGGATCAACATGTTCAGTGATGATGGTAGATTGGGCATGGCCTCTAAGACCTCCTAGGTGTAGCTTGATCATAATTTCCATGTAAGGAAGTTCTCCTTGTTAATCTTGGGTACCTCTCTTTTTGACATCTTGATCTTTTGCTTCTACTACCTTCAAACTAGTGCTTTTAAGCAGATGGCTTTGATACCAATTCTTGGAATTATTTAAAATAACTAAGAGGGGGGATGAATTAGTTATCTAAGGTCTAGATATAAAAATAAAACATTTCATGTCTTAGTGGACCCATATCCATAAAATCCTTATTATGCATGTATCTATTAGATCATACAATACTTAAACTTTGTAGGTTACTGTCCTAGGTCAAAATAACATTGCAAAAATGTAAACATGAAACATAATAGATTTAATAACACATTTAACACATGAATTTTATGTGGAAACCCAATTTGGTAAAAACCACCTATAATATAGATTTTACACTCTATTTATGGTGCACTCAACAAAGAGGATGAGGGAAAAAAATGATGCGGCCTGCTCCACCAAGGGCCCTCTCAACAAGTTTCATTTAAAAATAAATTTAGACTCATGTATCCAAGGGAAGTGTGGGTTTTTTTTATTCAAAGGGATTAATTTAATTGTGGGAAGTACATGGGTCCCACGTAGGGTCACATCCCCTCCCAACCTCATCATTCATTTTTAAAAAAAAACTATATATATTTTTTGAATAAGAGTTTATGAGAGACCCTTTTCTTTAGGCTTCTATTATTCTTTTGAAGAATACTTATTTTATTATTTATGTTGCAAGTGGATATTATTTAATTCACCGTTCTTTCTTTCCTTTGTGTATTTAAATTAATTGTCTTCCCCATACATTTTCTAGAGAGAAAATGTGCTCTCCTAGAAATATTCCAGGGAACAATTTTTCTCATCTCTCTTAAAGTCTTCTAGTCCATTTTCTTTCTAACTCTGCATTTACAACTAGACGATTAATTTACATGGGCTTAGTTTGGCTATATGAAAACTTCTATTAACCTCTATTATGAATTTATTTCATTGATTTAATTGTTTTGTCTATAGAAACTAATGATTGATTTAATTGATTTACTTATTGGGTCTATTGAAGTTTATGAATTTGACTTAGGAAATGAACACACTAATAAATTTGAATGACACATATATCAAATCTAAATTTAGCAATTCAACAAAATAGCAAGAATATTTATGAAACTAAATTATTTATTTTCTTACTATATCAAGTAAATGTTGACTAAACTTACATGATTCTAAGTCCAAATATGCAATAAACTCAAACTCTTTTATTTCTTTTTCAAGAGTAATAAATACAATGGAGGTATATTATTGTAGTGATTCCTTAATACATTAGAACTTAACTTTCATAATGGAATCAATATTATTTTCTATTGAAATGCATTTACATTTTGATACAATCATCAATTCATTTTAATTGAATTGAATTTCATTTATTTCACTACAAGATGGAAACAATCTTAAAAAAGAAAGAATATTTTGACTAGGAATGATCTAGAGGATAAACTAGAATGGTGATCTAAATCTTCAAATCAGTTGCTTATTTAGTTAGCTCAATCATTGAACATTACTCTCTAACAATTGTAGCAGTGAAGAAATCTCTTAACAAAGTTGATGTAACAATCATTTTTGCAAATCCTCTAACAAGGTGGCATTTCTCAATTGAAGTATCTTAAGACCTCTAACAATGACACTCCTAATAGGGTAATTCAAACGCTTTAATAGGGGCACACCTTACAGTGTGTTTTGTAACCTTTAACAATTTTGGCTCCTAATAGGGCTATATTAAGAAGAGTGAAAATTTATAAATGGTTGCATTAGTGGTTTTCCCAAATCTGGTTTTCACATTAAATCTTGGTGTCTCTTATGTTCATGTTATTTTCTTACCACTTTATATGTCTTCAAGTAAGTTACTAAGGAACAATTCCATTGATTTGTTTCTCTTGTGAAGAAGTTGCTCACATTGTTTCAAGGTGTCCAAACAAGGAAATCAAAGATGACAGAAAATTCAACAAGTTCAAAGGAAAGAAAAATTTGAAAAGCTACAAATACTACAAATGAAAAGGTAATAAATCTTGTTATATTGCTTAAGATTCTAACAATGATGATGAAGATGAAATAGTATATATTGTTATTAAAGATGAATCAAATGATGAGGATAATGAAAAGATGACACTTATTTCTTATGTTAGAAATAATGACACATGGATAATAGATAGTGGATAGTCTCATCACATTACTAGTGATAAAACAAAGGTTGATTATTTGGAGTACTATGATGGCAGAAGTGTTAAATTTGGAAATAATGAACCATGTTATGTGAAGAGAAAAGGATGCATTGCATTAGCTGATGAACTCAAATGTGATAATGCTTACTAGATTGAAGGACTATGACATAATCTTCTAAGTGTACCACAACTAAACAACATTAGATACAAGGTATAGTTCATGAATGAGAAGGCCAAGATTTTGGATGGTAAAAGAAACCTAGTAAGAAATGGAAATTAGACAAAAGGTAATTTTTTTTACCTAGACTTAACTGAAACTACATATTTTCTAGCTTAGATAGAGGAAACCAAGTGTGCAATGCAACTCAAGTTAGAAATAGTTCTAATTTAGTCCTAGATAGAGAAACCCAAGTTTCAGACTACGGGATCCAAGTTTTAGATAGATGAAGTTGAATCACAGATTAAGGATATATTGAAGACCTTTGGAATGGAAGATCCCAAACCAATTAGAACACCTATGTCTACTAGACATAAAATATCCAAGAATGATGATTCAAAAGAGGTAAATTAGACTACCTATAGATCCATGATTGAGAAACTTAAGTATGTTTTCTTCACACAAGACCTAATATTGTATTAGTAGTTGGTATAGTTGCAAATTTCTCCTGCAAAACACCACTACTACATTTGGACCCAAAGTGTGATGGCCTCCTGTCACCCAAACAAAAATATAAAGAATTGGCTCTTGTCAAATGGGTGTTGCACTTTTGGTGTCACAAATTGGGATGGAAAAAGTTGTCATAATTTGGCAGAAGCCAAGTCCAAGAGCTTTTCATCATGTTGTCCTAATTGCAATAAGAAATCATTGTAATTACAACATTTGATAGTTTTACTCTGTCATCACAATAACGATGTACATGCTCAAAGATCAACACTCATCTATCAGATTTTGCATTAAAATCGTGATGGTTTGTGACAATAATGTCATAGGTACGATGTATATCCATCAAATTTAGTTGTCACAATAGAGATGGCTATGCAATAGAAATATTGTTTGCCCAACGTCATTCTATCAGATCATGTCATCATAATTGTGACGAATTGCTAAAATATTTTTAAAAATAATTTCACTCATGCTATAAATAAATTCATATAACAAGCTACATTATTTCAAATTACACAAGTATTTTCTACTTATTTGGTTTCTTTCATTTGACCATTAGAAAATTAATGACCAATCTTGATGAGATCAAAAGAGTCTATGAAATTATAGACAAGAATGTTGATGGGGTTGTAACTATTGGTGAAATTAGTGGCTTCTTATCAAAACTTGGAATACCAATTTTGAAATAATATCTCACACATATGTTCACTTCTCTTTGCAAAGTTCAAGACATGAATTGTAGGTATGTCTAGTTTGGACAATTTGTGAAATTATATTAGTCAATCTTCATTAATAAAGATGAAGAGATAGAAGATGAGTCAAAGGATATGAGGGCAGAATTCAAAGTGTTTGATAGGAATGAGGATGGATACGTATCTTTGATTGAACTACAATAGGTGTTGTGTTTGCTTGGTTTGATCGTGCAGGGTCAACAGTGTGAGAGTATGATTTGTAGATTTGATTCATATTCCAACATAGTCTTAGATTTCATTGAATTCAAAAATATGATGGCATAATTTTCTAAGGAAAAGGAGATCAAATATGTTGGTAGGTAAATCAAAGTGATTATAAAGGGCCCCAAGCTACCTCCTCCTTATAAAAATTCAATATTTGAAGAAAGTATACTTCCAATACAAGAAGATGAAGATGTGTATTATTCAAGTGATGAAAGTATTTATTCTAATTATTAGCCCTTCATAATCAAAATAAAACTTACAACAAAATATGGAAGTTTATCTCATCATCAAATTCCCCATAAATTAGTTAAAATCTACCAAGTAGTTGATGTCACAGGCATATGTTCACCAAATTCATCTCAACAATCAGGAAAAAATTGAAGGAAGAAACAAGAAGAGAAAAATGAGTACCAAAATGACAAAAACATGTTTAGCAAGCTCAAGAAAAAAAATATAAAGAAGGAAACCACATTTCAAAAAGGAAGATGACAAAGAAAATGTCAGCATAAATGAGATTACAATTGTAAAAGGAAAAATGTATATCAATATAGGGTTCCTATATAAGGGAACATACTATTAGAATTGTATGTAGTGAAATGCTATGGATATCACTACATTGTAATATTTGGAAGACTTATTTTGCTTTTGGAAAAATCCCAAGATCTTTGCTCATCTATAGTTAATTTACTTTGATACCAATGAAGGTACATTTTTGTTGAATATTTGATTTTTCTTTGATCTTAAAAGTGATTATTAGTTGAGTGCACATATTTCGCTCCAAAATGGTCTACATATCAAATGGTTTGTGCATATTCATTATTTTTTCTTCTAATGCTTATTTAATATTGGTCCATATTTATAGTTATTATTAAAGGAATTTTTGAACTGTATCTTTCTCAAGCAATAAATTTATTTATTTTTAACTAATTTTATACACTCACACTTTTGAAATAGTTTCCTACCAAAAAGAATTTAATTTTTTCATTCATACAAAGAAAATTCTAATTAATTTTTCTCACAATTTTCCTTTTAACCTTTTCCAACATTGGGAGCTCTCTCACTTATAATCAAGATGAGGATAAAAGATTTGCCAGAAAAAGATTAAAAGGAAATTTGTAAAGGCTAGGTGATCAAAGAATCATTGGTTGTTTTGATTATAATTTTTAAACTCTCTCACTTGTGAAGTGGTCTACATGTACAGAGAGAGGGGTCAATTAACCCAAAAGGTTTATTTCCCTTATTATGAATTACGCTAAAGGGGTAGGATTTAATTGTGTACTAGGTTTTTATTCCTCCTAGTAAATCACACAAAACACAAGGGATATGAGAAATTTTTCCAATAGGTGTGTGTTCTTTATAGTCAATCGTATGTAAACTTTTCTACTTTTGGTGGCTTTACACCCTATGATATCGAGAATAGTTTTCCATTCGAAGAATGCATGCTAGTGAAAAAAATTTAAAGATTTCATATACAAATGATTAAAGTGGAATTTTGGGTCAAAGTGACTTTACATGAAAGGAAACCCTTCTTTTCTATGTTCTTGTATTCATGCTTGCATGAAAGAAAACACTTTATAGCCAAAAAAGTAATCCGATTCCAAAATCAACAAAAATAAATAAAAATATTGCCCTTCTTGTAATTAGATAAATCAAAACTAGAAGAAAAATAAGTACATCAAAGGAATAATTGAATAAACTAAATTTTCCTGTTGCTTTCAGGCCAAAAAATGAATGCTTTTATATTATAATTTGTCTACTATTTGTTGATCTTGATTTTAGTGTTTGGATGAAGGAATCTTTTTTAAAACTCCTTATCTCTCTTGCATTCTAATAAAAAAATAATTATTTACATAATTAAATTCAAAAAATGTTAAACATTGTAACACATTTTAAAACCAAGTGAAACAACAACAAATGTAGATGACAAAAAAATAATGTTCAAGAAGAAGTATGTAGTAGACCCATTGGGAGCTTAAAAGGCTAATAAAATGGGAAGCCTAGCAACACAGAGAAAAAATACCTAGTACCAAAAAAACCCTAGGATGGTATGATATGCTTGTTTTAGTGAAAGGATGTCCCTTACCATCCTCCCTATCCCAGAAACTTGGGGGATAAAAGGAAATATTGGATCAAGGTTTGTGTGAGATCAAAGATGTAATTATTTTACAATGGCAATGAAAAAATGAGTTATTTCTTGTTCTTGTAAGTGTGAGGCCTCACCCCAACCCATCATAGCATAGTGATACATTATTATTATTTTGATACTCATGACTCGAGATGTTGAGACACTATTAGATACTTGAACATATTATATTATTTCATGTTGTGTGATGTTTACTTTTCAGATATTTGAGTTCATCATATAATGCTTTATGAACATGTATGTTGATGAAATAAGTAAATGCGTGATTAACACTTTGATTATGAAATCGTAATGATTAAGAATATGAGTAGGATGAGAGAAACCCATATTGATTTGAAAGATGTATGTTTTAATTTATGTGATTTCCTGATACGTATATACATATGTGCATGTGATTTTATGGAGCTACTAATTTGTGCAATGAGTGTGCAGGATATTTTAGTCAAGAAACCTGATGGAGGAACAAAACTGATCCCTATGTGTCATTCATGGAAACCTTGATGTTCGTATCTTAATTGTGTTGTGAGATGTATCAATGTATCTTTCTGTAATTTAATAAATGTTAATGTTTCGTAATTGTGTTCTTATAGTGTCACTTGACACTTGTGAATTGTATGTGCATTCTAGCATGCTAGTTAGGGTTAACTATGTAACCTATGGACCTAAGTTAGACTAAGTTAGTGACCTTTTCGATAATTTTTTTAATCGAGTTTAGTTACCCCTAATCCAAATTAGTGTTTAATCTGTATTTTGGAGTTGTTAGATGGTCGTAAATATTCCTAGCTTTTGTTTGGTCCCAAATCTATTCCTAAGGCTAAAAAATCATGAATCTTTATACCCAAGGGGTATGGGTATGGGTTGGGGGCATTTTCCACCCCCCTAGCCCCTTTTGTTGACTTTTGAGGTCGCTCAAAAAGTCTATTTTTGCCTTAGTGCAAAAATTGAAAGTTTTTACCATGAGTTGAATAACCTCAAATGCACTTAGTGGATACCCTTAGGTTTGGTTGAGTTACAAACCTCTAGATTTTTAGTTTAGTGGGGGAAGTTATTGCCCTTCTTGGTGATTGAGTTTGGATCTTATTTAGAGGCCCTTTTAAAGTAGTTTTGGTTGTTACGCAATCTCTACTGGGTGAACCCACAATAGTGGGTTACACTTTTTCAAAGGAAGAAATTCCTCCAAAATCATGGAAGATGATTTTTTAGCCCAAAAACTTTCAATAGAAAGTAATCATATAGTTTCTATTGAAACAAATTTGTAACCTAGTTTCGATCGAAACTAGGTAAATGAAAAAAAAGGGTCCTAAATAGTTTCGATAAAAACTATTTAGGACAAAAAAACTAGCATAAATATTTTCAATAGAAACTATTTAGTTTCTATTGAAACTAAATATTAATAGTTTCTATCAAAACTATCTAAAAACTTTCGATAGAAAGTTAGTTTCTATCAAAACTAGAAAATTAGATGTCTTTTGAAAATTCTATAATAGTTTCAGTTGTTTTCATGGCTTCCAAGCTCAATTACCAAGTCCAGATGGAGCACTAAAATCATGTCATTTTTCATTATAGAAGTACTCTAAATGAGCTTTCTAATGACTATGAATTTGCTACATTTTGATTTTTTTAGGTATACATTTTTGCACTTGAATTGAATAGAGGTTTGTTATAAAAAATAAATCTCTATATTGAACACTCATGGAAAAATAGTAACTAAGAGAAAAAAAAATTGAAAAATAACTACAATCTTTGTATTCAAGTCCTCTATCAATTAAAAAAAGAAATTTTGAAATCAGGTAAATATATAATAAGTTACATGTGTCAAAATCCATGTATGTCTAGATCCATGTTAGGTCAACTTTAAATGCTAATAAAATATGAAATACTAAGGATAAAAACATTAGATCACCCCTATGGTTTTGGCATGGATTTTAAAAAACTAAATTTGAAAGAATCACATTGATATCTATTGTAGAAAAAAAGTTCTGTGTGTCAAAAACAATGTCACTTTTTAAAAATCAGGTTTTTGATAATATACCAATTTTCATGGGAAAAAAAATAATTCAATCAAATCAAGTCAATTTTTTTTTAAAATATATATTTAGATTCTACATAGAAAATCCTAAAAGACTCTAGTTTACTTCATTTTCAAATTCCTAACCATTAGATGGAAATTTGCATCCGAAAGTGAAATTTTTCTTGAAAATTCATAGTTTAGTGTTAGTTTAGGCAAAAAAGTGTAAGTACTTTTAGAGAGAAGTCTTGGAAGATTGAAGGCAAGGAAGGAAAAGCTCTTCTCAAATTGTTCATTTTACCATAACCTCTTTGTGAAGGTAGGAGTTCTTGATCTCCTTTGTTCATGTTGCTCATGTTTTTTCATGCTTGGTTCATGCTTATGTTATTGTGTTGTTTATTGGTATGCTTGTATGTATGTTGGGTATTCTTGGGAAGGATCAAAAACATGTTTTCTTGAATGCTTTTCTTCCATGTTTTGCTTGAATTTCAAAGTTTTCTTGTATGGGTGTTTTGGCATTACTCACCCTTGGATAGGGTAGAAGTGGCCAATTTGGAAAAAGGTATTCAATTGGACTCTAACAATGTAGAGTCTCTTCTCAGGACGAGAAGAGGGAGAGAGGGTAGGGTGTTATGGGCCCCTACCTATTAGCACAAACCACATATGAATTTTGGCATGTAAGAATGGAAGAAATAAAGTTCTTGATTTATAGCCCCGATTGGGCACCTATTTTGGTGTTGTGTCTGACATCTCCTATTGAAAAAATCCACCTTTCCCTAGTTTTGATTCAATGTTGAATCTTGTTGTTAAAACCTAGTATGGATATGAATGTCTGATTTAGTTTCTTGGTATGTTTGTTTGCTACCTGATTAGTTTTCATTCCCTCCACAACCTAAGCAATGTATTAAAAAAAAAATGGGTCCCTTGTTAAGGGCATGAAGGAAATTTAAATTTGATGTTAAAATTTTGAGATTGAAATCCTACGTAAATTGTATTTTAAAACGTTTGTTATATTGGCAACGATGCCGAGTTTTCTTCCTGGTTCTTTTTCAGCGAAGCCTTTGAATTAGGTTTTCAATAAAATAGTGATTGAGTAATATCCCTTCTCATGAGATTTTCATATTTTCTTTTTCAGTTTTAGGAATGAATATCAAAATGAGATAAATGATGATGTTGAGTTATGCAAAAATCCACTTATCAAAAATGTTAAGAATTTTTTTTTGTTATGTTGGGAACTTGATTTGGCTTCGTGCTTATTAGGAGAAAATTTTTCTCTTGCTTTATTATGATAGAAAACCATTACACTCTTTGATTAATCTAACTTTTAAAAAAAAATTATAATCCCCTTGGCAATTTAGTCAATTTGAAAATCTATATTAGGAAAATAAGGACTTGAAATTTTTTTCCCCCAAGAGTAAAAACTCTCTTTAGTTTTTGTATGGGAAACTATTTAAATTCTCCCCTTGTGACAGAGAATCTTAAAGGACTCTTTTATTATCCTTGAAATTAATAAATAAATTAATATGAAAGCATAAGGCTAATATCCTAGCTAACTAATATCTATTCTTACCAAATTAACTTTAAGCTTTAACTTCCTTGTGTCCACTTGGCACCAGCTTTTTAGGAAGGGTATGATTAGTTTTAAACAAAGCCAATTAACACATGCTTTGGGGTGACATCACCCTGTACTTTCCCCCATCCTTCATTGCAATAGTCAATCTCATGGGAGGATGTGCTAGAGTTTCCTATGTCTTTTGGAGACTGTATTAATTAAATTTCAGCATGTCCCTTTCTTTTACTTGGTCACCCACATCATACTTTAGTGCTTGGTTGTTTGGGGCAAAGTGCCACATCTTGGGAAGCATGAGAATCATGAAAAAAGGTAATAAAATTGGTAGTTGGGCACCACCATGAGGGGAGTGAGGGTAGATGGTTTAGGTTTAATATTAGTTTTTGAGGGTTGAGGTATGTTGAGTTGTGTAGGGGATGGGAATCACGTGGGTAGATTTAGGATAGTTTAGTTTAATTTAATGTTAGTTTAGTTGTTGTTTGTTTTAAAATATATTTAGTAGTTTTAGTTGAAGTTAGTAAAGTTTTACTAATGAAATTTAGTTTAGATTTCGATTTATTCAATTTTAGTTATATTATTAATGTTATTGTTATTTTAGAATAAATCTTAAATTTTATATGTATTTAGTTTTAGTAAGTATAGTTAGTTTTAGTTTAGTTATGATTTATTAGTATTAAGTATGTAGTTAATTTAGATTTTTGTTAATATATTAGTGTTAGTATGTTTTATTTGTGTAAATTTTTTAAATTTAAGATAGTTGAATTATTCAATAGTATTCATTATAAGTGTTTAGATTGCAAAGTAAATTCAGAAATTAGTTTTAAACTAAATAGTAAATTTAATAAATATATTTAAAAGTTTTAGTGTACTTAGTGTTAGCTATGAGCTTATTTTTTTTTAAAGTTAGCATTAATAGAGAAGTTTGTTAGTAATTGTTAAATTTAGATTTTAATTAAATCAAATTAAATTAAGTATAATTATGTGTATTTCTAGATGTGATATTTGTTAAAATTGGTTCTCGATTAAGAAATTTCTATTTAATTAGACTCGTACTCATTAAAATTGTTATCCAATAATTTTAAATATATATTGTAAAAATTATGTAATAATGAAACAAATGTCAATATCAATTTTATAACAAGAGTATAAATTTATCAATTTATTCCTACTCATGGTTTTAAACCTAGGATGTATTGTAGTGAACCTTTACTTTTCTTGCAAATCAACTCTTAAACCCTAGTGAACCTTATCATTATTAATTTTTAAAAAAAATTGGTGTGTTTTTTCCCTTTGTAATTTGGGCATGATAGTAAGCTTATTACTCCACAAAATAAAAATCCATTATCTAAGAAATGATTTCACACTATGCCAAAAGGATTAATTTGAGATGAGAACAAATAGATAATTGAGTAGAAACAAAGAAAGAATGATATGAAAATACTAGAAGCAAATTGGAAAGTATAATAGTGAAAAATCAATAGAAAACTAAAAATAAGTCCTAGTGAGAATGTAAATACAAGATGAAGAATCTAATGAACTATTTAAATTACGAGTTAATGGAAGTTGGACCAAATTATAAGTATATCAATAGCACTTCTCTAATAACATTCTCCTTATGTCATACAACATAATATAAAGGCTTTGATAAAAAATGAAAACATATAAAAATCATACCATCAAGGGTATAGGATTTTGTCCTTAGTAATAGAGATGTCTAATTAATATTTTGAATAGTAACTTACAGAGTGAGTTGGTCCTAAATCTGCAAATCAGGCCTAATCTTGCTCAATCTAGGTGAAGGGAGTTAGGAGAAAAACCAAATTATCATTCTTTGATATAATTTCATTGCTTAAAAAGAGTTTCTATATATGAAATTTAATTTGGGGGTCATTTAGGATTTGTAGGAGAAAAAACTCAAATACCTCATTAGGAGGGCTAGTTTATCATGTCTCTTTTAGCCCTTACTGTAGCAAATTGGATTGTGGGTTTTTTCATGGACAAGAACCAAAGAATTTATGGTTACTTGTTGGGTGTAAGTAATATCTAAACACATTCATTATCTATGAGAAATTCTGATTTGATTATATCCTAGTTAGTAAAGTGTTTGTGGAAAGATAGTCCTTGGGAAGGAATATGATTCAAGGTTTGTTTCATTGGAGAGTTTGTAACTCTACCAAGAATTGTTGGATTATCTTGTTAGATACCTTACGAAGGCCACTAATGAGTAGATAATTGGATGGTCATTAAGACCTTGTTAAGAACAAATGTGTTTGGTTAGTTAAACCACAATCCCCTCTTCATCATATTGGTATCAAATCCATTAATGTTTCGATCAGTTTAGTATATGTTATTCACCATTGAAGAATCATTATTTCTAGAGATATCAGAGGCTAACACAATGACTAAATATCAAAATGTAGTGCTCTTATTTCAGTACTTAGCCAATGGAGAAAGTGGTATTCCAAGGACTAAAAATGTCTAAATTGTCATATGGAAAGAGCACAAGTACAATGTTGGGCATTTCTTCTTCAAGCTTATATATATATATATATATATATATATAGTATAGTATAGAAAGAAGTAGGCAAAGCACCACTCTTTTTTAGTCTTCTCCAATATGTGCCTAGAAAATTCTAGAAAATTTTGTTGGCTGAGCAAGGAATGAAAGTGATTCTTCTTTTTTTGTAATAGAGTTGTGTTGTGTTATATAATTATTTGTGTATTTTGTGTTTAAGATTATTTTATGTTCTAATAGAGCTTCAACCACATTTATTTTTCAAACAAGTCCCATAAATGTAGTTTGGGAGGGGATCAAAATAGTACTGATTTCTATCCTTTATTTGTAACAGATCGACTAATGATATGATATTCATGCATAGAATTAGTCAAGAAAGGATCAAATACAATAATGTTGAAACATGAAGGGGATCAGGTATATTATCCATTCTTCTTCTATACATATCAATGACCTAAGCTTATAATAATATTGGTCAAAGTTATAATTTTATTAGTTAATAGTGAAGCCATGCCATGGATAGACATGGCTCCACATCGTGGAGACATGTCCTTTCATGACATGTCTCCTTCATAACATACTTATACCAATTTCTCAAAGCTAAGTGAGATATCAAAATCTATTAATATTCTCTCATTTTAGTGTTTGGTGATTTTGAACTTGATTAATAATCATAACTCTAATCTTAAATGGGATCTTTAACATCGTATCAGATCCTAGTTAAAAGAAAGATCAGATTTATTTAGAGAGATATCTCTTCTATGATGGCAAGTTCTATGGAGTTTGAAATAATGTCTATTGATGTTTGTCGATACAATCTCGACTATCTTAAGATTTTTCTTCTCTTTCTCGAGACAATTACTATACTACAAAATTAGACAATAGTAGGAAAGATCATAGAGTAACCTGTGCATGGAACAGATAACAATGAGGCTGGGAAATATACCAATAGACCCTCCTATGAATCATATGTGAATTAATTAATATAAGGAACATTAAAATTTTTAGTTTTTGCTTGACAAAGAATGTAATCAATGATTCTATTCTACTATGAAGGAAGAATCAAGCTCAATCTTATTCACAAAGTCACACTCACACCATTGAGTAACCATCACTAGATAAGATGCCATTCTTGTGTGGATGCATGTTAGTTGTTGAGCTCCAAAGAAATATGACAATGTTTGTCTTCTAACACACTAAATGATGTTAGCATTGCCAAGAAAATGTTTATAATATTTTATAAAGTGTGATAGTCCTATAGCATTCTAATATTATTCTTGGCTAAGAACAATTCAATGAGGACTTCAACATCAGCCAACATTTCTAAAAACATTCATTAGTGTTACAACATTCTTATTATCAAGATGTTTAATGAGTATGGACAATAGAAAATGACTAGAATGGACTGCAAATTAAAATATTTATGTATAAATTATAAGTTAACCAAATTGTTTTGAAAGTAAAATAAAAAATTCAAATTAGTAGATATCATATATAAACCTAGCTAGAGATGTAGCCAATGAAGTTTGACTTTTGCATATTATAATTTGCAACAAGGATTATAAATTGTGAAATTATAAATGTTACCTTCATTCTCCATTGAGCGTTGCATGTCATATAGAACACATAGTATGAGTTTCTTCTAAAGGAACTGGTGTTTCCCACTATCAAAAAAATGAAACATAGGTTCAAGTACATGATTTATTGTGGTGGCCTCCTTTGCTAATTTGGACATGTTTTGAAGACAAATTAAAGACCAAACTTTAGGATCCTCTACTTACTCCTTGTAATATGATTCAATATATCACCGCACTCAAAAGAAATAATGAGAATAGTTCATGAATCAATGTATACTTTAGAATGATCTAATATCATTTGCTTCCACTATTCAAATTCTTCTTCATGTCTCCTAATTTTAAAAAAAAGTTATCAAATGCAATTAAACATGATTGTAGATAAATAGAAACTATAAAATACCTTAGAGAGGAATAATTTGAGGCAATCCCATAGTAAGCCATTATTTTGAATACTTCATACACTACAACTAGATTTCATAAATAAATGAGTTTGACTATGGCATCCTTCTGCATTGTCTCAACCAAGAAATTCAAACAACTAGTTGTCATGCAATCATAGGTTAGTGTTTAGCTTAAATACTTGGTTTCGAGAATACCTTAATATTCTCTATTAGTTAGGGCCAACCACATGAAGGTGGAAGCTAGTTTTTCCCCATCCCCACCCCCCCAATATCTAAATTCCCCATTAATATCTAAAATGCATTCATTCTATTAATAAAATGTAACATTCATGAATTATCATATGATAAAACTTAATAACACATTAGTTTCATTAGAATATTCACATTAACAATGAAACATAAGATTCATTAGAACATTCACATGAACATTCAATAGAACATAAATAAAACATCTATACACAAAAATCAATCATTATCAAATAAGTCACATAAATCAGTTACATAAGTTACATGAATCATTTCTTTTTTCTTTTTTTCTTTTTTTTGTCCTTCCCTATATTATTGCACAGGTATATCCATGTTGTCATCGATATTTCTTCACACTCATGAACATGCACTCATGGTCTTTTGCAAGGAAATTCCTCTACAATAAAAAATAAAAGGGTTAAATTTAAAAAATTAAGACTTTAAAGATTTTAAATAATATTGTAGTGCTCTTTACCTTGTCCAACCACATCATCTTGCCAATTAGCTTGGACCTCAACATGCTCATTTGGAACAACCTGTATATCCTGTGCAACTACAATACAAGATTTTTTTTAAATCCCAACACATACTATAGCTAAATTTGTATTACTACACCAAAATCAATTTAAAATTCTTACTTGTATGAAATAAAAAATTAAATAGAAAATATATACCTTGAGTACTAAGATCCACATTCAAATTGTTGCCTCCATGTTGATGTATTAGGATTGGTAGGTTGCAATCCAATGTAAATCATTAGTGGATTTATCTACAATATATATATATATATATATATACACACACACACACACACACAAGACAAATATTGAGAAATCTTAATCACTCATTTTAATACATTTATCAAATATATAATCATTGTTTCCTTACTTTAAAAAAATATAATGACTTATATTTTTGGAACTTAATATGAAATATATTTGTTGCTAAAGTATTCAATTTGAAATAAAAATCAATTGACTTATTTACCTCATCGATGGATCCAACAAAAGAATCTTGTGCATTCATTTCTTAGAGTTATTTAGCCATGATTGTATAGTCTTTTGTGTAGCCTAATTTCTTGTCCTCTTCAAATATTATTTTTTTAAACTCCATGACCTACATTTTTGCTTGGTACCATGAATTTTTTTTGTAATCAATCTCATCAACACCAAATTATTTACAATTTATAACTATTTTCATATAATCTTTCATTTACTTATACTTACCACTCATGCATAAAGTTTTGAATATCCAGCCGAGTCAAGCTTGTACTGCTAATGCTTCTATTTTCTTGCGTCGGTTGCCTTTGATGTGTCAAGCAACCTATGTGAAGTTTGAAATATGTTAGATCATGTAAGTCATAAGAGTAATAATTACATCATTTTATTCTTAATATCTCATGCCCAAAATACAGGGCAAAAACACGCCAACCATTTTTTTTTTAAAGTTAATTAATCTACCATAACATACTAATACTTTATCTAGATATTATCATAGCTCATTTATAACTAATTAAAATAGCTATATTTATAATGTCTAACTCATTATCTAAATAGATCGACTCATCATGATACATTACCTAGTCAACTTAAGTTATAACATTTCCAAATTTACTAACCTCCCTCTAGGTTGAAAATTAAAATACCCAATACCCCAATTTCTATAATAGTTGCAAAACTAAAAATAAAAAAATAAAATTTAAATCCCAACAAAAGGTTACTAACAAAAAATTTCCAACTAATAATTTCTCCATCTTACCCTTCACTTAACTTCTAAGAATGTTATCTAACAATAACCATATTTGAACATTCATTATTAAATCGATTTCGACATTTTTTTTGTAATACAATAATTCCTATACTTAACATACCACTTTTATTTTCTAATTTAGTGCTTAAGTATTCAAAATGAAACAACACTTATCACTTACTTAAATAGGTTTAAATAACTAAAGCAAAATGATACCCATTAAATCTCTAAACTTAATCCAATAACAATCATATCTTAAACATGTAACAAAACAATTAAGAAAACCAAAATTATACCTTGCTATATTTGTATTTATTAAAACTAATGTTAAACCTAACAATCAATTATATCAATGAAGCTTCCACTTAAAATTTGAAAACAATAATAATTATATTTAATTATTGTCTAACCACTTTAAACTTTAATTAAATTCTAATATTTAAATTTAACACAAACTACTAACATTAAGTCTTAAATACATATCCTAACATCTAACTTAAATGACAAATCTTTACACTACTTACTAAATCTTAAATCCTTTTTAATTAACACTAATTGCTACATTATATTAAAAAAAAAAATTAAAACTAACTAATACTAACTTAACATCTAACAAAATAACTAAACTACATTAACACTCACCTCTAACCTTACCCCCTTAATAACATCTAACATTTAGCAACTAACTAAGCCCCTTTATCTCTAACTAGCCTAAACCTTACCTATCTAACATTACACTAAACTTTAACTAAACAAACATGTAACAACATTTTAATTAATATAATTACTAACTTAGCTAAATCTTAAAATTACTTACTAGTACTAACCATTTTAATTTTACAAAATTAACTAATAATCTAACTACCTTAACTAGCATGCCACTACTCTTAACTACCCCTAAGCCTACCTTCCACTTGGCAAGTGGACCAGCCACTTGCTTGGGAATTTCCCCAAGGTGCCCTCACACTGACCCATGCAATTAGTATGTTGCCCAAGGCATCATGACCTCCTTTTCAACAAGGCATGTTGGGTAAGTCAGGGGGCAAAAGTTTTTATGTTTAAATCTTGCATAAATTAAAGGGTTTTCACACCACCCTCTTTCCATCACTTCTTTAGTGATGTGTTTCCCCAAGTCAACATGTCATTCTTCATGGGGATTGATGTAATGTGCCCACCTTTGGGAGAGGAGGAAGTGGGCTGATGTCACACCCAAATGAGAGTTATCCAATAAAGTTTTCTTGGTGAAACATATGATAAGGTAGAATAGTAGATATTTTAGATTATTATTTTTTGTTTATTTAATTTTATGATATTAATTAATTTTAAGCAAGGGATTTTAAAAGAGGATCTAAACAAAATATTCCCTATTATCACAAAGATTTTTTTTTTCTTCATACAAATTCCAGAGGACTTATTTTCTCTAAAGACGTAAAAACTTTTTCCAAGTCTATTTTTTTTCTAAGTTTAAATTTTTTCTAAGTTATTTAATTTACCAAGGGGAATGCTATTTTTTTGTGTCCTTTATTCTCTCTAAGTATTTAATTGAATTAATTTTTTAAATTTTTTTTAAAGATCCACTTAGTTAACCAAAGGGGACATTTTTTTTTTCTAAAGTTGATTATAGCATTGGGTTTAACATTTGTTTAAACAATGATGTAAGATTATTTTACTTTCTAATAATCACAAAAATACAATGAAGTCCCATTCATAACATCAAATTTTCTTAACATATTTTGAACCTAAATTGCATAATTTAATATATATCATTATTTTATCTAATTAACCTTAATCAAATGAATACAATTTTGAAACATAAGAATGTTGCAAGAAGAGTGAAACATCATTTTATCCATTTTTGGATACATACATACATATAAATGAATTACAAGAGAAACTCATATAAAAGAATACTACTCATTTTTATTTTATTGAACCACTTGATTCAAAGGCTCCATCAGGAAAGAACTAGGAAGAAAACTTGACATTGTAGCCATTTCCACAATAAGTTTTTAAAAAATAACATTTTTACATAGGATTACTATCCTGAGAAGAAATCTCCCAACATATTTGAATTTCAATAACAATTCTAAATTTCCTTCTTGGCTCCACAATAGGGAAACCATTACGAAGTCTGCAACACATCAAGGTGATCATGGAGAGAACAAAAATTGACTGGGAGGCAACCAATCTTTACATGAAGATAATTTCAAACATTCACTCCCATCTAGATTTGTACAATAGGTTCATCATTGAACCAGACTAGGGAGAAGGTAGATTTTTCCAATAGGAGATGTCAACCACAACACCATAATAGGTGCCCTTTCAGGGCTATAATCACAAGAACTTTCATTCTTCCATTTCTTAAATTCCAAAACTCTAAACATGGTTTGTGCTGATGAGTAGGGGCCCATAACACCCTACTCTCTCTCTCTCCTCACCCTGAGGAGAGACTCTACACTATTGGAGCCCAACTAAAGACCTCCCCTCGTACATGGCCACTTTTACCTTATCCAAGGGTGAGTAATGCCAATACAACCCATACAATCCCTTCACAAATCAAAGCAAAATACTAAGGAAAAACATTTAAGAAAAACCCATTTTAATCCCTCCCAAGCATATTCATCAAACACATGAACATACATATGCAAGAAAACTACTTAAGCATGAAACACAACATGAACAAAATGAGCTTGAGGGATTCCTACCTTCACAATAAGGTTATCACAACTAAACAATTTGAGATGAGCTTCCCTTCCTTTTTTCCTTCTCCTTCAATCCTGAATTGTTCTCTAAAATTAGAGGTTGGGTGAACACTCATTCTCTCTCAAATTTGCCTCTAAATAAGATACTAACTCAACCACCTTCAAAATATAATAACTCCCCCACATGCCTAAGGTTCTAGAGACTTCTAACTCAACTTTTCATAAGGCTAACCTCAAGGTGGAGTATAACTTATCCAACTCATGGTGAAATATTCAATTTTCGCAATAAAACAAAAATGAGATATTTGGGTGACCATACAAGTCAACAAAAGGGGCTAAAGGGGTGGAAAATTCTCCCAACCCATACCCATACCCCTTAGGTACATAGTTTTCATGATTTTTAGCCTCTAGGACTATTTAGGGACCTATCAAAAAGTTTGAATATTTGGACTTCCTAACAACCCTCAAAAATGCAAATTAAACATTTATCTTGATTAGGGTAATTAATCTCAATTACTAATTGATTAGTAAAAAGGTCACTAACCTAGTCCAACTTAGATCTTTAGGTTACTCAGTTAATCCTAACTATCATGCTAAAATGCATATACAAGTCATGAGTGTCAAACAACAATATAAAATCACTATTAAAAAATATTAACACTTAATAATTATAGAATGATGCAAACATTTAATTCACAATATAAATAAAATATGAAACAATAGGGTTTGCATCTTTTATTAGACTCAACTCTGATTTTCACAAACTATACATAGGGTGAAGTTCTGATTCTTTGTCAAATTTCTCAGCTAATAATCTTACACACTCACTTTACATGTTAGTAGCTCAAGAAAAATCATATATATATATATATATATATATATATATATATATATATATATATATATATATATATATATATATATATATATATATATAACTCATCTATATAGTCACATAAATCAAAAAATAAATCTTTCATATAAATATATGTTTATCTCATTTATCAACTCCTTACTGCTCTTCTACCTTGATGTTGGTTGACAGAGTGTGATCCAAAATGTTGGCTCTAAAAATACACACACAATCAAAATCCAAAAATCACAAGATTAGTACTATGGATTGTGGAAATGCATTTACAATTATCATAAACATCATCAATAAAGCATACTAAAATATCTGAATGCATATAACCTAATCATTAAGGTACCATAATCAACATCATCATCATAAGGTGAAACACCTTGTATTATTGTTAGTGAAAATTTAATGTTTAACCAGTCAAGATAATGTAGTAGTTCTTGAATCACTACATTTAAAAAAAATAAATTTATTAGCTGATCTTAGTTTCTATTAGGACATTAAACCATAAAAAATTACTTCATATCCATTTTAATATCCTATAATGGATTTAATAGAGAAATTCATATTTGATAAGTACATGTGGGGAGGGACCTTACATAATATTATGACATACCTTATTTCTTTTGGTGGCACCAGTTTTCCATCATCTCTTGCTTTTATCTCAGTGACATCCTTTATAAGATTATCCTACTCAATAATGGGAATGTAGGGGGGGTGTTGATAACAAGGATTTTTATCTTTTTCATTTGGGTCCTATAGTTGAACCTAATATACTTCAAAGATTAACCTTCTTTCTCAAGGAGCCCAAGTCTTTGAAAGTTGTTGGGTCCAAAAAGTGATGTCACAACATCAATAATTTGTTCCTTTAACTTGTTCGCTTGCAAACTCCACCTTTTAAGAAAAGAAAAAAATTGTTAGATTCATAAATGAATTGAAGCTACCTTTTAATTTACTTGAAGAAATTTATCAAATTAAGGAAACATGATCTAGCAATAAAATCAAAATATGATACCATTTGCATATGGTTGACCCAAATATAGAAATACATTCATCATTAACTTTTTCATAAAATATATTATTCCCTGCAAAATAATAATGTGATTAGTAGTTATTGCAAGGAACTACACAAGAGGTTAGTGCATTTGATTATGAGTATAAAATTGTATAATAGAAGAAAGGATCAAATATTTAAAGTACTTGGAAATTGGGGTACTTTTAGGGGAAGACTATCTTCACTTCTAATCAGAAATTGATCAAAATTATTTAATGTTCTTGTACATCTAACACAAGAACACCTAGGAAGGTCCTTATTGCCTCCTACATAAAATGAATCCAATATTACAAAATGCTCCCTAAGAAATAATAGTTCAAGTGAAATAAACACATCAAAAATGAGAGTGAAAAAGAGGAATCAACATACCAATAGGTGGTACCACTACATTTGTCATCGAGCTGTGTGTTGCTGAATTTACAGTTGACAGTACCTCTTTAGTTCTATTCCTTGTAGCAAGTAGTATAGTGAACACAAGATCAATGGTAGGAACTAAAAAATGAGATTGTTAGAGCACAATGAAACAAGATTGTTAGAGCTATTGAAAAATATATTTTTTGAGAAAAACACAAGTGTAGGACAGAACACACAATGTACTTGAACTATCTGAAGTATCATCCTCTAGGGGATCACCCCTTAAAATCCTTGCCATCCTCTAAAAAAATAATGCATGCATTTTATTTAATGACGTAAATAAAATATTATACTATAAAAACCATTATTGAACTTGTCATGCCCAAAATATAAAAGGTAAAACACAACCAATTTTTTTTTGAAAGGTGCTCTAAAGGATAGCATGAAACAACCTATACTATGTTATGAATATCCTATCGAACTATGGCGTGATAGAAATATAACAATTCATGTATCCTCAAGAACATTATAAAATTTTCTCATTGAGTTTGGACAAGATTTTTTTTTTTGTTATTTTTTGATGATGTGGGAGGATTTGTTTTTGTTCAAAATTTTTGACTTCAAGTTTCCATGGGAGGCCAATTTGTTTCTTATTATTAATTGAAAATCTAGGTTATGACATAATAGTTAGGTGATGTTATCATATTAGAATTTCACACCCTATCCTTGAATTGAGGCATTACATATGAAAATGTGAAGCACAAATTGTGCATCAATGTTGTTGTAATGCTTCCATAATTGTGATGGTGCAGATGTCTTATAATTGTCATGAGCCCAAATTTAAGGATATATGAATATTTGAATAATATATTATACAATGATAATAATTAAGAATAATAATGAATAGATAATAATAAATATTATAATTATATTATGAAACCAAAGAAGATTATAATATATTCACATTTGAATATATATGATATTAATAACTAATGATAATTATAATAAATTGATTAATAAATTAATCAATATAATATTAAGGATACAAGAATTAATATAAATACAATATTATATATATATAATAAATAAGGATGATAACAATGGTGAAAACATTATTATGTTATATAAATAGCTTATATTATCCATAATCCTAAGGATACACTACAAATAAAGAAATTTAATAATTAATAAATGTTATAATATATATTGTAAATATATGTTAATTAATAGCTATTAAACCTTAACCATAACAACTACTTAATTGAAGAGATGCAACCTTTCACGACTATTCACTAGTAATAATATATATAAATAGAAGAACAAATGATAGAGAAAGACATATCAGATATGAATTATGATGAAGGCTTAGGGGAATAAAGAAACAAATCAGATGAAAATATAATGGAAACCATACAAATTGGAGAAGAACTGTAAATGTCCTAAACGAGACATTACAAGTGGTATCAGAGCCTGGATCTTGCCATCCTATAAAGAATATATCTTATGATAAATTATGGCACATAACGAAATTATAGCAACTTGGATTCATGTGCTTCCTTAGGCTGAGAGTAGGGCTATTGAGTATACTCACATTCAACATAATTGTGGAGTATATTAACATTATTCTTAGTCTATCGATGAAGCTACTATCCCTGATTAGGGTTAAGGGAAGCCTTTGTGGAAACCCAATTCTCCTTCAAGCCTTTCAATATCTTTTTGAAACTAAGCAACAATTCCATAGCATCCAAGGATGAGATCGCTCTCCCGGGCATTAGCATCATAAATGATAGACTCCATGGCCTCACTTTTCTCTGTGTCTTTTGCTTGTTTGAGTAGGCATAAATTGTTGCTCACTCCATAGAGATTTAACACATTTTTGAATTGTTTGGGTTTTTCAGCGGGGAAATAGGACAATAGCGAGCACTCTGAATGAAATTTCCTTCTCTGGTGTTTGTAGCTCGTGCATGACCGCCCCATGCCTCCTTTCTCATTAGACCTAAATTAACCCAAGGCTAAGTTAATCCATATCTTCCCTACTCGTTGAATAAACAACAAAATACTGCATTTCAGTTTAAGAGACTATACTAATTTTTTAAAAAAACCCAAATTCTGAAAGATTGAATCCAATCAGAAGGCAAGAAATGCACTTTCATTCCTGATAACAACATTGCAGAATGGCTATTTAGCTTTGGCTTTACAACTTAATTTTGTAAATCTAGTGAATTCAATTTATAGCATTTTAACACCAAATGTATTACAAAAGTCCTTATTTATGGAGCACGCAATGATTCTACCAAACTGTAGACACAATTCAGTGGAACAAGCAACTTGCTACAATGTCTCAATTATTGAGATGCATTAAGAACCTTGATGCACCTAGTGTTTTACCTTTCACTTGCAGCGTAATGGAGAACAAGGACAAAGAGTGAATATACGGAACATCCCATTGAAGAAGATCGAATTCTAATCACCGTGGATAGGGAGTGCAATAGCTATCCAGAAGGAGACAATCTAGGTGGAGGCCACGTTAGACTATGGAGGGATGCCTTTGGAACATGCAAGGTGGAATTACATTGCACACTGCATTACATTGACAAACTCATCATCGCTGATGTGATAGGTGTTACATAATAGTTTCCTTGCAAACATAATCTTCATTGATACATCAGACCTGACATATCTAGCATATGACATTACCAAGTCACAAGAGCATAAAGCGAGATATGCAATGAAGATAATAGAGCACATCCTATATTGTGAATGAGAGATGAGATATTTTGAAGACCGAAACACATAAAACATTCACAAGGAAGGCATGTGGATCCCACATTGAAGATATATACTAAATTGGAAAGATGATCCAGATAGATTTTGCCAAAATATAAGATAACATATTAAAAGGGTAACTCATAGGAAGGGAGCTAACGTGGAGTATACAAGAAAGATCGACCATAAACAATAAATGAACTGCATGGAGAAATAACCACGTTATCTTGCAAAGGGAAAGTTTACCAATAAAATTATATAGAAAGGAAGGAAATTAATGATGTGAGTTCCCAATCTTCATATGATGTAGATTAATGTTTGGCGAAACCTACTTGATGAAGTAATGTTAAATATGGAGAGACATCCAACACACTCCAAGAAATAAAATTTCCAAATTAAATAAGGAACTTTGATGATGACTATTACGTACTTTCAAACTGATACTCCATTATGGAAAGGTAAGGAGGTAAGTTATATATCTTCTTCATATATTTTTATTGTATGAAAATTGTTAACACAAGATAAAATTATTAGCATCCTTTTGATTATTGAAATATTTTATTGGTAATGAATATTGAATAATTTAACACCTCTTATCAATATTCTGATTGAATAGTTATAATAAAATGAGATTGATTTTCAAGTTGATAGGAAATAATCAATTTATTATTATTCTTATCAAATATGATAATTATGATTTAGGGATTTCAAGTATATTTCCTATGGAGTCTACAATCAAGGAAGGTCTATAAGACACCTTATTGTAGTACTAGTTAAGGGAAAGACTATATAGAAACCCTGCCATATTTAACTTTCCTATGGGGTATACAATTAAGGGAGGTCTGTTAAGACACTTTATTGTAGCATCAGTTAAGGGAAAGACCATATTTAACTTTCCTATGGGGTCTACAATTAAGGGAGGTCTGTTAAGACACCTTATTGTAGTATCAGTTAAGGGAAAGACCATATTTAACTTTCCTATGGGGTCTACAATTAAGGGAGGTTTCTTAAGACACCTTATTATAGTATCAGTTAAGGGAAAGGCCATATTTAACTTTCTTATGGGGTCTACAATTAAGGTAGGTCTATGAAGACACCTTATTGTAGTATTAGTTAAGGGAAAGGCCGTATTTAACTTTCCTATGGGGTCTGCAATTAAGTAGGTCTATTAAGACACCTTATTGTAGTATCAGTTAAGGGAAAGGTCGTATTTAACTTTCCTATGGGGTCTGCAATTAAGGGAGGTCTGTTAAGACACCTTATTGTAGATCAGTTAAGGGAAAGGCCATATTTAACTTTCCTATGGGATCTGCAATTAAGGGAGGCCTGTTAAGACACCTTATTGTAGTATCAATTAAGGGAAAGGCCATATTTAACTTTCCTATGGAGTCTACAATTAAGGAAGGTCTGTTAAGACACCTTATTGTAGTACTAGTTAAGGGAAAGACTATAAGGGCATCTATCCTTCCTATGGAGTCTACAATCAGGGAAGAGTTGCTATGATACCCTATTGTAGTACTAGTTAAGGGGAAGATAGTAAGGGAATCCTACCACTTTCCTATGGAGTTTGCAATCAGGGGAGAACACCCTATTGTAATACTAGTTAAGGGGAAGATAGTAAGGGCACCCTATCAACTTTCCTATGGAGTCTTCAATCAAGGGAGAGAAATTAGGACACCCTATTGTAATGCTAGTTAAGGGAAAGATAGTAATGACTACTTTTCACAAGAACCTTTCTAGCCAAACAAACAATCCACTAAGTAGACCACCTCGTGTAGATGCCTAACACCTACCACCGAGGCCAAGGGGGCCAAAGTTTCGCTCTTGGGCTTAGCATGGAATTGGCTTGGATAAACTTAATATCATTCAAATTTCTTTGAAGTTTATATATATGTATGTACTGATGCTTACTTTGTGGTTGCAGGGTTTATAAGCCTAACGAAGAAGTACAATCATTGTACATTTTAGGATCTAATCAAGGTTACGTATGATGTGTCTACATCATGTCTACTTCATGTCTTCATGCATCAATGTGTATGATTCGTGTTTTATTTGTGTCTTCATACATTCATATGTATACTTTGCATTCAAATGCATACTTCATGTGTGGCTCTTTATAGAATAGAATGAAGTAATCTTATAAGTAAAAATTTGAATGGGATCTAGTAGTCAATTTTGTTATATAAGGTGAAATAAATATGAAAATGATTATTGCTTGAGGACAAGAAAATTCAAGAGGGGCAGACTTGTAATGAGCCCAAATTTAAGGATATATGAATATTTGAATAACATATTATACAATGATAATAATTAAGACTAATAATGAATAGATAATAAAAAATATTATAATTATATTATGAAACCAAAGAAGATTATAATATATTCACATTTGAATATATATGATATTAATAACTAATGATAATTATAATAAATTGATTAATAAATTAATCAATATAATATTAAGGATACAAGAATTAATATAAATGCAATACTATATATATATATAATAAATAAGGATGATAATAATGGTGACAACATTATTATGTTATATTAATAGCTTATATTATCCATAATCTTAAGGATACACTACAAATAAAGAAATTTAATAATTAATAAATGTTATAATATATATTGTAAATATATGTTAATTAATAGCTTTTAAACCTTAACCATAACAACTAGTTAATTGAAGAGATGCAACCTTTCATGACTATTCACTAGTAATAATATATATAAATAGAAGAACAAATGATAGAGAAAGACATATCAGATATGAATTATGATGAAGGCTTAGGGGTAAAAAGAAACAAATTAGATGAAAATATAATGAAAACCATACAAATTGGAGAAGAACTGTAAATGTCCTAAACGGGACTTTAAAATAATTGCTCTAGGTAAATAACTGTAACTCATTACATTTCATGTCCAAAACTATTCTAGTTATTATGATATGGTAGGACCATTTTAATTCATTTGTTATGTTTTATCCTTATTAACCTCAATCATATTGATGGCTTACTAGCTATGTATTACTAACTAGACTATTAGATTAATCATCAACTATGTTTTATTATTTTTTATTTTCTATTACTTAGTCATACCAATTTTAATGAGTTCTTTGACATTGTTATTACATTAAGTTCCTAACTACTTCTGTACCATTAATTGGACTATTGACAATGTATTTATCTATGTACTATTTTATTATTATTATTTTAATTTCTCTAAGATCTTGTTATTTATTGTCAACTCTTTAGTATTGATTAACACCTAAACTTGATTATTCGAAAGTCAATACATTAAGTTTATATCCTAAGGATCATACCATTATCAATTAATAGGTTAAATTATTTAAAAAAATATAAGAGCTCCAAATAGACATTACAAATTTGTTTTCTAATTCACTCCCTTCATATTACCTTACTACTTTACTATGATAAATTGATGGTTAAAAGAAAATAACCAAATACCACAAAATAGCTTAACCCTATATTTAATTAAATCCCTCTTTACCACCTACTAACTACTCACCTCCTAACCCTTTAGTTACATGATTAAGTATCTTATATGTACTAGTCTAATCCAAAATACAACCAAACCATTAAATTTCTAACACACCACAACCCCATGCATCCACAACATAAATCCACCCTTAGCACCACACTTAACCCATACAAAGAAAACAACCCTTATCCTAACCAAGAGCCTAGTTACACTTCCAATTATTCCTTACATTTTCCTACCATATATTTTAACTTACCACCTACACCTTCCTTATCCCACCTAAGACTTTACATTTCCCCAAGATATTAATACTGATCCCCATAAAATGCCATAAACTTCCCCTTCCCTCAAAAAAAGTGCTAGCTCTAATTGTCCTGTCCTATGTCACCTCTTCCTAAAGCACCTAGGTTCTAGGGAGGTGCACTTCCTTGTTCCAATAGAGGCTCAATGCGAGGAAATAAAAAATGAGATTATTAGAGAACAATAAAACAAGATTGTTAGAGCTACTAAAAATATATATTTTGAGAAAAACACACGTGTAAGATAGAACACACGATGTACTTGAACTATTTGAAGTATCATCCTCTAAGGGATTGCCCCTTAAAATCCTTTCCATCCTATGAAAAAATAACACATGCATTTTATTTAATAACATAAATAAAAGATTATACTATAACAATCATTATTAAAATTTTGTTATAATTAAAAAACTACATTAATACTTACTATATATGTGTGAACTAGGGTCACCAACCTATCAATCATATCTTGTGTTGTCAGAGTCTGAGGTTGAGTTAATGCCATTTGCAATAATTTTTTTCCTATACAATTAATCAAATTTTTGAATGAAACCACAAGATTAGGGGCTAAATCAAAATCAATAGTAAATTTAGCCAGCTCATCATGGCTCAACTCCTCATCCTTGTGGACTACATTTTCCTTTCCCTTGTCCTAATCAAAACTCATTGTGAGAGCAATATTATTAGCTCTATATTTAAAATCAATCCAAAATAGTAGTGAAGAATAAAAAAACATAATAAAAAATATGCATTAACATATTTCTTGTATCTAATTTGTATAACAACAATGAGCTTTACTTGTCAGGAAGAAGAAGAATCATTTCTTTGCATATCCTATGGTTGTTGATCAATACTATAGCCCTACATTTCAAAAGAAAAATCATTCAGACATGTCAAAACATATGTGTTATTATTCTACGTTAGCAAAAAATATACAAATTTAATGGTGTGTTTATCTTCCTTGGTTGGAGCTGATTTTAAATGTGCATAGTATGTACCACCTCACCCATGATAGTGTCTTTGTTTGTATCTATGTGATTCATATTGTAATCAATAATAAGCTCTTTGCCTCCATGTATTGATTTGGTTGCACATGCAAATACACAATTTTCCTCATGTGCCTCAAATATGCAATTGGGTAACTTCTTAGTTGACATAGGTTGTGTACTATATATTCCCCGATGTTTTGGCCTTCCATCAATGTATATAGCTACTATTTTACTTTCTTCACTAACTTTTTTTTGTATATAATTTTTCGTGAATGCATACCTACACATACTTTTTTATATCTAACAATTTGTATCCAACTACTATAATTATAGTATGGTCTGACATACTCCATCAATTCAACAACCTTTTTGTAAGAGATCTTTATGCCATTCATGGTAAATAGGCCCAATCCATGTAATGTGGATGGTTCTATCTGATATATCCTCTCTCCAACACAAAAATTAGTGTTTATTGGAGGAAGTTCATTGGGGGCCCAATATTTATTTAGATGGTTGTACCTAAAGGTTACATCAAAGTTTCCTTTACTATCATCATCATAAGAACATGACCCCACTTGAGAAAGGAAAAATTTCATGCATTTATTGAATTTCTTTATGATATTTTGACCTCAATTCAATCTCCTTGATATAGACATACTAAATGTCTCACTTTCTTCTTCCATTCCTATATTTTCATTGCTTGAGGAAGACAAATCTAATAAATACCTATTCGCTAGTACTTAGGCTCCACAAAATAAGAGAGATAGGTGGAAATGAGAGAGATATTTTACAAATGATAAAAGACATTAATCTCTATAGGGTATACTAACTTATACCTAATGATCTGTGGGACTATGTGGGATGCTCATGAAATGGATTCATGTTTCTACAATAGTAAATCAATTGTCTTATGTTAGCTAAAAATTCATGATATATATACTCAAAACTACATTGAATATTAGTATCACATATGAATTATACATAGTAAAAGGTTATAATCCTCCTCCTCCTCCTCATCATCATCATCATCATAATCATCATTGTGATCAATAGAAGCATCATCATCTTGATTAATGTGTCTATCTACAAAAATATTGGACATATTGTACTTAATGTTTATATCTGCATGTATAGTTTTGAAAGAAAAATTTAGCATAATTAATGTGTATATCTGCAAAAATATTGGATATGTTGTACTTAATGTTTATATCTACACATATGGTTTTGAAACAAAAATTTGGCGTAATTAATGTGTATATTTGCAAAATATTGGACAAGTTGTACTTAATGTTTATATCTACAGATGTGGTTTTGAAAGAAAAATTAGGTGTATTAATGCCTCTTCATTTTGATTTTGTTCATGGCAAGCCCATCAATGGTAATAGAAAACATGAACACATTTTGTAAGAGTTTACAATTGTTCAACAAAATTAATATTTTACAAGAAAATACACCTAAAGAATTGTTAGCTCAAAAGAAAGAACATGGTGTTGATATTAGATCTACCTTGCTAACTCCTAATGGGTTGGAATATTATTATTTTTCCCCATCATATTCACTTTGATAGCCATGTTAGGGAGGTGATCTCACCTAGTTCATCCTCATGACTTTGAAGTCCTTAATCATGATCTTGGGTGCTCAAATTAATGTCCAAGACATTTTCACCTTAAGGTCCTATTTGATCATTATTTAAAAGGGCCTCAATGTCAACCAAAAAATATCTCTCAATGTGTTTAGAGGTCTTGAGGTAACGTCACTCAACTCTTCACTAAAGTTATTCTTCAACATCCTTGGCTTCCATTGTTGGGCCAGTGTATAGAGCCTTTATATCCAACCATTTGTTATAAGTTGGGGAATGCACTTCAAGCTTGGCATGAAAGTGATGCATCTGCATATGCAATTTTATCACCTTGAAAAACTCTATTTGATCTTGCTAGCTGGGAACAACTAATTGTTCAAATTATTTTAACTTAAAAATTATTTCTACATCTTCAACTAACCTAAATCCTTGCTTCTCATAGCTATATTGTCTCTCTATTGTTATATGTTGTAGAATAGATTTTCAATTTCTTTCTCCATGTTTTTATGATGCACAAAAAAGCCTATATCATCTTAGGATAATACTAAGGAAAGTGGTTGCAAATATATTAATTAAAAAAATCATAAAGGAGTTCAATTAAATAAATAATTTGTGTCCGATGCTATTTAATGAAATACTTAACTGACCAATCATCATATACTTCTAACAATCAAAGTATGCACAAAGTAAGATGTTGGTGCATTAAATTTCAGCAAAAATAAGAGGGAAAAAAATTCAAATAAAGAGTTATAGTCCTCTAAAAAGTCATAATATGCAATATGAATTACAATGAAGAGATAACTCAAACTAAATTTATAGTATAATAGAGCTATATATGCAAGTTAGAAGTGCATGATATGCACAATTTATAAACTAGAGCCCAACTAGACTAGAATATTATAAATTTAGGCTTGATTAAGTGAACTTAATTTAGAGCATGAATGTAGAAGCATGTTCTTGATTATGTATAAAAATGTCTATGATTATATTCTTGAACATGTAGGCAATTAGTTAATGCAAAATTCCAAACTCTCTAACCATGAAATGCATGAATAGGTCCTAACAAAAAAATACCTTATTAAGTACCCTTGGATAATGAAAGCCTCTCAAAGTGAAGAAAAAGGAGCAAAACTAAATGGTCAAAAAACCCTCTCCAAAAGTGAGAGATGTAACTATATGAAATATAAAATAAAGGGAGGACTTAACAAGACCCCTCAAAGACAAATTTCTTCATTGAAATAATCAAATACAACTAAATGTAGCATGGAGATTCCAAAGGCTTTACAAAGATGCTTACAACTTGTTCCTCTATCAATGTGTACTCCAAGTGGAGAATATCATCTTGAATCAATGGTTAAATATAGTGAACATGTGAATTTCAATACACTTAATCCTATGATGATCCACTAGATTTCACAAAATGTGAATAGCACTCTAATTACCACACAAAAGAATAATGAGACCATTAGGAGGAAAGAGAAATTCTATCATTAACCAATTAAGCCACAAGACCATTTGACAATTAAGAATTGTTGTTCTGTACTTATCCTTTGTAGATGATAATACAACTAGAGATTAGTTCTTGAAAAAAAATGCAATAAGGCCTAAACCAAGATAATTAAATAAATCAAAGCTAGAATAAGACTTCCAATCATCAGAATCACAAACCCTTCTAAATATTTGAGGCCAATGATGCAAGAGTCACTTGCTGAATAATATGTACCTCAAAATACATTTGATAGTTTGTCACCGACTCATGTGGGTGATGAGAAAAGTGAGTATGTAAAGTTCAACCATAAAATAAATATTAGGACAAGTATGTGTTAGGTATAAAAGATTTCGAAATGAAATATCAACTAATAAAGAAGTACTATTGGTATTCAAAAGAATACCTAGTTGAAAGAGTGTGGTAGTAGGCTTGAGATCAAGCATGCCAAACCTTTGAAAGAATGTCACTTTTTTTGACAAATGAAAATCACATGGAAATATTGAACAACCTCAATCCTAAGGAAATAATATAGATGCCCAAGATCTCTCATGTCAAAAATCTCCATCAATGTTCACTAAACAATTTGAATCATAAAGTGAGATCTGTTTGTAAGGACCAAATCATCTACATATAATACCAAGATAAAATTATATCCCTCTTCTTATTGAGTGTAAACTATGAGATTGTAATGACAATGAGTGAAACTAGAAGAGAGAGAAAAAGAGATCATCTTCTCCTACCAAGCCCCACAAACTTTCTTGAGGCTATTTAATTAATGTTGGATACTACAAGAAACATAGAATTCCTAAAAAACTCCCTATAGTTGATCCATATAGATCTCCTCATGAATATTTCTATGCAAAAATGCACTCTCTACATCTATTTGGAAAATTCACCATCTCTATGATGTTATTGTACAACAAGTAAAATGATGTAGAGGCCAACATTATGGAATATGTATGTAGTTGGATCATTTTTTGTAAAGCGGATTTTTCATTTTATTGTACTTAATCTAATGATTGTTCTATAGGAATTGGTAATCAACCCAACTAATCAACAACTAGACCACATTAATTGGGCTATGACTTGTTTCTTTCTAAAAATATCTGCTATAATATGCTTTTGTAAAATTTCTTGTGAACTCTGCCCATTTTTTGTGGTTTATATTATTTTTGTGCAGGATCTTGAGGTAGTTCACTTAGTATAGGTTGAGCGAGTTTTATTGTTTTATTGTTTGGATTCTAGAATATGTATCCAGTTGGATCATTTTTGTTAAAGATGATTGTGCATTTTATTGTACCTAATCTGATGATAGTTCTACAAGCATTTGTAATCAACCCAAGTAATAAAAAACTGGACCAATTTAATTAGGTTATGACTTGTTTCTTTCTAAAAATATATTCTATGATATGTTTTTGTAAAATTTCTTGTGAACTCTACCCATTTTTTGTGGTTTGCATTATTTTTGTACAAGATCTTGAGGTAAGTCACTTAGCACAGGTTGAGTGTGTTTTATTATTTCATTAGTTGGATTCTAGGATATGTATGTAGTTGGATCATTTTTGGTAAAGTGGATTGTTCATTTTATTGTACCTAATTTGATGACAGTTCTATAGGAAATTGTAATCAATCCAACTAATTGGCAACTAGACCCTTTTAACTAGGTTATGGCTTGTTTCTTTATAAAAATATCTATTTTGATATGTATTTGTAAAATTTCTTCTGAACTCTACCTATTTTTCATGGTTAGCATTATTTTTGTACAAGATCTTAAGGTAAATCACTTAGCATCTGTTGAGTGAGTTTTATTGTTTTATTATTTGTGATAGAGTAAATAATTAATTATTAATTATTTATTCTATTTACTTAAGCTCACTTAGGTTAATGCATTTATTTAATACTTAGTATTTAATGCATGTAGTGGTTAGTTGTTGACAACATGGGAGTTTGTTCCCTTCTAGCATGTTTCACCTTTTGTGGATATGTGCTGAGTTGTCATCTTGTCTTCTACCACCTTCCAGCTTGTTCTACAAGCTTCCATGAGCTCTTTATAAGTGGGCTCTCTCTCTTTGTATTTTTATCACATTATCACATTTTTTCTCATTGTAAATACATTTTCATTGTGTTTGCATACTTGTGGCCTCTCATGTCTGTTTAGGGTTTTTTCCTTGCTCCATGCTCTTCCTCTCCTTGGCTTCTCTTTGATAGGTTCTCGCATGCAGGTGATCTTGGGCATCTTCGGAGTTGGCTTTCTTCAACTCCAACATGGTATTAGAGCCTTCATGCTGCTTCTTGGTTGAAAAATTTTTGAATTCATGATTTGAAGTCACAAACCCTAGTTTGTTTGTGCATTTTTTCTTCAAATCAAAGGATCAGCAATTTTTTGGAGCATTTTGGGACCAAACAGACATCACCATTGGAACTGGAAGGCTGTTTGCAGTCAGGATTCATATAAAGCTTGTCAATTTTGGAGATAGAGCTCTAGGAGGCAAAAAAAAATTTTTTACTCTAGGCACTTCCATATGGACTGTACGGACGATTTGCAGTTTTAAAAGTTAAAAAAAGGAGCATAGGTCGTGCTACCACAGCACCGCCCAGTGGCCACTGAGGAGCCACCTACGCCCCGCTTACAGGTAGCCACAAAAGGGTTGCGCCGCCCCTGCTATGCCTGGCCTCCAACACCACCCGCAAGATAATGCCTCTAGCGGCGCCTCTAAACTGCACTGCTTCTGCTCGGTGGTTTTGCAATTTTAGCACCACTCATGCTAGTTTCCTCAGCCTAGTCTCTGCTCCGCTGACTCAGCAAAACCCGCTACGTGGCATTTTTTAATTCGGTAATTTTTTTTCCGCGTTAGCATTTTAATAGCATAGTTAGCATATCTACATGTGACATGTGGCAAGGGTGCCACGTGGCACATTGCCACGTGGTCCCTGCCACGTCAGCACCTGCCACATGGCATCCACGTGGCACTGCCACGTGGCACTCTTTTTTTCTGCGATGGCGGTTTAGCCATCAAATTTAATAGCCTATTCTGTTGACATCAGTATGACATTAGTGTTGCATCAGTAGACCCTGCTTTGCACCTCTCCTGATTCACTTTTGGACCTACCTTTAGTTTTTTGGCCATAACATTTGCATACGAAGGTATTTTTCTGATTCGAAAGAAGCGCCAAAAAGCTAATTCCAAAATGGAGACTTTGGTGCAGGTATTTTTTTGTTTTGATGCATTTTTATTGCCTATTTTTTCAGTTGAAGTCTGGAGTCTAGTTTTTGACTCTGGCATGCATATCTTTTGCATCCCATGCTTGTTTTTTGAAAACTTTATATTTTTGGAAAGCTGGTTCTGTGTATTTTTCAGAAATGTGGTCCTTTTCCTTAGTTTTTGGCCTCTGCTCTTTCTATCATAGTTTTGGCATTTTCTCTATATGGTGGATATTTTGAGTGTTTTAGGCCTGAGGATCATTTTCCTAGCATGGATTCTCTTGTTTTAGGCTATACTTTCTTTTGTTGCAGCTCTTTTTCAGTTTTGATCATTGTAGCTATCATTTTGAAGCACTTTTTTGTATCACATTAAGATAAAGTGCCCCTTTTGCGTTTCGGGGATCATGTACGTTGTTTTGATTCAGTTGTACATGCACTATTTTTATAAAGCACCATGGGGGGGATTGTTGTTTTCTTTTTTAGGCATTCTCCCTTTGTCAAGTGAGTGTCCCTTCCATGACATTAGCCCCATGTAGAGTCAGTTAGACCATGTCTTTATAGGTGTTTTTCCCTCTTTCCCTCTGTCCTCGTTCTTGGTTCGTCTGCAGGAGACTTTGGTCCACTTTCTTAGTTGCCTATTATCACACCTCATCTGCATTAAGGGGGGGTTATGCTGTTGTTCTAATGCATCTATGGTTCAATGGTTCGATAGTGTGAACTATGTATTTAGTGGTCGATCCTATATACAAGTCGATTGCAATGGCTGGCTACCTATGCATTTCGATGAGATGGATCATCTACCATATAGAAATGCTTGGTTCGTGCCTTCTTCTTCCATGGAGGTTCTTCTGATTAGCAGTTTTGCAAATTTGCAGCTTCTTCATGCTTCAGTTATGCTTCTTCATGATCACTTCTTGTTCCTGTTTTAAGGGACAATTTCCCTAGTTGGAGACTTCTTCAGTTCTTCACTAGGTTACCTCTTTTTGGGGGAGAGTTTTTCCCAAGTGGTTTTCTCTCTTTCCCTATTTATAGAGGTTGCATCTTTCTTCGCATTGTACTTGGGTACCTAAAATGGCCTTATTGCCGGGACCCATTTTGCATTCATCTTAGTTTTGTGAGCTTAAGGCATTTCCCTAAGTTGCACTTAAGGGGGGGTGTTAGAGTAAATAATTAATTATTAATTATTTATTCTATTTACTTAAGCTTACTTAGGTTAATGCATTTATTTAATACTTCGTATTTAATGCATGTAGTGGTTAGTTGTTGACAACATGAGAGTTTGTTCCCTTCTAGCATGTTCGACCTTTTGTGGATATGTGCTGAGTTGTCATCTTGTCTTCTACCACCTTCCAGCTTGTTCTACAAGCTTCCATGAGCTCTTTATAGGCAGGCTCTCTCTCTTTGTATTTTCATCACATTATCACATTACTTCTCATTGTAAATACATTTTCATTGTGTTTGCATAATTGTGGTCTCTCATGTCCATTTAGAGTTTTTCCCTTGCTCCATGCTCTTCCTCTCCTTGGCTTCTCTTTGACAGGTTCTTGCATGCAGGTGATCTTGGGCGTCTTTGGAGTTGGCTTTTCTCAACTCCAACAATTTGGATTCTTGAATGTGTATGCAACTGTATCATTTTTCTATTGTGAGATAATATGTAATAAGAACCTTAAAAGAGATCTCTCTGGATATATAAATAGATACATGTTTAGAAAGAAATATAAAGACATACATGTTTACAAGGAAAAGAAAAGAAAAACATTTACATACGTAACTATTCTCACCCTTGAAGAAAATCGTAGAGCAAGGACATGTAGATCACAAGGGCATGACACAAAAATAAAATCACAGAGCAAGTGCATAGCATGAAAATGAAATTGTAGAGAAAGAGAATGACATGATAATGAAATCATAGAGGAAGGACACAAAAATGAAATGTAGAGATCATGAGGGCATATCAACCAAATGCTTGATTATAAGTGCACAACAACATTCATAGCTCTCCACCCTTGTTTGAAACTCTCCATCTCTTTCATGCATAGCTCTCCAAAATAAAAACAAATGGAAAATGATTTATGTCATGTTTCCTTTTTTTGTTTATGCTTGTGACGGCATTACAATTGTGACTCAAACATCGGTATTGAGACAATGTCAAGGATAATTGCAAAAAGAAACATGAAAATCATGACAAATTATCATCATAGTTTGACCCCAAATATTGTAGTGCCTAGAGAAAATCTTAAGATGGAAATTAAAAGGATCATGAGATATCTAAAAGGCACTCAAGAGTATGGGCTATGGTAGAAGAAAGGAAGAAACTTTGAGTTGAAATCCTTTACTAATATTGATTGGGCTAGAAGCATTGACGATAGGAATAACATCAATGGAGGAGCATTCTTTCTTGGAAAGAGGTTAGTATCGTGGACAAGAAAAAAGTAGAATTGCATCTCTTAGTCTACAATAGAAGTAGACTATTGTCATGCCATAAATTTTAACGGAAGAACATAACTTTTTTTTGGTTTTAAGTTTTAGGATACATTAACGTTTCTAACTTAGTTGAATGATTTGGTGTACACTATGAAGGGGGTTCACACTCCTATCGAATTGTGGTTATACTTGACTATTACTTTGTCTAGTTAGATGTGTGAATAGCATTCTAATTTTATAGGTCACGATGAAGATCCAAAAATTATCTAACTGAATTTGTCGATCATGAGACATTTAAGCTCACTAATGGATTAAGATGGCTCCACTTGGGGATTTAGATTATGAGCCATTACTCTTCTGTATAGACACCAAGACACTCTGATGCACAGTGTGATTCAAGTTATGTAAATACAATAGTGATAGCACTAAGAACTACAACGAGAGGATGAATTATTAATCAATTTGTCTCTATCAATATTTGGATTATCATTATATTAATCTTTATTATACATAGTACTATTATGAGTTAACTGTTGGAAATGATTGAAAAGATCATGAGGAAAGTTGTTGGAATGATCATATGGAACTGGTAAAGAATGTTCTCAATCATTGTTTTGTCATTGATATCAAACTTGCTACTTATAGGAATGACAATTGCTTTAGTAATCCAAATACTATCAATTAGTTGATTGACAAGGAGGCAATCAATAAGATGTAACTAGAACACCAAGAGAAAGGTTGAAGTTATGATGTAATGAAATACAAGGATCAATCAAGCCATTGATGAAATAATGTACTAATGACATACTCTAAGACACACAAAATGGGCACACTGAAACATATCAAAGATATAAGTTTTTAGCTAAGACATCTATAAAGCCTAACTAAAGTTCATTAGAGAGGAGCCGAGCAAGCTAGTAGGTGCCAAACAGATTCCTAGTTGAAGCTGAGTTAGTAAACTTTAGATGCCGAGCAAGTTAAACTTTAGATGCCGAGCAAGTTAAACTTCAGATGCTGAGTGATACAAAGTTTATCAAGTGTCAAGTGATATCAAGTGCCAAGCAAATACAAGTTCCAAGTGATATCAAGTGTCAAGAAAATACTAGTGTTGAGCAAAAACAAGAGTCAAGCAAATACAAGTGTCGAGAAAACATAGAGGTGCCGAGAACCAGTAAAACCAATAGTGCTGAGTAACACAAAGGTACCGAGCACCAATAAATCAATAATGCCAAGTTGCTACATTACTTTGAAAATTGAAGATTCACCAGATTTAAGCCAATAAGGTTGTTATCTAGAAGTTTTTAAAATTAAATGGAAGATAAGAATGATGAGCTGGTGGCATAGAACACCATGTAGAATGTTTTTAAGGTTACAACTGGAACCTAAATGAAGTCTCTAGATAAGAACAAGATATGGGGTGGATACATTATATCCTACCTAGTCCATTAGAAACCCTAAAATTAGAGAGGGAGAATCAAGCGGCAAAGGCAAATCAGATTTCTATTTAAGGAGTCATAAGTTCATGAAAGAGAGGGAGAGAGGTGGTCAAGCATGAAAACATAAAATTCTAAAGGAGATGCTAAGGAGGAAAGATAGCATAGTTATTCCATTTCAATAAGAAGACCTTAGATATGGATGCATTGGTATGATGAGTAAGAAGACTTAAGGAGACAAAGCTTAAGAGAAAGACAAGCAATCAGAGCTGAAATGATTGAAGCCAAGAAAAAGATTGAACTGAAAAAGTGATCTGAAATCTACAAAGTATGTTGTAAGTTGTATCAGATCAAAAAGCCATTATTTTTACTCTCTAGAAATTGTAACAGATAGTTTAAATCCTATGGACTTAGGTTGGTTTAATAGCCATGAGGTAAATCCTTTAATAGGGTGACATTCCAAGTAAATGTTCATAAGTCCTTTAACCAAGCCCATTCCTAACAGTTTGGTGAAATCCTCTAACAAGGTCACATTTAACAGTGTGTTGTAAGCCTTTAACAAGGTAGGCTTTTAATAGGAAATCACTTAAGAAGAGTGAAAATCAAGTAGCATGTTACTGGTGGATTTTCCCAAATTAGGTTTCCATGTAAATCATTGTGTCATGTGTTGATCTTGCAAGTTTTATCTCTGCATGTTGATTTACTGTAACTTGCTAATATGGTTGATTTAAGTTTGGATGGATGAAAAGTGTATGTATTCATTAAAATTAGTGAAAAAGTGTTATTAGGGCATTTGGACCTTGGATAACTGATTCACGCCCCGCCTCTCAGTTATTCTAAAGAATTCTAACATTAACTAGTAACTTTAGGTCAAGTTAAACATATTCATGTTCCTAGCAATATCCCTTTATCACATTATGAGGGGTTTGTGTGATTTTCTAGGTTTAACTCCACAGCCTATTAGAATTTTTCATTCATTATGTCATAATAATTTAGAACCAATTTCAAACATATCCATATACCTGATTATCATTATAACCTATGCTCGTAGTTTTTCTTAGTAGGATGAATGTTATTTTATCCTTCCTAACTTCCTAGTAGATCATCCATAGAGTCTCATGGTCAGGTTCTTGTCTTGCACATTTTAAATCTCATTTCCATGTGGTCTTATCTTATCGACCTAATGTTACAGGATACAGTATCAAAATCTTCATGAGTCTCCTATAGGATCCCTTAAATCATTATTAGTAAGAAAAAAAAATGTAAATCATAACTCAATTAACTCCTAACCATATTTATTTCATCAAGATCTAGAATATGGTGCTAGTGTGGGCCTTACAACTATATTGTTGTAATAGTTAATTGTTCCAACATAATCTAGATAAAGCAACTATTTTTAGGAATGAAGGAATAAATCAAGGATCCACTAGTTATCTATTGTGATAAAACAAGTGCAATTAATATATACAAAAATCTAGTGATGCAGACCAAGAAAGAACCACATTTCAATCAAGTATCATTTTTTGAGAGAATTAGTTCAAGATAAAGAGGTAAGAGTAGAATATGTGAACACAAAAGAGCAAGTTGCTGACATATTCACCAAACCATTACCATTCTAGACGAAATCTAGGGTTCAATACCATATCTGATGCTCACTAGACTACTTATTAGTGATACATCAACCAAACTACATTGAAGATCTATTAAGTTGATGCAAAGAAGTCAGAGCTCATTCCACTTGAATTAGTATATCAAGTACACTATGAACTCATTGTATCGAGTCTCTAGCATTTCATTTCAAAAGAGTGAAAGACTAAATAAGATAAGATGGTAGAGGGAGAACCTCAAAGGGAGTTCTCATGGCTAAAGAATTAGAATCAAAATAAGGATATTTTCTGTAAAAATTTCTTTGAAAAATGACATGTTGTGTTTCCATCAATGCCAAATAAGGAGATGTTTGATACCAATTATTCAATTGTATATTTCCATTGATGTTACACAAATGTTACACTCAAATCGAGCATTGCTAGTAGTAATTGAGTTCAAAAGACTTTAATATCAACTAAGTAGAAGTTCATAAGAAGCCAAGTTCACTAATCATGTGTAAACTAAGCTAGGTTGGTCATTGAAAAATTCCTCTATAAACTAAGTTAGGTCTATTATCAAAAGTGTTTAGTATAAATCAAGTCATTTCAGTTACCAAGGAACTCAATGGTAACCGAGTGACCCAGTTTTAGTGTTAGTCAACCCACAAAAAAATATTTATTATTATTATTTGGTTTATGCAAGACAACTTAGTAGATGTTAATTATTTATTTGTAAAGGTATTCAAGTTGAATTGGCATTGAGTTTCATATATATATGTAAGGTCAAGTTGTGGATTGAAATATGGAAGAGATAAGATGTCAATAAAGAAGGATACATTATTAAGGAAAGAACATCCAAGGAGCTAGAAAGACTTTTGATTAGGAAGAATCTAGAGGATAAACTAGAATGGTGATGTGACTTTGCAAATTAGTTGCTTCATCAATCATGTAAATCATTGTTACTCTCTAACAATTTTAGCAATAAACAAATTTCTTAAGAAAGTTGACTTAATAGTATTTTTTGTAAATCCTTTAAAAAGGTGGTATTTCTCGATTGAAGTGTCTTAAGACCTTTAACAAGGAAAATCCTAAAAGGGTGATTCATATCCTTTAATAGGGTCATACCAAACAATGTTTTGAAACCTTTAATAGGGTTGGATCCTAATAGGGCTCACTTCAGAAGAGTGAAAGTTGTAACTAGTTGCATTGGTGGTTTTCCTAATTTCAGTTTCCACGTTAAATCTTGGTATCTCTTTTGTTCATGTTATTTTCTTACTTCTTTTCTTGTCTACAACTAAGTTACTAAATTTTAATACACATTAATATCTCAATATTTCTTTGTTAACTAAGTTATAGTGAATATCTAGTTCTAACCAAGTTGTGCAAGGATTTTATTTTGTAAGAAGTTTGTATTGACATCTAAGGGATTTGGAATTATTTTATTGTTAATTGATTCACCCCTCCCCTCTTAGTTACCCCTCTTATATTTCCAACACATCATAAGGTAAAAATCACATAGCACACATAGTATAAGTCAATGTTTAAATAGTAAAATCATGTATCAAGTCTTGAATCATAGGGTATCAAAAAATTAAATTATCAACTAATATCAATTTCCATTAAAACACCTAAACCATTCAACCTTAATTTGTTTCCATCATCATAATCATCCAAGTCCATTAATTTTATGGCACCTAGGTATGTAGATGTATCCTTGAGAACACATGAAATGTTTTTGATCTAAATAATAATTTCAAATAACTAAATAAATCATCTCAACACATAAATATAAAATCTTGGACATCATATCCTAATAACCTTAAAATGCCATAATGTACTTTTAATATTTTAATATTAAGTTACCCTAAGGGAACTTATGATGAGCTGATAAGCTTTATCTTCAAATTTCTAATGATCCTTAATAGGGTAAGTATTAAATTATATTATCATAACAACCATCAAATATATATATATATATATATATATATATAAAAGATAGCACAAATTTATCATAATATCCTCAACATGGTTTCTAGTACGAACCAAAACAATTTCTAAAATCATCACCTTTTCATGCTCCTATATCCATTCAAATCTCTTATATATGGATTTAATAGGTAAATCCATATTTAAATAAGTACATCTGAGGATGGGTCTTACATCCTCCCCCTCTTACCTTTGACTTCCTCTTGGAAGTCACACAAATAAGGGTGTGTATCGAATACTAGAACTTGTCTAGACTCATCCAAAAAATTTACTCTTATACAAATAGAATGATTTAGAACTCACATATACACTTATAAATGATAAAATATTTACCTAATTATCCTAAAGAGAAGTAACCCATAACTCCAACATGGTTATTCTTTATAGGGGCAATCACTTCTAAAACATATAGATCACATGGTGATTTGATATGAGTATGCTTATAAAGCTTCTCATACTAATACCACAAGGTTTTTTGAGTTACCATATAATCACACACTATGGTAATAAATGTGTGAGACTCCCTTGAATATTTTTTCCTTATATCTTTATCAAAGGTTGATTACTTTTACTTTAGAGTTTCCATTGCCTACTCATTTATGGTCAAAACACAAAAAATAATTCTATTACTACACGTGCATTCTTTTTAACTAATAATATATTAGGTTTAGCCTATAACCTTAAGTATCCTTATGCTATGGTGGAATCCATTATAATGGTCAAAATATCATCACTAATCCTATTATTGAAGTCTTGGAAGAGGGTAGGGCACAAATACCTTCACTAAGAACCCCATAATCTGATGCTTTATGTCCACTCAATTGTTATGATTTATCTCCACTCGATGCTTTACCTCCACTCCATAATCTGATGCTTTATCTCCACTTTATAAATCCCTTGGTAGGCCTATCATAAGTCACTTTTCCAACACAATTCAAAAGGAGGTTCATCATAATTTAAAGTCAAAGTCAAGGATAAAATATTCAATTTAAAAGTATCAACAAAAGAAATTAATAGTGACCATAGTAGTTAACTTTCAATCAAGAAAATAAGGCATGTCCTAGAGGAAAAATAGGACCATCAACAACAAATTTGGCTAAGTAGGCTAAGATAACATTTTTTACATTTTTGGAAAGAAGGAAAGATAATTAAAATAACACAACCTAAAATTATATAAATAAGACAATAAATTAAATTGCTTACAAAATTTCACATTACTAATACAATGGGGTCGTACCATGGTCACTGAGGGAAAGGAGGAATCTTAGGTGTCCCAACTATATTTGTAAAGATATTACTTAAATCAATTGGTTGTCTACAAACCAAATGGATAAAATTATAATCAATCACACATACTTACAGCATAACTATCTTAATTGATATTGACCAATGGTTAGGTGTTTCTATATTAAGGGGTGTGTCTAGACTAACAACCCCATGGTAGTTTGCAAATGTGAGGTAACCATAAAATAAATTTTATTTTTTATCAACCTTACTCCCACAATTTTTCTTTCTTTCAATGGAGATCATGTATGTATAAAACTATTATGTAGGGAGTTATTGATATAATGAATACAATATAAATCATAGTTATAACATAAAATCCCCTATCCTCAATTAACTACAGCCACATATTGAGATATCTACCCACAAGATTATACTTTTTATTTTGGGTAAAATTCACCATTATATACAATTTATAATTATCCCATGAAATTCTCCTTATTTTGGATACTTCCTCATTCACATATATCCTTACCCCATATCACCTCATTGGCTACACATGTTCTATATAACATAAGAGAATGTACTTAATATTGGTACTCCTATCAATAATTTTTATTTTTACATCCCTTAGCCATAAAAGACTTATGAATTCATCCATATATTGTAGGTCACAATCTAGGTAGGTATAAAATCATTAGTAAGATATTTATCAGTAATTACATTTTACTCTTACCACTAGCTCCTCACCAAAGTAAAATGTGGTCATTACTTTCCTATCATACCTCATGGCTTGCAATCCATCTATCACTTATTTTTGAAACTTGAACCTACATTTCTTACTAGATTATTGATCTCATCATGACCTTAATCTATATCATAGGGTTATAATTTATTCCATGAATTGTCCAATATTAAGGTCTAAGAGAATATACTCCATAGTGAAAATCATAATATCACTCAAACTTACACAATAAACTTGTCAACTTAAACAAACACACATTATTCTAATTAGAAGTTTGAATTTTGTACCTTACACTATCGGGGTTCTATTTAACTGATGGTTAATTGCACTAGATAGTTTCAATTGAAAATGTCTCAAATATGTTTTGATCTAAACTATGTAAGAACTTATGATTGAAAGTTAGTTTCTATTGAAACAAGAAAAATAGATGTCCTTTGCAAAGGCTATAATATTTACAATTTTTTCATGGCTTCTAGAATCAATTACTATATGGGTATGTGCAGGTTCATGGTGTGCCAAAAAGTGGCAATCTAAAAAATCTATAGTTCTAAAATATCTCAAACCATTTCAAAATCTATTCCAATTTTTTCCCACCAACCCTAATACTAAATGAAAACAATTAATATCTTTATAAGGTCTACTATATCTTTTGATACCAAACTATATGGTCAACTTTTAAAACATCCTAAAAATGTGCTTTTGCCCTATTTTATGTGATTTTTACTTCAAACATGTAGCTGACAACTTTTTTTTCACCAAAATTTGATGAAATGAAAAGGGTTTCTTAATAATGTTCTTATCTTTCTATAAATATAAGGTTTGTCAAATTATGAGTTTACTAAGTAATTGTTACATATTTTCTAATGGTGTTATGTATACAGTGCTAATTGACACACTACTTGAAAAACAAATATAACTTTCAAATGGTACAAAAAAATTTAAATCCAAAATATGCCTCACATTCTATGTTTCTTCTACTATAAGGGAAAAAACTAAAAAATTGAATTTTGAAGAGTTTTGAATTAGTTAAGGTGGTCAGACACAAGAGTTTTTTAATTCCAAAAATACTAAATTAAAAAATTAATTAATTATTATTTATTTAGAATAAAAATACCCAAAAATATGTGTCACATCTAAGCACAAGTCTACTACTTATATCTAGAATATTATTTAAAAAAATTATCATTTGATTTTGATTAAGGTGGTTAGACATACGTCTACTTATTTTTGTTCTAAATTTTTTGTAATATTGCATTAAATTTCAAAATTTTGACCAATCAATTTTTTTTTTTTTTTGAGATAAGTCCTAGTACTTTAGAAACTAGATTCAATTTACTAGAGATTGTTTTATGTCAACCTTTTGATATAAAGTTAATAACAAGTAGAAAATTGCACATCAAGTTGACAAAACCCTAATTTTCTAATTTTTTATTGCCACTTAAGAGCATAGTTTGGTTGACCATGATCTTACAAATACCCATATTCAGATGGAATACTAAAGGAATTCCATTTTTGATGCAGGAGCATCCTGGGTGTAAGAGAAATCTTGCATCAACCAAAAATATTTCATTTCAATTGTTTGAATAAGAGTTGTCTTAATGTAGAGTTGTTGTCTATGAAGGCTTCCTACTTAGTAAGTCAGTCATACAAGCTCAAAATGTCCTAATTTTAGAGGTGGATGTTCATCTTGGATATATTAGCCTACCAATTGAGGCTCAATGCCATATCATGTATATTCATAGATTTATTGTGGATTTTTGGTTTGTGATTTTGGTATATAAACTTTAGGCTCATCGTTGAAGGCCTAAATGTGTCTAGATGAGGCTCAAAAACTTGATGGATGACCACTTGTGTAGATTTGCCCTTGTAAATTAAAAGATGAGGATTCTAAAAAGTGGTTATAATAGCCAATCAAAGTAATGGTGCAAGAGTTATGTCCTTCCAGAGTTAGGCTCACCAAAAATTCCAAAATAAATGTGAAAGGTGTATTTGGCTAACTATATATGTATTGTTAGGGTCTATCAGCCCTAGGTATTAAGTTTGAGTGTCTAGAACCTTCCCAAGTGGCATAAACTTGCCTATTTAAGAAATTCTTGAGCATTGTCTATGGGTAAAAGTACAAAGTTGTGTCACCTTTTAGGATGACTTATCAGAACAACTGAATTTGAGTATTTCTATGTAAAAATCAATTTTGTTCAAACATATAATCTATATAAATTCATTCTAGCTAAGTTATATATGGTCTCAAACTTTTACAATTGGAAATGTCTGTTAAATACATGTTTTACACTAGTTTGTATCCAATTACTAAAGAAATATAATTATTTCAGAAAATTGACATTTCAATAACTCTTAATAATGTTTATTGATATTTTTTTAATAACTTCTAAACACTATTTTATAGAGCTCAAAGTCAAGAATATTATCATATAGAATTTATAGTGTTTTAATTAGATATAGTATATTATAAATGAAAAATTCTACAAGGACATATTTTAACACTTGAAAAGATGTCAATTTTTAGAAAGCAAAAATATTAAATCATATAAAAAAATTGAAACTTATATGACGTTCTAGAGGAGAGAATATTCTTCTAGAATGTATAGTTTTCATTTAGGTAAAAGTATATTTGTTTTAGTTTGATATGGGATTGATTACGAGTGGAATGACATTTGTCTATAGTCTGTTAAGCTAGGGCATCCATGCCCTAGCTCAATTCTTGTTCTTGCTTGGTCCTGTGCTTACGAGGGGGTCATTATCTATGTTTGGGGGTAAGGAGTTGTGCATAGCTGTTGTAGTGGATTCTATCCATTTTTTCTATGTGTGGGCAGTTCTTTGGTGTCAATCAATGAGTAAGGTGTCATTGTGAGCCACAAATGTGTAGTGTGGAATAGGCCTTTGGTGGCTAGTTTTTGTGAGGCCTCCTATCAGTGGTGCTTCCTATTCTTTAGCCAACAAATAGTAGTGAGATTTGGGAGGGGCTTTGAAACCCTTCTTTGTGTTTTTATTTCTAGGGGGTTTTGCATGCCCACAGTAAGTTGGGTATTATGTCTCCCGAGGAGATCTCAGGTGCTATCCCTGTAATGGACTTTCATTTAGCACTTGGTGCAGAGTCTCCTCAACATGCTTTGAAAGTCTTCAATAATAATTTATTTGTGCTAGAATTAGGGCTAGATGAAGTGGGCTCATCTAGTGGAGCTTAGATCACAAAAATCAATGGTTGCTTGGAACGTTGCAAGGAGAGGCTGAAATTGGTCATTTCTTTGGAAATGGTTTTGAAGGATATTGAATATTATTCAAGGCACTACTTTTACTATAAGTTTTAGGGTATGAGGATATTGTTGCAATTTTTGGATTCCTAGGCTCAATGGACTTGGATGCCAGAGGGTGAGATTGATATAAAGCTTTTGGTAAATAATTATTTCATGGTTACCTTTGATTGCATGGCAAATCAAAATAAGGTCTTCAAAGGAGGCCCCTATTTCTATAATCAAGTTGGTCTATTTCTTAAATAGTGGCATGCTAGTTTTAACCCTACTAAGTAGCTTCCAACTCATGTCCTATTGTGGGTTTAGCTTGCACAGTTTCCTATGGAATGCTGGTGGAATGATGTTTTGTATCTATTGGGATCGATGCTTGGGAAGCCAGTTGGTTCTTTGCTACAAAGTTAGTTTAAAAAGGTAATAACCTTTGCTCATATTTGTGTGGAAATTGATCTTAGTAAATCATTACCAAATTCTTTGGATATGTCTATGGGTTCCTACTCTTGGGTATAGTCATTGGACTATGAAACTCTTCCATTGTGATGTTGTCTATGCCATGAATATAGTAACTTGCAATGAAGATGTCCAAGGGCTAGGCTTGTGGAGCCTCCAATTTCTTAGCCTCCCTACAACCCACCTAGGGAGGATAAGGGAAAGAACCCCATTCTTGGGGATGGGGATGGTTTAGATGGCTTCACCCCTATAAAGAATTGTAACAAAAAATGAGGCCAAAACAGGACCTTGACGGAAAGATAAGATGAAGACTGTTTTAATAGATTTGAGGTTTTGGATGATCTAGATCAGTAAGAAGTGAACCTAGGTTTGGTGAATTTAGATCAAGGTATTGTATGTTCTAAGCAGGAGGTTTATCTATTTGGGGATACTCAGGATACACAAGTTATTGAAGCTTTGCAAATGGTGACCGGCCTTAAAAATGGATGTCCAGTTGGAGTCAGCTCCTACTATGGAAATGAGGAAGGATGGGGGAGATGGTGCTATTTTAGCTTTGAATATAGGAGTAGATGTAGTGAGGAAGAATAGTTCTTCTCCTTCTCCTTTGGGTCTTCATCAAAAGGATATCATAAAATGGTTGGGGAAGAAATCATCAAAGCTTGGCAGGAAGAAAGATATGGAAAAGTTTAGGTTAGATAGAGAAACTTTGGTGGAGTCTGGGTTAGTTAAGAATCTAGATTCAAACTTCTCAAGCTCTTTGAAATGATTTTCTTTCATGGAATGTAAGGGGCCTAAAGAGTGGCCCTAGATAAAAGGTTGTTTTCAAGTTGGTTAGAATTCAATCTCTTGATGTTTTGTTCCTATAGGAGACTAAGTTATCTATGGAATGCATGATTGGTTTATCCCTTAAGCTATGGGGTAGTGGAAAATGCTAGTGTGTTGGTGCTCAAGGGTCTGTAGGTAGAGTGGCTTGCCTTTGGAATCCTTAGAGGATCTTCCCTCTCTGGTGGATGGGCAACATGTCTTCTATCTCGATGATTGCTTCCTATTTTGAGATTGGGGAGTCTATCCTCCACTCTAATATCTATGCACCTATCAAGTTTCAAGGTAAAAAAATTCTATGGTCTCATATTAGATTTTTTTTGGGCATGGTACCTTTTCATCTACAAATTATGTCCTGGGACTATAATGTTATTTTTGAGCTAGCAAAAATGCCAGGGGGGGGGTATTGCGAGGTTGGAGCCTTTTGTGATTCTTGTTCAGGATAATATACCTACTTTGAATCTTGTTGATGTCAAGCCTAATAATGGTTTATTCATATGGAATAATCAAAGGATTGAGGATCATTACATCTCTGAAAGACTTCACTAGTTCTTGGTTTCTTGCTTCTAGGTTGGTGGGTTATGGTCTTCTAGTTTATAAATTTTGGATTGGAGAGGGTCTGACTATTGGCCTATCAAGCTTGTTCTTTCTTCAGTTTGTGTACCTCATTCACCCCCTTTTAAGTTCTAGGTTATGTGGCTCCATGAACCCTCTCTTCATGACTATGTGGTTGAATGGTGGAGAGAGGGTAGACTTGCTTATGGTACAGAAATGTACACCTTTACTAAACTTCTCCAATTTGTTAAATATCAACATAAGTGTTGGAATCGATGGTGCTTTGGGAAAAATTTCCATGCAAAGTTTGTAGCATAGGTGGAGTTGGATAGCATTACAAGAGTGATTAGGGAGGAAGGTGCGACTGCTAATGTACTTTAAGAGGAGGTTAGGTCATGAAAAGTGTTGGAGTGTGAACTATGGGAGGAAATATATTGGAAGTAGAAGCCAAGGGTTTGATGGATTTAGGAGGGAGATAAAATTATGGCCTTCTTCTTTAATTTGGTCAAATCCAAGTGAGATGGGAATTTAATTTTTGTTCTGGTGAATGACACTAGTGAACATCTATCCTCTTTCAAGGATATTTCATGTGAAGCCATCTAGTATTTTTCTATCTCATTTAGGGAGGACTCATAAGGGGTTTCTGAGGAGGAGGATCAAGTTCTATCTTGTATCTATTCTCTAATTACTATGGAGATAAATGAATGTCTCATGGGGGATATTTTGATAGAAGAGCTTGAGAGAATGGTGTTCTATGAAGAAAGGGAAAGCTCATAGCCCTAATGGCTTTTTGGTGGAGCTCTTTCAACAATTATGGGATATTATTAAGCTTAACTAATTGGTTGTTGTCTAAGACTCTTAGAAAAATAATTAGATGCTATGGGATTTGAATTCCACCTTCCTTGCTCTCATCCCCAAATCTGGTGGAGACAACAAGTTAAGCCAATTGAGACCCATCTCTCTTTGTAATGTGATTTAAAAAATCATCTCTAAATTAATTGCACATAGATTGAAAACTTGGCTTAGTTTGTTAATCTTTGAGGAGTAGAGTGGTTTTGTTGTGGGTAGGAAAATTCTGGATAGGGTGGTTATTGCTGCAGAGTCCATTCATTCTATGGCTAACTCCACTACTAAGGAAATGTTAATCAAGTTGGATATGGAAAAAGCATATGACAGAGTTTGATGGTCCTTTCTTTGGAAGATCATTGGTGCTTTTGGTTTTGGGGATGATTGGATTCAGTGGGTCAAGAGTTGTGTGATTTCTATTTCCTTCTCTATTTTAATTAATGGTGAGTCCTTAGAGCTTTTTGGGGCCTCTTGAGGATTGCGTCAAGGTGATCCATTATCTCTATATTTTTTTCTATTCTTTGTTGAAGGTTTGGGTTGGTTGTTGAGAAGGAATGTGGAGAGGGATCTCATTTAGGGATGGCATTGGGGTGGTAATATTCCCCCACAGTCTGATTTGCAGTTTGTGGATGATACTACTCTGATGGGTATGGCTACAATTAGGGAGGCTACAAATTTGTGTGCAGTGTCAGATGTATATCTGACCACCTTAGGTCAAATGATTAATGAAGGTAAATCCTCTATCTTCTTCTTCAAATCTAATGGTCTAATTCAAAGGAGAATTTCCAATATTTTAAGGTTTCAGACTAGGTCCCTCCTTTTGATCCATCTTGGAATTCCTATTTCTGAGAAAAGGATGCCTAGGGATTAATGGCAGAATATTTTGGAAAATTTTTGGATGAAGGTTAACCATTGGGCCCATAGATGGTTATCCTTTTTTGGTCATGTTCAATTAATTAAATCTATGGTTAAAGCTCTTCCCATCTTCAAATGCATGCTCCAAGTGGCCCTAGTTGGTTTTCTTTATGAATATGATGCTTTATCTAGACAATTTTTATGAATGGGTAATTTATCATCATCCAAATGGAGCTTGGTTAGATGGAAGCTTGTTTGCAACCTAAGGCAATATGGAGGTCTTGGATTAAGGCAGTCATCTTTCTCTGGGGTGGTGCTTGCTGCTAAACCTTACTAAAGGTGGTGTGTGGAGTAGAATCATACATGGGCCAAGATTTTACTTCATAAATATTTCCTAGGTATTCCTTAGATGGAAATTCCTCACTATCCCTTAGTAGGGAAAGAATCAATAATTTTTGGTACGCTTAAGAAAGGGGTTGCTCTAGTTAAGGATGGCTTATTTTGGATCTGCAAAAGTGGGTTTGAGGGTCAATTTTGGTTGGATGCTTGGGATGGTTTTCCTCCCGTTGTTTCTTAGTTTCCTAACCTTTTTCCCCTTTGTTAAAGGGTCATTGAGGCTAGGTGGGACAAGGTGAGAGATTTTAAATCTATTTCTTCTCATGTTTAGTTAGTAATAGCTAGATTGAAGAATCCTAAGGAGTAGCCTGTGGTTGGTATGGAGGAGTAATGTGTAGAATTGCAAAGCATCCTCTCTATTAGGACTTGTAGTTCCCTTTCAAATGGAGATGTTTTATCTTGGTGATGTAAATAGAAGAAATATAGTAAACCAAATGTTGGGATACATGAGTATCCTTTAAAAATCCATGAAATAAATTCCATTTTTAGACATCTCATGAGGCAAAACAAAACTCTTTCCAACATTGGTTTACAATACTTTGTCATTCACATGGTCTGACTGCTATACCTGAGTACATTAATCATAACTTTCAATCCTTACATTTTCTTTCAAAACCCTTTGTATTATTTTTTCTAAATTAGAAATTCTAAAACATATCAAAAGATGAGCCAAAATAACTCAATTCATTAGATGTTATAGTCTCTGCATGGGGACCCATTTTCTCTGTCATAAATCAGAAGTAAAACCAGTAACCCTTTCTTGGGAGCCTAATAACTTTCTCTAAACGACTCCAAATAAACCAAATTTTTTTTCAAGAAACCTTATATGAGTTTTAATTCTGAATATATAAGCTATTAAATTTTCCAATTCATAAATTTTTCTACAAGCACCAATCATTTCCTGTAACTTCAAAACAAATCTTTAAAAACTAGTCTTCATTAAAATGACCATAACTGACACATATATGAATGCAAATGACTCAAACCAATTCGAAATAAACTTTGATTCATATATATTTCCAATTAATATAACTAGAACTTTTTTTTCATCCAAATATGCCTGTACCAAACATATAAATCCGACTATAGCTGGGCATCCTCAAATCTGCAAATGACCACTTTTACCAAAACTAGCTTAACTTCTTCAAAACTTAAAAAAATTGTTCCAAACCAAAAGGAGAGAGAATATTATTCATCTTAATCTTAAAATATATATAAAATACAAGGCTTCCAGGCTGTACATTTTTGTACAAGACATGGAACCAGCACTAAAACAGTTAAAACCAATCAAAATGGCAAATTCTTGAAAACCAATTGCTTCAAAATGACCTTTTTTTGTTCTCATTCACCCCTCTCTATTTGGAATGACCAATACAATGATTTTAAAGTGGCTTTGGTGGTTTACAACTTCCCAACCACCTTTTTAACCAACCCAACACAATCTTTTAACCCTTGTACATTTTTCAATGCTTTTTGAAGCACTCCCATTACAATGAAAATGTTATTTTTTTTCTACTTTTTAACACATCACAATGCAAAGTTACACATTTTAACCATTTTTTAAACATGGTTATATGAAATTTAAATGACTTAAATATTACAATATTATGCAATTCATCAGAATGTATGAAGGGTCAAGATGCTCCTGCATCATACTTCCAAGCTTAAAAGATTTCCATGTCCAATGGAAATGTGTAGTGGATAGTTCTACAATCAAATCTTTCACTTCCTTGTCTTTATCACTAGGTCCATGCTTCTTCTACATACTCTATCTTTCTCAAATGACTCCCATCAATGGAGTAAATACTGTTTTCTATCCATCATGCTTTATGTTGCTTCTTCATACCACCTTATTGTCATCTTACCCAATAGTAGACTCGGTCTGGTGCTGCACTTCCCACTCTCGCTCAGTACTCTCAACATCCTACTCTAGACATATCTCTGATGGAGACAATACCAACATCCCAACTTGAGATATTCACATGCACAATTGCAAATGCATCCTTCTTGCAGCTATGATGGATCCACATACCACCAGTTATCTCTACCCACAAAAACACTAGACCTTTCGCTGGCTCTGATACCAATCTGATGTAATTAGCTTGCTAATGCTCTCCCTCGTTTCACTTTTTATGGCTACATATATATTGCGGCTAGTCTTTGTATATTGCATGGCCACTCCGTTAATGGATATCCTCACGCAAAGCATCCATTCTCTCCTTCTATTGGTGGTCATCGGGTTGCTCCCATAGCTACTAACTCAAGCTCCCACTTTCCATTTGAAACCCAAACATCCTTCTTAGTGTTATCGAGTCCCTTCTACACCCAGCCTCTATCATTATGCAAGCCACTACCTTTCCATTGTCATTGAACCGTTCCAAAATGGACGACCCTATGTTCTTCTTCACACATGCTAGTTTCCACATGGTATCGACTGAAGACTTGAACATGCTCTACAATGACCACATTCTCGTTATCTAGTTTTGGGTGAGAAATGGCCACCCTCTCATTTCAACCTCATGATCTTATTGGTGGCTAAATATTATCAAATTCATCACAATGAAGCTGCCACCTTTTACATTGCCCTTGGCCTCCACATGGGTGCAACGACCACGATGAACAAAGCTGCCACCATTTTTATAAGACCCTCCTTATTGGGTTTTTGAGATTGCTCTTAGGCTCATGGTATCCATTCACACCACTGCAACTCCCTTATCTTTTTAAGACATTGTTTAAAGGCTCAAATTCTTTAACCCAATATCGACTCCCTTTTACAAACTCAAAGCACTACTAACTAACACAAATCAATTTTCTTCCACTCGGCTGCACTCCAACTTAGAAGCTGATTGCTTTGTCTTCATAATAATTGTGTTCTTATTTTTAAAGCTAACACAACTAGCACACACATGGAGTTATATACTTCACCACCTTTCTCTATAATCAAACCCGTATTCAACAAAAACAACAAAGAAATTAGCAATTGAATTGAAACAAGCATTTTATTTCAGTTTTTGTTACCAAATCCTCTCCATGACTAAATCATCTCTTTCTCCTCTACAATCAACATCTATAACTGATGCCTATGGGAAAATATGAAGGAACAAACATTATCATATCAAAAAACTCACATGGAGATAGAGAATAGACACAAAAATCCAACATTGTTTTCAAAAAGAACATAACATTCAACTCAAAAACTTTACATGAAAATCCTTTTAGTCTTACTTGCACACCAAGAATTGGTTCTTTCATAATTACCCTCTATTAACTCCAACTACCCCATTCGGTTCCCACTCTTTCTTTTTTAAAGAGTTGCCGGTGGTTATACAAGGTTGGTTATTAAAACCATATTTCCACTTTTTAAGCCCTATGTTTCCCACATTGTCTCCTCATGGAGATTGCTTTCCTATTCTAATGGAAATGCTTTTAAAATACATCTTAATGCTATACATAACCATTAAAACATATACTTCAATTTTCTAAAACATGTCTACCCCATGGTTCCCATATTTGAAATTTCTCTAATATTGCAAACTCTTGCCATGATTGGCCATGTTCGAGGGGTCTCCCATCAAACTCCCGGACAGAAAAATTTCTTGTCCCAAGGAATTGCACTAGCTTCTTTGTCATGGTATGTTGCTCCTTAGCTTTTGCTACATCACTCTGATGATGTCTTTGCATTGTCATTGCTGTCCACCATCATTCAGACTGCTGCTATATGGTCATCGTACCCATTGAAGATTCTGGAAGATGCTTCCCACTCTCACTCAGTGGTTGCTTCTTGCACCTTCTACCTAGCTTCATCCTCATGGATACAATACCAAGATCTCTTCCTGACACCTTCCCAAGAACTCTCTTCATTCTTCCTGTAGCTTGATGGAACACATTGTGCAAACATGAATAACTCTTCCCATTCCAATCTGATGTAAATAGAAGCAATGTAGTAAACCACATGTTGGGATACATGAGTATCCTTTAAAAATCCATGAAATAAATTCCATTTTTAGACATCGCATGAGAAAAAAAAAAAACTCTTTCCAACATTGGTTTACAATACTTTGCCATTCACATGGTCTGACTGCTATACTCGAGTACATTAATCATAACTTTCAATCCTTACATTTTCTAGCAAAACCCTTTGGATTATTTGTTCTAAATTAGAAATTCTAAAACATATCAATTTGATGTAAATAGAAGCAATGTATTAAACCACATTTTTGGATACATGAGTATCATTTAAAAATCCATGAAATAAATTCCATTTTTAGACATCTCATGAGGCAAAAGAAAACTCTTTCCAACATTGGTTTACAATACTTTGTCATTCACATGGTCTGACTGCTATACCTGAGTACATTAATCATAACTTTCAATCCTTAAATTTTATTGCAAAACAATTTGGATTATTTTTTTTAAATTATAAATTCTAAAACATATCAAAAGATGAGCCAAAATAACTCAATCCATTAGACGTTATAGTCTTTACATGTAGACCCATTTTCTCTGTCATAAATCAGAAGTAAAACAAGTAACCCTTCCTTGGGAGCCTAATAACTTTCTCTAAATGACTCCAAATAAAAGTAATTTTTTTTTAAAGAAACCTTATATGATTTTTTCTTCTGAATATATAAGCTATTAAATTTTTTTCAATTCATCAATTGTTCTACAAGAACCAATCATTGCCTGTAACTTCAAAACAAATCTTTAAAAACTAGTCTTCATTAAAATGACCACAACTGACACATATATGAATTAAAATGACTCAAATAAATTAGAAATAAAAGCTGATTCATATATCTTTCCAATTAATATAACTATAACTTTTTTTGCATCCAAATATTCCTATACCAAACATATAAATCCGACTGTAGCTGGGCATCCTCAAATCTGCAAATGACCACTTTTACCAAAACTAGCTTAACTTCTTCAAAACTTAATAAAATTGTTCCAAAACAAAAGGAGAGAGAATATTATTCATCCTACTCTTCAAATATATATAAAATACAAGGGTTCTAGGCTGTACATGGCCATACAAGACCTAGAACCAGCACTAAAATAGTTAAAACCAATCAAAATGGCAAATTCTTGAAAACCAATTGCTTCAAAATGACTTTTTTTTGTTCTCATTCACCCCTCTCTATTTGGAATGACCAATACAATGATTTTAAAGTGTCTTTGGTGGTTTACAACTTCCCAACCACCTTTTTAACCAACCCAACACAATCTTTTAACCCTTGTACATTTTTCAATGCTTTTTGAAGCACTCCAATTACAATGAAAATGTATTTTTTTTTCTACTTTTTAATACATCACAATGCAAAGTTACACATTTTAACCATTTTTTCAACATGGTTATATGAAATCTAAATGACTTAAATATTACAATATTATGCAATTCATCATAATGTATGAAGGGTCAAGATGCTCCCGCATCACTTGGTCTCCCAACTCTAAAGGTGTTTATATTGTTTCCTCTAGTTATTAGGTATTGTTATCTCACAATTTGGATGGGGTGGAGGTTCAATGGTGGAAGGGTGTTTGAAAAAAGTTTTCTTGGCTGAAGTGTAATTGCTTCCTTTGGACTTTGTCTGGAACAAGTGTTTGACTTGGGATAATATTCAAAAGAGAGGATTTCAAGGACCATCCATGTGTCTATTGTGTGGGGATGGAAAGGAGGATTCTACTCACTTTTTTTCTCATTGCCCCTTTGCTTTGAGGCTATGGCACTCATGGTGGGAAGTTTGGAGAGTTCCTTTTGTTCATGCTTCCTCTCTAGTGGATTTATGGCATAGTCTAGGTAGACATCCTACTATCGCATCTTTCTTATAGGAGGTGTGGTATGTGGGTCCTACTTTTCTTCTCTGGCAAATTTGGCTAGAGCAAAATTGTAGAATCTTTCAATGTGAAAAGTTGGTTATTCAACAAATTTGGTAGAGAATTATAGGTATGGTTTGGGAGATTGTGGAAGAAAAGTGTGAGGTATGTTTTCCCTTGATGAAAGAGGATGTTAAGAAGATGGAGAGATTGGGAATTCAGGAGTTATCTTTGGCTTCAGCTTGTGTTCGAAAAGGAAGGTAGGAAAAAGTAAAAATTATGAGAGTGGATAAATGGTTGCCCCCTCCTATTAGAATTTTGAAGATTAATATTGATGGTTCCTCAAAAGGAAATCTTGGGCCTGCTAGAATTGGTGGAGTTGGTAGAGATTCTATAGGATCAGTGGTCTTTTTCTTCTCTTTTTATGAAGGGATGAAGACTTTCAACCTTATTGAAGGTTTGGTGATACTCTCTACCCTTTAATGAGATTATGCTTTAGGGTGGAGAAGGGTTATCTATGAGTCTCACTCATAGGTTTTGGTTAATTTTCTTAAAGATCAAAAGCTGGCTAGTATTAGTTGATAGTTAACTAGGATGGTGCAATAGATTCTGCAGATTAGCTCCTTGGTGGAGGAGGTTTCTTTTGTCCATATTCCAAGGGAGTGGGATAAGGCAGTGGATTGCTTGGTGAAATGGGCTTCGGTGCATCTTGATGGTTGGAGGATTGAGGGGTGGGATTAGATTTCCCAAGAACTTCACCATGAGTTGAATAAGATTATTGAGGAGAATGGTGATGGGATTGGTGATGGATGATGTTGATTCTTGATTTATTTTTTTAATCTTTTCTTTCCTCTAGTTTAGGCCCTTTGCTTTGTTATAATGCCCTTTTCTGATTATTAATAAAGTTTTTACCCTCTTAATAAAAATAAAAAATAAAATTTATATATATGTTTTGAAAAATGTGGTGGGAGATGAAAACTATCAATTTCAGGTGAGTTGAAATTCGAATCATTATAAAAGAGAAAATATAGGTCTAAAGCCAATTTTTATTTATGAATATTATAGATATATATGTGATCTATAACATAGTTTGAGATGAAAGGGAAATAAGTTTATTTTTAATAGTTTTGTGGTGGAAACTAGACCCCTAATTTTTAGCAACTAAAAAATTCTCTATAAAAATTATGAAAATATATCAATTCTTATTCCAAATATTTGTTAAGAATTATAATCCTAAGCTTGATCAATTTCTACACATTTCATTAGTTTACTTCATTTTCAGATTATAAATAATAATATCATTGAAGGTGAATAGTTATGCTTTTTTTAGCTTTTTCCTTTACAAAAGGGTGACACAAGTTTGTGCTTTTACCCCTAGGACACCTCTAGGTGATAGTTCTAATCTTTGTCTTGCAAATTACTGTAATGAAGGCACCCATGTGGGTAGCAAATTGTAATTCTAGATTCTATAATTCCACATGTCTGATGATAATAAGAAACCCATATTTTATTCTCATAAATTTTTGTTAAGTTTATTTGTTCCTATTATGTATTGAGGTATTAAGTGGAGTTCCCTTCATCAATTTCACTTGACACAAGTACTTAGAATGGTCTTTCTAATGTCTATAGATTTGATATTTTTTGAATGTTTTAGCTATACATTTTTTGATGTGAACTGAATAGAGGTTTGTAATAAAAAACAATTCTCTAAATTAGACACTAATAAATAAAATGTAATTAAGAGAATGATTTGTTTGAAAACTAAAAAAACTCCATATTTGAGTCCTCTTTCGATCTAATTTTTAAAAAATTGAGCAAATATATAATAAGCCGCATGCATCAAAAGCCATGTATGTCAAAATTAGAGTTAGATCAATTTTAAACAATGATAAAATATAAAATAATAAGGTTAAATACATCAAACTACCTCTATAGGTTTGGTATGGATGTTAAATAATGGAATTCAAAAGAATTACATTGATATCTACTTCAGAAAAAATGTTATGCAAGTCAAAAATAGTGTCACTATTTAAAAATAGGTTTTTGATAACATACCAATTTTGTAGGAGAAAAAATAATTCAATCAAATCAATTCAAAAAAATAAATTTAGAATCTACACAAAATATCTTAAATGATTCTAATTTACTTCATTTTAAAATTCCTAACTATTAAATGGTAATTTGCACTTGAAAGTGAAAGTTTTCTTGAAAATTCACAATTTAGTGTCAGTTTAGACAAAAAAGTGCAACCCATTATTGTGGGTTCATTTAATATATCTCTACTTTTATCTACTATACCCATAAAATTTACAGTCACAAAAATATCATAGTGCACATAAGTCAATCATATTGTTATAATAATATTTGAAAGTTTGCTAAATCAAAAGGTTCTCCCTTTATACTAAAAAACTTTAGTCCATCACCTATAACCTTCTTTACACATTACCAAAACTCAAAATGAATTTCTACCATGTAAGGATTAACATATAGGATTTTGTCCCTACTTTTTAAACTTCAAATTTTGACTTGGCATCTTTGCTTATGTTGATTTTTTCTTTGTAGTACTTCTTTGTCTTGGGACTGATGTATGATATAACTTCATATATCAATTCCATACACTTATTCTTTCTTAGTTGGATGAGATGTGATCACTTGACATCTTGGGTGAAGTGATCCCTCCATTTGATGTGCTACACTCACCTTTCTTCTTCCAAGTCTTGTTTATTTGCCCTCTGATTTGTTCAACATCTACCTTTTTTTTTTATTTGTTGACTTTTGTCTTGAGTTCTTTTGAATCTTTTGGGCAATTCCTATTGATATGACCAGTCCTCAAGCAACTGAAACATGTGGTTTGACTTAACCATCTATTGTAATTCCCTCTACAATGTTTCCTTATGCAATTTTTAGGTATGTGTCCATATTCCTAACAGTAGTGACAGCTATACTTGGTGCTATAGTCCCAATTGCAGTGATGACCATGGTTATTTCCCTTTGTAGGCTAATTAGGTGTCCACATAGGCTTTGATCTACATTCAAATTCTCTATGTCCATATTTCTTGCAATTGTAGTAGCAACCCTCAAATCTTGGTGTGCTCATGGTATTAGTTCTGCATTCATGTACTTGATGTCCTTACTTCTTGCACTTGTGATAGTAGCTTGCATTTTTAGGCTTATCATGCTGACTATTCTTCTTAATCCTACATACATTAGAGGTATGTCCCTTTTTACCATAGAAATGACAAGTAGGTTTAGTGTTCTTACCTTTGTTACTCCTTTCTTCTCCAATCTTGGATGATTCTCCTTGTTTAGAGTTGGTGTAACCAAGTCCTGAAGTATCATTACTAGCCCTTGGTGATTTTAGTAGTTGCTCAAAGTACTTGATCACCTCATTGGGTTTGTTGAAGCTTTCTACTATCTCCTCTCTTTTTAGGTCATTTTTCAATTGATCATTTTGTAGCTTCAATGTAGAGATCTCAATGTCTTTCATATTCAACTAATGATGAGCATTCATCTAGCTTAAGGTGTCAAGCTGTGTGTTTGAGATTCTTTCAAATTCAATTGTCTTCTTCTCTAGTCTATTGGTAAGATTTCTCTTATCATCTTCTATAATGGATTTGATTTCAATAGCTTTCTTCTTTTGTTCAGTCACTTCACAAAGCATTATGGCTTGTGACTCTTGTTCAAGCTTGAGTATTCTAATTTCTTTTTCTTGTGCTCTATTTTTCTCCATCAATTCAACTATTTCTGTATCAAATTCCTTGGAATTTCCATTTGAAAACACTTTTGTGGTATCAATCTCCTTTTTGTGTACGTCATTTTCAACTATGGCTATATCCTTCCTTATTTTTAAGGACTTTCTCAATTCCTCTTTGGCTTCCTCCAGTTAGTGTAGAGTGAGGTGCACATCAATAACCTAATTGTCTATGATCTTCCCAAGTTTGAAGATTTCCATCTTTAGATATTTTCTCTAAGCTATTAGGCTTATCCTTGTGAGAACCTCTTCTCTAATACCAATTTTTGGAATATTCAAATGGTAAGAGTACTTCTGAGAGGGGGGGTAGTGAATTAGAAGTACCACACTTTTAACCTTTTTCAAATCCTTTAAAACAAATAACTGAAAGTAAACTGCATGCATGTAAACATATTAAATGAACATAAAGTAAACACATGAAAATAAACACATAACACCAAAATTTGATAACCTAGAAACCCTCTAGGAATGAGAAGGTAAAAAAAGGGTGGGGATGATATCACAAAATCAATGCAGCAATAATTGTTTGACCACTTCTGATGGTCTACCCTATGAAAGGTCTGCCCTATTAAAGGCTTTACACTATGTCAATAGTGACCTGGTTAAAGGATTTAAAAAAACTTTACATGAAGTGTCACCCTGTTAAAGGATTTAATCACCTCTTTAAAGGATCTACAAAATAGCTATTAAGCTAACCTATCATCATAGGGTTTTCACTATTTAATAAAATTTATAGAGAGTATTAGAAACCTTTGACCTGATTGCTTACAATCTTCAATTTTTGATTTTAGGCACTTGATCTACTCATTTTGATGTGATCCTTTCTTGATTTGATATCTTTTTATACCCCTTGTTCTATTCTGATCAACTAGATGTGTAATTGCTACTCAATTCACTAAGTCTGTGATGCCCCTGCTATTTTCCCTATTCTACAATTTTGCTATTTGCTTAGCAACTTCCTTAACTTCTATTCAACAACTTAAAATCATGGGTTCTAAACCTTCTTATAAAGACTTCATAGACTTAGCGTTAGGTATGGATCTACAATCCATATTGAATCTAGAATTCTTTCTCATTCCTTGCATTTTTCTCATTGGTTACATGCCTTCTCCATTTTTTTGAATGGTTGCATGTTGATTGCATAGGAAATATAAAAGATTCATTCTTATCCTTGTTATCCTTCGAAATCATTATATGTCAGCTCAAACAATGGTTCACATCTGAGTTTTTGAGGGCACTCATATGTTGATTTTGTGTTACTTGGCACATACTAGACTACTGGTGCTCGGCACATATACTATCCTACTTTTCTTGAAACGTATTGCATTCTATCTAACTCAACACATGTAAGACTCTAGCTCACTTAGCATATGAAGCATTCTGAATTTCTCAACATCAACTATGACTCGACACCTATATATCACTTGGCACCTATATAATTCTTGGCACTTGAAGTCACTCAGCTTCTATTGGAGTTCTGGCTCAACACATACTATAGCTTGGCATACATAGTGTACTTGGCTTATATGTAGAAAGTGGTTAAGTGTGTTGACACTCAAATGTCAAAACCATTCTGAGACCAACAATAATACCTTGACTAAAAAACCAATATACTACAAACTACTTTGACATGCAATAATAAGTTAGTTACTAGAAAACTTACTAAAACATATCCTGGATAAAATAAAAAAAATTGTGGCCTTAATAAAGTCATCTATGGTGTCCAAACTATCTTCCTCTGAGCTTTTATACTATTATATATGTCTTCTGTGAAACTCATTGAATAAAATACGCTACCCATACATTGTGATCCTTTCTTATAGCTAGAAATTTTTATAAGTATCCTTATATAAAACTTAAATCTTAGCTTTGGTAGCCTTGACACTACATTATGTTGTCATTAATGAAAAAATATAACATAATACCTTAGCCAAATTTCCAACAATTTTTACATTAAAGTGGTGTAGGAGCTAATAGGGTCTTATGCAATGTCTCCAATGCTTTCTCTAAGAGTGGTGGGTGTATAAGTTACCTTCTCTATCATCATGTATGTCCTCTAAACTAGTGAAGTGGACAAAATATCCACTTGGGTACTATCATATACTATGGGAAATGAAGGTGTACTTTATTTTTATATAGATCTAATTTTAATATCATCATTATCCTTATATCCTTGATCCTATTCTTTGTTCTAACCTTCCTCCTCAACAATTCCCTGTATAATATTATATCCTTCTATCAACATTTCTTGTGATTCCTATGTTTCCATCAAATTCTCTTCAAATTAATCTTTTTCTTGATCTTTTTCCTCAAGTATCTCATCCAAAGTAATTGTAGTACCACTTATAAAGAAATCAAATTTCCTTATTGTAATGTATAACTGATTAACATCATCTAATTCTTTAACACATTTGACGAATGGTTTCCTAATAGTAATTCCAACTAATATGCATAAGGGTTATTTATCATGAATTTTATTTGAACTTGGTTCATTTCTAACTTCAATAAGTGATTTATTAGTTTCTTATTCTATCTCATCATGCATAGCTTCCATAATTTTACTCAATCTCATTTTAGGTCTTGTCTTTTCCAAAATCTCATTCACATCTTTGTAATAAGTGTGAAAAGTTTACACAAATTCTTCTCTCAAATCGTCTTGTCTTATTCATTTTCATGTAACATTAATTCTAAGACTTCACCATTATCATGTTTTATATTATAAAAGGTTTCCAATTCATCATGCAACTCTTTCCTATTTTCATTGAAATGTGTCACATGATCTTTCAAGATTTTGATTGCTTCATTTTCCTCTACAAGTGGGTCTTCAAGACTCTTTACATACCTATAAATTTTCATTTTTCATTCAAGGACTCTCCATAAGATATTAGGCCTTCTCAAGGGAACCTTTCTTCGATACCAGTTATTAATAATAGGAAACACTACAGGAGGTGAATTAGTGTTGTTATTACTTTAAACAATTTCACTACCATTCAACTTAATGTAAGACATGAAAATGAAATAATTAAGTAATAACATAGGAATTCAAACATCCACACATATAATCCTTGAAAAAATTATATTTGGTATGGAAACCATTTGGATAGAGAAAAAAATCATGATGGGAATTTTCACCCACAAATCTTCATTGTTGGAGTAATCAATTTGTAAATTGTTAGGTAGTTTTAATGTCCATTGGATTAGGTTTTATTATTATTATGAGTGTTAAGTTCTATTATAAGATTTACAATAAAGATTGATTAAGATATACAAAGTTTATGGATTTATAAATCCCCATAAGAGTTAGAGGATTTCATTCTTAACTCATGTTAGGATATTGCATGTCCTTATTAAGAGTGTCCTAATTAAAATATTTTTATTGTCAACCTATTAAAATCAACAAGAATGACTTGATCTGAATACCACACCTACTCCATGATAGATATTTTATGCTTTTGATTAATTATTTACTCTATATCAATGTAAACACACTATACTACAATTGTACTTCACAAAATTTACATCATAATACTTCATTTTGTATTTCACATTGATCTAACATCACTTATATAATGTTCTTTGAGGTATTCAAAAATAACTAAACATGTTTCCATATGTTGGCCTCAAAATTAATTCAAATCTTATCAGAAAGAGATAACACCATGAATTTTTTGCCTTCATTTCAGCCTCTTCACAACTAACCAATCACTTTACTAATTTAAACCACAAACTATACTAATTTTTCAAATCTTTCCAAGTGAACTCTAGTAATATATTGTTATTCTTTCTATTATTTGTAATCATTAAGAAATATTTACTTTATGTATATGGTTGGAATATTTAATTTCATAATCATCTTCAAACATGTCTTATGAATATTTCCATCACTACTTCACCAAAATATTTGTCATGCATCCTAAACATTTAAAATAACTAGCTTTACCTAGTCCATCCTATGATTAACTCTTTGAACTCTCTAAATGTTACTTTAATATCTAATATGATGGTTGTAGATCACTTGGTCCCCAACAATTACAATAGATGTATGGTGATCCAATTAAATTTCTACCTAAACTTATTGAACATTATCATCATCATTCCAACATAATCAAGTTTTTGTATTGTAATTTCAATTGTATGTATATATGTATATGTATATATTGTGTGTGTAGGTATGTATATATATTATATGCACACACACATGCACACACACACACATACACACACACACACACACACACACATACATACATATATACATACATACATACATACATACATACATACATACATACATACATACATATATATGTATGTATACACACACACATAAACACATATATGCATATATGCTAAGGATTGTTTGTCATATTTCCTTTGTCATTTATTTCAAAGAAGAAGACATATAGTGAAACTAAAGGGATATAATATGGTGATGTATATAGATCATGTAGTAAGGGAGAGTATTGTCATATCATCTACTTAGAAATGTCTTCTTTTGGCATTGGACACTTAGTCATTTTCACTAAGTGTTATCATGAATGCACAAGGGGGATATTGTTAGAAAGTGACCACATAGATGATATCATTGATGGAAGCATATCCTTTTAGTACTAGGATTGGTGAATTTTTTTGGTTAGGTAGTTAAGTGTAAAATATTTAAGTCTAGGAAGGGTACATAAAGTAAATCTAGATAAATTTTTTCATTGATGGTAGGTGATTTATCACATGGGTCTACAACATAATGAATATGTTATATGGGATTAATATTGTGTTCTACTATGATCTCCATTTTTAGTATCTGATGTTGAGTATGATAGAATAGTGTGAAGTGGCACAAGTTATATTCAGATAAATTGGCTTAGTAAATTGAATTGGTTTACCAATTCAATTTCTTAGTAGTGAAATTATGACATCCAAGGTCTTTAAAAAGTGGATAATATGATATATATATGTCTATGTGTGTGTGTGTGTGTGTGTGTGTGTGTGTTTATATGGGTACATGATAATTTTTTGTAAAAACTTATAGAAGCCAACCGGAATAAATAATTAAAGTGGTATAAAGGAAAGTATTTTTGTATATAATGCTATGCATGTATAATGATATGTTACTGTGATTACACGCCTTAATCATGGATGCTAGGATAGAGAATATTTGAGTCTTATTGGAGTTAATCAAGCATTAAGATGCTATGTATGGTTCATTGTATAATATGAACTTTATATAATATTTCATCCATTGGATAGTGAGTCCTTAAAGGCGTCTTTAAATTTTTTCTTCAAATAGTGAGATCACATTTTGTTCTCAAAACTCCCAATAAGGTTAAAAACTATCAAAAGGGTTCACTTTCCTAATAGGGACCTATGTACTAGACATGTTGTATTGATTCCTAAAACATCTAGGTCTTTTTTTTTTATAGTGATATGTTTATACTAGGACATTATACTTTGGATTCAATCCCCATAGGGCTTTAACCCTTGGCCAGGGTTTCCATGAGAAAAAATCACGATGTAACAAGTTCTCTTTTTGTATATGATTTATCATTTCAATTATTATATGATATTGTTATAAGAAAATTCATTTTTTTAAAAGTATTAGAACATTTATTTAGCCACCCTCTTAATACTTCTTGATCCTAACATCACATTTCTAAGAGTTTCTAATATCTTGTTCGTATGTTGGCTTCTTGTGTTAGGTTATGGTGAGCGGCAGTTTTGTACAATACTAACAAAAGAAATTCTCTCAAATCTCTTGCTTGGAAATATCATTAATAATGAACTCCAAGGTTCCAAATGGCTATTTTTCAACTTGTTGGGTAGCTCAATCGAAGATAAATGTGAATGTTCACAAGTTGAAATCTAACCAAAAATAAATAAAAATTTTGTATTTTCTATTTTATTATGAACACAATTTCTAATCAACACAATTATATGAATTCCTATTTTAACCATATATTTGAAAAAAAAAAAAAAACAAAGATAGAGTATAAAGATATTTAAATCAAATCATTGAAAGGAAATTCATAATAGACATAAGCCAAAGAAATAACATGTTTGTGAATTAAATTATCAACAGGTATTGGTATCATGTATCCTTTCCCTTGCCATCTTTGTATGCACTGGCATAAAATCATAGTCCAAAGTATCGAAGAAATGAGTTCCTTCACACTCCATATCTACTATCCCCCTCTCTTTTTCTTCTTCTAAGACTTCTATATGGATGAGCTTTTGTGGGATAGATAGTGGTTTTTGAGTCAAACTCCTCCTCCTTTATTATTCTATAGCTCTTCCTAAGAGAGTTCTTTTATTGAGTGGGATATATTCAATCTTCTCCCCCTCTTCCTCATCTTGAACCTCAAGAATAGTTTTTTGAACCTTAGGAGATGAATTTATTTTCTTCTTTAACTTCCTTCTATTTTCTCCTACCATTGTTGTCTTAGTTTGATCTCTCTTGAGTACTAACAAGGTGGCCTCTACTAGGGTTGTAGGGTCTTCTTATGCTAGAGATTCTTCCTATTTGGGTTAAGTTTCTTCTTTCTTAGCTTGGGCTTCCTCCTATGTGTCTGGCTCTTATTTGGATATCTCTTTAGTGACCCCCTATCTTTTCCTTCTCTTCAACCTTTTAGTTTGGAACTACTTCATCTCCTATTCATGTTGATTCACTATCTCTAGCTTACTGCTGAATTTCTCAAGTATGTAGGAAATGAAAATTTTGTTCCTTTATTTCTAATAGAAGAAATCTATCTAATTAGGTTCTTTGGGAATAAGATAGTAATAGCAACCTAGATGTAGGAAAATATGTTGAACTAGATGAAATAAGCTCTAATTTGCGATACTTGAACAACTACCTTTACTATCATCTTTTTTGGCATAGTGATCTCCTATGAACCAAATGATGGAAAAAATGAATCTATAATTAAACAACCTATATTTAGGGATCTTCAAAGGAAGTTTCTTCTTTACAAGTTAGGGATGAATGATGTATGGCTAGGAATTTCCATCTTTCATATTTCCCTTCCTAACCAACCCAAGGTAATTAGTTAGTCTTTCCATTGGAAGGTATATAATGTAAGAGGTCCTAGAATCATTGGTCATTCCTTACTAAAATGAGTTGTTCATCCTAATTTTTTCTAATAATGGTAGCCTAATCAATAGTCATCTTCCCCATCATGATATTCTTTGTGAAATATACCATTTGGGTTTCTGGGCAACCAACTACAGGGAGGCCCATGGATCTACTCAGAATGACTACAGATTAGCCCAAAGACATCTATCAAATAACCTTAAGTCATGTCAACCTTTCCACCCATTCAACTCAATGGTGATCTATCAATAAGGTAGTTCCTTTGTACCAACTCTTTCACCTCTAATTTATTCTCTTGGTACCACCTATCTTCCATGTTATAGGTGATATGTAAATATTGATCTACCAGAGGAAAATGGAAGACCTTCTTGATATTTTTGGGCCTAATGTCTAAGATAATTTTGCTTGTCACACTTTTAACCACTTCCTCTTCTTATAAATAGTGGTGTACTAGCGTCATACATAGTTTTGATGACATGATTGATAACATATGAGAAGTCATGTTAAGTAGTCTTCTCCAAATGAACACAAATCCCATATCCTATCTTTCCTTGGGCTGGTTGAATAGTAACAAGAAGGCATTCCAATCAATGTTTATTACTCTATTTCTTGGATTTCTAAGTTCTTATCTTTGAATCTAGATTTCTTGGGTGTTCCTTGATATTTAAAGGTAACTAGTTTAGGTACAATCTTTAGGGCCATAGAAGATGAAGACAATGGCATTCTTTGGACAAAAGAGAAAAGTTAGTATTATTAATGAGGAAAACATAAGATGGCCTTACAAACATGACTTGACTAGAAGAAGACTGACAAAATTGTCTCAAAACAATAAGAGTACATGAAATGTGTATTTGTGAACCTTGCACACATGTTGCCCCTAAAAATATATGCAAGGTACACAATGTACACCTAGTTAAGCTTTGTAAAAATAGAAAAGAAATGAGATGTGCATGTTGCACACATAACACACATGTGCATGTGCATAACTTGTGCACTATGTTTATGCAAGTGGATGGTGTAAAAATGTGTATATGTGCTTGTGTACACCTTTTTCCTTTCAAAAATGTTTTATGTGGATATGTTTTACTCAGATATGAGAAGGCTCTAAAAGTGTAAAGGTGTGGTCCTTGGAGTCCCTATGTGAAAAAGTGACTAGAAAGAGTGGAGGGGGTCCTATTGGTAGGAAAAATATTTGGAGAATGTGCACTCGTGAAGGTACACACATGCACATGTGTGCATGTGCACCTTTGGGGTTGGAGATGAGTGCATATGTTACATGATCAACATACAAGCACATGGTGCACACCTTTGAGCTATCATTTTGTACAATGCTTTAACAACATGAATTATTTTGATTTCCTCTCTTTAAAAGCTAATCTAGGATCAACTCCAAGGTTTTGGCAGATATTGTGACCTAGTAAATTTCACCCAGTTGAAGATAAATGTGTATGTTCATGAGGAGGCCTTTTCTAGTTCCAACCAATTTTGGATAAGATGTTTTATCTGCTTGATCTCTCAAAAAGTAACCACAAAATAGATATATTTTTGATATTTTCTATTTTATCATATATGTAATTTATCAATACAACTATATGAATTCCTATTTTAACCAAGTATTAGAAAAGAAAATGGCAAACATAGGGTGATGAGAGATTAAAGAAAATAACTTGAAAGGGAAATTCCTAACAGACATAAACTTTAGTAACAACATGTCTGTGAGTTAGATCATTGAAAATATCAAGTAGGAAACCAATCAAAATAGGAGCAGTGCTTCCTCAATTCCATTATTGCAATCATTGATGGGAACTTAGTAATAATTGAAATATGTTTCACTTCTTATCAAATCACAAAGCCACAAAAAGTGTGCTCATGTGAGACAAGAAGCTATATAGGAGCAAAAGGTGATCTCTTCTCCAACTTGGTACTTCAATGAAATTCATTAACATGTGGAAAACACCCAAGAAAAAACATCACAGAATCATAACGAAAAAATAAAACCATTGGCTACATTATTATTCATCAACATGCATTCACAAAAATAACACACTCAACAAGAATAACTACACTCAGAATGAAAGCACCAATAACATATATTATTGCATCAAAATAACACCCTAGAGTACATATTACATCCATGTATTTATAAGAAATCATCTCCTCTTTTTTCTATTGAGAGTGAGAGATCTTATCATGCAAATATATGCTCAAAACTAATAAAACAAATTTAATTATATACAAATTGACTCTCTAAATGGTGCTCAGTAGGTCTCCACCCTTTTTTATATCAATTAATAGGTGCATGAACCTTTACATGACTTAAAAAAATAAAAGAAGCAGATAAGAAGAACAAATATGACTTAAACATTCTAAAAATGGAAGGTTGACCTTCTCTAGGCATTTCTAAGAGTTGAACTATTGTAAAAATGCATTTCCAGTGCATGGAATGCTCTAAATTAAGAAATGACATCTAATTGTTAGTGCACTACTACTTCCTCAAAATATTTAGTGTACCTTTGTGAAACATGCACCTTGTACACCTTATGTACTTGTGCACCTTGATGACAGGTTCCAAAAGTCCAAAATTTCCCAAGTGTTGAAACTGAATTTCTAGCTTCTGGGTTTTGTATTCCTTCATACTAGAGGGAATTTTGGATGTTTTCTCTTCAATTTCTCTATTTTTTTTTCACTTGGGTTACTTCCAAAAATACAAAGCTCCATACTTATCCTTTACTACCTTCCATTAATTACTAACTTTTATATGTATTGCCACAAAATCCTCAAGCTTATTGTCCAACTCCAATAATACCTCTTCAGTCTTGAATGCTTGTCTGATATCCTCATCTAATGAAGCATCTGTGAAAATTCATCAGAAATTTTTGACTAATGATTGTAGTGAATTGAGTTTGGTTCTCAACTTATCTTAATAAAAGTCAAGGTAGGAAGCATTATAGTACCTTTTTGCTTCCAAAATATGTTCTTGAATTTGGTCTCTCAACTTTTGTATCTCCACATGTCATGTCTCCATAAATTTATGGCCAATGGCTATCTTCTCGATCCAATCATTTAATTTATCAAGCTCTTCAATATAGTACACATCCATGAGTTTACTATACCTTTGACCTTTTATTGATTGAAGTGCTTGCAGGTCTTTTACCTCACCCGTTAATCCAAAATCCTAGTTCAATATAGATACCATCTAATCTACACTTGATGAAATATAATGCAACATATTCAAATTTTCCTATATTATTTGAACACCTTTCTCCTCAAAATTGTAACGCCATTTCTAACATGCTCCCAAAAATGAATCTATTTATAGACTACCCATTTTCTTCCTCTCTAGTGCTGCAACAAGAGTGATCTCTAGATTATCCTTGTCTATAGGGCTCACTACTCAATGTAAGTATCCTCTCAAAATATCATTTTCTTCCATAGTAATATCAACTCAAAATCACCTTGGTTCATATATTTGAACATCTCTTTTATGCATCTAGTGATTAACACTTTGGTAGTATCTACCATAGGCCTTGCTAATAGGATTGCTTGATTTTAGAATATTTATGACTCAAATCCATGGTTTCAACATGTGGAGGAGGGATGGAAATATTACCAAGCAAGTCATGATCTTGGTTCTTTATAATGAAGGCCAATGGTCACACATCACCTGTAGGTGGATTAGGCTTCTTGATGACCTTTACTAGCTTATCCATTCCCTCATCTACACTTGAATCCAATTGCCTCTTCTATTAAACCATGACCTTCCTCTTTAGCAAGGATGATGTAGTGCACATTGGATACATGTACTTGGCTAAAGAGGGCTAAAGAGGGAGTTTATAATGCATGCCTCTTCCCCTTATCACTCCCCTCTGGAATCTTCTCCTTTTGAGAAAGATCTACATTTGGAGTCTATGTATCAATTGTGGCCAAGGTCCTAGCCTTTGTATCATGAGGAGTTTACTAAGGTTCTTTTGGTATTTGAACCTCCTCTGATACTTCATTGTCTTGTAGTTGTTCAGGCTCTTCCTCCTCTACATTTTGTTCTTCTATTTGCATTGAGGAAGGAAGTGGAGTGACCAAGCCTTTGTCCAAAAATGACAAATCTTGAGATGGTTGTAGTGGTAGGCTGAGGGGTGCTTAAGGTAGAGGTGGAAATTAGTTATGATCCTTTCCTAAAGGTTGGTTGATGGGAGTATCTCGTATCTTACCACCTACCATCACAGTGCCTACCATCATAAAGTCAAAATCAAAGATGTCAAAGGCATTAGTTTCTTGCCTCTCTTTGTTTGTAATCCACCATTGCCACTCATCTTTTGAATTGGTTACTTGAATAGGTACTTGGGAATGGATGGAAAAATCACGTTCAAGCTTCTTCTTTCCTCTTCCATTTCCCTAGTTGAGAAAGTCCTCTAGCTTTGGGGAACATAATCTATCTATTCATCCTCTTCTTGTTCTACATCAACATTAGGGATGGTTTAGGGAACCTATGGGGGAGGAGTATTATTTTTCTTTAATCTTATCCTACATATCCCTCCCATTGTGGAATTAATCCTAGGCTTCTTAGGAGCTAAGGGAAGGGTTTCTTCCCTTGACCTTCTAGTTTCACCCTCTATTCTTCCTCTTCTTGTTCCTATTCCTCTCCTAGTGGAGGCACTTGCTTAGTCTCTTGGACTTGAATTGCCTACTCATCCAGAGGCTTCAATTGTGTAGGATTATATTTTTCTTAAGATTGAATTGTTTTATCTTTTTCCTTTCTCTTCCTCTTCACTCCTCTATCCACCTTGAAATACTCAACTTACCACTCATGTAGATGAGCTATTTTCAACCTTACTAGGGATTGATTTGGGAAAGTTGGTACTATGACTTTTACACCTTTGCCTTTGGTAGGTTGTATTATGGCTTATAGTGGAAAAACTTGTGGAACTAGATCAATTTTGAAAGTTTTCTTGATCCATTCCCTTGTTAGTTGGACTATGTAGTAGGCTTTGTTATTGATGTCCACTTTCTCATCTTTGCTAGTCTTTTCATTCATTATTGGACTATCATAAATTTTTCCATGTTGTATAGTGAATCTAAGACATATTTCATGTATTTCTTGATATCCTTGAGCAATATCTTTATTTTAAGTGCTTTCTCCACTAAATATAGAGTCATCCTATAATAGTCCCTAATTTGGACATCGTAGTTATCTACAGTATTCATCCAATGATCCTCCAATGCATCTTCACGCACGAATTGCTTCCCTATCAGATGCTACACCATCCCAACATTATCAAAGTATGGGCAAGGGGATTCATACTCTTCTAATGGATATTGATCTCATTCTGAATCGAAGGTCATGATATCATGTCTCTTCTTGACCTCGAATGCACCAATGGTACTTGGGCACATCCATGTCTTATGCTTTTTTTCTCACTTTGTCAAATGGAGATGTGAGTTGCCTTGTAATCTCCAAAAAAATGATCCTATCTGATAGATATCTCTAGAGCTTCTTTGGGTTAACCATAGTATTGGCTAACCTTAGGTATGTGAATTTTTTGAACTAGATATAGTAGGTGTTGATTTCTACAATTCTAGTTACTACCTCTACTGCCATCCTTTTGGCATAATAAACCTCTATGAATTGGATGATTGCAAATATGAAACTATCATTCACTATTTGGTACTCCTTTCTCTAATCTAAGATATTTTTCTTAACTAGTTGAGGATATGCCACATAGGGCCAAGCATTTTTATCTTGCATGCTACCCCTTTTGTAAAGTCCTAGGTATCCAATTGTTCTAGCTACCAATAAGTACAAAAAATATGATGTCATATAGAATTTAGGGTTAGCTTTAACAAATACTAATTTCTCATCTAGGTTATCACTCAACATTATGGCCCAATCAAATGGTATCTTGGCTATTTTGACAGTTTCAATGAAATGGACCATCTAGATATTAAGATATCCAACTGCTGGTAAGCCCATGACTCTACTCTAAAGTACAATGGCATATCCAATGTCTTCCTTCATATACCCCCAAGTCATGTCTACCGTGATGACATTGCAGCCTACTAGTGTTCTATCAATCAAAAATTATGATTAGATTATCTCTTGGGATTCCTACTCATTCTCTTGATACCATCTATCTACTCCCTCATAGGATATTTTCAAATAATGATTAGTTCTAGGGAAATGAAACACCTTCTTGATGTTTTAGGGATGGAGGTCTAGGACTATCATTCTTGTGATAGTCTTGAAAACCATTTCTTCAATAACATAGTTATCTTCTAGATCCATGATGAGTTCAAAAGACTACATAGATGTAGAATGTGATGTCACATTTACTAACCTTAATATGATAAGTGTTGACACCATGGCAGATCTCTCTTTGGGTTTTTTGCAAATATTGAGGAATGTAATCCAATCAATGTGACCAAGTTTGATGTCTATAATTTTTGCATGTCCATCCTAAAAGTGGGATTTCCTTGGTGTACCTTGGTATTTGAACACTAAAGGTTTGGGAGACATTTTTTTGCAAGTGAGGATGATAAAGATGCCATTTTATCTACACAAAAATAAGATTTTAGTCTAGAGAGATAAAATTGAGACTAGATATGCACCCTTATTTGCCAAAAACCTAACAAAAATAACCCAAAATAATGAAATTTAATTAATTTCTCCTCCAATAGCCTAGGTATGCAAAATAGCACACCTAGTGTACCCTTACAGTTGCACTAAGTGCACTAAAGGGCCACTGTAAAACTATTTTTGTGTCATTGTAGACTTGCTCACCTTGGTAAGGTGTACACATGTGAATGCATACAACTACGTACATGGGTTTGGAAAGTGCATTATGAAAGAGGGGGACTCAACTTGGTTTTTTAAGTTTTGGGTGTAGAAAGAGTGTGCACATGTGCATCCTAATGGGGTGGGCATGTGCACATTCTTATGTATGCAATAAGTTGGTGTAAAAAAGGTGTGCATGTGTGCACCTTGGGGAGGTGCATAGTTGTACACCTTTCCTTGGGTTTACTTGATTAAGTTTAAGCTTGAAAGGTGCTCACATGCAAATCCTGGATAGGTGTGCATGTGTGCACCTTTAACTTAGGTTTTTAAGTTGCTAAGTTCATTTTTAAGGTTTTTGAGGCGATAAAAGGTTCACACATGCACACCTTGAATAGGTGCACATGTGTGCACCTTTGATGTCTAACACTTGAGTTTTTTTTTGTCTTGTGTAGCATGTAGTGCACCTTTTAGGGTGTGAATGTGTAGTTGTATAGGAGGTACAAGGAGAAGTGAGGAGAGGGGAAGGGTTCCCAAGTTTATATAGAACCAAACCCAGTGTATGCACCATTTGGAGGTGCGCACATGCCCAAGTGTGCATGTGCACATATCAAAAGGGAAATGAGCATGCACGTGTGTATTTAGTGCACCTACACACCAAGGATAGGTGTACATTTGAGAAAAGTGTGCTAGTGTGCTTTTATGCACAAAAAAAATTTATTCTTCAAATTTTTCCTAGTTCTAACACCCCAAGGCTTCTTAGTTAGAGATAGAGACTTGACCTAAACTCCTCGAGGAGTTCCAACATGACCCAAGTCTTGGACTAGGGGTCTATAAGAATTTTTTTTTAATAGGGGGTCCCTATTTCTAGGATAAATGGGACATGCATTATGAAACCACAAAAAATAGTCCCAACAGGAAGGAAGAAATGAAAAAGGCATTTATTCACTAGAAAGCATTCTTTTGACATGTGTCAACTAACAACTAAGTCCCAAAAACTATAGAAAACTTTCAAGTTGTTTGATAGTCAAAACTTTAGAATCTTGAATATTCATGCTCAATGTGTGCAAAGTGTATTGATTTCCTTTGACATTTCAAGGTGTAGTAAGTCATGAGCTTCTAGAAACTTGGAAACAATCCTCCACTCCATTGGTCCATTCATCAGGAATCTTCATAGATCATGTGTATCAATCACTATCTAACCAAATGTGAGAATCCATTCTGAGGGTTCTTAGTGGGTTATCATTTTTTGCATTTGGAGTCCTAAGTAATCTTTGGGATTTTACTTCATAGAGCTCACATGTTTCCATTTGATTCTTCCATGAACCAATTTGTATATATACTGGATAACATTTTATAGTGCATATCCTTATTCTCAGATTAACTTTTTTTAGATATTTTGGAATCTTTCATTCTTAATACAACCTTTTTATTCTTTTTGACCCCTACCATGGTTAGACTATGTGGCCAAGGCATTGGTGTTGTTTCGTAGATTCTTCCTTTAGCTTGAAAACCATTTTGTTCCTTTTTTAATAACTTTTGGAAACTCTGACACTAAATAGTGACTTTAGCAATTCTTTGAGAAGACCTTTTGTCTAAACCAATAGGTTTTGAACCATCCCTTGTTTTTGTCAACTTTTATTTGATAACACCATGATAGTCAACCTTTTAATTTGCAAAGTTTTGAGAACTATTGATTTGCAACTCTTATTTCAAGACTAAAAGTCCTCTACAACTACAAGTAACGTTCGTTCTCCAGTTGGTACAAGAAAAAAAATCATCTTAATTCTTTAATAAAGAAATACATCTTCCCAAAAGTTGAAACCATAAATAATAGTTTATGAAATTTGTTAAGAAAGAGTCTTGGCTGCACGTAACCCCTGAATTGGCAAGAAAAGATAGACATGACTTTTAAAAGAAAACACATAAATGAAAGCAAACACACTTGCATATTTTAGGCCTAAAATTAATGTTTTATGAACTATCCATTGACTGGAGAGGTGATCAATTCCCCTTTAAGGAACACAACCTAAAAGTATTTTCTCCTAGATTTTTTATAATTTGATAAGGGCCAATCCACAAGCATTGAAACTAAGTGTGGCTAACAAGGTTTTCTTTCATCATTTTAACAAATTTGATTGTAGCCCACTTGTCAAACCACATTTTAACAATAACCTAATGTTTTTCCATATGCTCTAAATCAAGTTTCATTTTCTCATCCATTTCTAAGAGGTTCATTAGTCTGATTTGAATCTTGTCCACATCTTCAACATACCCACTCATGAATTTCAAAACAAGAATCTTGAGGTTAAGTAAAAACACTAGCTCTTGTCTGTAGACGAGAAGATATCCAAAGAAATTTTTATCCTAACTTGGTCTATCCATAAAACATAATTAAGTTGAGTATTCTAATCTTTAGTAGTTTCATTCAGAAAAAATTTTATCACTTTGATCAGGTTCTTATTTATGGACTCAACTTTACCATTGCCTTGGAGATAGTAATTTGAAGAGAACTTGATTATGCCCCGATTATCCAATGCCCACTAGGTAAGGATTATTGATACAAAAGATGATCCATTATTGTAAACAAGGAAGAATGGCATCCCAAACCTAGTAATAATATGTTCTTCTAAGAAATTAGTAACCACTTTGGAAGTGTAGTTTCTAAAAGTTTTAGCTTCTGACCAACATGAGCAATAGTTGGTAGCTATGAGAACAAACATGTGTCCAATTGATGGTTGTGGGTTTACTGGACCAATAAGTCCAAGCCACACTTAACAAAAAGGGTGTACCTTAAGAACTGGTTGTATTAGCATTGCCAGATGTTCGTCTCTATTGGCAGTAGTCTAAAAAATGTGGCAAGAATGTACATGTTCAAATGTATCCTCAAAGATTGTGGGCCAAAAATAGCATGATCTTAAAATCATATGGGTTGTAGCCTCTGGTGGTTCCTCTCTCATGTCATACTTACCATGAAACTCTTCAAAAACTTCTTTTACTTCTTCACATCCCAAACACTTTTTATAAATTCCCTCATAGTTCCTTTTACAAATCTTCCTATCTTGCAACATATAGTATTCACATTTAATCTTTAGTCCTCTATGTTGGGAACTATACATCCAATTGTGGTATTGATTCTATAAAAGATAATAAATAATGTCTTGATACCAAACATCCATGATTATTCCTTGATCAATATCTACTTGAGACACTATGATCTTTTGTTGAGTATCAATAGTGATTTCATCATCAAATTTGATTTCATTATCATTACTGATCTTATTATTAGCTATCATCTTGGTCAATCCTTGTCATCTCACCAAATTCATTGGCTGAATTTCTAAAGCAAACTCTTGTAATATTTCCATCCATTTTACTCATATTTCACCTAATTCATTTTGCATTAGCAATGTCTTTATGGCATGGTCTGGCATAATTACATATACCTTGCTCCTTAGTTTATAATGGCAAAATTTCTTGACCACCTTTATCAAAGAAAAAGACCATTTGTCAAGACTGGAATAGTTCAACTCATTATTATTTAGAGGACAACTTATGAAATAAATAGGTCTCTCATCTTCTTTGTCTTCCTTCTAAGTGAGAATTCCTTCACATGAATGTTCTGAAAAAAAAATAGTAGATTTTGAATGGAAAATCATAATTTGGACTTACAAGTACTATAGTAGTGGAGATAGAGACTTTGATGTCTTCAAAGGATTTATTAATTTTAGGAACCCACTTAGTTTTCACTCCTTTTTTCAAAAATTTATTAAGAGGGTGTATTATCTCTAAAAACCCACTAATAAAGTTACACACAAAATTTATCTTCTCCCATAAATATTTTAGTTCTTTACAGCTGAGTGGGGGTGAAAAATTAAGAATTGTTTCTATTCTTTTAGGATCTATGGATATCCCTACTTCATAAATGATATGATCAAGAAGCTTTCCTTTTGTGACCCTAAAAGACACATCTTAGGATTAAGTGATATGTTATAGCTTTGACATTGGTTGAATATTTGTCTCAAATAAGCAATATGGGTGCTCTAATCATTTGAAAAGATAGTTAGGTCATCCATGTAGATGACTATACATTTTTATATCAACCCCTTGAATTCTTCATGCATCTCCATTTGGAATGCAACTCTTGCATTGATCAATCCAAAAGGAATCCTTTTGTAGGTAGAGGTTCCCCATTTTTTTGTGAAAGTGGTGTGCATCCTATCTTCTTCCTCTACCATCACCTAGTTCTATCTAGAATATCCATCTAGGAAAGACATCATTTTGGATCTATTGAGAATTTTTAATACATCATCAAGTGAGGGAAAAGGGTAGTTATCCTTTTGAGATGATAGGTTCAAATTGCAAAAGTCCACACAAAGTCAAATTTCTCCAATCTTTTTCCTTACTAGAACCAAGTTAGAAACCCATGTAGAATGTTAGATTGGAAAGATAATCTTAGCATCAAGAAACTTCTAGATCTCTTTCATTATCAATGGTTCAATAATTGGATTAACTGGTCTTTACCTTTGATAGAAAGGCTTGACATGTCATTTTAATAAAATGTCATGAGTGATGATTTCTAGATCATACATATTGAGTTCTTCATAACTCCAAGCTATGAAATCTTGATATTTTATAATCAATTGAAGCATACTTTATTGTTCATGAGGGTTGCAAGATTTTCCAATTCTTACCATCTTTGGATTTTCTTCTATGGTTAGATTATATGAATTACATTCTTTGATTACTTTTCCTTGAGTAGTCCTTTTGCTACATGTTGATTCATCTCAATCAAAAATACATTATAATTCTACCATCCCCTTAGGAATAGTATTGGTCTTTAGACATATAATCCCATCTTTATCCTCTAGCTCATTGTCTTCAGGTTATTCATCATGATTATCATCAATCTCTTGTCCTTTGAAATGACTATTGTACATGATAAACTCAAGGATATGTTGATCATCTTGGAAGGCTTGGAAGTTTGTAATGTTATTTGGGATAGATGGAGCAATAACTAATTCAATTGAAAAACTCTTTAATTTAGTTCTTTCAATGAGTTGCAGTGCAATTGCTAAAATGACAAGGGCATCAGATACCATGTTTCTCCTTGTTGGGATGAAATTAATGTTCAAAGCCTCCAAATTTTCCATAAGGTCCCATACTCTTTTATAGTAAGAAATTAGTATTCTATCATTGCAATAATATATTGACTTGGCTTGTCTAGTCACCAATTGGGAGTCTCCTTCAATTATGAGAGCTTTGACTCCATTCTCTAATGTGAAGAGAAATTTGTGAATCAAGGCTTCATATTTTGCAACATTATTAGTACATCTAATCTCATAAAATACCTACCTTATGGATTGATTAATTCAATACTTTCACCAACTCTTAATTTTCATTTAGATCCATCAAACCTGAGTGTCTAAATTGGTTCTTGTTCGGATTTTTGGACTTGTGTTTATTCATCTATAGCTTTTCTTTTAATTGAACCTTAAAGGATTGTTTCTTCAAGATCCATTGAAATATCTCACGTGGTAGACTTTGCGATTTTTCATTTTTTATCTTTGATATGGGAAGCACCTCATTCTCTTGGTGATCCTAAATCTCCCTAATTAATTTTGTGATTTTATCAAATCTAGGCTTAGGATGAATGACTATTGAGGTCCAATATTGACCTTTCACAAATTACCTCCTCCTTTGATTTTGATCATTCCTAGTAGAGGAGAAGAAAAACCTCCACCATCTAAAGAGGTATCACTATATGCTGCATTGATATCTTAAACTTCCTCTCCATCCTTTCCCATGACTTGAGATATGTATGTAGAACTCAAATTTTCTCTAGTTAATACTTTTAGAATTTGGTCACTCTTTATTTCCATTTTCTGAGTTAATACCCAAGAAACTACTTCTTGGCAATGTGAATGTTGGAACTCTGAATGGATAACTTTATGCAATGTAGAAAATCCTAGAAGGAGCAAAACACTTGGGTTTGCTTCTTCACCTAAGCATTTTAAGTTCACCACCATGCTATTTATGAACTACATCATCATCTCTTCTTTTTGGATGGGAATTATGGATCTTTCATTTTGACCATCTGATGCTTTAGTTGAAGTTGTATCAAACCCCATCACTTTGTAAGAGCCTAAATATGACTTTAGAAATGCTACCTCATTTGGTGCACTGTAATCTATGATCATCATCATCAATTTTGGCTTAGTGTCTATCTTGATCTGATTATTCAACCCTTTCCAAGGTAACCATAGTTGGGGAAAATAAATTGAAAGCCATCCTCTTAAGCACTTTTTCCACTCTCTACTTAGTAGAAACCCATATGTTTCAAGGACTTCAACCACATGTATGTCTATGATGTCTTGAATTCAAGGGTCAACTATTAATTGTATTTGAGCATCTTTTAATACACCAATAACTTTTACTTTCGTGTTGTCCAGTTGTATCGCTATTTGATTAGAGGGTTGTGGAGTGACTCCCAAACTTTGTGCTATTGAAAGTGGCATGAAATTACAAGAAGCTCCTAAATCAAATAGGAAATTGTGAAGATTCTTCCCATAGATTTTGATGCTGATTAAAAAAGGAGGTACCTTAGCCTTGTCTTTTAAAAATAGTTGGTATAGCTTCTGGTGCGTTAATCCATTGCACAACATTGTCTTTTAAGGATAAATATTCACATTAAGTATTTCTAACATATGATCAATAGTTTTTATCAATGCTTCCCACTAATTAGGGAAATTTTGTAGCATGTCAAACATGGACATATTGGCCTTAGTTCATTTCAAATGTTCAACTACACTATACTTTTTAGTTGATCGTGTAGGATTCTTCAAGAGTGTAGGCACATTCCCTTAGTTTTGATTTTGTTGTCCTCCATAAGGGGCTCTGATAGCTACTATATTTTTTTCTTTCTCTTGGATCTGGGGGAGTTGGTTGCAATGTGGGACGAATCCCATCTATGATGGGTTCTTTTTGACTTTGCAAATTATAGGTATTTTGATTATCACTCTAGAAAGAAAACATCTCTTCTGGTTGAGTATCTAGTTCTTGACTGAATGAAAGCAAAAGTTCTTCATTGACCTTTTGTTCCATTCCCATGTTCTATGAAGAATCATAGGATTCTAGTAACATGGTATTTAATTACATAGGGGGACCATTGCTATTTCCTTGTGAATTCTCATTCACTTCTTGATTTCCATTGAAATATGAGCCATCATCAATTAGGTACATTCTAATTACTATCATACTAATTGATGTCCATAAATTGATCATTATTGTTATTATTATTTGTATGAATGCTTCCATTGTTTGGATAGGTATTCCATTGTCAATTTTGTCTTTGGAAACTATTGTTGCAATCAAGAGGATTAAAAATGTTTCCAACATTATTATTTCCATTGAAATTCTTATTGTAGTTTTGACCGTAGTTATTGTCATTATTATAAGGAACAATATTTTTTCTCTAAAAATTATTATTTTTTCCTTGTGATAGCCTCAAATGGGTTAGCTCATTGGTAATTTGAGATACAGTCTTCTTCATTTGACCAAGCTCAGATGTAACACTATTCTCTACTTTAGCAGATGTTGCTACCTTTTTCTCAAAGAAAGAAGCTTTTGGAGGCTCATATCCTAGGTATGTTTTGGAAAAAACTTGTGGAGTTAGTGCCTACTATAGTGAAATTGGATTCATTGGTATGAATTGTCTAGGAATCATTGGTGCTCCTATAGGATATGTTGGTAATGTTGCAATAACTTGAGTTGGGACTATCAATCCTTCTCCATTAGGATTGGCTTGTTTTGTGAAGGTAATTTCTTCTGAGAAGACCTTTTACAATGTGTCAATATTTGTAGTAGGAAGTTTTCTTAGGAAAATAGTAGTGAGATGGTCTATAGAATTTAGGTATATCTATATTGTAGCTTTAACCATTATAGTGTATGGCTTTTCTAACTTGTGGTATGCCATATAAAAGTGATGATTGAAGTGTGAAATAGTTTCCACTAGTCCCTCTCGATTGATATGAATTAATGATGTACCATAGTCAGGTTGATAAAAGTCTTGAATTTTTATAGGAATATATTTTTGAAAATGGTCCAGTCTGTGATGCACCTTGGTGGTAGATTGACATACCAATTAAAAGAAACTTCTCCCAATGAGTATGTGAATAAATGGAGAACTATGTTCTCTTCTATGATTTGTTTAAAATTGCAAATTTATTTGAATACCTTGATATGGTCATCAATTGTTCTTATTTCTCCATAGATGAACCTTGGGCATAATTTCTCAAGATTCTTAGGAAGGTCATTGAGTGCACCTTTCAATTTGATTGGTGAATCTACTACATTCACAAAAAAGGCCATTTGCCGAACAATGGGTGGTTGGTTTGGAGGCATAAATGAAGATGACAAAATTTGAAATGGAAGCGGTAGAATCTTTTGTCATTGTGAGGCTTGCAAAAGTGACTACACTCTAGGAACTCATGTGTACTAGGTGAAGATCTTAAAGCTCATTGAAATGGAGATGATGGATTAGGATCTTCTAGTTTGTGTCAAATTCTAGAAAAGTACACCTCTATAGAAAAACAATTCTTCAAAAAGTGCACCTTGTGCATCTTGCACACTTGCGCACCTATGCACCATCTAACAGTGATAGATGAATTTATTTTTGAACTTCCAAAAAACTACAAAATTTTTGAAACTACAAGTTTTTTTCTATTCTAAATGGTTTGTGGCCTTGCTTCTGGTGCCAACTTCTTTTGAGCTATCACTTTGCATGATTCTTTAATGGTAGGAATCCTTTCAAATTCATCTCTTGAAAAGATAATCTAGGATCAACTCCAAGGTTTTGGGCAATCTTGCACCCTACTAAAATTAGCTTAGTTGAAGATAAATGTCTATATTCATGAGGAGGCCTTTGCTTGTTCCAACCAATTTTAGATAATATGTTTAATATACTTGTTGCCTCAAAAAGTAACCATAAAAGAGATATATTTTGATACTTTATGTTTTATGATAAATGCAATTTATCAATGCAACTATATGAATTCCTATTTTAAACAAGTGTTAGAAACAAAAATAACAAAGATAGTGTGATGAGAGATTAAAGAAAATGACTTGAAAGGGAAATTCGTAATGGACATAAACCATGATAACAACACATCTACGAGTTAAGTCATTAAAAATATCAGGAAAGAAACTAATGAAAATAGGACCAATGCTTCCTCAATTCTACTGATGCAATCATTGATGGAAACTAAGTAATAACCAAAAGATGTTTCACTTCTCATCAAATCACAAGGAAATAGAAAGTGGAATCATGTGAGACAAGAAGCTATGTAGGAATAATAGGTGATCTCTTCTCTAAGTCGATATGTTAGTGGAATTCATTAACATGTGGGAAATACTAGAACTAAAAGATTGCACAATCATAAAAATAAAAAAAAACCAGTGGCTCCATTATTATTCATAAACATGCGTTCAAAAAAATAACACACTCTAGAAAGAATAATTACACTCATAATGAGAGCACCAATACTAGATATTATTACATCAAAATAATAGTCTGGAGTACATATTACATCCATGTATTTATAAGAAATCATCTCCTATTTTTGTGTTGAGAGTGAGAGATCTTATCATGCAAACATATGCTCAAAAATAATAAAATAAATCTAATTATATGCAAATTGACTCTCTAAATGGTGCTAAGTAGGTCTCCACCCTTGTTTATATCAAATAATGGGTGCATGAACATTTAAATGACTTAAAAAAATAAAAGAAGGAGATAAGAAGGAAGCTACAAGAGGATCTAAGAGTCATTGGATGCTCTAAAAATGAAAGATTGACCTTCTCTGGACATGTCTGGGAGTTGAACTATTGTAAAATTGTGTTTCTAGTGCATGGAATGCTCTAAATTAGGAAATGGTAGTTTATTATTAGTGCATTGTTACTTCTTCAAAATTGTCGGTGTACATCTATTGAAAGTGTACCTATGCGCTTGTGCACCTTGTGTAGTTGTGCACATAGACACCTTGATGAAAAGTTCCAAAAATGCAAAATTTGACAAGTGTCAAAACTGAATTTCTATCTTCTAAGTTTTTTACTCCTTCATAGTAGAGTGATGTTTGGATATTTTCTCTTGAATTTATCTATTATTTTTGTCACTTGCATTACTTTTGGAAAATCCAAAGCTCCATATATATCCTTTACTACCTACTGGTAATTACTAAATTTTGTATGTGTCACCAAAAAATCCTCAAATTTAGTGTCCAACTCCAATAGTACCTCTTAAGTCTTAAATACTTGTCTGATATCTTCATTTGACAAAGCATCTTGAAAGGTTCTTCAGAATTGTTGGACTACTGATTACACTTAATTGAGTTTTTTTTTCAACCCATCTTTAAAAATGTCAAGGTAGGCAACATTATAGTACCTTTCTACTTCCAAAATTTTCTCTTTAGTTTGGCCTCTCAACTTCTATATCATAGCATGTAATGTCTACATAACTCTATTTCTAGTGGCTATCTTCTTGATCCAATCATCTAAGTTATTGAGCTCTTCAATGGAGTACACATCCATGAGGGTATGATACCTCTAATATTTTACTAATTGAAGTGCTTGAAGTTCTTTTCCCCAAGTACGTACCTCATCCATTAACCAAGAATCTTGGTTCAATATAGATACTAGCTTATCTACATTTGACTGAATATGGTGCAATAGGTTCAAATTGCCATGTATTATTTGTACACCTTTCTCTTCAAAATTGTGACACCATTGCTGACATGATCCCAAAAATGAATCTATCTATACACTACCCTTTTCCTTCATCTCTGGTGCCATAGAAAGATTGATCTTTGCATGATTCAATCTATAGGGTCCACTACTCCTTGTAAGTAGCCTCTCAAAAGCTCATTTTTCTTTCATAGTAATATCAACTGGGACTCATCTTGGTCCATACTAAACATTTCTTTTATGCATGTAGTAATTAATACTTTGGCAATATCTACCATGGGCATTCCTAATAGGACCTCCTTGATTTGGTAATCTTTAGGAATCAAATCCTCGTTGTTAGCATGTGGAGAAGGGATGGAAATATGCACAAGCAAGTCTTGATCTTGGTTCTTTATAATGAAAGCCAATGTTCATGCATCACCCATAGGTGGCTCTAGATTCTTGATGGCCTTTACTAGCTCATCCATTCCCTCATCTACACTCAAGTCTAGTTTCCTCTTCTATTGAACTATGACCTCCCTCTTTAGCAGGGCCAGTGTAGTGCCCATTGGAGACATGTACTTGGCTAAAGAGGGATTTTGTAATGTAGGCCTCTTCCCCTTGTCACTCATTTTTGGAGTCTTCTCATTTTGAGAAATATTTACATTTGGAGTCTTTGTATCAATTTTGGCCAAGGTCCTAGCCTTTGTATCATAAGGAGTTTGCTAAGGTTCTTCTGGTATTTAACCCTCCTCTAATACTTCATTGACTTGCAATTGTTTGGGCTCTTCCTCCTCTACTACCTGTTCTTTTTTTTTTAATGGTAGAAGGACATGGAGTGACTAAGCGTTTGTCCAAAAATGAAAAATCCTAAGATGGTAGTGGTGGTAGGCTAAGGAGTCCTTGAGGTAGAGGTGAAAATTGATTCCAATCCTCTCCTAAAGGTTGGTTTGTGGGATTGTCCCATATATTATCACTATTAGCCATATTTTCCCTCCTACCAAATATTTGAATTCAAATGCCTAGGCCCATCCAATGGTCACTTCCTAATATTTAAATATTAAAAGCCAAATGGAAATACGAAAATAAATAAAATAAAAATTTAATGTATTTCCTTATTCTTGTAATTTTTTTGGGCCCCACAAATTTCTCCACCATTAGATCTTTCACATATCTAAATTTTTCACTTTCCCACTTTCCAAAAATGCACATTCTTTAAACAATATGGGGAAGCGATGTCCCAATGTGTAGACATGTGGGACTTGTTCTCATTGTGGGTTGCAAGCAGAAAAGATGTCAAGTTGAGTTGGCATAAGGAAAGGAATTTCATTGGATGAGGTATTGACATGGAGAATAAAGTAGTTACATGTTTCAATAGTGTTAGATGTGAGAAGATCTACATTTGTTGCTTTTTCACATTCCAACGATGAAAGGTTTTTAGACAATGCAAGAAAGCAAGATTTTTCCACATGGATTTTGTGGGGCTAGTTTCCTAGAGTGGGCCATGGAAGCCAACATGGATAGGTTAGAGTAGTGTGGCAAGATGGCAACTTTTTTTTGGTCAAAGTGTTGACATGGAGAATTAATTTGGTTGCATGTTTCTAGGCCATCAAATGTAAGAGGATCGACAATCATCACTTCCCTGCTTTATGGAATTGCTCAAAATTTAGACAATGTGGGGAAGCAAGGTCTTGACATGTGGATTTTGTGATGTTATTTTCCTTGTGGGCTGCAAAGTTGAGATTGTTAGAAAAACTTGGAGACATTTCAAGGCACATTGGTAGTTTGGTGTTATATCATTGGGTAAAGTTAATGACTATACCAAGTAAAGGCATTAACTATGTAGTTGGTGGGCCAATCGGTGTTCCTACCATCAGATGTAGGAAGATCAATGTTTGTTACTTCCTCATTTTATGAAGTTACAAGGTTTTTAAGGAATGCAAGGAAGTGACATTTTGACATGTGGCTATGTGAGGTTAGTTGTTCCAAAGGATGTCTAGTAATGCTGAGGTGGATGTTGAGTGTTTAGTGGGGCCAACAATATTAAAGGGAAGCATAGTAATACTAAGGTCTTTAGTGATCGTTGATTTTGTGGAGATCAATGATCTTCTCTTTCTTGCTTTATGAAACTACTAGATCTTTAAGGAAAGTGGGGAAGCAACATGATGACATATGTCCTTGTAGGCCTAGGTGGTAAGTAGAAGTAGCACTTGATGGTTAGTTGTGGTTAAGTCCATAGTTTCATAGGGTAGGTGATTAGTAAAGCTAATAAGGTGGTCAACTCATAAAGAATTTTCAAGCTGATGAGAAGAACTAATATCATTGGTCTATGTGGCTCATTCTAGTTGCATGACCCAGTTTGACTACTATTTCTTTCTAATTTTTTGAGCCGAGAATGAAAGAAAGATGGTTTCTACACAATTTGATCTCCATGATCGATTCCAACCACTCTTGAATGAATATAGGGATAGAAACAATGCAAGGACATTCCCTCAACCACTTGGTTATCCATCTACGTAGTTAGAATGATTAATGATGATGTTTCATGTCACCTTCAAGGTTCTTTCAGTTAGGGTTTTGATGATGTTCTTGCATCTTGAGATGTACTAGGATAAATTTTTCTTCAGATCTACATGATTTCTCCCTATAATCTTAATGCTGGTAGTTGTGTTATGCCTTAAGGTAGAAGCTATCTATGAGTTATGCTTGAACTATAAAAACATATTTTGTAATCTTTTTTAGGGAATTATTCTCTATTTATTTGGCATGCACTATTGAAAATAGATTGAAAATATCATTGCTGAGAGAGTATATTGAAAGAGGGAGATTTTTGAAGAAGACTATGTGTTTCAATCATTATTTTGTCACTAATGTCAAACTTATTATTTTCTAGTAAGAAAATTGCTTATAAGATTCAAATACTATCACTTATTTGATTGATGAAGAGGATTTGATCAAAAGATGTAATAATAACACCTAGAGATAAGGTTGAGTTATGATTATGTAATAAAGTACAAGAATTAGTTAAGATAGTGATGACATGATATAGTGGCAATCTACTTAAGGTTACAAGGGCTAGTTACACTAAGAAATTTTAGAAGAACAAGTTACACAAAATTTATCTACCAAGCTTGATTGAGTGGATAGTAGGTGTCAAGCAAAGACATAGAAAGCCAAGTAGAAAATTAGTTGGAGTTAAGTAAATGCTTATTCGAGTGTATGCCGAGTAGAATAGTGGATGTTGAGTAAAGTTTAGTTGATGCTAAGCACTAGTAAACTTTAGTTTATGCCAAGTAATTTCATAGTGGATGCCAAGCCACACAGTATGTGTCAAGCATCAAAAGCTTGATAATGTTGAGCTACTACATTATTTAAAATATCATGGATTTGATGAATCTGAGTGCACAAGTTTGTTTTCTTGGATTGTGTGAGCCAAGTGTAAGGTAAGGTTGATGAGCTAGTGGCATAGAATTCAAGATAAACCATTTTTAGGAAAATTTTAAAGTGGATTCTTGGAGAAGTTTCTAGAAGAGATATGAGATATGGGGTAGATACATTGTTTCTTACCTAATCCATTCAAACCCTAAATTGGACAACGGAGAATGAGTGACAAAATATCTTAACTTCCTATTTATAGGAATGGCTGGCCATGAACCAAGGTTTTCATGCGTAAGAACCTAAGGGAGACAAGGAGTCAATGGCTTTTCTTTATCAACTGACCTAAGAGAAGAGTTTACAATGGCATGTTAAGAAAGAAGGCTTAAGGAGATGAATGCTTGAAGGGTGAACAAGCTATCACAGCTGCAAACTATGAAGGCCAAGTAGAATTAAGGATTGAATAGTGATCTATAATCTGCAAATGAAGTTGTAAGTTGTATTAGATCAAAACCTTACTATTACTCTCTAACAATTGTATCAGTCTAGAGTAAATCCTTTGGATTAAGGTTGACCTAGTAGTCATTTGTAAATCCTTTAACCAATGATATTCCAAGAGAATGGTCTAAAGTCCTCTAACAAGGTTGGCCTTTCATAGGACATCACTTTAGAAGAGTGAAAAGAGCAGCATGTTACTGGCGGTTATTCCCAAATTGGGTTTCAATGTCAGTCATTGTATCAAATGTGTTGATGAATTTGTTATGTTTCATGCTTTTCATTTTTACAAATTTATTTGACAACAACCTACAAGTTTTAAGTGATTGCATAATCTTATGGATGCATGCATGAGTATAAATATTTTATGGGTTCACTAATTTGTGAAAAGTTCTTCTTATTCATTTGCACCTTAGATAACTAATTCACCCCCCCTCTTAGTTATTCTAAAGTATTCCAACATGCACATTGTAAATTCCCCTTGCCTCTGAACTTCATTACTTTCTATCTTATCTCTTTTAGACATTGATGTATTGTGGAAGATTTATTTAGCTCTCTTTAATGTATTGTGGTTGTCTATCATTTTCATAATTGTATCTCTTTTGGCCTATCAATGATATAAAGTGAATCTCCTTCCTTGTGTCATTTATTTGGTTGTTTGATCTACATGAGGTTGATAGGTTAAGAAAGTTTGAATCTATATATTTTAGTATCATGATAGTTCACTATGCATGTATGGGCAGAGATAGGATTGAACATTCTATTTTGGTGCATCACCCCTTAGGTTAGAATAGGTAGATTTTATTTTATGCATTCCTTCTCCCTTTTCATCTCCAAATGTAGTTAGGTGCAACCTGATAGCAAAGGAAACCAATCTTCTCTAGAGACTCAACCTTGCAGTTCAAGTCCCACAGCTTGGAGGTTGTTTCCATGTTTCAAAAGGTTACCTTTAGGTAAAAGTTGCAGGAAAGGGTGCAAAATTTTGTGGCAAAAATCATCTACCATCTCAGTGTCTACCAACATAAAGTCAAAATTAGAGAGGTCAAAGACATTTTTTTCTTGCCCCTCCTAGTCTACAATCCACTATTGTTTCTCATCTTCTAAAGTACTTACTTGAATAGGATCTTTTGGAATGGATGGTGGTGTCATGGTGGAGCTTCTTCTTCTTTCTTCTTCTTTCACCCTAACTAAGGAAATCCTTTGGCTTAAGGGAACATAATCCATCTATTCATCATCTTCTTGTTCTACATTAGCTTTAGGGATGGTCCCAAGAACCTATGGGGGAGGAGTATTCTTTTTCTTCAATCTTCTTGTACACATACCTCCCACAATGGACTCAATCTTGGCCTTCTTAGGAGCTCAGGGGGAGGCTTCTTCATCTTGACCTACCAGTGGCACCCTCTATTATTTCTCTTCTTGTTCTTGTTACTCTCTTGGTGGAGGCACTTGCTCAGTCTCTTGGACTTGAGTTGACAACTCATCTTGAGGCTCTGATTTTTCTAGGATTTTCTATGTTTATTGATCTTCTTGAGCTTTATCTATTTTATCTTTAGTCTTCCTCTTCCTCTTCACTCCTCTATCAATCTCAAAATACTCAACTTCATGTTCATGTTGGTGAACCATTTTTGGCCTTGTTGGGGACTCCGTTAGGAAAGTTGGTACTATGACTTTCACACTTTTACCTTTGGTAGGTCATCTTGTGGCTTGTAGAGGAACAACCAATGGAACTAGATTAAGTTTGAAAGGTTTCTTGATAAATTCCTTCATTAGTTGGAATATGTGGTAGGCTTTTCCATTGATGTCCACATTCTCATCTCTGCCAATCTCTACATTCATTATTGGTCTGTCATAAATTTTTCCCCTATTGTATAGAGATCTAAGATATCTTTCATGTCTTTCTCGATAACCTTGAGAGAGATCTTCATTTTATGTTCTTTCTCCACTAAATATAGTGTCATCCTATAGTAGTCCCTAATTTGGGCATTATTTTTATTTATGGCATTCATCTAGTGATCCTCCAGTGCATCTTCATGCATGAACTTCTTCCTTGGTAGATGCTACACAATCTCAATATTATCAAAGTATGGGTGAGGGGAGTTGTACTCTTCTAAGGGATATTTATCCCATTCTTAATTAAATTTCATGATATCATTTTTTTTCTTATTCTTGAATTCACCAATGGTAATTGCCCATACCCATGTCTTCTTGTGTTGTTTACTCACTATGTCATATGCAGATGTGAGTTTCCTTGCAATCTCCAGTAAAATATCACAAGAGATTCTTTGTGTTAACCATGGTACCCACTACCCTTAGATATGTGAATTTTTTGAACTAGATTTAGTAGGCTCCAATTTCTATAATTCCTTTTGTTGCCTCTATTGACATCCCTTTTGGCATAATCACCCTCTACAAATTAGAAGATTGCAAATATAAAGTCATCATTCACTATCTAGTATTCCTTTCTCTAATCTAAGATATTTTTCTTGACCGATTGAGGATATAGCACATAGGGCCAAGAATTTTCATCTTTCATGTTATGCCTTTTGTAAAGTCTTGGGTAGTCAATTGTTCTAGCCACCAATAAGTACACCAAATATGATGTCATGTAGAATTTGGGGTTAGCCTTAATAGCTACTAGTTGGTTGTCCAAGTTATCAATCAGCATTGTGGTCCAATTAATTGGTATGATGGTTATTTTATTGGTTTCAATAAAATAGACCATCTATATATTAAGATGTATAGCTTCCAGTAAGCCCATGACTCTGATCAAAAGAAAAATGGTGAATCTAATGTTGTCCTTCATATACCCCTGAGTCATGTCTACCTTGTTGACTTTATGGCCTATTGATGTTCTATTAATAAAAAATGATTATTGGATTACCTCTTGGGCTTCTTTCTCATTTTCTCAATACCATCTTTTGATATCTCCAAGTTCTAATAAAATCTAGGGATATGAAACACCTTCTTGATGTTCTAAGGTCAAAGGTCCAAGACTATCTCTCCTCTGACACTCTTGACAACCTTTTCTTTAGTAACATTGTTGTCTACTAGAGCCATGATGACTTTAGAAGATTGTATAGATGTAGGATGTGATGCCACATTTACTAATCTTTATCTAATAAGTTTTGAAACCATGGTAGATCTATCTTTAGGTTTGATAGTGAGGAACACATTCTAGTCAATGTGACCAAGTTCGGTGTCTCTAAAATCTGCATGTCCATCCTAAAAATGGGATTTCCTTGGTGTACCTTGGTATTTGAACACTACAATTTTGGAGGAAATATTTTTTTCAAGTGAGGATGATGAAGACACAATTTTATGTGCACAAAAAGAAGACATTGTTTATGAGAGGTGAAATTGAGACTAAACACACAACCTAATCTACCAAAAATGCAACAAAAATGACCCAAAATAGTGCAAAACTAGTCAATTTCCCCACAAATATCCTAAGCATGCAATATATCACACCTAGAAGATCCTTATAGGTGCACTAAGTGTACTAAAGGGCCACTGTCAGACTATTTTAACATAGTTATACATGTGTACACATGTGCACCCTGGTGAGGTGCACACATTTTCTTAGAAAGTGCATTGTGAAAAGAGGGAGCTTAAATTGGTTTCTCAAGTTTCGGGGGTAGAAAGGGTCCACACATGCACACTATAATGGGGTGTGCATGTGTGTACCCTTATGTATGCCTTAAGTTTATGTAAAAAATGTGTGTGTGTGTGTGTGTGTGTGTGTGTGTGCACTCCTTGGGAAGGTGTGCACATGCACACCTTTCCCTGGTTTTACTTGATTAAGTTTAACCTTTAAAAGTGTGCACATGTGCACCTTGGATATGTCTGTATTTTTAAGGTGTGCATTTTTAAGGTTTTTGAGGTGATAAAAGGTGTGCACATGTGCACCTTGAATAGGTGTGCATGAGCACAACTTTAATGCCTAACACTTGAGTGTTTTGTGTCTTGTGTAGGGTGTAGCACATCTTTTATGGTGAAAATGTGTAGGTGCAAGGGAGATGTAGAGAAAAGTGAGGAGAGGGGAAGGGGTTCCAGGTTTATATAGAGCCAAACCCAGTGTGCATGCCATTTGGAGGGGCGTAATATGTAGGTGCACATTTGGACATGTGTTATATCTCCAAAGGGAAATGAGTGCGCACTTGTGCATTTAGAACAGCTATGTACCTAGGATAGGTATGCATGTGGGCTAAGTGTGCTACTATGCTTTAATGCACAAAAACACTTATTCGTCCAAATTTTCCTAGTTATGACATTCTGGGGCTTCTTAATTAGAGACAAATACTTGACCTAGACTCTTGGGGGAGTCCCAACATGACCCATGCCTTGGACTAGGGGTCTACTAGACAAAATAATTGCTAGGGGGTCCCCATTTCTAGGTGAAATGGGGTATGAGTTGTGAAACCACAACACACATAGGATTTTTTATTTTGATAATTATTTTTTGCATTTCTAACCTTCTGGCACTATTTGAACTTACCTTACTAGACACTCTAAAATATTTTAGACTCAAAGGGAAATTCTAATCCATCCAGGTGGTTGATTGGGTGCCTTATAAGGTATCTCACACTTTATAAGAAAAGGAAATCCCCATTTTGAGTTCAAAATGGGGCGTACATTTTCAAACCACAATAAATAGCCTAGAGAACTGGGAAGAAATGACAAATGCATTTCTTCATTGGTAAGCATTCTTATAATTCATGTCAAGTTACAAATTGATTTTATACATTCTAAGTGGCTTTTAGGTACTTAGAAATTGAAAAATGACAATCTCAAATTTTGATGCTCGATGTGTGTTTAGTGTCTCTATTCCTTTCAATGTGTCTAGGTACCAACCATTGTGAGTGTCTAGCAACATTGAAACATTCTTTTCCTAATCAAAATAAACATTAGAAATACACATAGACCTACTATCCATCACTGCCTGACCAGATGAGAGAATTTATTTAGAGGGCTCTTAACAAATTATCAATTTCTTGTCTTTGAATATTTGGTAATCTTATTAGCTTTCTTCATTGAGCTCACATGTTTCTACTTGATTGTTCCTTGAATTCTTTTGCTCATTATGTAGAATATGATAGTAACTAGCATGTTGACTCTATATTTTATTACCTTTGCAAATGCCTGCAATCTTGAATATGACACCATTATGATTTTTATTTTATTTTATTTTTCTTACCTTGACCATATTTAGATTTTTTGGCCAAGGTGTTGGTGCTCCCTTTCCAAATCAATTTCTAGTTTGATAAATTTTGTGTTCCTCTTCTAATTAACTTTTAGGGAACTCTCATAGCAATCTTGAAGTAATCTTTACAAGTATCTAAGGAGACTCTTTATATAAACTAATTAGTTTTGGATTTTCTATTGCTTCCATCGACCTAGATTTGATAATAGCCTAGATGATCAATTCTTTTAAATTTTTAAATTATTGAGAAGGGTCAACCTATATTCGAACTTTTAAGGACATAATTCCTTTATGCCTATAAGTAACACATGTATTTTATTTATTACAAGAAACAATGTTATCTAAATTCTGTGACAAAGAAATACCTCTTCCCCAAATTTGAGACCAATTGGGATGGTCTCACTTACCAAGGAGAATCCTGATTACACTAACACCAAACCATCAAAAGACTTAAAGTAAACACATAGTTAAATAAAAAATATATATATTTATTATTATAATACTTTAAGCCTCAAAATAGTATTTTGGGAACTGGCCATTAACTGGTAATGGAATTGATTCCCCTTCTAAATTACTTAGCATAAAGGTATTTTTGCCCAAAATATCAGCAATTTGATAAGGACCAATCCCTAAGCATTGAAACTTGGTATGATATCCTTGTTTTTCATTTTCCCTATCCCACATAAGAACAAGGTATAAATTTACTAAAGATTTGATTATGGCTCTCTTTTAGAACAAAAAATTAATGATAGTTTGATGTTTTGACATATGTTCTGAAGTTGTTGTCCTCCTCTTGTCTAATTCTAAGAGTTTAATTAATCTAATTTGGAGCCTGTCAACATCCTAAGTGTATCCTACATTAAATTTTAGCATTGACATCTTGAGGTTGAGCCTAAATACTGGTTCTTAGTCATAGACCAATAGATACATGGATGTTCTTGACACATTCTTTATCAAGACCTTATCTATCCATAATGAGTATTTCAATTGGGTATGCCAATCTTTTGAATTTTCTATGAGTAAGTGTTTCATGACTATTATCAAATTCTTGTTGGTAAACTCATCTATTCCATTACCTTGTGGGTAATAGTTGGATGATAATTTGATTATAAATTTATTCTCTAATGCCCATTGAGTAATAAAAAATGACGTAAAAGATGACCCATTATCACACATCAGGAAGAATGACATTTTGAACCTAGTCACAATGTGTTCTTCTAGGAAGTTAGTGACCACTTTTGTTGTACAATTTCTAAAAGTTTTAGATTTAGTCCACTGTATGAAATAATTTTTATTTGTTAGAATGAATATACATCCTGTTGGTGATGGTGAATTTATGGGCCTAATGAAATCAAGCCCCCACTTGGCAAAGGGATGAACCTCAAACATTATTGTAATGGCATGATAGAGTTTCTTTCCTTGTTGGCACTTGATTGGCAGATATGACAAGAATGCACATTTTTATACACATCCATTGAAGTTGCATGCCAAAAGTTGTGGCCTCCATTGATTCATGTCCACTACCATACTTGTCATGGTATTTTTCTAGTACTTCTCTTGCTTCTTCATGACCTAAATATTTCAAGTAAGTTCCTTTGTAGGTTTTCTTGTAGATTTTTTGTTTATCTTGAAGCATGTAGGATTCACATTTCATTCTTATTTATCTAGGTTGAGAATTATTTATCCATTGAGGGTATTGATTTTACAAGAGGCAGAACACAATATGTTAGTACCAGGCATCTATGATTACCCCTTCATTAGTGTCTATTTGAGACACTATTCTTGTTCTTTATTGTCAACTATTATCTTTGTTAACCCTTGTCCTCTTACTAGTTTCATTCATTTAATTTCTAAATCAAATTCTTGTAAGATGGCCATCTATTTTCCTATTTTTTCTCCTAACTCATTCTACATTAGCAATGACTTGATTGTAGGATTTGGTACAATATCATATACATCACTCCAAAGTATGTAGTGGAAAAATGTCTTGATTATTTTTACTAGGGTGATTGATTGTTTATCCAAGTTGGCATAATTTAACTTGGCATTTTTTAGAAGGAAACTAATAAATGGGATGGGTCTTTCATCTTCTTTATCTTTCTTTTGAGTGAGGATACCTGCACATGAATTTTCTAAGGTGAAATAATAGACTTTGAAAGGTAATTCATAATTAGGACTGACAAGTAATGGGGTAGTAGAAATGGCAACTATGATATCTTCAAAATATTTCTTGACTTCATGAATCTAGTCAATTTTTTTTCCTTTATTTAGTAAATCATTGAGGGGAAAAACTATTTTGGCAAACTTGCTAATGAACTTATGGACAAAATTAATCTCCCCAAAGAAAGATTTAAGATCTTTGTGACTATGGGGAGGTAGTAACTTTAGAATTTCTTCTATCTTTTCATGATCAATTGATTACTAATTTCAAAAATGATGTGGCCAAGAATATTTCCTTTTGTAACTTTCAATGAATATTTCTTTGGGTTAAGAGATAAATAATATTTTTGACATTAGTTGGAAACTTTTTTTAGGTCAACGATATGGGTAACCCTATCTTTTAAAAATAATATGAGGTCATCCATATAAATAACTATGTATTTTTTTACATTCCTCTTAAACACTTTATCCATCACTCTTTAAAATGTAGCTCCTACATTACTTAAACCAAAGGGCATCCTTCTCTAAGAAAATATACCCCATTTGGTGGTGAATGTTGTCTTCAATCTATCTTCCTTTTCCACCATTACTTGGTTATATCTTGAGTATCCATCTAGGAAAAAACTCATCTTAGATCCATTTACAATCAGTAGTACTTTTTCAAGTGAAGGCAATGGATAGTTATCTTTCTGAAACACTTAATTAGAATTCTAGAAGTCTATGCAAAGGAAAATCTCTCTAGTCTTTTTCCTCAGAGGCTACAAATTGGAAACCTAGGTAGAGTGTTGAATCGGAAAAATAATCTTGACATCTAGTAGCTTTTGGACTTCTCTTATTATCAAGGGTTCAATAATGGGATTTATTGGTCTCTATTTTTGTTGAAGAGTCTTAGCATCAAGCTTCAAAGGAATATTATGAGTTATGATATTAGGATCATATATCTCAAGCTCCTCATAGTTATAGGCAATGAAATCTCTATATTTTATGAGTAACTGGATCATATTTCCCCTCTCTTGGGAATTACAAGCCTTTTGTATTCTCACTATCTTAGGGTTATCTTCTATTCCTAGGTTGTAAGAGTCACATCCTTTGACTCCCTTTTCTTCGTTGGCCCTCTTATTGCATGTTGATTCATCTTGGTCAAAGATGCATTGCTAATCCACCATCCCCATAGGAATAGTATTAATTTTAAGATTTATGATCCCATATTTGTCTTCTAGTTCATCCCTTTCAGGTTTTTCATCACATGTGTCATCAATTTATTGTCCTTCAAATTAACCATTAAACATGATGAACTCTAGGATGTGGTGATAATAATGGAATACTTGGAAGCTAGTAATATTATAAAGGATAGATGGGGTGACCACAAGTTCTAGTAAGAATCTTTTAACTTTTCCTCTTTCTACAAGTTGTAATGCACTAGTGGAGATTGAAAGGGAATCAGGTACTACATTAATTCTTCTTGGAATAGATCAAAAATTTAGTGCTTCAAAATATTCCATCAAGTCCCAAACTCTATTTCAATAAGAAAACAATCTTTTTTCATTGCAAGAATAGATAGATTTGACTTGTCGAATACCCAACTAGGAATCTCCTTCAACTATGAGTGCTTGAACATAATTTTCTAGTATGAAGAGAAGTCCATGTATCTGGGCTTCATATCCTACAACATTTTTATTGATGCAGGAGCATCTTGGGTTGCACTGCTATCTTGCATGTTTCTAGTTTTTACCTTACTGCTGAAACTGGATTCTGCTGAAACTATATTTTCTAGTTTCTGGGTGCCTATTACAGACCATGTAACTAAGTTTCCTTAATGAATCAAGGAATTAAAACTTTAAGGATTGAAGAGGGATTAGATTAAAAATCTATTTTCTAGAGCACAAGTCATAACTCTTTATATTTTGGGAGATATGGCAATTATCCTAGAACATCAATTTATGGAAGTTCTGCATGATAGTTTTCTATGCTCAACTTTCAAAATGGATGCACACTTTTCCTGAATGAATTAGGCCTTTCAAACTTAAGGGGTTGTAGAGGACCTATATATCTAATCATATATCAAATAATGAGTTATAACTCAATCAGGGCGTGGAGATATCATGATTTTGTTCGAACATCGATTTCAGGATAGTTAATTGCTGATGCAGGATGACTTGTGTATTTAATTTTAGGTTTATTTTAATTTAATATTTATTGAGAGCTGACTTGTGGCTTCTCCATGTTCTATAATTATCTATAAGATATTTTGACTAGTATAAATAGAGTGTTTAGGCTAGGAGCTATGCAGTTAAAAATGAAGAGTTTTTTAGGCAGTTTTGAAGAGGATTGTAGAGCAGAACTGGAAAGTGCAAATTTGTTGTTGGATATTTGAATGTGTATGTATTTTTATTTGGCCATAACCCAAAAGGCCTCATAGCTAGGCATGTATGAAGATATTTTGATGAACTAATACAAATATTTTCACTCTTCTTCCTCCTTTGGCTATTGTTCTTTGTGTTTGCTTCTATTGTGTTAACTCTTGTAGGGTTGTTCAAAGAGCTAGGTGTGCCATTAGCCCTAGTTTTCCTTGTACTTCCTTGCATTAGGTGTTATTAGAGCTTGAGGTTCATCCTTGTGGAGATTGGATTGTGTAGAACCCTAATTAAGATTTGGTTGTAGGGTGGAAGATCTACATATTTGACCTATAACTTGTAGAGGGTTATGATCTTGTAGGAACTTGATTTGTAAAGATGGTTCATAATGTTGATAATGTTATATAGGATTAGTTGAGAGAAATTGTAGTCAGATTAGATGTTGTGGAGATAGCCCAAAGGAGAGGAGCACATTTGATGATGTAAGTGATGGTGAAGTAGCAGCACCAAACCATAATCCAGAACTTGAGGAAAATCAAGATGAGGAAAGATAGTTGCAAGTGTTGTCTAGTGAAAATTCAAAGCCTACTATAGAAGTTGTTCCTTATGATGGAAAATTAGATACCAATGCTGTATTGGATTGGATCTCAAATATGGAAAAGTTCTTTGAGTATGAAAACACTCTTGATAATAGAAAGGTGAAGATTATAGTTATTAGGCTCAAAGGCCATGCTTCACTATGGTGGGAGTATTTCCAAACTGATAGAAAAAGGAGATAAAAGTTTAAGATCAGAACTTAGCCAATGATGGTGAACAAGGTAAATAAAAAATTCCTTCCTACTGATTACCAAGTTAGCTTGTTGAGAAAGATGCACAATTTGAAACAAAAGAACATGATTGTGAAAGAATATACCAAGCAATTCTATAAATTGGACATCAAATTTGGACATGTGGATGATGATGTTGAGAAAATTGGAAGGTACATAAATGGATTGAGAACTAGAATTCAAGATGAAATAAGATTTGTGAAGTTGGAAAGTGTGGAAGAAGCATACCAATATGCCTTGAAAGATGAGGAGATCTTAGCAAAGAAGCAGGAACAAAGACAAAGAGGTAGGGGTGGTAAATTCTAGAGAGGTAAAGGTAGATCTTATGGTGAAGGTGGTAGATCTAAAATTTTTGTGTAGGATAAAGGAAAATATGAATGAAAAAATGATGACAAAGATAAGAACAAGCGGAAAGGTGGTGGATCATACTGAGGAGGTACTAGATCTTACTAAGGAAGAGGTAATTCTTATCCTAGAGGTGGTTTTCATGGTAATTGTTTCAGATGTGGTAAAGAAGGGCATAGATCTTTTGAATTTATGATCTTGTGAAAGTGGGTATAATAATAGAAATGTTGTGATTCAAGGAGACATTGAGAGTTTACAAAGTGGACCCGAGGTTGGAGAAAATTTGATGGTGAGAAGAACCTTATGTAATAAGGAAAGTGATGAGGAACCTATCCTTAGAAGAAGTCTTTTCAAGACTAGATGTAAGATGCCTAGAAAATCCAGCAAGGTAATCATTGATAGTGAAAGTTCAACAAATTTGACATCAGAAGAGCTAGTTACAAAGTTGCAGTTGTAGAGGCTAAAACATCCCAAACCTTATCATGTTTCATGGATCAAAGATGAGAATAAGATATTGGTAAGTGAGAAATGCCTTGTGAAGTTCAAAATTGGACATTACTTTGATGAATTTTTGTGTGATATTATGCCCATGGATTGTTGTCATATTTTGTTGGGTAGACCTTGACAATATGATAGATATGATGTGCATGATGGAAGATTGAATCAATATACTCTTTGGGTAAATGGAAAGAAACAAACATTGCTGCCTTTGATTGAAATTCTAGATGAGGTCAGTTTTACTACAATAAAATTTTACATGGTTAATGGAAAGAAATTTGAAAAGGAAGTAAAGAAGAATCAATTTTGTTTTGCTATAGTTCCTAGAGGACCAAGTGTTGGTAGTAATGACCAAGAAAAAAAAGTTGGTATGACAAAAGAAATTACAAAATTACTCAATGAATACAAAGATATTGTTACTAATGATATTCCTAATGGTTTACCTCCAGTAAGAAGTATAAGTCATTGTATGGATCTGATTCCTGGAGCTAGTTTTCCAAACAAAACACCATATAGATTGACACCTACAGAGAATGAAGAACTTAATAGACAAGTGCATGAGTTGTTGTAGAAAGGTTTAATTAGAGAAATTTTGAGCCCATGTGATATATCTACTCTATTAGCACCTAAGAATAATGGAGAATGGAGAATGTGTACTAATTCTAGAGCTATTAATAAAATCACAGTGAAATATAGGTTTCCTATGCTGAGGATGGATGACATAATGGATTGTTTGAGTTGAGAAAAGTATTTTACCAAGATTGATTTGAAGAGTGGCTATCATTAGATTAGAATTATAGAAGATTATGAATGGAAGACTACTTTCAAGACAAAAGATGGTTTGTATGAGTGGTTGGTTATGCCTTTTGGTTTAACTAATGCACTTAGTACTTTCAAATGATTAATGAATGAAGTTCTGAATAGATTCAAGGTAAGTTTGTGATTTCTTATTTGGATGATATTCTGATATTCAGTATGACTAAGGAAGAACATCTTGAGCATATTAGACAAGTATTGTAGAGCTTGAATTAGGAAAAGTTGCTGATTAATCTGAAAAAAGTGTTCTTTTATGTAAGAGGAGATTGTGTATTTGAGATTTGTGGTTTTAGCGGATGGATTGAAGATGGATCAAGAGAAGGTTAAATAAATTTTAGGGTGGCATACACTTGAGAATGTGGATGAGGTAAGATCATTTCATGGTTTGGCTACTTTTTATAGAAATTTTATAAAGAATTTTAGTGCTATTTGTAATGCTATGACTGAGACAATAAGGGGAGATAAAAAGGAATTCAAGTGGACACATGCAGCTGATAAGAGTTTTGAGATTTTGAAACAAAAGGTTGCTGAATTACCTTTATTGGCTTTACCTAATTTCAACAAAGTGTTTCAAGTTGAATGTGATGCAAGTGGTAATGCAATAGGAGTTGTATTAAGTCAAGAAGGTAAGCCTACTACTTTCTTTAGTGAAAATTTGAATGATGCTAAAAGGAAGTATTTTTTTTATGATTAAGAATGTTATGCTATTATTCAAGCTTTGAAGAAGTGGAGACATTATTTAATTCCTAAGGAGTTTGTGTTGTATACTGGTCATAAAACTTTACAATACTTGGGAAGTCAACATAAATTGAATTAGAGACATATGAAGTGGGTTGAGTATTTGCAAAATTTTACATTTTTTATTAAGCATAAGAGTGGAGTTACTAATAGATTTGTTGATGCATTCAATCTAAGATGTTCTTTGTTGACTAAAATGAAGGTTGATGTTCTTGGTTTTGATGAAATGAAAGAGTTGTATGATGTTGATCCTAATTTTTTTGAGGTGTGGAGAGAGTGCAGAGCACCAAATTTGACAAACACATAAGTAAGTATGATGAGTATTTCATTCAAGAAGGTATGTTGTTCAAAGGTATTCAATTATGTATTCCTAGAATTTCTATTAGGTTGAATTTGATTAAGGAAAAACATAGTGGTGGATTAGCTAGACATTTTGGAACTAATAAGACATTGAGTTTGCTGAAAGAGAAGTATTATTGGCCACAAATGTATAAGGATGTTCAAAAATTTGTAAAGAGTTGTGGAGTCTTTCAAGTTGCAAAAGGAGTGAGTCAAAATATTGGTTTGTATTAACCTATTACTATTCCTGAGAAACCTTAGAGTGATATCAGTGTGGATTTTGTTCTTGGATTACCTAAAACAATGAAGGGGTATGATTTTGTATTTGTTGTTGTGGAAAGATTTTCTAAGATGGCTCATTTTATACCATGTAAGGAGACATTAGATGTTGAGCATATTGTTGAAATTTTCTTCAAAGAGATTGTGAGATTGCATGGACTACCAAGAAGTATTATTTTTGACAAAGATAGTAAGTTTGTTGGTTATTTTTGGAAGACTTTGTGTAAGAAGATGGGTACTAAATTGAAGTTTAGCTCTACATTTCATCCAAAAATAGATGGAAAAATAGAGGTGGTGAATAGAAGATTGGGTAACTTGTTGAGATGTTTAGTTGGGAATAAGCCAAGTAATTAGGAGATGGTATTGGCAGAAGCTGAATTTGCATATAATAATTATATGAATAGGAGTACAAGAAAGACACCTTTTGAGATTGTTACTAGAATGAAGCCTAGATAAGTATAAAATTTGAGAGATATTGGTGGTGAAGAAAAGAAAAGTGTTGTAGGAGAAGAATTTATAATTTTATGGAGTCTTTGCATAAGGGAGTGAAATTGAGGATAGAACAAAGTAATCAGAAGTATAAGGAGAATGTTGATCAGTCTAGAAGACATCATGATTTTCAAGTTAGTGATGAGGTGATGGTTCATTCAAAGAAAGGAAGATTTATAGTTGGAACATATAGTAAGCTAAAGATGAAGAAGTTTGGACCTTGTAAGATCTTGAAGAAATTTGATAGTGGAAATGCTTATGAAGTTGAGTTACTTGATGACATGGATATATCTCCTATATTCGATGTTGCTAATTTATACAAGTATCATGAGTCAGATGAAAAAGTTTTTTATAAAAGAAGTATATTGAAGAATTTAAATAGATATTGGATCAAATAATTTCTAAGAGCCCAAGGGGAAAAGATTATTATGAATATTTGGTGAAGTGGAAGAACATACCTATGGAAGATGCTTCATGGATTTCTCAATCTAAGTTGAATTTAGCTTAGTTTGTGACATCTCAATGATTCAAGAGAATAATTTCTTCCAACCATAGTTTTATAATGCAAAGCATCCTAGGTTACGCTGCTAACCTGCATGTTTCTAGTTTTTACCTTACTATTGAAACTAGGTTTTGCTAAAACTGCATTTTGTAGTTTTTGGGTGCCTATTACAGACCATCTAACTAATTTTACTTAATGAATGAGGGGCTGAAAACTTAAAATATTTGAGAGGTCCTAGAGTAATATCTATTTTCTATATTTCAAGTCCAAAATCATTATAGTTAAAGAGATATGGAAATTCTCCCAGAACATCAATTTCTAGCAGTTCTGTGTGACAGTTTTTTGTGCTCAACTTTCAAAATATATGCTCACTTTTCCTTAATGAATAAAACCTTGCACACTTAAGGGGTTTTAGAGGACCTATATATCTACAAATAATTTGAAACATGAGTTATAACTCAATCAAATCATGGAGATATCATGAATTTTCTCGAACATCAATTTTAGGATAGTTAATTGCTAATTCAAGCCAACTTGTGTATTTAATTTTAGGTTTATTTTCATTTAACATTGCTAAGAGCTGACTTGTGGCTTCTCCATGTTATAGAATGATATTTAAGCCATTTTGGCTAGATAAAAAGAGTTTTTAGGATAGGAGTGAGGTCAATTAAGAGCGAAGAGTTTTTAGGTAGTTTTGAAGAGGATTGCAAAGGAAAACTGGAAAGTGTGAATTTTCTATTGGATCTTTGTATGTGAATGTATTTTTATTTGTAAATAACATATAAAGCCTTAAATATAGGAATGTATGAAGATGTTTTGATGAATTAATAAAACTATTTTCACTCTTCTTCTTCCCTTTGTTTGTTTTTCTTTGTGTTTTCTTTTGTTGTGCATACTCTTGTAGGGTGGTTTAGAGAGCTGGGTATGCCATTGGCCCTAGTTTTTCCTATCCTTCCTTGTTTCATTAGTACACATGAAATAAAAATGATATGAAACATAAAAGGACTTACCTTTGAGATCAATGAGCTCAATACCTACTTTGGTTCCTAGTTTGCATTTGAAACTATCAAACCCGAGTGTCCATATTAGCTATTCTTTTGGCTTCCTTGACTTGTGTTTATTTGTTCAAGCCTTTTCTTTTATTTTCTCTTTGAAAGATTTCTTCTTGGGGAACCATTTCATCCTTTTTAGTGTTGGGATTCATGAGTCACTATTGGTTACACTTGATACAATGATTATTTGTTCTTTTTGTTTATCCTCTATTTCTTTTGTTAGCTCCATGATTTTAGTAGTTTAAGGATTAGGAAAAATGACAATTTGGGACCAAAATTAACCTTTAAAAAAGTTTCTTCTTCTAATAAATTTAATCATCCCTACTATAGGAGATGATAAATCTCCCCCATTTGAAGAGGTGTCACTATATGAAGCATTTAGATCTTCTTCTATTTCCTCTCCAAGGACATTGTTCATGATTTATGGTGTGCATAGGTAACTTGAATTATCTTTGGGTATCTCATTTATAGTTTGGATAATTTTAGTGCATATTAGTTGAGTTAGAACTTAAGAAATTTCTTCTAGATAGTCTAAACATTTAAATTTGGAGTGGCTCATATGGTGCAACCTGTAGAATCCTAGAAAGAGTAGGATATTTGGTTTTGTGTCTTCTCCCAAACACAATAAATTTTTAACCATGTCTTCTACGAATTGAGTCATGGTTTCCTCCTGTGGGGTGGGTTCTTGTGATCTCAAAGCTACACCAAAAACCATTACTTTGTAAGAGCCTAAGCCTGATTGAAAAAATGCTACTTCATTCGAGGCATTATACTCTATGATCAACATCTTTAATTTTGGCTCAGCCTTTATTTTGATCTAGTTTTTAAATACCTTCCAAGGATACCATAATTGATTAAAATCTATTGAGAACCATCCTCTTAAATATCTAATCCATTCTCTACTTAGTAGTGGACCCTATATTGATGGAATTCTCACTACATGTACGTAAATGATATCCTAGATCTTAGGATCTATAGTCAAATGTATCTAAACATCCTTCAACACTCCTATGACTTTCGCTTTTATTTTATCTAGTTGGATTACTATTCAATTCATAGGTTGTGGAGTGACTCCTAAGTTTATCAAGGGTGACATGACATTGTAGGAAGAACTTAAATCTATGAGGAAATTTTGAAGATTCTTTCCAAAAAAAATGAGTCTTGTCAAGAAAAGAGGCAATCTAGCTTTGTCTTTATACATGATAGGCATATCCTCAAAGGTGTTCACTTATGGCAATACTATCTTCTAGAGGCTAGCACTAGGTATTGTCTTTGTATGATCAAGTGTTTTCAATAGTGCTTTTGTTTGGCTAGGAAAACTATGTAGCATATCATACATTGAGATATTATCCTTGGTTATTTTTTTCACTTCAATTGATTTGTACTTCTTAGTTGAACAAGAAAGATTCTTTAGTATAGAAGTTATGTTTCATTGTGCCTAAATTTTTTGTCCTGAGAAGGGTGCTCTTGTATGTTTTATATTTTTATTCTCTCTTGGGTCATGTGGTGTTGGCTGTCATCTAGGGAAATTCCACTAGTCATGGGTTCCCTTCAATTTCATGGGTTCCCTTCAATTTCATAGGTTCCCTTCAATTGCATATGTTGTAAGTATTTTGGTTATCATTCAAAAGATACAACATCTCAGTTGGTTTAGTTTTTTATTCTTAATTGAATGAGAAGATGAATTTGTTGTTGACAAGGTCTCCTATTTTGATATTCAATGGAGAATCATAAGATTTTGACAATATGAAATTGAACTGAATAGGGGACTCATTGTTAAGGGAATGAAAATTCTAGTTCATTTCTTGATTTCCACTAAAAATGAATTTCCTTTACTAGGTGTACTTAGCCTTGTGTCAAGCTAATTGATATCAATGAACTAAGACTTATTATTTTTATTAGCAAGGATGCTTCCATTATTTGGACACATATTCTACTATCAATTATGTCTCTGAAAACCATTGTTCCAATCAGATGAGTTGAAATTATTCCTATGGTATTATTTCTATCAAAGTTCTTGCTGTTTAGACCATAGCTATTATTTCACTAGGCTAGATTAGTTCCTGGGAAATTATTATTCTTCCCTTTTGATAACATTAGACAAGTTATCACATTGGCATCAGAGACATGGTCTTTTTCACTTGATCTAGCTTGTTCATAACATTTTTTTATGCGTATGGATGGTGTGACCTTTTCCTCTAAGAAGGAAACTTTTGTAAGTTCATATCTCAAGTAGGTTATAGCTAGAGCTAAAGTAGCCAATGCCTATTGTAATGCGATTGGAGTCAAAGGAATGAATTGACTAGACATTTCTTGCACTCTGGCATGGTATGGTAGTAATAACTACTAGCATGAGTTGGAACCATCATACCTCCTCCATTGGGGTTAGCCTATTTAGTAAAGGTTACTACTTCTTCAAAGACCTTTTCTAGGGTGTCAATGTCTCTAGTAGGAAACCTTCTTGGGAACATAGCAGTGAGGTGGTCCATAGAGTTTAAATATATTTGAATTGTAGCCTCCACTGGTATAGTATAAGGAGTTTCCAACTTGTGGTATGCCATGTGAAAATGATGATTAAAATGTGAGATAGTCTATCCTAGATCCCTCTCGATAGATATGAATTGGTGGTGTATTATGTATGGATGATAAATATTTTGAATTAATCCTAGAGAATTTTTTTTAAAGTTTCCTAGTTTGGAATAGATCCTTGTGGCATATTTACATATGAGTTAAAAGAAACCTCTCCCAATGTATATGGGAACAAATGAAGGACCATGTTTTCTTCTTGAATCTATTTTTGATTGCATATTTATTTGAAAAAATTGATGTGATCTTTGGTTGTTTGTGTTTCTCCATAGATGAACCTTGAGAAAATTTTCTCAGCGTTCTTAGGAAGGTCATTGAGTGGACCTTGCAAGTTGATTGGTGAATCTACTATAGTTGGAACAAAATCCATAGATGGAGGGTTTTGAGGAATAGTAGGTGCGTGTAAGTTTGAATGTGAAATAGATGAAGATGGTGGGATTTAAAATGTGACTAGCTAGATTCTAGGTATCGCCTTATCAGTGCAAGGTATACAAAAGTGACTAAGTTCTAGGAAGTTGTGTCTACCAGGTGAAGGAATTAATTCTCATTAAAATGGGGATGATGGGTCAAAATTTTCCACTTTTTGTTTTTTCTAAAAAGAGTACCTTGTAAAAGGTGCACCTTATGAAAAGAGAATCTTTTGAAGAACACACCTTGTGAAAAGCATACATTTTGACCATGACAGGCTTCACAAAATACATAACTTCAAAAATTATAGAACTATTGAATAACAAATTAGTATTTTTAGGAAGCATGGTCTTCTGCCCTCCTTCCAACATCACTTCTACTAAGTGGTCATTTTGCATTTTGCTAACAATAGAAATTCTATCAAATCTCTCTCCTAAAAAAAATTAATGACCAACTCCAAGGTTCTGGATGGCTATTTGTTGGGCAGCTCTATTGAAGATAAATGTGAAATTTCACAAGGAGGCATTTTCTGGTTTCTACCAAGTTTTTATAGCTTTTTTGAAACTTAACCACAAAATTAACTTTTTTTGTATTGTCTATTTTATGATGAATGCAATTTCTAATCAATGTAATTACATAATTCTTTATTTTAACCATGTGTTTTAGGAAAAAATAAAAAACATATAGTAACATGAGGTTTAAATTAAATTTCTAAAATGGAAATTGCTAATGGATATAAGATAAAGATACAAAACATCTATGAATTAAATTATCAAAAGGATTTGGTAGGAAATTCATGAATTAGAAAAAGTTATTTTTCAACTCTAGTGATGCAATTATCAATGGGAACTTTAATAAAAATTGTAAGTAATGAAGGTACGCTTTGATACCACTTGATGAAGGGTGTTCCACTTAATACCTTAAACACATAATAGGAACAAATAAGTAACAATAATTTCTGAGAACAAAATATGGGCTTCTTATTATTGCCACAAATGTGGAATTAAAGAATTTAGGATTACAATATTATAATTTGCATGGACACCTTCATTACACTAATTTGCAAGACAAGGCAACAAACTATCACCCAGAGCTATCCTAGACAATGTACATGCATTTCTCAAAGAAGCAATTTTATGCCACCCAAGAAGGTTCTAGACACTCACACTTAATACCTAGAGCCAATGAACCCTAAAAATACATATAGAGTTGGCCATATATATTTTTGACATTTATTTTGGAATTTTTGGTTAACTCAACTTTGGAAGGCTATAACTTTCAAACTATTGCTCTAATTGGCTATTATAGCTTCTTTTTTAGAATTCTCAGCTTTTTTTTAAAAGGCTCAAATTTGCACAAGTACCCATCCATTGAGTTTTTAGGCCTAATCCAAGCACATTTTTTCCTCCATTGGTTAGCCTATAGTTTTTATACAAAAATTGTACACCAAAAATTTATAATAAATCCATGAATACTCATGATATGGCAATAAGCCTCAACTGGTAGGTTGATATATCCAAGATGAATATCCACCTCTGAAATTAGGACATTCCAAGCTTGTATGATTGACTTACTAAGTAGCAAGCCTTTAGAAAAAACTCTGCACTGAGATTAGCCTTAGTTAAGAAACAAAAATGAAATATTTTTGGGTGGTACAATATTGCTCTTACACCCAGGATGCTCCTGCATCATAAAGGTATTTCATGTTTAATCAAATCATGTAGCCATATAAAGTGCACTTACATGAGACAAATCACTATATAATTAAGAACACTAGTGATATTTCTCTAATTCATCACAACAATACAATTTTATTACATAAGGAAAACACTAGAATTAAAAGATCACACAATTTTAACAACACAATAAAACCATTATCTCCATTATCCTTCATGAACGTGAATTCACAAAAATAACACACTCTAGAAAGATTTACTACACTCATAATGAGAGCACCAATGGAATTCATTATTACATCAAAATATCCATCTGGAGTACATTTTACATCCTTGTATTTAAAATAAATTCTCTCCTCCTTTCTTGTTAGGAATGAGAGCTCTTCTAATGCAAACATTATGCTAAAAAATGACACACTATAGGGTAGGATAATCCCCAAAGGAAATGTCCTAGCCGACAGTGTATAACCACATAGTGGAAACAAAACAACAATGCAAGATCTAATACCAAATGAAACTATTTATTCATAAAATAGCTGATTACATGCAATGTGTTAAGCTATGAAGCCTTCCTAATTACGTCCAAATACAAACAAAAATTACAATATTAGTTTTGCAAGATCTAATAAAATCCAACTTACAACAATAAACCAAATCTCAGGTCATCCTAATCCTCAGGTCCACCAAGCAATCCTTTGGTTCTCAAGTCAAAGCTACTAGTGCTTTAAAATTTGCAACTTATTCTCCAAGATAGGTCCCTTAATTATGTCTAACTAATCTACATGACCCCCTACCTATACCCAACTAAGCCACAAGTTAGCTACAACACAAATTAAATACCCCTACATAAATTAAATGCCAAAGTTGGCTCATAGACAACTCGACACCAACATGATCCAAGCCCAAGGAAAGCTTCAAAAAGATCAAGCCAAGCATCACCCAAGCAATAAGAAATATCAAGCTCCTAGAGCATGTTGAGCTCCATAGAATATGTTGAGATCCTAGTAGAAACTATGCCCAATAACAATTGAACAAGTCACTCCTTTGGTGACTGAATCCATAGCTTCAATCCAAAATCCATCCAATCTATAGGATTTCAAGCTAGCTAGGGATGATCCTACATTAGACACCCCAGGTTTGAAAAGATGCTCTAAGAAGTTGGAAGAACATCTTCTAGGATTCATCACATAAATCCCAACTAGTTATTCACATATATATCCTCCAAGTCTTCAACGTGTGCACTCATTCACTTTTTCTTCTTTTTCTTTTTCATGTCCACCCTCGATGTGTTATAGGTCTACTTTCTATACTAATCTCCAACCTTCTCAGAATCTTCTAGCTCAACTCAACTACCAATACTCAGGTTTCTTCTATCAAGCTCTTCATTCTACAAAGGAATTAGGAAAAACTTCCTTCAACCTTTCTCAATAGTAAACACATTCTTGACATAATCATGCACATCTATGTAATCATACTACTGAGGTCTACCAAGAGACAAATTACAAATGTTTGTGTCCACAATGTCACACAACACTTGATGTTTATACTACCCTATCTGGAAATCAAAAAGGTATTGCTCCCTCACTTCCAAAGCATGCTTTCCTTGCAAAAAACCAATATTATAAGGATAAGTTTTCTCACTCTCTTCAAACCAAGTTTTTGAACCATCTCCAAAAGAAAAAGGTTATCGGTACTACCACCATTTGTAATCACCTTGTAGACTTTACTACTAGACTTACAATGAGTTGTGAAAGAACTAGTCCTCTGACAAGAATCCATCATCCATTGACCAACTAGTACTCATCAAGCTAGCAAACTCTTTCCTTACTTTGGTTGACTATCCCTAACTACAACCTCATTCATAATTGTAACTTTCCTACCATGAGGAAATTCAAAAGATCTATGCCTTTCTTCACCACATCTAAAATAGTTACTACTAAATCCACCTCCACCTGTCCTTCTCTTTTGATTAATAGGTTTTGTTTCACCTTTAACACTTAGTTTAGCCTTTGCCAAATTATCTTGCTTCTCCTTCCCTCTAGCATTACCTTGACTTTTCCTCCTCAACTTATCTTTTGCTTTCCAAGAATACTAATAAGCATCCTTAACTGAAGAAATATTTAGCATACCAACCTCATCATGAATATTGAATCTCAAAGCATTAATGTACCAATCTACCCTTTCCTTTGAAAATTATCTATGACTAGATTGAATAGTCAACTTGTAGAAATCCTTGGTATAATCTTTCATAGTCATATCTTTTTTCTTCAAATTCTACAATCTCTTAAATACCTCAAGTTCATAATTAGCAAGAATAAACTTAGCCTTTAATTTAGTCACCATCAATCTCCATCTATTGATCTTCATTTCACTTTCTTCTTCTTTGTCTCTCTATAGTTCTTTCCACCAAAGAGAAACATGTCCCTTCAACTTAGTCTATTCCAACCTCACTCTAAGTGGATCATCAATATCCTCAAGCTCAATGTAGTCTTCCAATTCACCAATCTGATGGGGAGGCTAGGATAAACTAGCTAGTCTATGCCCTCATCCTCTCTAGGACCCAAGTGTTCTCCTGACACATATGAAGGTCTATAGGATTCCCCTCTCCTCAAATAATCCCGTGACCTACCATAACTTGACCACCAAGTAAAGCTTTAGCTTCTAACAACCTATCAAGCATTTCTTCTTAGTATTATTCCTTCCATAGGCTTATAAAGGCCTCTTAGGCTTCTAACTCCTTCCCAACATCTAAATTTTTTTTTGGTGAGTTCCAAGGTAGTTTTAGGTCATTTGACACCTCTTCAATGCATTGGCAAGATTGGGCTTTCACCCGATTGTAGGGTTTCTTCACAAATAGTGCTACTAAAGGAGCCCCAATTAGGCCTCCTTCTAGTTTTGTAGGGATTTTACCTCCTTTCCTTCAAGGATTCATCACACCTAGTATTAATAACATTTATTACAAATGACCATCCATTAAATATTTTTGGGCTCTTGAGCATCCATATGATTGTAGAATGCCTATGCCAAAATGTGAGGGTTTTGAGGGTTTCTTGGTCTCGTTGTTCTCCTAGTATTTACAATGTTTTCCAAGGCTTCTCCAATCCTCTCCTCCACAAAAATACACATCCTAATACCCTTCTTGACTCCATTCAAATGGTTTTTCTTGAAACCCAATCCTCTGTCTTATTTGGACTCTTTTGTTGTTGTTTGCTCCTAGCCAGGCTCTGCTCTATCTACCTAGGGCAAGGCCAAATAAATTATTGCACTTAACTTCTAGGCCCCTACTTGTAAATATTTATAGGTTATGTTCTATATTCCTAGAATCCAACATACCATGGTGTACCCATAGTGGAAACAAGACCTACAACCCCATAATTATAAAGCTCTCCAAATCTGGCAGAGCATAGTCTACTTTCAAAGAAGTAAAAAAACACTTGCAGAACTTGAAAATACCTAATTTAATGCACAAAAAAGTAATAATTAACACTATACACACTATTCCATCCAATATATCCACAAACACTTCTCCATTTACATCAAAACATATAAAAAACAAGCAATTGTCACTACAAATTTAGGCACAGTCTATTGTATCCATACTGTAGCTGTATAATAGCATTTGCCAACAATGATTTAGGGTTCATCAGGTCTTAATTACCCTCCTCCTTGGTAAGTTTATGGTGTTAGGGTTTATTAACCACTTAAGCAAGGTTAGTTCTCCACAAAGAAAGAGTTGCTCAACAACTTTTGAAAAGTTGCTCAACAACTTTTGAAAAGTTGCTAGCAACTTTTTAGCAACTTTTTGTTATTCGAGCAATTTTTTCTCTTACATTACTAAGACCATTTCTAGGTCTTTCCAAGGAAATCTTGTTCTTAAAACCCAACCAAACATACAACCTAAGACCTCTGAGCACATAGCTAGGAAAATATCTCATGATTCCATCTTTTGAGCAACTTTTAATTGCTCAAGTAACTTTTCCCTTACACCCAAATGACCAAAATGTAGGTCCTTCTAAGGCACACATGTGCTCATATATCAACAAAAAATACTAGTCCAAATTCCTAATAACACAAAAAATTAATGACCTTAGAATGACATCATACCCCAGGTCATTGTGCCATTTACATTAAGAACCAAAAGGAACCTCTAGGAGCTAACCTATGCCTAGGCACACAAGCATGAGCTAAGGCTCTTATTTTACTTACACACTTCTTCGAGGAAGATTAACATACCAAAAATGTGAAGGTGAGAGCCCTTGGAAGGGTTCTCCTACACCACAATCTAATCAATTAGGTCTTTAGGAGTTAAAATACCTAAGAAAATAGAAACCTCAATCTTATGCTCCAACTTCAACTGAGATCCAAGTCTAGCAAACTAACCAACCCTAATTCCAATAAGTCTCTCCACATGATTAATTCTATCCTCACCACTATATTTAGTATCTTCAAAGTCTACAACAACTTCCTCATAACCATCATCAGGACCCACATGCCTAGGTACACCACCTCAAGCACTCACAATTTCAACAATCATGTCACTCTTCATCAATGCAATCTCAAATTTGCTCTAATATTCTCTGAGATCCTTTCTTCCACATCATCACTATGGTCATAAATTTCCCTAGGGTCTAATATTCTTAGAGGAATCTTCCAAGGTTTTCACAAACCATAAGCAACAAATCTACAACTCCAAAAGATTAATCAGCTCCACAAGATCAACCTTCTCCAACCCAAGAACTTAGTGCAAACTACCAAAAATTTGATAATCTATCTACACACTTAGGAAAACCTTCACTTTGATAATTCCTAGCATAGTGCAAGGTAGGAGAATCCCCAAAGGAGATATCCTAGCCCATAGTGTATAACCACATAGAGAAAACACAAGAAAAATGTTAGATTTGATAACAATTGCAACTCTTTATTCATAAAATAACTAATTACATGCAATGTCCTAGGTTTTCAGGTCTTCCCAGTTAGGGAAAAATACAAATAGCATTTACAATATCAATTCTACAAGATCCAACAAGATCCAACTTACAACACAAAACCCAATCTTAGCTAGTCCTGACCCATAACTGGATAAGAACACCAAGAAGAATCCACACTTGTACCCTTAGGTCCACCAAGAAATCCTCTAGTTCTCAAGCCACAACTACTAGCTCTTTAAATTTTTCAACCTCTTCTCCAAGATGAATCCCTTAATAATGCCTAAAGACTCTGCAAGAGCCCTTAGTTATACCCAAAAAAGCCATAACTTGGCCTAGTTCATTACAAACTAAATTAAATCCCTCACATTAAATATATGTTGAGACACAAGTTAACTACAACACAAATTAAATGCCAAGGTTGGCTCATAGAAAAATCAGCACCAACAAGAACAAAGACCAAGCTGAGCATCAGATAGACCAAGACAAGCATCAATAAAACCATAAGTAGTGCTGAGCTCCAAGAGCATGTCGAGCTCCCAAAGCATGCTAATCTCCATAGAGTATGTTGAGCTCCCAACCAAAACTATGTCCAATAATGAACAAGCACCCCTCCTTTGGTAATCAATTCCACATCTCGAAGCCAAAATCCATCCAACATGCAAGCTTTCAAGCCAACTAGGGACACTCTTGCATCACCTAACATAGTGCAAGGTTGGAGAATCCTGAAAGGAGATGTCCTAACCCCCAATGTATAACCACAAAATGAAAACACAACAAAAATGCAATATTTGATACCAAATGCAACTCTTTATTCATAAAATAACTAATTACATGCAATGTGTAAGAATGTAAGGCCTTCTCGGTTAGGACCAAATACAAAAAAATTACAATATTAGTTTTGAAAGATCTAACAAGATCCAAATTACAACACAAAACCCAATCTCAGCTAGTCCAAATCCACAACTAGATAAGAACACCAAGAAGAATCCACACTTGTACCCTTAGGTCCACAAGCCAATCCTTTGGTTCTTAAGCCATAGCTACTAGCTCTTTAAATTTTGCAACCTCTTCTCCAAGATGGATCCCTTAATAATGCCTGAAAACTCTACAAGAACCCCTACTTATACCCAACTAAGCCACAAGTTAGCCCAATTCATTACAAACTAAATTGAATCCCTCACTTTAAATATATGTTGAGGCACAAGTTGACTACAATAAAAATTAAATACCCCAACATAAATTAAATGCCAACATTTTCTCATAGACAACTTGACACCAACAAGAACCAAGACCAGGCTAAGCTTAAGAATTACTAAGCAGAGCATCATCCAAACCATATCCAATGTCGAGCTCCCAAAGCATGCCAACCACTCTAGTGCCTACTGAGCTCTCTGTTAAGCTCCTAGAGCATGCCAACCTCCCAAAACATATTGAGCTCCCAAGGCATGCTAAGCTCCATAGAGTATGCCAAGCTCCCAACCAAATCTATGCCTAATAAAGACCAAGCACCACTCCTTTGGTGATCGAGCCCACATTTTCAAGCCAAATTTCTTCCAATAGTTAGGATTGCAATCCAACCAGGGATGCTCCTACATCAGACACCCTATGTTGGAAAATATGTTTTCAAAAATTGGAAGAACATCTTCTAGGATTTAGCACATAAATCCCAAACATGTTCTTCACATACATATTCTCCAAGTCTTCAACATGTACACTCTTTCCCTTTTTCTTCTTTTTCTTCTTCATATCCATCCTCAATGTACTATAGGTCTATTTTCCATACTGATCTCCAACCTTCTCAAAATCTGCCAACTCAACTCGATTGGAAATACTTAGGTTTCTTCTACCAAGCTCTTCATTTTACAAAAGAATTAGGGAAAACTTCCTGCCACCTTTCTCAATAGTAAACACATTCTTGACACAATCATGCACAAGTCTACAATCATACTGCCAAGGTCTACCAAGCAACACATGCCAATTTTTCATGTCCACAATGTCACATAACACTTGATCTTTATACTTCCCAATCTAGTAATCTATAAGGCATTTCTACCTCACATTTAAAGCATGCTCTCCTCGCAACCATCCAATATTATAAGGATAAGGATGTCTCACTCTCTTCAAAAAAAGTTTTTGAACCATATCCTCAACAAAAAGGTTATCAACACTACCACCATCCACAATCAACTTGTAGACTTTACGACTAAGAGTTACAACGAGTCTTCAACAAACTATTCCTCTAACCAACAAACACTCACTGAGCAAGCAAACTCTCTCCTTGCTTATGTTGACTATCCTAGACAAAAACCTCATTCACAACAAAAGCTTTCCTACCATGAGGACATTCAAAATATCAATGCCATTCTTTAATACATTTGAAACAATTACCACTAAACCCACCTCCTCTTGTCCTTCTCTTTTGATCAATAGGTTTTGGTTCACCTTCAACACTTAGTTTAGCCTTTGCCGAGTTATCATGCTTCTCCTTCCCTCTAGCATTACCTTGACTTTTCCTCTTCAACTTATCTTTTTCCTTCAAAGTATACTAATAAGCATCCTCAACTGAAGAAATATTCAACATACAAACCTATTCTTGAATATTGAATCTCAAACCATTAATGTACTAAGCTATCTTTTCCTTTGACAATTCTCTGTGACTAGACCAAATAGTCAACTTGTATGACTACTTGATATAATATTTCATAGTCATATCTTTCTACTTCTTCATTTGACTCCATCTATTTCAATATATTTCTTAGGATAATCAGCTAATACAACAACTTCGTCATCTAACTCATGATACTTATGCAAATCAACAACATTGAAGATAGGAGATATATCCATGTCATCAGGTAACTCAACTTCATAACCATTGCCATTGTAAACATTTCTCAAGATCATACAAGGAGAAAACTTATTCATCTTTAGTTTATTGTATGTTCCAACAAGAAATATTCCTTTCTTCAAATGAACCATCACCTCATCACCAATTTTAAAAACATGATATTTTCTAGACTTATCAACATTCTCCTTATACTTATGATTACTTTGTTCCAACCTTAACTTCACTTCCTTATGCAAAGAATGCATAAATCAGAAAAATATTCTCCTACAACACTTCTCTTCTCTACACCAACAACATCTCTTAAATCTGATATACCTCTAAACTACAATCCAGTAATAATCTCAAAAGGCGTCTTCCTTGTACTTCTATTCACAAAATTATTATATATGCAAACTTAGCTTGTGATAATACCACTTCCTAATTACTTGGCTTATCTCAAATTAAACATCTCAAAAAATTACCAAAGCTTCTATTCACAACTTTTATTTGTCCCTCTGTCTATGGTAAAAATGTAGAACTAAACTTCAACTCAGTACCCATCTTTTTCCATAAAATCTTCCAAAAAACTTACCATCTCTGTCAAAAATAATACTTCTTCATAATCCATGCAATCTCACAATTTCTTTGAGGAAAAGTTCAACAACATTCTTAGCATCTAATGTCTTCTTACATGGTATGAAATGAGCCATCTTAGAAAATCTATCCACAAAAATAAATATAGAATCATACCCCTTTACTGTCTTAGGCAATCCAAGAGCATAATCCATACTAATGTCACTCCAAGGTTTCTCATGAATAGTAATAGGTATATACAAACTAGTATTTTGACTTACTCCTTTTGCAACTTGAAAAATTCCACAACTCTTCAAAAATTTCTAAACATCCTTATATATTTGTGGCCAATAATACATATCCTTCAACAAACTTAATCTCTTATCAATTCCAAAATGTCTAGCCAATCCACCACTATGCTTTTCCATAATCAAATTCAACCTCATAGAACTTCTAGGGATACACAAATGAATTCCTTTGAACAACATAGCTTCTTGAATAAAATACTCATCATACTTACTTATGTGATCGATTAGATTTGATGCTCTAAACTCTCTCCATGCCTTAGAAAAATCAAGGTCAATATCATACAACTCTTTCATTTCAGCAAAACCAAGAACTTAAACCTTCATCTCAGTCAATAAAGAACATCTTTTGCTCAATGCATCAAGAACTCTATTAGTAACTTCACTCTTATGCTTAGTGACAAATGTGAAACTTTGTAAGTAATCAACCCATTTCATACATCTCTGAATCAAAATACAACACAAACTCCTAAGGAATCAAATAATGTCTCCACCTTTTCAAGGCTTAAACAATAACATAAAACTCTTGACCATACACATATTACTTCCTTTGAGCATCATTCCATTTTTCACTAAAGAAAGTAATAGGTTTACCTTTTTTGACTTAATACAGCTCCTATTGCACTACCACTTGCATCACATTCAACTTGAAATACCTTATTGAAATTAGGCAAAGCCAATATAGGTAACTCAACAACCTTTTGTTTCAAAGTCTCAAAACTCTTATCAACTCGATGTGTCCACTTGAATTCCTTTTTATCTCCTCTCATTGTCTTAGTCATAGCATTACAAAAATAATTGAAATTTATTATAAACTTCCTATAAAAACTAGCCAAATCATGAAATGATCATTACTCACCCACATTCTGAGGTGCATGCCATTCCAAAATTGCATTACCCTTCTCAAGATCCATTCTTAAATCACCGGCCGAAATCACAAATCCCAAATATACAATCTCCTCTTGCATAAAAGAATGCTTTTTCAAGTTAATCATCAAATTATCCTCTTTCAATCTCTACAATACTTGTTTAACATGCTCAAGATGTTCTTCCTTAGTCTTACTAAATATCAGAATATAATCGAAATAAATAATCACAAACTTACCCAAAAATCCTTTGAAAACTTCATTCATCAACTTCATAAAAGTACTAGGTGCATTAGTCAAACCAAAAGGCATTATCAACCATTCATACAAACCATATTTTATCTTAAAGGTAGTTTTCCATTCATCACCTTCTCTGATTTTGATCTAATGATAGTTACTCTTCAAAGCAATCTTGGTAAAATACTTTTCTCCACTCAAACAATCCATTATGTTAAAATTTCCGTAACTTCAGTGATCTATCTAAATATTATGCTAAAAACTAATAAAATAAATGTAATTGTATACAAATTGACTCTGTAAATGGTACTAAGTAGGTTTACACCCTTGTTTATATCAATTAATGGGTTCATGAGCCTTTACATGAATTAGAACAAAAGAAGAAGAAGATAAGAAGACAAAATTCATGAGATGATCTGAGAGTCATTGTGATTTCTAAAAGTGTGATCTTGGCCTTCTCTAAGTGCTTTTGGAATTGAACTACCATCAAAATACATTTCTAATGCACAGAATGCTAAATAATAGCAACTAGTAGTTAACTATTGGTGCTTTACTTTATCTTCAAAATTGTTAGGGCACGTCTTGATTTTTTGCACCTTGTGAAAAGTGCACCTTTGGAAAGGTGCACCTTCTGAAAGGATCAAAATTACTAGGATTTTGCTAACTGTCAAAATTTCAATTTCCAACATCTAGTTTTATTCCCTCTGGACCAAAATGAAGTCCGGTTGCTTGCTCCTAAACTTTTGGATAATAGTCATGATTTTCGGAGCTTGCGATAAATCCAAAGACTCATATTTATTCTACACCACCTGGCAATAATTGTTGATCAAGAGCATGGTAACCACAAAATCTTCTAATCTAAAATCTAACTTTAGTGATGCTTCTTTTGTCTTGAATTTTTTTTAACATCATCTCTAGATTAAGTTGCCTCAAATAATGCTCTAGATTTTTGTACAACTATTTCTACTAAAGAAAATTGAGTCCTTGACTCATTCCCAAAAATCTCTAGGCTAGCATCATTATAATACTTGTTTACTATCAAAAACTACCATTGCACTTTACTCTTTATCTCTTGAATCTTCAAACATAGGAGAGTACCAACTACTTAGATATAGGAAAATGTGTTGAATTGGATGGAATAAGTTCTAATCTATCATATTTGAGTTGCTACCTCTATTGACTTCCTTTTGGCATAGACTCCTATAAACTGAATGATGACAAAAATAAATCCATTATTGACCACCCTATATTCAAGGCTCTCGAAAGGAACTTTCTTCTTTACAAGTTGGGGATAAACTATGTATGGCCAGACATTTACATCCTGCATACTTCCCTTCCTAACCAACCCAGGGTAATTTTTTGGTCTTGCTGCTAGAATATATACAATATAAGAGGTTATATAGAAGCATGGTTCATTCTTCACTGAAATGAGTTGTTCATTTAGATTGTTACTATGAATGGTATCCCAATCAATAGGCATCTTCCCCATTCTGATGGTCTCTATGAAATATACCATCCATGTTTTTAGGTGATCGACTATAAGGAGGCTCATGGCTCTACTCAAAAGGACTATAGAGTAGCCAAAGCCATCTATCATATAACCTCAGGTCATGTTGATGTTTCCACACCTTTGGCCCAATAGTGATCTAGATCAATAAGGTACTTTCCATGTACCAACTCTTCCACCTTTGATTCATTCTTTCTATACCATGTGTCTCCTATGTCATAGGTGATATGCAAATATTGATGTATAGGAGGCAAATGGAAGATCTTCTCAATGATTTGAGGCCTAATGTCTAAGAAAATTTTCCTTATCACACTTTTAACCACTTCATCTCTTGTTAATGTGTCCTAACTTTGTGTCTTGGATTTATGAGTTCTCATCTCTAAATATGGATTTCTTGTATGCTCCTTGATATTTGAAGGCAACTAGTTTAGGTGCAATCTTTGTGGCCGTAGAAGATGAAGATGATGCAATTATTTTGTACAAAAGAGAAAAGTCAGAATTATTAATGAGGAAAACCTAAGAGGGCCTTTCAAACATGACCCAACTCGTAGAGGACACACAAAATTGATTCAAAACCCTAAGAGTGCCTAAAATGTGCATGTGCACAAGGTATGTAATACATGCCTAGTATGGCTTTGCAAAAATAAAATAAAAATGAGATGTACATGTGCGCAACGTGCACACAAAGTTTGTGTAAGAATGGGGACACTCATAGATTATGTGGATAATGCACACATTTTGAGGGTGCACACATGTACATGTATACTTGCATGCACCTTCTTTTTAACTTTAAAAAGGTTTGATGCATATGTGTATTTCTCAGAGATGCAAAGGCTTTCAAGGTGTGAAGGTGTGCTTCTTGGAGTCTCTATGTGGAAAAGTGATTGGAAAGAGGGGAGGGGGAATCGTATTTACAAGTGAAATCTTGGCAGAGTGTGTACCCTCAAAGGTGTGCACATGCACATGTGTGCCTCCAGTGTTGGAGGTGAATGCACATGTTTCATGTTCAAGGCACATGTGCATGTGTTCATGGTGTGCACTTGCACTTTCATTTATTTTGATAGCAAAAAATTGCTTTTTTGACCTTCTACACTGCTTAGACTTGCTTGATGGGACACTCTAGAATGATTTAGACTCGAAGGGAGATCATGATCCATTATGGCACCTGACTAGGTGCCTTGAAAGGGATCTCATGCTTTAGAAAAAGGGGGACTCCCAATTTTGAGTCCAAATGGGGTGTGCATTGCAAAACCATAATAGGTTATAGTAGCCAATTACATTGTGGATAAAAGGAATTAAAACCTTCAAAAATAGGTTTTGTGCATAATCTCCAATATTTTCAAATTATGAGAGAGTATCTTAAAGGCATTTTATCAAGAAATGTTTAGATGATTATCTAAACTTTGTTACAAAGGTATATTTTAAGATGATGACATTTTTAAGAATGTAATAAAAAATTTATATGATTTTTCTTTTCTTCTATATTTTACAAGCATGTCATTTGAAAAGTTATAAAAAACATTTTCTTGTCATTGTCAATAGAATAGAGACACCAAATCAAAACTAAAACAAGATTAAAAAAACAAAAATATTTTTGGTTGAGTTTAATCACTGATATAAGTTCCTTGAATGCTCCTGCATCAGAATTCAAAAAATGGAGTTAGGTAGTTCAACTACCCTTTTGAATTGTAAACTACTTGTAGTGAAATTTATCACTCAAATAGATACATATATCTTCTTCATCTTCCTTTTAAAACACTTTTGTAGGATACTTGTCGATCTCCTCCACCAACTACATTAGCTTAGTCTCTTTCCCTTCATGGAATCCTAACCACCATAGATTATCCTCCTCCACCAAATACACTTTAGTTCCTCTCCTTTGTGGTATCCAACCCACCATCAACCAACCATCTCCACCAAATTTCATCAACAATATACTCTACTAATTTTTCTCGCAAATGCCTAACCCTTTAACACCAACCAAGAATATCAACTTGCACTTTGTATTCATGCACATTTCTAACTAGCTTACTTTTAGTCTTTTATAGTTCAAAACAAGGAGAAAAAAAAGAATTTCCCTTCATAATTGCAAGTGCTACAATGTCTTCTTCATCGCCTCTCTTTATGAACAAAATCTCTTTGTGTATCTCATTTTCTTCCTCATTTATTTCCTCAAAATGATATCCTCTATGAGAAGTGTTTCACCTCCATCAAGCTATTGACCAATCTTGACAACAACACCTTCTAAAATTCTTCATATTTCACCACCTCAACCAACAAGGTATTTTATTCTCTTTGCATTCATATGTGAACTCAAAACCATTCATGACTATGCTCTCCACTCTTTTCTCTACATTCTCTTGGGCTACTTTAACCTTATGATTGTAGATTTTTTCCCTCAATGGGATTGTCCACATCCCATAACCCTCTTCCCAATATCTTTCTAAGGATGAAATCATCATGGGCCTCCTCATGACCCACCTCATTGTCCTCTTCTTCAAACCCATCCTTTCACCTATTGTATATGTACATAGTTTCCTTTACGACTTCAACCTCTCAAATGCTCAAGAATTCACACATGTACAATGATCCTCTTGACCTATCCACGACCTCTTTGCATTTTCAATCTTTCCATAACTTGTTTATCTTAGCTCTCAATTATTCGGGAATTCATGAACATGCAACGATTCTTTTGAACTTTTGAGTGAACTCTACCACTTCACAAGCAAGTCTTGGCATAGATTGACCTCACATTGGATGCTCTGTCTATGCATTTAAAATATGTAGCTCTAATATCATTTCATACAAAAAGAAAATAACCACTTTTACCTAACAAGCTTCAAAATACATTTATATTAATTAAAATTCTCTACTCTAAAATTGAATTAAGCCTTAAAATAAGCTAAAAATTATATACTATCAAGTTTGCATACAACATTTCATTGATGACCTAATACCATATAATGCAAATAGAAAATAACCACTCTTAATCACTCTTGCCTCACAATCCTAAAAACACAAACTTACATAAACACATATTCTCTCTGCAATACTTTTTGAAAAAGGCTAAATTTGTATCCATATCAAATGTACATACACCATATTGCATTCATGGCCTTTAAACTAATGTCAGATTCTCTCTAATGCATTTCTATGCAATTTTGCATCAATCATAATTCTCCTCTCGATTGGACCGATTACCCATTTGTTTGAGATTGAACATTTATATTCACATTGATTAATAAAAATCATATGCTGGTATCTGAATTTGGAATTTTTCCTTTTTGAAAGAAAGATAAACATTAGATTCTATGTCCATGAAATAGGGGAATTATTCACCTTATTTTTAGTATCCTTAAATGCTACATCTTCATCACATTTATCAAGCACCTTCCAAGTTTCTGAAGCATTTTCAAACTGCATGTCCGCCTGTAAATTTTGAAAGACTTGTGTCTGTGTAGCCAATTACATTTGGATGAAAGTAATTAGAGTGTTCACAAATATAATTTTTGTATAATATCCAATCTTCTCAAACCATGAGAAGATATCAAACAACGTTCACATTAAGATTTGAACTTTGTTACAACGTTCTATTGTGCAGTCAAAAGTTCAGAGCCTTATAACAGTTGCTTGTGAGATTCAATTGAGAAGTCAAATTAATATTAAAAATAAATAAATTAATTAAAAGTAATTTTTGAATATTAAAACATTGGGATGTTCTTACATCATTTGCATGCAAAAAAAAATAATAGATCTAAAAAAACCTAGTTAATTTTATGAACACATTTATTCATCTTTTTCTTTCTTAAAAACGATTTATAAGAGTATAATTGTATTTAGTCAAATTCTATTGTGCTAAACACATTGCATCTACTACTAGGTTATATATATTCAAAGGATATCTCTCAGCTTATTTTTTATATATAGAATATATATATAAGCTAGTTATATTCACAAAACTGATTTTTTAATTTAGAAAAAATGACATTGAAATTTTTTTAAATATTTAATTAAAATATTTATGTTAAAAGGTAAAAACACAAACATGTTACTAAAGGAAAATGCTAACAGAACTATAATTATTTTACTAATCGTTAGTTTTCATATGGAACTACATTTTTCAAAACAAATGTGTTAAAGACAAATTTTATATTTTGAAAGATTTTAATATTTTATTATAAGATTTTTATGATATGATTTTGAACATCATTTGATTTTTAACGTTTGATTATAAGATTTACTATTTTTTATGTTATCAAAATCAACATCTTTTACTCTATATCTAAGTAAAACACTATAAACTCTATATAATAATATTCTTAATTTGAGCTTTTATAAAATAGAATTTATATGTTATTAAAAAAAAATGATAAAAAAAAATGTTGTTTTGATAAATAATATAAACATTATTAACTCTCTATAAGATGATTCTTAACTTTGAGCTATATAAAATATATAAAATGGTGTTTATATATTATTTATAAAAGTTATGTCACTTTTCAAAAATAATTTTATTTCTTTACATGGACACACAAACTAGTATAAAACTTGTATTTAATATCACTTTATACTTTTACTCAAAACAAGATTTTTTTTTACGAATACAAAAAATTTCTTTGTATTATTGTAAGTATATGATTTTCTTTTTCATCTTTAAAATATTTATTATTTTTTATTTATTATTCATATACAGTAAAATAACTCAATTCTAAATTATTTTGAAGTTTAAATTTTGTCTCTTTTAACTAAATTATATTTTTTGCCAAAAGATTTGTAAGATGCCTTTAGCAGTGTGAGGTTTTGTTGTTAATAAGACATATGTAAGTTTAGTAGAACAAAATGTGAAATGATATCTTACCATTGTCTCTACATTAATTTTTTATTAGAATTGATAATTGCAAAATTAAAATTGAAATATCATTATTAAAAATTAAAACAAATATCTAAAATGTCAACTCCAATTAATTTCCCATTTCTTTCATGATTATGACAATAAAAAAATAAATTATTATACAATTATCAATTCAAGATTACTTTATTATCAATTTTATATAAACATTATTTGAAAATATAAAATGGTTGTTAGAAAGAGTAAATCTTTAACGAATATATTTAATATTAAATTTGTTGATATTAGAACATTTAATTTGAAAAAGAAATCTTCAAAATGATGAAATAATAATATTATTAAAATTAAATAATTTTAATAATCATCTAATTCATCATGATCTAAATATTTGAAATTAACTCAAATTGTACAAATTAATTTCTTTTAATGAGTCATTACAAGCTAATTATTCTTGTATTGGAAGCCTACTTCTCATTCTATGAATGATTTGTGATTGTAGAATTATGAAGCATGAGAAATAACACAAATAAATCATGGAGAATATAATTGTAATCACATATAGATTTTTCTAGACAATTGAAAGACAATAGAGAGAAAAGGATGTGTAAGTTGTGAAGGCTGCATTCATAGACAAAAGAAATTGTGACATGAATATTAATTACATTTCTAACTTTAGATAGCTTTTTTTAAAAAAATTAATTGTTAAAAATAAGATTTATACACATGAAAATAGGTTTTAACCAATTAAAAAACAGATTTTAGTTTAATAAATAACTAAAAAAAAACACAGCATAAAAACATAAAATATAGCCTTGCTTAGGAGGTGACACAAAATCATTAGTTCCCTAACGGAACTAATAATAAATAATATATACCTCTATATATATATAGAGGTATAAATAATATATTTATTGAAAATTAAGGGCCATTACATCATCTTATCTTGCTTCCTTATTAAGGTGGTGTGAAGCTACTTAGCAACACACAACATTGCCACCTCTTATGCAACAATCTACAACACACTTCCCACAACCGATTTCTATTTTACGTTGCTAAAATGAGCAGGACAATAAGAACCATACAAATATAAGAATGCATTGAAGATCCCATTACAATAGCCATATTGTTTTGGAATAATGAGCTGTATGTAACTAATATAGGGCAGTATTTATACATTAGAATATGAATATTTGACATTATTTTAACTGATTTATTGAAAATTAAATCTTGAGTTGATAAAATTTATATGAAAACTTTCTTTATGAATCTTGAGTTGATGAACAAGTAATTTCTTTTATAATCTTAGTTGAGAAAGCTTAAATGGAAGCTTCCTATTATGAATCTTGAATTGATGATGATTAAATGGAAAGTTTCTTTTATGAATTTTGAATAGATGAAGCTATTGAAATATATGGTAGATTGTGTAGAGATTAAAATGTTTTTCTATTTTATTATAAAATTATTAAATTTTAATATTACATAAAATAATGTTGAAGAAAATTGAAACTTTATCAAAATAAATAAAGTGAATATCTTTTTATTTTATAATTAATTTTTTAAAAAAAAATTTATTAAATAATATGTTTAATTTTTTTATTAGAAATTTTATTTAGTTGAAAGTAGAATGTTTGGTAGACAAAAGTTATCACTTGTTAGAATTGGAGAATAAAAATTATAATATCATTAGAATAGGTTGTATGAAGAGATGATTTTTTTATATTATAATTCTCGTTATACTATCTTTTTTATATGAATTAGGAGTGCATAATAAGGGTGTCGATCCTTACATAATCATAACTTATAGATGCCAAAAGAGATCAATAACATATTATTACAAAATATATTGTATGCTACAAGTGTAGGCCATTGGTGATACACTTACATACTAGCTAGCAGTTGCATGTTTAAGTACAAGCAACGATTAGCCAATAGGAATATTTTGTGAGAAGGTGTTGTAATTCATAAATAGTTTTAAAGAAATATTTACATCTGAATCTCGTTAGAAAATGAAGAGGACAATTAAATAAGCATACGTGCCAAATTGTAGATCCAAGTATTTTTAAATTAATCATATATTTTAATGGTAAATGTTAACAATTTAAACAATTATGATTAGACAAATCATAATACCACTATTTTATTTTGTGCTGGTTAATAATTAAGAAAACATGAGTGAAGGAAAAAAAATGACAACCTTTTCTATTGGTAATAGAAGCAATATCTAAAGGCACATATTTTTTTGGCACTTTTTAATTTTGAAACATTGAAGAGATGTCGTGTTTGACACAATACTCGTGTGGATGTGTATGTAAAATATGGAATGAATGTATTGACTATTCATATTAATTTGAGTAATGTGCATTAAAATAACAATATTTAATTAATATCACTTTATGTACATAAAAATAGTGAATTTAAAATGAGGCTTTATACCTGTCCAAGTTCATCAATAGATAAAATATTTTTTTGTTTGTAGATTGGTACATGTGCATGCTAGACAATATTTTACAAAAGAATCGGTGTCTAATTCCACTCTTTGGATATTATAGCTATAAAATATTTTTTAAGAGCTTTTTAAAAATATGTATTTCAATAAATGTAAAATTTGCTTTCAGCTGATTTCATGTTACTTAGAATTAAAGACTACTGGAGGGCCTTATTTGAAACTATAAAATCAAACATCCATGAATTTGAAACTTCATATAGGTGTGGTAAAATTACAATAGTACTATTAATGTCAAGATATTTGCAAGTACCTAGAATGAGAAGAACAATATGAAAGAGCGTTGGTAGTGTTAAAGCTTGTGATGTTGTAGCATGCATCACCCTGTAAGAAACATTTTATTGGAGAAGGGAAGTTGTATTCTTGATTTGCAAAAGTACATTGGAATCATGTTAGTTTAGTAAATTATGTAAAAGTTAACAGAAGACTATTCAGCTAACTCAATAGGTAAAATTTTGAAAAATTTTGAAAAATAAATTTGGTGAGGTTTATGGATCTCAAAAAGTAGATGTTTTCTATTAACTGAATCATCGATGTTAAATTTTGTAAGTTACATCATTTTAGATATTGAAAAGGATTTTGCAAGTTCCCTCCTGGTTAATTCTTATTTAGTATCATATTATTCTGAGGGTAATTGGTTTTCAAATAAAAGGAGGTTTAGTGTACCTGACATAGTTGAATTGAATCGATACATAATCTTCATTGTCCTAAAACTAATCAAAAGAAACTCAAGGATTTGATCAAAGTAGGAGTTAGTGCTTGCAAGAAAAAATATAGGAAGATCGTGTGTGTGCAAAATTATGAAAAGGGTTTACTCTCTATTTCCATAATAGACATTGAAAATCTTGATATTATTCATAAGATGTAAATGCAAAGATGAGCAGTTACTCACAAAAGCATCCATATAAAGTATCAATAGGATTATAAATAAAAAAGTGTAATACATGTAATATGAAAGAGCTATGAAAAATGTTGTAATAAAATCGTTGAGCATTAAAGAAGAGGAGAAGAATACAAAACTTTCCAACTTCTTGTTCAATGGGCAAATTTGCAATAGAAGTTCGTTTGCTTATAGAACAACAGACCTACAAAAGAAGTCTTTGAAGTAATAGAATGAAAAGTGATGCAATAATATCATCTTGTGAATATTTAAAAGATAACTTGGGAAAAAAAAATTAATGAGTTTCTAAATTTTTTTTGGATTTTTCTAATTCTATAACAATATTTTTGGAAGTTTTTAAAAATTCTTATAACAAGAAGATATGTGACAAAATAATATAATCACTAAATATTAAAAAATAGATAACTTGGAAATGAAATGAAAGTTTCTATTACTTATTGGTTTTTTTAATATCATTGGAAGTTTGTAATAATTTATTTATTATTTTTTTAATATCATGAGAAAGGAAAGTTTCTTTAATATTAAGAGGAGATTTTTTTTTAAATATATAATTATCATAAATTAAAAAAATTAATATTCACATTTAAATTTAAATTATATGATTTATTCTTTATCACATTTAAATAACTCTATCATATTTACTGTTAAATCTAATTTTAATGTGAAAAAAATTATATTTAAATTTACTCAAAATATAATATTAATAACATAAAAGAAATTAGTTACATGTTTTTTATCTCATATATATATTTATACTTATGTCTCCACAAAAATTCTATTTTAATAGTGTTTCTATATTACAATGTTTTCAAAAAAATCTACAAAAATATATATTTAAAATTTTGGAAAGTTTTCAAAATGAGAGGAATTACAAAATTTTAAAAGGAAAGTATGTGAAAAGTATAAATTATTTTTAGAAAATTTTTAAAATGAGTTTTTAGTCACATCAAAAAATTAAAAAACTAACATGGTCTTACAAATTTTTCAGCAATAAACTAAATTTTGGGAGCAAAGCACCCACAATAAGCCTATCGGCTTAAAAAATTAGTAGTCCATCTGAAAAGTCCTTAGACACCTCACCCACATCATGGGGAAAGGACGAAGAGATTACATGATGCAATTTTAACATTACTGCAAAATTTTCTAAGGATTATAATCACTGTGATCCCTACCATGGGGTGGAGAAATGGGGATGGAGGGAGAAGGAGGGTGAAAAACTGGAGAATTCGCATTAGAGAGACTATTAGAAAAAAAGGTAGAGTGTTGAAAAGGTTGCACATTTTTGCCAATTATTGGAGCATTTAAATAGAAGTAGATAGAGAAGGATTTGTATGGTTAGAGGGGACTATATTAGCAACAATAGGAGGTATAGGGGTTGTAGACATAATAGGATGAATGTCATCCATATTTGTAATGAGAGCATTATCTTGTAGTGGGTCATCATTGGTATGTGATTGGTCATTATAGAAGACTCAATAGCTTAGATAGGAAAATGTTTGTCATTAGTTTCTTTCCACCAAGTGGAAATGCCTTTTCTCTATAAGAGAGAACAATTTATTATCAAGAGCCTAATACAATAATATTGGCAACATCAAAATGGGGGGAGTTCGCAATCTATCAATTGGATACTAAAATCTCTTCCAAGAAAGGTTTGAGGCACTAAATACCCCTATTTGTCCTTGAAAATAGGCAGACTAGGAAAAAATATTCTTAAAACATAGCTCACTTAGAACTTTTTCCAAAGCTTTAAATGGTGCTTCAATTGGATGACCATTTGAATCAAAGTTATGGTTATCCAAAGTCAAACCTCTTTTGAGAAATTTCCCTATTCTTCAGTTTGGCTTGATTTAAAATTTCAAAACCTATGTTTTGGTTTCCAACTACCAAAATCTCAAAAAAAAAAAAATGCACTTTTGGCTCCAAACCCTATTTAGGACCCATTTTGTCAATCCTATAATAATTGTTTAGGGGGAAATTTGAGTTATGGAAAAGGGTGATTTTTGAAACTTGTGTATGTTGTTAAGTGTTGTAGCCCATTATGACTTAATTCTCATCTTTACAATCTCAATGTAATGTAAATAGATATAATCAAATGCTGAAATTTAAATAAAAATTGTCACTTATGTTTTATCTTTCTGAGTCTATACTTTATGCCCATATCATTTATCCAACACACCTACCTATCACAAATTGTTAGCTTCAATATTCTTCTATGACTATATAGTATCTCTAATCAAGTAGGACATCATCATATAATATGAAATTTATAATCTAATGAAATACATTAAATTTTTTTTACATTTAATATAGTCTTTATGCTTCAATAAATATAAAAAACATGGGTGAAATAGTTTCTATTGCTAGAGAATCTAGCATGTAAGAGAAAACTTGGATTAAAAAAAAAACCAAAAACATTAGTAAGGGCTTACTTTTTGTAAGGTTACTATTTTAGGCAAACTTACTAGTTTTTTGAAGTTATTAATTTTGCAAAAAACTTGAACAAGCCTTTGGAGTGGTGAAACAAATCTAAAGGTGAAGAAAACACTTCACTTTATATTTTGCCTCTTATGAAATAAAATATATCATTATATAAAATCTATGTAAAATATTTTCCCACTAAGAGGCTTTGAATGGGCTTGAAAAGTGGTTCAAAACCAAAATATACCCTTCTATACAATTTGTTGGTAGATATATTCTCAAGAGACTTCAAACAATATATTATAATTGAAGAAGCAATGGTCAGATCAAAATTTATTACTATTGGTGTGTTTCTATAGAGTTAGTTGTCTCTTTTCCACCTTAGGGTTTCCTTGTTCATGTTCTAATGATTTTTATTGTCCCTCCATTAAAACCTCCCTAGTCTAGGGTAAAAGAATGTGAACTAGAGAATAAAGATATTAGATCTTAGGGCCCAGTTGTTTGATTTGGTCAGTTTTTAAAGTCAGTTCAAAGCCTTTCCTAGCAGAGGATTGTAGTTTGCAAAATATTGAAGAAAGAGAGCTTTAAAATTGCATCAGTGGCCTAATTTGAATTTAGTTGGTTCAAGGAGTTTGATCAATGGATTTTTAATGTCAAGTGTTTTAGTTCGGACTTTTTTTTAGCTGGACCCACTCCGTTGTCCGACTAACTTCATTAGATTCATAAAGCATAGTTGAGAGTTGGGATGGTTAAAGGAGATTTGAATGAATTTGATCATTTAGACATTTCACTTTAAAGGTGGTGAAAATAATGATGTTGAGTTTAAATCACAAGGATGAACTTTTTCTAACCAAACATGAAGAGTATTTCCAATGTGCATATCATCATTTGAAAGCTCAAATTTGTGATTATGTTATATTTGAAAATGTTGCACTTAATAAATTACAAAATCAAATAAAATGACATAGACCCTTACTACCATTATAAATATGTGTTATAAGCTCCCATCCTTCAAGTTAGATTTGTTTTGAAAGGAAACAGTCATGTCATTGTTTCCATGACCCTACTCTAAAGCTAGAGTGCCTTCATTATTATATTTGATATTCGATTAGCTCGCAAGGACTAGGGAAACAAAATCTGAAGGGTGATATGTTGGAGGTTTGTGATTGAGCAGTGGTTACTATCATTGTCACAGTATTTTCTCTTGACATTGATATGGATTGAAGCCTAAGAAGAAAGATGGTTCCAAATGCTTCACATTTGGTCAACAATGCTTGCACTGCATTATTTGATCTATTTCTCCAAGGTGTGACAGGGCATGAGAAAACTAATAGATATTTTAGCTATTGATCACTTCGACATTTGTAGAGTTTGACTTTACGATGAGGATGAATATTGTGTTGAGCTTATAATGTGTCTTTAAGTAGAACAGGAGAACGCTAGTTGTCTCCTCTTAATATCAAGAACATCATGTTTTCTTTGACAAGTATTATTTGTATTGCCAATTCATTTTGTGGGGAAATTTTTACATTCACTTCATACACAATTGTGAATGGGATGAATAGAGTTATGTGGGAAAATACATATCCTAGACAAAGAAGAGTAATCCCATCACTACTGCAAAATATCCTCATTGTATCCACAGTGAGCATGTACCTTTTTCATGGAAGATGTATGCATGTTTCACAAACATAGGATGCGTAACTTATAGGCCTAAAATTTTATGTTTTAATTGATGATTATTGTATGTTTTAGCCTCATCTACGTGAATATACCATGAAGAGATGAAGGTCTTGCAATATTTTTTTATCTATGTAGTACTAGCTTGATGGATGTTTTGCTTTGCAGAATGAGGCAAATATACCAAAAGGAAGCTTCCTATAGACCCCTGACCAAGCACTAGCTACCCCTTCCGAGAAGGAGAATGACTAATGTCTGAGTAAGATGTATTTTTCCCCCTTTTTCAATACCATGAACCCAAAATTTTAAAGTTTCATCCCCACTCATGCAAAGATTAAACAAGCCTGAAGGTGGGATTGAAAAATGAAAGGGGGTCATCTTCCCTATATTTAAAAGTGAAGCATTCATCAAGTAGATAATTTGGCTGAGAATCTAAATCATGGGGATTGTTCCCAATTCGCAGCAAGAGAATTTCATGGAGGATTTCTCACTGTGCATCAAACCATAAAAAACCTTTGGGAGCAATCGAAACACCTTTGATGGGGCATGTGTTAGTAAGATTGAGAACACATTCTCATTGCTCATTTCAAACAATAGTTTAGTTATGAAAATTGATGGTGTGGTCAATTCAACTAGTAAAATATCTCCTCTCATGGCCACTGAGACATGCATGAGATTACCCTATTTCTTAGATTTTCTACATTTATCTCGTTATGATTTTTGCCCTTTGAGATTGGCTATACTCATCAAAGGTGAATTGTGACTTGTGAAAGATTTATTTTCTCCTTTGCATTGTGACTCATGAAAGATTCATTTTCTCCTTTGCATTGGGAGTTTTCTCTCAAGATCGAGATGTTTTCTTGGAGCTTGTTTCAGGGCAACTAGATGCAGATAGGAAAAATGTGATGCTTCATTTGTCTCATATTCTTCATGTTCACTTCCATTTAACTTTATAAACACACCAATGCGTTAGATGAAATTGTCTTAAGAGACATGCCTTATGGATATGAGTGTCCAGCTAGCTTAGTGGAAAGGTAAAGACATTTTGAATGACCAAGCAAATCACTAGATGATGATGTGGACCCTACTAGTGAATAGAAATATGCCACATGGCGTACAAGTGGTACCGGGTGGAAAAATTACAATGTGAAATTCAGCACACACTTCCAAGGTTGGCATAGATTTTGAGGTATTGATGTGGCAGAGATGACACATAGAGAGCTATTATTCATCATTGCATTGTCATAAAATAGGCTATCATTCATAATTGCATTGTCATAAAATAGGTGGCAGATGCTGACTGGACAACCAAAAAAGTGACGAGGTGACACATGGTGGAGGTAGTGACATGGCAATGTGCAAATAGACACACCAGATCATACCACATGGTGAAAATCAATGGTTCTTATGTTGTTACAAAATGAAGATGCTCACCTCTTAGCCAATGGAAGAATGTGATGATGAATGAGAAGAACATACATGGTAGCATGTCAAAAGTTGGTGAGTAGTTAGTGGACCAATCAAGAGGCACCATGTGGTAAAAGGGTCTAGGTCATGATGATGTGTTAATTGACAGTGTAGTACAGACCAAGAGGAGAATAAAAAATGGCAATGATGTGTAGAAATTAGCCAATCAAGTGTTGCCATGTGTTAATGGACTGATCAAACTTGGTTGACCCAATTTCAAAAAAATGGGTAAAAGATGGTAATTCAAAAAAAAGAAAAAAAAATTCCTCACTAAATCTATGTAGGTCATTTTAAATTGAGATAGGTTATAATGTAAAGTTTGAACTTGAGGGAGAAGTTTAAATTTTTGCAAAAAAATGCAAGACATGGAATTTCAAATAGTTGTCCTGGGCATTTCTTTTAAAACAATATAGCACTATTATATATCGATGGAAAGATCTCGTCTAGTTTCCAGATTTTTTATTTGTTTTAGATAGGTTTCAATGAGTAAAAGTTATGTCAATTTTTGTTGTGATGTGCTCCTTATGCAACTACATTCTAGTATAAGCGATTTCATTTACAGTTTCTAATAAAATGGTGAAATGGGTAGGTGTCAATCTTGGAGAGAGCCTTACTATGGATGTTTTTTTTCTTCCAAAGTTATGAAAAGTGGATTTTGGCAACTTTTGGCAACAAATTTTGTAGTTTATGAGAAAGGGCTTTTCTCATCATTTAGGAAGATATTTTACAAGTTTGTTGGGTAGAATGATGAGATCTATTCTGACTTTTGATTATAGAGAGAAGAGAGAAGCTCTGTAGAAACAATGGAAGGAGATTCAAGTGGAAAAGAGTCACTTCAAAATCAGATCTGGGATTTATTTCCTCTCCTATATATTTCTTTTTTCTTTCACTTTTTATGGTTATTGGTCAATTCTAGACTATTGGACAAGCTTCCATAACTCTAATACTACCATGCCCAACATTTCTCTCTTGTATGAACAATAGTGATGAAGTTATAGAAATAGTTCTTGTCTATTTAGTTGTTTCATGACTTATTTTCTTCCATCTTTTATGTATTCATTTCAAAGAAATGATTAAAATGTAGTAATGAGTTTATCTCTAGTATGATTCTTGTCTCATGTTTATGTTGTTTGTAATCTTTTGTGGTTTGTGAACAAAGAGCACAAACCCATTTCCAAGATATTTTAGGTTGTATGTTTTGGTATATTTTTCTTGTGATTCAAGGAGTCATGTAAATGTTTGATTTATCATCATAGGGTTGCAGATTTCATGAGGGGATTGGTCAAGTATGAGATCTAGTTTTGATGGAGATGTTTGATTCACAAAGTGATAAGATAGATCTAAAGTCTTGATATATGACAGACAAAGATTCAATTTCATCAATTTGGGGTTTTGTACACTTTTCTGGAATGCTGGTAAAGAAAGATGATACTTTGGCATCAATTCATCTAATTCATAGTTTAGTTTATAAATTTGAATCTATTTCCTACCAATTTGAATAAATGCCCGGATGAAAATATTTTGAAAACTGATGATCTAGGTCACCCATTTTAATTATTTTCCCTTATCGAGCTATCTTTGATTTAGTGTTGGAAATGTTTGATCTGCATCTCATTGTGGGGTAGGAGTAGCACACATTTTGTTCTTTTTTTTTGAACTTTTGTTGGCCAATCTTGGACTGCATTTTGGTCTATTGTGTGACACATCCTTAAGAGTTAAGCTTTTATTAACCTCACCCCACAGTTCTGATGTTGAAACAATTTTGGGCAAGCTTGGGTGTCATTTTAGCACAAAAATAAGCCTAGGATGCATTTAGTGCTACATAATATTGGGCTATGATTTGATGTTAGGCATCAGTTTTAAAGACTTAAGCTACATTCTAAAAATTTAAATCTGTCACGTAAGCTTGCTACACTTTCATAAGATGTGAATCTTGTGACTTAATGTACATGCAAAATCTCGCTTGCACCACATTCTCATATTGTAAAGTGTTCCCCGAACACTTTCCAGTGTTACCTATATTCAAATGTCTATGTATAGTCCTCTTGGGTTTAGCGAGAAAGCTTAAACTTAAGTTACCCACTTTAGAGTCTGCACATATCTTCATACAACAAATCTTTAGCCATAACCCATAGGTCCCAAGATCAAAACCTAGCTCTTGAGGTGGAAATGCCTATTAGGATTGAGACATTGGATATTATGTTCTATTATGATTTTTGTATTATTTTTTTAATTATGGTGAGGTCTCTTCTGGTCCTTACATAAAAGGCATTTATAAAATTATATGAAAAAATAAGGAAGTGTTATGAAATTGACATGTTTGATAGTTAAGTAGATGATTGCATTCTTTAATATGTATAGTATGCATATGAGAATCATGATGTATTATGTGTTAAAGAAGAGACTTGGAATTATGTTTCTATATGAATGGAATGGAATTAGATTTTACAAGGTGTGATTTTGAAGATGATAGGTTGATAAAGATGTAAAGTGTTTTTGTAATGGTCTAAATGGCATGTTGAGGATGCCACATTATGAATTGTTTATGATGCTTATCTTACATGTTCACATGCATATATGATGGTTATGATGTGAATTGGAAATAAGAATAAATTATTTTAATTATGTAAAAATGGATACTAACCTAATTATGTGGTTTTGTGAATGTTTGTTAGTTTTAGAGTATGATTTCTCATTACTACACAACTCCATTACTGTCCTCTTAGTTTTACTTGTTTAGTCTTCCTCGATGTCGGGCTAGGTATCTTTCCTCTCAAGAAAGATTCTGGGTAAGCTTAACAGCTTCGTCATAGGGTGGTAAAGCACTCCTACAATATTCTTGCCCTTGTGTTCTTAGATAGGTTCTGGAGCTCAATTCAACTTGGTCATCTTGGTTAGACTAACTGGTATCTAGTATCCGGTATTGGTAATCTAGTAACAAAATTATGGTTTCTCTTAAATTTTAGCATATATGTATATGTATTATTTTAGTTAAAGTTAATGATAGTTAATCAACTAATGTTGATTAGTCAATATTCAAATGACTTTGACTCTCGTTGAATTTTTTGCATTTTATGGAGATTGTTGATGCGGCATTGGTTTTACAAAGGCAGTCTTTACATTAGTACATTCACAAATATAATTTTTTTATAATCTCCAATCTTCTCAAACCATGAGAAGATACATAGGAATGCTATCAAACAATGTTCTATTGTGCAGTCAAAAGTTTAGAGGCTTTGTTCTTTCTTCTATTTTTCACAAGTGCAAACTATAACAGTTACTTGTCACATTCAATTGAGAAGTCAAATTAATATTAAAAATAATTAAATTAATTAAAATTAATTTTGAATGTTAAAAGATTGGGGATGTTCTTACATCATTTACATACAAAGCAAAGAATAGATCCAAAAAATCTAGTTAATGTTCCAAGTCACTTGAAATAATCATAAAGTACAATAACAAGTTTTTATATGTAATGTATTTTTAATAGTAACTTAGAATAATTTTTTAAAAAATATTAATTTATTTTTTTACTTGTGAAATTTTTATACTTTCCTTTATATAAAACTATAAAAGTGATATTATAATAAATAAAAATTGGTATTGAATGTTAGTCTACATTTCTATTAATTTTATGAACAACACATTTATTCATCTTTTCCTTTCTTAAAAACTATTTATAAGGGTATAATTATATTTAGTCAAATTTTATAAGTCTACTACATTTAATTTTTAATATTTAATATTTAAATTATAAGATTTCCAATTAAAACATTTTTCATTTTTATATTCATAAAATTGTAGAATAAATGATGTTAAAAATATATTAAATATTTTTAATTAAAATAATTATATTTATATCAAATATTTATGTTAAAATGTAGAAACACAAACATATGACTTTTTTATAAAGCAAAAGACTAACAAAACTATAACTATTTAAATGAATCCGTAGTTTTCATCTTGAACTACATTTTTCAAAACAAATATATTCTAACAAAAAGACAAATTATACATTTTGGAAGATTTTTAATATATTATTATACAATTTACTATTTTTTCTATTATCAAAATCAACATCTTATTGGTGTTACTATATCTAAGTTCTATATAAGAATATTCTTAACTTACGGTGTTTATATGTTATTAAAAAAATATCATAAAAAAAAAAAATTTGATAAACAAGTAAATACAAGTTCTATATGAGAATATTTTTAACTTTGAGCTTTATAAAATGATGTTTATATATTATTAATAAAATATCATAAAAGTTGATGGATCTCAGGTGAACAGTATGTGTCTCAAGCTAGGGCACCCATGCCCTAGCTTTGTTTGGTGTTCTGAGAGCTGCAAGGGTGGTTGATAGGTGTTGCAGGGGTTCATTTTGGGTATCTTGTCCTACTGAGGCTTGGACTAGGCTATGCTTCTAGAGGGGGAGATTGTGCTAAGGTGGGTATCAATGCGTGAATATTGGTGTTTAAGCATGGGAACGGCTTCTATTACTAATGGCTTTGCTTGCCCACAACTTTGGCCTACTTGATTTTATGGAGGATAGGGGGATTGAAGGTGTAGATTTGAATTTAGGAGGGGATTCAATAAAGGGTGGGGGAGGTCTCTCTTTTCCTTTCTTGGGTTTGTGTAAATGGAGGATGCTAGGGGAGAGATAGTTGTGAGGAGCCTTCATTTGGATTTTTGGGTAGCATTAGGCCTTAAGTTTTCAAATCAAGGAATGAAGACTTTTGACAAAAATCTATTTGCTCTAACTGCTGAAACTAATGAGGTGGGATTATCTAATGGATCAAGGATTTTGAAGACCAATGGATGTCTTGAGAGGTGCAAGGAGAAGCCAAAACTAGTTATACTGGTTGAGATGATTGTTGAGGATGTGGAATATTATTTGTATTACTCCTTATATTGTAATTTTTTGGGGATGAAGGTTTCCTTGTGATTTTTGGAGGTTTGGGCCAAAAGGACTTGGGAATCAAAGGGGGAAACGAAGATAATGTTGTTGGAAAAAAATTATTTCATGGTTACTTTTAATTGCACTATTGATTGCAATCAATTGTTTGAGGGAGGTCCTTATTTCCACATTAAGGTTGGGTTGTTTATCAAGCCATGGCATGTTGGCTTCAACCCCATAGAGGAGCTACCAAATCGGGTCCCAGTGTGGGTTCATTTACTAAGGTTCCCAGTGGAATGTTGTTGAGAGGATGTGTTGTATCTTCTGGCCTCAGTGCTTGGAAAACCTATAGGGACTTCATCGCAGACCTTGGGTAAAAAGGTAATGAATTTTTCATGTATTTGTATTGAAATTGATCTAAGTAAGGCTTTACCTAATGCAATAGAGATGTGTGCAAATTCTTATTCTTGGGTGCAACAATTAGACTATGAAACTCTTCCTTTTTGTTTTCATCTTTGTTAAGAATATGGTCATTTGTAGCAAAGATTCCCAAGGAATGAGCCTCGGGAATCCTAGCCTTCCTAGCCTATGAGCAATCCTCCTCGGGTAGATAAAGGGAAGAGCATTTCTCTTGATGAGGTAGGTGCTTCTGATGGTTTTGCTTAGGTTAGGGCTCAAAATTAGAATAGGGGTCAAAAGAGGCCTTTTAAAGAAAGTGAGCTTAGCCAATAGGAGGTGAATTTGAGTTTGATCAACTTGGAACATGGGCTTGTGGGCTTAGCTCAAGAGGATCCTAGTATTGATTCTTCTATGGAGCCACTAGGGGATGAGTGTTGGAAATTGTAAGAGGATCAGCAAAAGGGGATTTCTAAGGTGCAAGAGCCCTTGGCCATTGTTATAGTAACAGGAGTGGATTCTTTGTCTATTGGGCAACGCATTGGTTCAAGCTCGATAGTGAAGATTAAGCCTCCTCCCAAACTAGGCATTATGCAGAAGGATATCAAGAAGGGTGGGTTAGAGAAGTTCGTTAAACCTAGCTGAAAAAAAGATGTGGATAAGATTAAATTATCTAGTGAAAATTTGTTGGATTCATGGGCAATTAAGCCTCTAGATTCTATTTTTTTAGGCCCCTTGAAATGATTTTTCTATCATGGAATGTACGAGGCTTGAACAACAGCCCTAGAAAAAAATTAGTTCATCAGTTAGTTAGAAGGCAAGATCATGATGTTGTCTTTTTGTAGGAAACTAAGTTATCTATTGAGAGTATGCAAGGTTTGAAGCCTAGGTTGTGGAGAAGTGGGGATTGCCAATGCACTAGAGCTCATGGTGCTTCAGGGCGTCTGGATTTTTTATGGAATCCTCAAAAAATCTAGCCTCTTTGGTGGATTTCCTCTAAATCTTCTATGCCTATGATTGCTACTTGCCTAGAGACAGGGGATGTCATATTATTTTCCAATATTTATGCTCCTACTAATTTTTAGGGTGAAAAAGCTTTGTGGGCTCACATCAGGATGATTTGTAACATGTTGTCTTTTCATCCTTCGATCTTGGCTGGAGATTTCAATGCTATTTGTGTGTTGGTTGAGAAGTGGGGTGGTACTAGGAGATCAGAGCCTTCTACACTACTACTTTGAGACAATATTAATGCCTTGAATCTTGTTGATATCAAACCTAGCAATGGTTAGTTCACATGGAACAACTGTCAGAGAGGTGAGTTTTGTATTGTAGAAAGGTTAGAATGGTTTCTTTTTTCTTGTTACTAGGTTGGAGGGGTGTGGTTATGTTTCTCTAAGATATTGGACTGGAGAGTATTAGATTATTGACCTATTAAACTTTCTACTGAGTAAACTTGGGTGCTTTGGAAGCCCTCTTTTAGGTTCCAACTTATGTGGCTATAGGACTCATCTTTGTATGATTTTGTCTTGGTTTGGTGGAGGCAAGGTAGACCAACATATGGCACCTCAATTTATATCTTCAGTAAGCTTCTTCAATATGTTAAATTTGAGCTCAAATAATGGAATCATTTGCACTATGGGAATGTCTTCCATCAAAAGGGAATGGCCCAAGTAGATCTAGATGGTATCACAAGAAGGATAAGGGAGGATGGGGTAATAGATGAATTTCTTCAGGATGAGGCTCAAGCTATAAAATTGTTGGAAGAATGGGAATTGTAAGAGGAAATGTTTTGGAAATAGAAGGTATGAATTGAGTGGCTTTAGGAAGGGCACAAAATATAGCTCTTTTCTTCAATTTTGTGAAAGCTACGAGACATGGTAATTCTATCTCTATGCTGGTAGATGATAGGGGAGAGCATCTTTCTTCCTTCTTGGAAATGTTTAGGGAGGAAATGTAGTACTTTAATTCTCTTTTTACAGAGGGCTAACAAGAAGGGTCTCCTAAGGAAGCACAAATTCTTTCATGTATTCCCTCTCTTGTGACTGAAGATATAAATTAGCAGCTCATGAGGTACATCTCACTTGAAGAGCTTGAAGGGGTCTTTTTCAATATGAAGAAAGGAAAAATGTTGGGTCCTGATGGCTTCCCAATTGAGTTTTTTTCAAGAATTCTGGGATATCATCAAACTTGATCTTCTAGTTGTGGTTCATGAGTCTCAACACAATAAGTCTAAATGCTACATTTCTTGCTCTTATTCCCAAGAATGAGGGAGCTAATAAGTTAAGACAATTTTGGCCTATCTCCTTATGCAATGTAATCTATAAAATTATTGCTAAAATTATTGCTGACAGGTTAAAGAAGGGGCTTGTTGATTTGATCTCTGAAGAACAAATTGGTTTTGTAGTGGGTAGGCAAATTATGGATGGGGTTGTAATTGCAACTGAGGTCATCCATTCTATGGCTAGCTCAAAGGAAAACTCAATATTTATCAAGCTAGACATGGCTAAGGCCTATGACAGAGTGAGGTGGTCCTTCTTGTGGTAGATTCTTAGTGCTTTTGGTTTTATGGGAGAATGGATCCAATGGGTTTAGAGTTGTGTAACTTTAGTTTCCTTCTCGGTGCTTATTAATGGGAGCCATTTTGAGCTATTTGGGGCTTCTAAAGGGTTTTGTCAAGGAGATCCTCTTTTCCCTTACTTTTTTACTCTTTTAGCAGAAGGTCTGGGGAGATAGATTAAATAGAATGTGGAGGGTGGCTTTATTCAAGGTTGGAGATGGGGTGGTACCTTACATCTGCAGACTTATTTGCAAATTTTGGATGATATTACTTTGATGGGGATGGCTACAATAAGGGAGGCCTCTAATATTTGAAGGGTCTTGGATGCTTACCTAGTTGCTTTTGGTCAGCAGATTAATGAAAGAAAATCTTCCATCTTCTTTTTTAACACTCTAGGCCACATTCAGCAAAGGATTGCTCATACTCTAAGATTTTAGATTGGGAATCTCCCATTGACTTATCTTGGCATTCCCATCTCGACGAGGAGACTTCCCAAGAAGTCTTGGCAGATAATTTTGGATAAATTTTGGGCAAAGGCTAATCATTGGACTCATCAGTGGTTATCCTTTGTTGGTCGTGTCTAGTTGATTAAGTCTATTGTACAGGCTTCTCGTATTTATAGATGCATGCTACAAGTTACTCCTACAAACTTTCTAAAGGATTTTGATTCTATGGTGAGACATTTTTTATGGGTTGGCTTCTTGGAGTCCTCCAAATGGAGTTTGGTTAGATGGGATGTAGTCTATAGTCTGAAACAATATGGTAGATTAGGTTTGAGGTAGTCAATGATGATAGGGGAGGCTCTGGTTGCTAAACTATACTAGAGATGGTGTAATGAGTAGGATAAGAGCTAGGCCAAGGTTCTCTCCCAAAAATATCTCCTAGGGATTTCTTAGTTTGAAGTTTCTAGGTACTCCCTTATTGGTAAGGGATCTGTGATATGGGATACTCTTAAGAAAGGGCCTTCGCTAATTAAGGATAGATTATTTTTGATCCACAAGAAGGGGACAAAGGCTCAATTCTGGTTTGATTCTTGGGATGTTTTTCCTCCCATTATTTCTCAGTATCCAAACTTATTGATTCTTAGTTAGAGATTCCTAGAGGCAGGATGGTCACAAGTGAGTGACTTTAAGTACTTTTTCCCTTGTGGTCAGTTGATGATGGGTAGTTGCAAGTCCCCAAATGAGTGCTCGGTTGTAGGATTGTAGGAGGAATGTGTTGTGTTGTAGAGTATCCTCTCGAATAGAAGATGGTGTTCTCTCTAAGTAGATGATGTACTTTCTTGGTCACCCAATCCTATGGGGATCTATACCATAGCTTCTAGCTATAATAATTTATTGTCTCAAAAGTTGGTTGGGCCTAACATTCAGTGAAGGAAGAAGGTATGGAACAAGCTTTCTTGGCCAAAGTGTAACTATTTTTTTTGGATGTTAGCTTGGAATAAGTGTTTGACATGGGATAATATTCAAAAGAGAGGTTTCCTCAGTTCTTCTATTTGTGTTATGTGTGGGGCTAATGAGGAGGATTCTACCCATTTGTTCTTTCATTGATCTTTTGCTCTATACCTTTGGAATTTCTAGTGGGGTGTTTGGACAACTCCTTATGTTCATGCTTCCTCCTTGATTGAGTTTTGGCAGTGGATAGGTCGGCCCCCTTCTATGGAAACCTTTCTATAGGAGATGTGGTTTGTGGGGCCTATCTTCTTATTGTGGCAAATTTGGCTAGAATGCAACTGAAGGATTTTTCAAGGAGAACAAAGATTAGTGCAACAAGTTTGGCAGAGGATATTGGGCATGATTCAAGAGATAGTGGAAGCTAGGTGTGAAGTGGAATTCCCTTTGGGGAAAAGGGATACAAAGTTGGTGGAGAGAATGGGGATTATAGGGTCTCCCTTGGCCCTGACCAGGGCTAAGAGAAGGCATCGTGAGAAGCAAAAGATTGATAGGAATGGAAAATGGAAACCTCCCCCTTATGGTGTCTTAAAGATTAGTATTGATGGATCTTCAAAAAGAAATCCTGGTTCGGCTAGCACTGGTGGGATAGGTAGGGATTCTTTGGGCTTAGTGATATTCCTCTTTTTGATATATGAATGAATACAGACTATCAACCTAGTAGAAGGCTTGGCTATTCAGGTAGCTCTTGAGAGAGGTCATGCTTTGGGATGGCAAAGGATAGTTTCTGAGTCTGATTCTCAATTTTTGATCAATTTTCTTATTAAATAGAGAGTGGATGATGTTAGCTGGCAATTGGCTAGGGTTGTGCAACAAATTTTAAGGGTTAGTGCTTTGATGGAAATGGTGACTTTTGTCCATATTCTAATGGAATGGAATAGGGAAGTTGATTGTTTGGTGAAATGGGCTTCAAAGCATGTTGAGGGATGGAGAATTGAGGAATGAGAGTTGGTTCCACAAGAGATCCATCTTGACTTAATGAATACTCTTGATGAGGATAGGGTTGAGGATGGTGACTGATGATGGTAATGGTTTTATGCTTTTGTTTTTCCCTGGGACCTTAGTCCCTTGCTTTCTTTGTAAAGTTACTTTCTGATCTTCAATAAAGTTTTTACCCCTTTTTTTCAAATAAATAAATAAATATATATATATATATATATATATCTCATAAAAGTTATGTCACTTTTCAAAAACTTGTATTTAACATCCCAATTGAAAAACATTGAGAACAATTTATACTTTTACCCAAAACATTTTTTTTAATGAATACACAAAATTTCTATTATTGTAAGTATATGATTAATTATTAAAAAATTGTAAAAAAGGTCTATATTAGATTTTCTTTTTCATCTTTAAATTATTTTTAATTTTTTAATTTTTTATTCATATTTAATAAAATAACTCAATTTTAAATTACTTTAAAGTTTAATTTCTGTGTCTTTTTAAGTACATTCTATATGTAAGTTTAGTACAACAAAAAGTGAAATGATATCTTACCATTGTCTCTACATTAGTTTTTTATTAGAATTGATAATTGCAAAATTAAAGTTGAAATATCATTATGAATTATTAAAACAAATATGTAAAATGTCAACTTCAATTATTTTTCCATTTCTTTTATGATTATGACAATGAAATAAAATATCATTATACAATTATCAATTCAATATTTCTTTATTATCAATTTTATATAAACATTATTTGAAAATATAAAATGGTTATTAGAAAGAGTAAATCTTTACCAAATATATTTGATGCAGGAGCATCCAGAGGTATAAGGGCAATCTTGTGTCACCCAAAAAAATGTACTTAGACTTAGTTTCTATTTATGTCTTTGCATTTTTGGATACCCATTTGGCTCAAATAAAGGTTCCAACTCTCATAGTTCAACTATCAGTGCATGTAAAAATCCCGAAAAAATAGGAGCATGCAATTTGACCATCATTTTGGTGACCTAGAAGGTGTGACTTGGCCAGATGAATGTAATCAAGATTTAGAGCATTCCAAAAAAAGAATCAGGTCAAAAGGCCCCACGGTTTGAAAGTTATTGCAGTTTTTTGGGTTTTGGAGACCCCCTAAGAATGCTTCAAAGTCAGGTTTGGGGCATTAAATGAACTCGAAAAGGGTCGAAAAATGGGGGACGAGCAAAGCTTGTCCATAGGGCTATAGAGCGCTTTGAGAGCTTTTCGAAAATGTAAACGATTCGTCAATCGGAGTTACGGTTCAAAAGTTATGCCTCCCGGAAGTTCGGCTACCGTTTCTGGATTCTTCTAGAATTGCACCGACTTCTAACGCAGCTTCTGGAACCTTCTATTTTGTCGGTGGATGCCTACTAGCACTTTCTAGAATGTACTCCTAGTCCTTAACCCTCCGGGGTCTATTTAAGGAGATTTTTGGCATTGTAAAAGGTAGTTCGGATTGGAGCTTGAGAGGAGGTGCTAAAAGAAGAAATATTCTCCAGATTTATGCTATTGTAAGCCCGCAGGGCATGTTTTGAGTTTATTTTCTCTACACTATTTGTAACAGCTTATTTTCTCAGTTAATATAATTTCCCCTTTCTACTGTGACTATTCTGGTTGTTGGGTTGTGTCCCCATCAAGTGGTATCAGAGCGGGTTTTCCTGAGTGTGTAGACAGAGCGCCGACTGTGAGGCAGTTTTCACCAGGACTGTGTGGTTGTGGGTTCGAGTTAGAAGATGCCTCCATGAAGAGAGCGTGGTGGAAGGGCTAGAGCTATTGATCCTGAGGAGGTTAGAGCCCTCCAGAGACAGGTACAAGCATTGCAAGAGGAGCTTCATAGAGGAGCAAATATTGCCGCAGATGACAATAGTGAGGATGACAATGAAGAGGAAGTAATGGAAGTTGACGGGGAAGTTCTGAATCCTGTAGAGGAAAGGCTTTTTAGGGCCATTTCTAGGTTTGGGAAAAGACCTACAATTGAAGTGGGTATATTTTCGAGAAATTTGAAACCAGATGAGTTGATCGATTGGATCAATGAACTGGACGAATACTTTGAATATGAGGATATAAGGGACCCAGATAGGGTTAAGTTTGCAAAGGCCAAACTAAAAGGCCATGCCAAAATTTGGTGGCAAGAGATTCAACTGGAAAGACTTAGAAGAGGAAAGGAGAAGATCACAAGATGGGATCGCATGGTGGACAAATTGAAGAAGCAGTTCATTCCTGTGGACTATGAGCTTGATCTGTTTAAGAAGATGCATGGGTTAAAGCAAGCAGGAAGATCAGTCCAAGAATATAAAGAGGAGTTTTATCGACTCCTGATTAGAGCAGGGCATGCAGAAGCAAATAAGGAGAAGGTTGCTCGTTATATCAGTGGGTTACGACCTAGCATCCAGGAAGAACTAAGTCTGGTAAGAATGACCAGCGTTGAAGAAGCATACCAGTTTGCCCTACGAGTTGAAGAGAAGCTGAGTAAAAGGTTTGAAGGAAGACAAAGAGGGCGCGGTCAAGGAGGAAGGGGAAGCGGTAGATCATCTGGAGGCCGCAATGAAACTCAAAAGAAAAATGAAGATGAGGGTACTAGCAGGAACCAGAGGGATGAGGGTTTCAACCGCTCCCGTGGTCAAGACTTTGGAAATCAAAGAGGAAGAGGTAGAGGATGTGGGCAAGGAAGAGGAGGCTTCTGTGGTACCTATTTCCATTGCAATAAAGAAGGTCATCGTGCCTTTGAATGCCCTCAATGACAAGGAAGGATAGATAGGAGAGCTGAGGGCCAAGCTAGGGTTGCTCATGTGGATGAGGATGCACAATCATCACATTCAGAGGATGCAGAAAGAGGAGAGACCTTGGTAAATGAAAGAGTCCTACTAAGTGGTGAAAATGAACCAGGACAACAGAGGAGCTTGTTCCGTACCAGATGCAAGTGTGAGGATAAATGTTGTGATGTGATCATTGATGGTGGTAGCACTGATAACTTGGTATCCGAAGAGATGGTCTCTAAGCTGAAGCTCAAGAGGGAGAAACATCCCCAACCCTATCGGATTTCTTGGGTAAAAGATGATCATAAGGTCCTGGTAAGTGAACAGTGTTTAGTAAAATTCAAAATTGGGAGTTACCATGATGAAGTTCTTTGTGATGTTATTTCGATGGATGTTTGCCATCTATTGTTGGGTAGACCATGGCAGTTTGATAGACATGCAATACATGATGGACATGCAAACACATACTCTCTGACAAAGGATGGAGTTCGCCACAAATTGAAGCCCATGAAAAAGGAAGGTGAAAAGGTATGTAGCAGTGCTAGGATTTGTCTTGTTGATGGAAGGAAGTTTTTAGATGGCATGAAACATCAGCGCATGTGCTATGCTTTGATTCCTAGAAAAGATAAAGAAGGTAGTAGTGAAATACCATTTGAAGTTTCAAATTTACTAGGAGAATTTGGAGATATTATCTCTGATAATGTTCCAGATGGATTGCCACCAGTAAGGCAAATCAGTCATCAAATAGATCTGATTCCAGGAGCTAGTTTGCCTAACAAGGCTGCTCACAGGATGACTCCTACTGAAACAGAGGAGCTAAATAGACAGGTTCAGGAGCTGTTGAGGAAGGGCTTGATTCGAGAGAGCCTGAGTCCATGTGCAGTACCTACAGTACTCGCACCAAAAAAGGATGGAGAGTGGAGGATGTTTACAGATTCCCAAGCTATAAATAGGATAACCATCAAGTACTGATTTCCTTTGCCAAGGATGGATGATCTTATGGACTGCTTGAGTGGAGCTGAGTACTTCACAAAGATAGATCTGAAGAGTGGCTATCATCAGATACAGATTCGAGAAGGAGATGAGTGGAAAATAGCCTTCAAGACCAAGGAGGGTCTTTATGAGTGGTTAGTCATGCCCTTTGGATTGACGAACGCCCCAAGCACCTTCATGCGGCTCATGAATGAGGTACTTAAGAAGTTCTTGGGAAAATTTGTTATTGTCTATTTGGATGATATTTTAATTTTCAGCAAGACTTTGGAAGAACATTTACTACATATTCGTAGTGTCCTTGAAAGGCTAAGGGAAGAGAAACTGTTAATTAATCTAAAGAAGTGTGTCTTTGCAAAAAGCGAGTTAGTCTATTTGGGATTTGTTATATCACCTGAAGGTCTCAAAATGGATCCAGAGAAGGTAAAATCCATCTTGGAATGGCCTACTCCAAGGTCTACTACTAAGGTAAGATCATTTCATGGTCTGGTTAGTTTTTACATGAAGTTTATTAAGAATTTCAGTGGCATATGTGCACCCCTAACTGATACAATAAGAGGGGATAGAAAAGAGTTCAAATGGACTACAGCAGCTGCGAGAAGTTTTGAATTGCTGAAGAAGAAGGTGACTGAACAGCCTGTGTTGGCACTTCCAGATTTCAGAAAAGTATTCCAGGTGGACTGTGATGCTAGTGGTAGCGCTATTGGGGCTGTATTAAGCCAAGAAGGTAAGCCTATTGCATATTTTAGTGAAAAATTGAATGATGCAAAGAAGAAGTATTCTGTTTATGATCAAGAGTTCTATGCGATAGTTCAGGCCTTAAAGAAATGGAGGCATTATTTGTTGCCAAAGGAATTTGTTTTGTATACTGATCATCAGGCATTACAGTACCTAAATAGCCAAGGTAAATTGAATCAGAGGCATATGAAGTGGGTAGAATTCTTGCAGAGTTATACATTTGTGTTAAAGCATAGAAGTGGAAAATCTAACAGGGTTGCAGATGCATTAAGTAGGAGACAGTTGTTGCTTACAACAATGCAGGTTGAAGTAGTTGGGTTTGATGAACTCAAGAATTTGTACCCCGAGGATCCTGATTTTGCTGAAGCATGGAAATCTTGTAAAGAACCTATTGCTGTAGATAGAACCAAGTGGTTAGACTATTTGATTCAGGATGGCATGTTGTTCAAAGGTAGTCAATTGTGCATTCCAAGGAGTTCCATGAGGGAAAATCTAATTAAGGAGAAACACAGTGGAGGGATGGCAGGACATTTTGGTCGGGATAAGACCATTGCCATTCTTAGAGAACATTATTTTTGGCCTCAAATTACACAGGATGTGAAGAAGTTTGTACAGAGTTGCCAGGTTTGTCAAGTTGCCAAGGGGTTTAGTCAAAATACTGGCCTATATCAGCCATTGCCTGTTCCATCAAGGCCATGGGAGGACATAAGTATGGATTTTGTTCTTGGATTGCCAAGGACACAAAGGGGTAATGACTCAGTATTCGTGGTGGTTGATAGGTTCTCCAAAATGGCACATTTCATTCCATGCCATAAAACTCATGATGCTGTCCATATTGCAGACTTGTTTTTCAAAGAGGTGGTAAGACTACATGGTCTTCCAAGGAGTATAGTTTCTGACCAAGTTACTAAATTTGTGGGGTATTTCTGGAGGACATTGTGGAAGAAGTTGAGAACAGACTTGAAATTCAGTTCCACGCATCACCCACAGACTGATGGCCAAACAGAAGTGGTAAATAGAAGTCTGGGCAATTTGCTGAGATGTTTAGTTGGAGATAAGCCTAAGGGATGGGATTTGATTCTACCACAGGCAGAGTTTTCTTATAATAACTCTGTAAATAGGAGTACTGGAAAATCACCATTTCAAATTGTATATGGAAATAGCCCAAGGACTGCACCAGAATTGAGGAAGATAGAACAAGGGGAGAGAACAAGTGCTGAAGCTGAGGATTTTGCTGAACACATCAAGCGTCTACATGAGGAGGTCCAAGCACACATTATCAAGATGAATCAAGAGTATAAAGCTAGGGCTGATCAAAGGAGAAGACATAAGGAATTCCAAGTAGGGGATCTTGTCATGGTGCACTTACGAAAAGAAAGATTTCCAGTTGGTACTTACAACAAGCTGAAAATGAAGAAATTTGGCCCCTGCAAAATTTTGAAGAAACATAACTCAGGAAATGCATATGAGGTGGAGCTGCCAGATGGTATTCACATTTCTCCCATTTTCAACATTGCAGATTTGACAGAGTATCATGATGATGGTACTGATGAGGAGCTAGTTTTAGAGCCATGTCCAATTCCTGCTTCTAAGAAGGAGGAGATAGAAGACATTCTAGATCATCGTGTGGGTAGGAGTACCAGAAACAAGCAGTATGAAGAGTATTTGGTCAAATGGAAATGACGACCGATCGAAGACTCAACTTGGATTTCAGCAGCTGAGGTTTCCCATTTGGGATTTTCTCTACCATCCATAAAGTGACAGGGTCACTTTTCAATCTACCCTGGGTGTCTGATGCAGGAGCATCCAGAGGTATAAGGGCAATCCTGTGTCACCCAAAAAAATGTACTTAGACTTAGTTTCTATTTTATGTCTTTGCATTTTTGGATACCCATTTGGCTCAAATAAAGGTTCCAACTCTCATAGTTCAACTATTAGTGCATGTAAAAATCCCAAAAAAATAGGAGCATGCAATTTGACCATCATTTTGGTGACCTAGAAGGTGTGACTTGGCTAGATGAATGTAATCGAGATTTAGAGCATTCCAGAAAAAGAATCATGTCAAAAGGCCCCACGGTTTGAAAGTTATTGCAATTTTTCAGGTTTTGGAGACCCCCTAAGAATGCTTCAAAGTCAGGTTTGGGGCATTAAATGACCTTGAAAAGGGTCGAAAAATGGGGGATGAGCAAAGATTGTCAATAGGGCTATAGAGCGCTTCGAGAGCTTTCCGAAAATGTAAACGGTTCGTCAATCAGAGTTACGGTTCAAAAGTTATGCCTCCCAGAAGTTCGGCTACCATTTCTGGATTCTTCTAGAATTGCACCGACTTCTAACGCAGCTTCCGGAACCTTCTATTTTGTCGGTGGATGCCTACTAGCACTTTCTAGAATGTACTCCTAGTCCTTAACCCTCCGGGGTCTATTTAAGGAGATTTCTGGCATTGTAAAAGGCAGTTCGGATTGGAGCTTGAGAGGAGGTGCTAAAAGGAGAAATATTCTCCAGATTTATGCTATTGTAAGCCCGCAGGGCATGTTTTGAGTTTATTTTCTCTGCACTGTTTGTACCAGCTTATTTTCTCAGTTAATATAATTTCCCCTTTCTATTGTGACTATTCTGGTTGTTGGGTTGTGTCCCCATCAATATTTAATATTAAATTTGTTAATATTAGAACATTTAATTTGAAAAAGAAATTTTCGAAAAGGCAAATTGCAAATTGTGAGTTTAGTGAATTGTGAATTTTGCAAATTTTTGTAGAGTTTTTGAAGTTTCCTTTTTTTAGCTTTGAATTCTTTTCTAGGCTCTCCCAGTTGATGAAGGTGGCAACATCATGGGGAAATGTGGTCAATGGCAGTGGACAGGTGGATGTCCCCATGCATACGATGGCTCCAAGTGGTATCCTTATCTCAACCTCAGTTAATTCATAGATCTTTTTGAATCCTCCTTTGGGCTATTCGGCACCCCCCATACCTCCTTCATCTGCATCCAACATTAATGGTGACCCTGTGGTTTCCAATACTGCCTTCAAAGTTGAGTCTTTCTCTGAGGCAGTTACCCATTCAGCTAGAAATGTTGATGCCAATTCTAGGTCTTTTGTCAATGGTTCTATACACAATGAGGTCACCCATGATGGTAAGAGCCCTTTGGCTTCCTCGGTTCCATTTTCTTTAACTCCTAATTTAGAGATGATTGTCGAGATTGTTAAAGAAAAGAAAAGATTCAAAGATACTACTATTTTCTTTGCTACGGTTGAAATTGATAAATTCCCTCACAAGTTTTTGAATGACTGGTTTCATAACTACTGGAATATTAAATTAGGGTATCATATATCTTTTTATAAAAAAATTCAAAGAGGTTTATTTGTTGTATTTTTTGCTAATCAGGATGCCCAAAAGGAACTTCTAAAAAAATAATATTGGGTGGTAGGTTTGACCTCCTTCCACACTTTGGGTTGGACCCCTAAAGCTATTCATGAAGAATTTTTAGCTCTTTCTGCCCCCAAATGGATACTTGTGAAGAATATCCTACCATTTCTTTGGCATTTTTTGCCATAGTTACTCGAAACCCTAGGAAAAATTGTTTAGATAGATGATACTATTAGACTTGTTCCTCACATGGATGCTAGGGCTCTCATCTTACTTCTCCCTGGTAAAGAAATTCCCTCTAATATTTCTATTAATGTGTTAAATGAAATCTTTGTGTGCCCTATCGAAGTTTTAGGAGGTTTAAATGCTTGTTTCCTATGTAGGAAAGAGGGTCATCATAGAAGAGATTGTCTCATTATCAATTAGTCTTCATCTATGTCCTCTAGTAGCCTAGTCCCTCCTCCTAACCCCTCTATAGATCCTTCACCAGCTAGTCCTCTGCTAAGAAGGTTCCTAACACTCCTAGTAATGTCCAGGTTGCTCTTGTCTTTAATCTTCTATTTGATCATCCTCTAGAGAAGGTGTCAGAACCTGATCTTGATGAAGGTTTTATGGTTGTGAGGAATAGGAAGAAGAGGAAAGGGAATACCTCCTCTAACCCTAGACCTAGAAGTTTAAGTGATAAACCCATCACTCCTCAAACTTTAGCTTCCTCCCTGTGTTTTGATAGGGTTGAGATCCCTACCCCCATTACTAAAATTGTTAAACCAGCCTCGAACCCTCCAAAATCGCCACCACAAGTTTTTAAGGAAATTGATGATGATTACATCTTGGAAGTTATTCTTTCTTCAGATTCAATTCAGAATGAAACTAATATAGATATGGATTCTTTTGACTTAGATATCAATACCTCAAAAAGACGTGGAAGACCACCCAGGTCCAAAAATAAAATTGGGAATAAGAAATCTGGAAATAACCCCAGTAGCCCCAGTTTGTTTGTTGAAGATGCATGTCATACCCTTTTAAAATACTCTCAATCAATTGTTTGTCTTGGAATGTTAGGAGTCTCAAGTCACCGAATAGGAAATTTTTTGTTAAGCATTTATTAAACTCATTTCACTCTATTGATTTGTTTATGACACAAGAGATTAAAGCTATGGGTTTAATTCTTGAAACTAATCTTAACTTTATTTGGAAAGATGCTATTCAGTTTTGTACTAATCACAATAGGGGTAAAGGTGCAATTGCTATCCTTGTTAATCCCATTTGGGAGAAACTCATTTATGATAATGGTGTCTCTCCCTGTCAAAGGGCTATCTGATTTAACATGAACATTAACAATTTCTCTATTGGTTTTTTCTCTATATATGCCCCTAATGAAGTTAATGATAGAATCTCCCTTTGGAACTGGTTATCCACTCTTCCTGATATTTTGTAGTTTTTTGGAGGATATTTCAACATGGTTGAGTCCCAAGTTGATAAAATGGGTGGCAATCCATTCAGATGGAAAGACCTTGAGAATTTGTACTGGTCTAAATTTATTAATACTAAAAATTTGTTTGATCCTCTTGCTAACAATAAGGACATTCATTCTAGAATATGGCACACCAAGTGCGATTTCCAACAAGGGCATTCTAGGATATACTTGAGATTAGATCATTTTTATGCCAATAAGGATTTCTTTTCTTTTCTCCCTGATAGAAATGAAAACGTTGTCTCGGTCACTGCTACCACCCTATCTAATCACCATCCTATTTTTGCCTCTATTAATATTAATTTTGTGCTTGTTCAACAGAAGCCTACCTATACCAATTTTTTGTTTAACTCTAATCTTCTTTAGGATGAAGATGTTCTTTATGCCATTCAAATCATCAAAAATATCAAATTTTTTTAATCTTAAGGAGTTTTCAATGGTTGACAAGTGGAAAGCTAATCTTCTAGCTTGGAAAAGTTTTCTTCAAACCATAGGTCAGAAATGTGCCAAAGATTATAGTTTCACTGAAAAAATTCTTCACTCTGATCTTCAAAAAGCTAAGAATGATGTGTAGGCTGATCCCTCCAACCTAGTTCTCTTAAATTAGGTGATTACAGTCAAGGATGCCTTAAGTAAGCACCAACAAATCAAAATTCAAGGTGCTAGAATTAGATCTAGGGTTAATTGGCTCTAGCAAGGGGATTGTGGATATAATTTTTTTTTAATCTTCTTAAACATAAGAAGATTAAAGAGTCTATTGATAAAATTGTTATTAAAAATTAGGAAGTTTATGATCCTGATAGCATTTTGTTGGCCTTTTTTGAGTATTATAGTAAACTTTTCTCATCTGAGGATTCTATGGAGGATGATGATCTTAGTTTCAAATGCAGACCTCTTATTCCTATTAAGCTGGAGTCTAATGATGTTACTGCTCTCTCTAAACCTATATCTATTGATGAGATCAAAGATATTGTTAGAGTCCTTAAGGATGACAAGGCTCCTGAGCCTAATGGGCTTCTATTGAATTTTATAAGGCTAATATTAGTTGGATCAGTAAAGATATGTGTGATTTGTATAATGAAGCCTTATGTGTTGGTTCCCTCAGTCCTGAGATCAACAAGGGTATTATGAAACTCCTTCCCAAAGAAGGGGATAAATCTCTTATCAAGAATTTGAGACCTATAACCCTCCTCAACATTTCTTATAAAATTTTAGTGAAAATTTTAGCCATTATATTGATTCACATTCTCCCTAAATTTGTTAGTAATACTCAAACTAGTTTTATTAAAGGAAGATACATTCTAGAGAATCTGATTACCACTTGGGAAGCCATGGATTGGGCCAAGTGTTCTCATTAGAACTATGCTCTCCTCCTCTTGGACTTTGAGAAAGCTTATGATAGAATTGAGTAGAGATTTATTATTATGATGTTGCAATATTTTGGTTTTCCCCCTATTTCTATAACGTTGTTCAAACTTTGCTTCAAGATGCTTGTGCTCAAATTGAAATCAATGGCTCTCTTTCTGATCCTTTCCCTCTTAGTCATTCCATCAGGTAGGGATACCCCTTGGCTCTTGCTCTATTGGTCATTTTTTTTGAAGCTTTATACTATATTCTTAGAGATAACACCCTTTCCCTGGAAGTTAGAGGTTTAAACCTTTCTAATAATGATGAGCTTATTAATAGCCACTTTTTTGATGATATAGTGTTGTTTTTTGAACTCACTGATAACAATCTTAAGCATCTTCAGGTCAAGTTGAATCTATTTTGTACTATATTTGGTGCTCATATCTCTCAAACCAAGTCTATTTGCTTGGGTTGGGATGATTGGCCTCTTGATTGGTTCTCTCAATACAAGTATTAATGGGGAGGTCCTAATAAAGTTTTCAAGTATCTTGGTATACCCTACTCTATGGATCCTTCTCTTAAGGACACGTGGGCCTGGGTTAAGGCTAAGATTGTGAACAATCTTAATAAATGACACAATAGATCTTTATCTCCCAATGGGAGAATTCAAGTTTGTCAAAAGTTATTGTCTTCTTATAGTATTTACTACTCCTCTACTTGGATGTTCAATAATTACCAAATTTTTGAAATTCAAAAAGATATTAGGATATTTCTATGGTCTGATGGTAGGGTAAAAGAAAATTTCATGTGGATAAATGGGACTAGTGTCATGCTGATAAGACCCTGGGAGGGCTAGGATTAATTGATGTCAGGTTACAAGGTATAGCTCTTTCTGCCAAGTGGATCTTTCAATCTATAGAGGGTGATAGTCCATGGAAAGTTCTTGTTAGACACAGCATTAAGAGAGGTTTTCCCAAGTAGGCTAGATCTTGGAAGAATCTACTTTTGTGTGACCTTATTGTTGTAATTTCCTAGTTGTTGTCCAAGGGTCACCCATCTTCAAATCCATTTGGCACGCTTGGGATCATGTCTAAAAATTTACCACCAATAAGGATTTTTATAATGATAGTCAACTTCATGGTGAGAGATCCATCTAATGGAATTTGAGCCTAAGTAACAAACCCTTAGCCCTCTACCAGGGGTGTTCTGCCAATTCCTGGGCTAAATTTGGTATTACTCAATTTGCTGATATCTTTGAACATGATATTCTTATCCCTTGGTAAGATCTCAAGAGTAAGTTTAATTTACCTCAGTCTCAGAAGAAGACTTATAATTTAATTTTACAAGCTACTAAAGATCCTCCTTCTCTTTCCCATGTTGACTCTTATAGATACATTAAATGCGAGTGGCTAGATGGTAATGTCTTAGACAAGGTTAAAGCTAAGAATATTTATAAGATTATTGCTCACAATGAAGATATTATTGCTCATGTTAATAAATTTTGGTATTGTTCTTTTGATGTTAAAACTTGGAATAAGTTGTTGAATTCTATTTGAAAAAGTCCTATTGAGCCAAAAGTTCAATGTTTTAAAAGGCTTTTGTTAATTGATAGACTTCCTATTAGAAGAGATAATCAACATTCTGATGTATGTAATATCTGCAGGTTGCTTGATACAAGTAGACATATCTTGTTTGATTGTCTTTTTGCTAAAGAAATATGGAATTTGTTTGGTATTTACTATCCCATTAATGTGAATATCATTGAAATTGTTATTGGTCACATTAATGGGCTTAGTAAGGATGCAATTTTTTTTTGGAACATGTTGTCCTCTAACATTCTTTGGCAGATTTGGAAATGCAGGAATGAGGAAAAGTACCAAGGTAAGCCAAGGGTTCTTACTAAGTTTTTTCAAAAACTCACATATTTCAAATTCTTCTTGTAGGTGCAAACTACCATGATAATTAAAAAGGACAAATTAAGAAGTTTTCTTAAAGAAGGGCAGGCTACTTTCTTCTTTTACAAATTATAGTATGGCTATCAGTGGCGAAGGACAATGGATAATTTGTGGATGTTTGAGCACACGTGTTGGAAGTTGAACCAAGTGATCAAGAGGAACCATAATGCTAGGAAGGAGGGAATCTTTATGATGTCCCAGATTCAAGAGTGGAAGAGTATTGTTTGGATGGAAGGCCCACTTGGTTGGACTGCTTGGGTGGATTCTTACTATGATATTTTGCACTAGCTCTATGCGGTTTGGTTCAAGTTGTATATGATGTATCCTAGTTGTTTCAGTGCTACTTTGGTTCTAGTTTGAGGCTATGCCTCTTTTGTGATCCTTGGTGAATTGTGTATTTATTTTTTGATCCCTCTATAGCTAATAGAAAAAAACAATCTTCTATTAAAATGTTTAAAATCTTAAAAAAATGATAAAAGTATTGGAAATCAATTCAAATTGTACAAATTAATTTCTTTTCATTAGTCATTACAAGCTAATTATCCTTGTATTGGAAGCCTACCTTCTCATTCTATGAATGATTTGTCACAAAATTTTATATTTGTGGTTGTAGAATATGAAGAATGAGAAATAACATAAATAAATCACGGAGAATATAATTATAGTCACATATAGATTTTTTTAGACAATTAAAAGGCAATATAGAGAAAATGATTTGTAAGTTGTGAAGGCCGCATTCATCGACAAAAGAAATTCAAACATGAATATTAATTACATTTCTATCTTTAATATCTTTTTAAAAAATATTAATTGCTAAAACTAAGATTTATACACATGAAAATAGGTTTTAACCAATTAAAAAATAGATTTTAGTTTGATAAATAACTATTAAAAAAAACACAGCACAAAAACATAGAATATAGTCTTGCTTAGGAGGTGAAACAAACTCATTAGTTCCCTAGTAGGACTAATAATAAATAATATATTTATTGAAAAATAAGAGCCATTAGATCATCTTATCTTGCTTCCTTATGTATCCATTTAGAAGTAGAGAAAGGTAATTATTAAGGTGGGGTGAAGCTACTTATCAACACACAACATTGCCACCTTTTTAAATTTTTTTTTTATTCATATAGAATAAAATAACTCAATTTTAAATTACTTTAAAGTTTAATTTTTGTGTCTTTTTAAGTACATTATATATATAAGTTTAGTAGAACAAAAAGTGAAATGATATCTTACCATTGTCTCTACATTAGTTTTTTATCAGAATTGATAATTGCAAAATTAAAGTTGAAATATCATTACAAAATATTAAAACAAATACATAAAATGTCAACTTTAATAATTTTCCCGTTTCTTTTATGATTATGACAATAAAATAAAATATCATTTTACAATTATCAATTCAAGATATCTTTATTATCAATTTTATATAAACATTATTTGAAAATATAAAATGGTTATTAGAAAGAGAAAATCTTTTCCAAATATATTTAATATTAAATTTGTTAATATTAGAACATATAATTTGAAAAATAAATCTTCTATTAAAATGTTTAAAATCTTAAAAAATGATAAAATAATTTAATATTATTAAATTTGAATAATTTTAATAATGATCTAATTAATTATGATCTAAGTATTGGAAATCAATTCAAATTGTACAAATTAATTTCTTTTCATTAATTATTCTTGTACTGGAAGCCTACCTTCTCATTCTATGAATTATTTGTCACAAAATTTCATATTTGTGGTTGTAGAATTATGAAGCGTGAGAAATAACATAAATAAATCGTGGAGAATATAATGTGAAGGCCACATTCATAGACAAAAGAAAATTTGACATGAATATTAATTACATTTCTATCTTTGATATCTTTTAAAAAACTATTAATTGCCAAAAATAAGATTTATACACATGAAAATAGGTTTTAACCAATTAAAAAAAAAAATTTAGTTTGATAAATAACTATAAAAAAACACAGCACAAAAACATAGAATATAGTCTTGCTTAGAAGGTGAAACAAACTCATTAGTTCTCTAACATAACTAATAATAAATAATATATTTAATGAAAAATAAGGGCCATTACATCATCTTATCTTGCTTCCTTATGTATCCATTTAGAAGTAGAGAAAGGTAATTATTAAGGTGGCATGAAGCTACCTAGCAACACACAACATTGCCACCTTTTGAAGATAATAGGTTGATAAAGATGTAAAGTTTTTTTGTAATGGTCTAAATGGCATGTTGAGGATGCCACATTATGAATTTTTTATGATGCTTATCTTACATGTTCACATGCATATATGATGCTTATGATGTGATTTGGAAATAAGGATAAATTCTTTTAACTATGAAAATATGGATACTAACCTAATTATGTGGTTTTCTGAGTGTTTGTTAGTTTTAGAATATGATTTCTTGTTACAACACAACTCCATTACTATCCTCTTAGTTTTTTAGTCTTCCTCGATGCCAGGGTATCATTCATCTCAAGAAAGATTCTAGGGAAGCTTAACAACTTCGTGGTAGGGTGGTAAAGCACTCCTACAATATTCTTGCCCTTGTGTTCTTAGACAGGTTTTGGAGCTTAATTCAACTTGGTTGTCTTGGTTAGACTAACTGGTATCCAATATCTGGTATTGATAATTTGGTAAAAAAAGTATGTTTTATTTTAAACTCGAGCATATATGTATATATATTATTTTAGTTAAAGTTAATGATAGTTAATCAAGCTTCTATTCCTCGAGCTTCTACTCCTCAAGCTTCTCCTTGAGCTTCTACTCCTCAAGCTTCCCCTTGAGCTTCCACTTCTCAAGCTACTCCTTGAGCTTCCACTTCTCAAGCTACTCCTTGAGCTTGATTAGAAATGCTCATATGCCTTGCTTAAATAGCCACTTACCACCCCATGCATGACTTATGCACAAGCTTCTAGAATTCCTCCACAACCTTCTACAACTTCCACAACCTTCTACAATATCCACAACTTTCTACAATATTCATAACTTTCTAGAATTCTACCCACACACCTCGATAAATGGAATGACAATCATTTATTTTTTATTTTTTCTATTATGCCACCTATGCACCTCGAAAATAGAAATCCTCTTTTTCTTTCTTTTCTCCTTTTTCCCCTTTTAAATTTTTTTTATTATTTCTCCTCTAATTTTCGTCACTTTCTCTCTCCTCCACAATTTTTTTTTTTTTTTTTCCCAATAATTTTCCCATGCAAGATGCTCCTGCATCATAGCCATTCTATCAAACAACCTTCACATGAAGATTTGAACTTTGTTACAATGTTCTATTGTGCAATCAAAAATTTAGAGGCTTTATTCTTTCTTCTATTTTTCACAAGAGCAAACTATAACAGTTACTTGTGACATTCAATTGAGAAGTCAAATTAATATTAAAAATAATTAAATTAATTAAAAGTAATTTTGAATGTTAAAAGATTGGAGATGTTCTTACATCATTTACATACAAAGAAAATAATAGATCTAAAAAAATCTAGTTAATGTTCCAAATCACTTGAAATAATCGTAAAGTACAATAACAAGTTATATATGTAACCTATTTTTAATACTAACTTACAATAATTTTAAAAATATATTAATTTATGTTTTTATTTATGAAATTTTTATACTTTCCTTTATATAGAACTATAAAAGTGACATTATAACAAATAAAATATATTATTTAATAAATAAAAATTGTTATTGAATGTTAGTCTACATTTCTATTAATTTAATGAAGACCACATTTATTATCTTTTCCTTTCTTAAAAACTATTTATAAGGGTATAATTATATTTGGACAAATTTTATAAGTCAACTTCATTTAATTTTTAATTTTTAATATTTAAATTATAAGATTTCCAATTAAAACGTTTTTAATTTCTTTATCGATAAAATTGTAGAATATTTAAATGCGACATAGCTATAATCTCTATATGATGTAATTATATGGGGTCTTATTTGTTGTAATTAAAATAAGTGGTAATGGAGTTATAAGATTTCACTAGGGTATGCCCCTTTTAAAAATGTAATAATAAAGGACATATGTCCCAGGCTAGATTGGAAGTTTTCTTCTTCATTCTTTCCTATTAGTGTTTGCCTGAATGAAGAATTCTATTGTATTTAACTTTTTTATTAATAAAATTATCAAGGCCTTGGCCATTTACTGATTGAAAAAAAATAAAACTATAGAATAAATGACATCAAAAATATATTAAATATTTTAAACTAAAATAATTATATTTATAGAATTTTGGATTGGGGTTTTATTGTTTGCATGGCAGGGCTTGGGATTTCTTCTCCGTTAGTGAGAATAGATGGTTCTTCTCCAACTATGCATGCAATGCGATCTAAATTGTTTTATTCAGGGGAGAGCTCCAAGCTGAAAAAAGTTAATGGTTGTTTTTCGCATAGCCATGATCGCCCTGTTTTGATTATTCCTCCAACGACTGTAATGGAGGACATTGATTATTGGACCAAGCATGCTTTGATATGAAAATTTCTTGGAATCCAGATTTCCCTATCTTCTCTTGAGGCATGGATCCACCGCTCATGGCAGGTGGAAGGCGATATGGAGATCATGTTGGCAGGGAATAGTTTTTTTTTGTTGTATTCTCTTGCATGTCTGATCGAGATCGTGTTTTTGAAGGAGGCCCTTATTTCTACAGCCATGTGGGGTTATTTGTCAAACCTTGGCATTCAGGTTTTAATTCTGCTGAGGATCTCCCTTCAACAGTGCCAGCTTGGGTTCGCTTGCCTCGTCTTCCCTTGGAATTTTGGCGTGAAGACATCCTTCGACAAATTGCTGCTTTGTTGGGGAAGCCGACTACGATCGCACATCAATCCCTCGATAAAAAGGTTATTTCTTATGCTAGAATTTGTGTTGAAATTAATTTGAATAACCCATTACCAGATTCTTTGGAAATTTGTGTGGGGGATTTTTCTTGGGTGCAACAATTAGATTATGAATCTCTCCCTTTCCATTGCCGGATTTGTCATGAGTATGGTCATTTACTACGTCACTGCCCCCGTAACTCAAGTTTCAAAGGAGTGGATGGTTCTACAGCTAGCAATACTAGTGGTTTGACAGATACTATAGGGAAAGGACAATCTCAAATGGCTAATACTACCAAGGGGATGAATCCGCAAGATGCTACAGGAAAGGGTAAGGCTCAAATGCAGGATAAGGATGGATTTACCCCTGTTCGCCCTTGTGCTAATGGCTGTGGTCAAAAGAGGCCTTTGAAAGAAAGATTGTCTAATTCAGGTTTTAATCACTTTGAGGTGCTAGATAGTATGGTTCTAGAGGAGGGTATTCCTCCTCCTATCTCTTCTGATCCAGTTTGCCTAGATGAGAGATCTGTTCCTAATGATGCTTGTGGGGCATCCCAAGTTGTAGTATATTAGAACTATGAGGTCCTTGTAGCTCCTATGATAGAGGCTCTAGTGACTCCTGCAGTGTTGGAGGATAATGATGTTGTTTTAGCTAATTTGGTTAAGGATGTGCTACCATCAGGTAAGGGCAAGGGTTATCCTCTCCCCTTGGGGTTGATGTCTCGACCCTTTAAGCAGGCTTCTTCTACTCCTCCTCTAATGAGTGGGCACAAAAAAAACCAAGAGAAGATTAAACTCACAGGAGATATATTGATTGAGTCTGGTTCAGTGAAACCTTTGGATTCTCATTTTCCCAATTCTACCCAATGATGATTATTCTCTCATGGAATGTAAGGGGGTTGAATAGCATCCCTAGACAAAAGGCTATTCATAACTTGGTGGTTGATCATAGCCCTAATTTTTTTGTATCCAAGAGACTAAGCTCTCTGTGGAGTCTATGGTCCAACATGCCTCTAGTATTTGGTCTCGTGGCCAATGCCAGTGTGTTGGGGCAATAGGCAGTGCGGGTGGTTTAGCTATATTTTGGGATCCTCAAAAAAGTTCTCCTCTTGACTGGATGTCTTCTCGCTCAGCTCTCTCTATGGTAGCTTCTGCTCTAGACTTAGGAGAGGTAATCATGATTACTAATGTGTATGCACCTATTGATCTTGTGGGAAAGGAGGAACTTTGGGAACATATTCAATATGTTAGAAATTGTCATCCTTATCATCCTTAGGTGTTAGCAGGGGACTTCAATTCAGTTTTAAGTCTGGAGGAGAAGCATGGTGGTTTGGCTAGATTGGGGCCTTCTTCTACTCTTTTTTGGCAACATATATCTCTTTTTCATCTCTCTGATGTTAAGCCTTCTAATGGTCTCTATACCTGGAATAATCGAAGGACTAGTGTCGCTGCTATCTCAGAACGTTTGGATAGATTTCTTGTTTCTTGCTTCTGGGTTAGTGGCACCCTTACTATCTCTTTAGAAATCCTTGATTGGAGGGGTTCAGATCATTGGCCAATCAAATTTTCTGCTATAGGGGCTTATGTTCCGAAGCATCCTCCTTTTAAGTTCCAGTTGATGTGGCTTCAGGACTCCTCTCTTCATGATTGTGTTTTCTGTTGGTGGAAAGATGGTGCTCCTGCATATGGTACTGCAATGTTCTCATTTTCTAAAAGGCTTCAATATGTTAAAAGGCAGCTCAAGATATGGAATAGGGAATGCTTTGGGAACCTTCACTTTATGAAGAGGCTTGCTCAAGAAGATCTTGATGTCATCACAAGGGAGATTAGAGATCGAGGTTTCTCAGAGGATCTTGGCAAGGCTGAATCCCTTGCTTCTAGAGCTCTAGAAGAATGGGAATTTCGAGAGGAAATTTTTTGGAAGCAAAAGGCTAGAGTTGATTGGCTCCAGGAAGGTGATTGTAACACTGCCTTTTTCCATAAAATAGTGCAATCTTACCAGAATCAGAGTACTATCTCTTCTTTGGTTAATTCTCAAGGTATCCAACTGAATTCCTTGCCAGCTTTGTTCCAGGAGTCTATTTGGTACTTCTCTACCCTCTTCTCTGAGGACTCTCCTCCTGCTGATAATGAAGAAAATCTTATTTTGTCCTGTATTCCTTCCCTTATCACTCAGGAAATGAATGATTATCTCATGCATCCTATTTCTTTGGAAGAGCTAGAGGAGGTGGTATTTGGCATGCCTAAAGGGAAGGATCCTGGTCCTGATGGCTTTCCAGTTGAATTCTTTTAGGAATTTTGGGACATCATTAATCATGATTTTTTGGAGGTGGTTAAAGAATCCTATGCTAGCAAGCAGATGCTTCGAGCTTTGAACTCTACATTCTTGACTCTTATTCCTAAGAGAGAGGGTGCTAATCAATTAGAGTTTTTTAGACCAATTGCCTTATGTAATGTGGTTTACAAAGTTATTACTAAGTTGATTGCTGAGAGATTTAAAAGGTGGCTTCCCATTATTATCTCAGAAGAACAAGGTGGTTTTGTTGTTGGCAGAGAAATTTTGGATGGGGTGGTTATTGCTACTGAAGCTATTCACTCTATGGCTACTTCAAGGGAGAGAGCCATGTTTGTTAAGCTGGATATGGCTAAGGCCTACGATAGAGTTAAATGGACCTTCCTAAGGAGTATTCTTCCTTCTTTTGGATTTAGCTCTGACTGGGTGAGTTGGATTATGAGTTGTGTTACTTCTGCCTCTTTTTTTGTTCTTATTAATGGTCAACCTTCTGAACTATTTGGTGCTTCTAGAGGCCTCCACCAGGGTGACCCTCTCTCCCCATATCTATTCATCATCATGGCTGAAGGCTTGGGCAAATTCATTAAGCATCAGGTGTTCCAGAATTCTATTCAAGGCTGGTGGTGGGGTAATGGCTTACCTTCTCTTTCCCATCTTCAATTTGTTGATGATTCTGCTCTTGTTGATCTTGCTAGGATCAAGGAAGCTGAAGCCTTTCGACATTCTTTTGACATTTATTTAGAAGCTTTAGGCCAGAAAGTTAATGAGCACAAATCTTTCATTTACTTTTTTAACACTCCTAATTCTATTCAGCACAGGATTGTTGGTATCCTACGATTTCAGATAGGGTCACTTCCTTTGACTTATCTTAGCATCTCTATTGCTGTTTCCAGGTAGCCACATCTCTTCTAGAAAAATTTGATTACCAAGCTTTAGGATAAGGTAAATCATTGGACTCATAGATGGCTTTCTACTGCTACCCAGGTTACTCTTCTTCAAGCTATTATCCAAGCTCTTCCTACTTATCGAAGCATGGTTCACGCTGCACCTATTTACTTTCTCAATGAGTTTGATGCTCTTTCTCAACAATTTCTTTGGAGTGGTAATTTGCGTAGTACTAAATGGAGCTTGGTTAATTGGGCAACTATTTGTAGGCCTAAAAAGGAGGGTGGTCTTGGTCTTCGATCTGCTTTATTGAGTAGTCAAGCTTTGGCTGCTAAACTTTATTGGCGATGGTGCTCTAGACAACATCAACTTTGGGCTCGTATTATCAATCATAAATATTTTCATGGTGCTGATCCTTGCTCTGTTTCGGCACTTCCTCTTGAAGGTCGTGGCTCAATGGTTTGGCATACTTTGAAGACAGGTGCGATGTTGGTAAAGAGGGGTCTATTTTGGATATGTAAAGGAGGTTCTCAGGCTTTGTTTTGGTCTGATGCTTGGGATGGATTCCCTTCCATTTTATCCATATACCCTCATCTTCAGCCTCTTTGTGACTCTTTTCTTGCTGCTGGATGGGATAAAGTGGCTCATTACAAGACTCCTTATCAATTGGGACCTGTTGTTGGTTACAGATGGAAGCATTCTTCTGATTGGCCTCCTGGAGGTATAGACATGGATCATCAGGAGCTTTCTCAAATTCTGGCCTCTAGAGACTGTTCTTCTTTGCTTGGTCCAGATTTTTTGGGTTGGGGTGGTACCTTGTCTGGTAAATATCATGTCTCTGCTGGGTATCAGGAGATAACTAAACAATTATTTGGGGATGCTGAGGTCCCTTGGTGGAAGCAAGTTTGGAATAAAGTTTCTTGGTCCAAGTGCAATTTTTTCATGTGGCTAGTGGCTCACAATTGTTGTCTTACCTGGGATAATATTTGTAAACGTAGATTTCAGGGCCCCTCTTATTGTGTTTTGTGTGGTAATGGAGAGGAGTCTGTCTCCCATCTGTTCTTCCATTGCTCCTATTCTACTCAAATATGACACCTTTGGTGGTGCGCTTGGGGTTGCTCTTGTCGGCATGCTTCCTCTTTGCCTGAGTTCTGGGCCTGCTTGGGTATTGCTCCCTCCAAGTCTCCTATTCTACTCAGATATGGCACCTTTGGTGGTGCGCTTGGGGTTGCTCTTGTCGGCATGCTTCCTCTTTGCCTGAGTTCTGGGCCCGCTTGGGTATTGCTCCCTCCAAGTCTTCTTTTCTCCATGCTGCTTGGATTGCTGGCCCATCTTTCATGTTTTGACATATCTGGTTGGAGAGGAATCGTCTCATATTCCAAGATGTTCGGCTTGGTGTTTTGCATCTTTGGTGGAAAATATCACATTCTCTTCAGGAAACTATTCTTGTGAAGTGTGAGCTTGATGAGGGTATGGATCCAGTTGATCTTGCTATCTGTAATCGCCTCAGTTTTCATCTGCAGGATGGGGCTGCAGCTCATAGGTTTCCTTCTATGTCCAGGCAGCTTCATCATTAGAGGAAGGTTCAGGTTAACTGAGATGGGCACTGGACTCCTCCTCCCTATGGAGTTCTGAAAATTAACACTGATAGTTCTTCCCATGGGAATCCTGGTCCGGCTGGTATTGGCGGAGTGGCTCATTGTAGTTTTGGGGATGTTAAATTTTTCTTCTCGATTCATAAGGGTGATTATACTAACAATCTCATGGAAGCCCAGGCTATTTTATATGCTGTGGAATAGTGTTGCTTGCGGGGATGGAGTAAGATTATCTGTGAGTCTGATTCCCAGGTAGTGGTGAACATGCTTTCTTCACAAGAGCTTGAGGATGCTAGTTGGCAGCTGGCTACTATTGTTAAGCAGATTCTTCTCTTCTCTTCCTCTTTTCAATTAATTAGGTTCACGTATATTCCTCATGAATGGAATAGAACTGCTGATTGTTTAGCCAAATGGGCATCTAATCATGATCTGGGTTGGAATATTAGGGATAGGAGGCAACTGTCCTTTGAGATGGTGCAAGAATTTGATGATCCTGTTGCTCAGGATCGATCTCCTTGTTGAGCTCTCCTTGTTGTATTCCTTTCTGTCTTAATAAATTTTTACCCCTCTTTTTGCAAAAAAAAAATATATTTATATCAAATATTAAAAGGTAGAAACACAAATATCACTTTTTTACAAAGGAAAAGACTACCAAAACTATAACTATTTTTTATAAAGAAAAAGACTAACAATACTATAACTATTTAAATGAATACATAGTTTTCATCTCGAACTACATTTTTCAAAACAAATATATTCTAACAAAAAGATGAATTATACATTTTGAAAGATTTTTAATATATTATTATAAAATTTACAACTTTTTCTATTATCAAAATAAACATCTTATTGGTGTTACTATATCTAGGTTCTATATAAAAATATTCTTAACTTATGGTGTTTATATGTTATTAAAAAAATATCATAAAAAAAATAAAAATTTCGTAAACAAGTAAATACAAGTTTTATATGAGAATATTCTTAACTTTGTGATTTATAAAATGATGTTTATATATTATTAATAAAATATCATAAAAGTTATGTCATTTTTCAAAAACTTGTATTTGATATCCCAATTGAAAAACTTTGACAACAATTTATACTTTTACCCAAAACAACATTTTTATTAATGAATACACAAAATTTCTATTATTGTAAGTATATGATTAATTATTTAAAAATTTGTGAAAAAGGTATATATTAGATTTTCTTTTTCATCTTTGAAATATTTTTTATTTTTCTATTTTATATTCATATATAATAAAATAACTCAATTTTAAATTTCTTTAAAGTTTAATTTTTGTCTTTTAAAGTACATTATATATGTAAGTTTAGTAGAACAAAAAGTGAAATTATATCTTACCATTGTCTCTACATTAGTTTTTTTATTAGAATTGATAATTAAAAAATTAAAGTTGAAATATCATTATAAATATTAAAACATATACCTAAAATGTAAACTTCAACTATTTTCCCATTTCTTTTATGCTTATGAAAATGAAATAAAATATCATTATACAATTATCAATTCAAGATTTCTTTATTATTAATTTTATATAAACATTATTTGAAAATATAAAATGGTTATTAGAAAGAGTAAATCTTTACCAAATATATTTAATATTAAATTTGTTAATATTAAAACATTTATTAGAAAAAGCAATCTTCTATTAAAACATTTAAAATCTTAAAAAAAGATAAAATAATAATATTATTAAAATTGAATAATTTTTACAATCATTCATTTAATTATGATCTAAATATTGGAAATCAACTCAAATTGTACAAATTAATTTCTTTACATAGTCATTACAAGATAATTATTCTTGTATTCGAAGCCTAACTTCGAATTCTATGAATGATTTGTCATAAAATTTCATATTTGTGGTTGTAGAATTATGAAGCATGAGAAATAACACAAGTAAATCATGGAGAATGTAATTGTAATCACATATTGATTTTTCTAGACAATGGAGAGAAAAGGATTTGTAAGTTGCGAAGGTCGCATTGATAGACAAAAGAAAATGAATTGCTAAAAAGAAAAATTATACGTTTTAACCAATAAAAAATAGATTTTAGTTTGATAAATAACTAAAAAATAGCACAAAAACATAGAATATAGTCTTGCTTAGGAGGTGAAACAAACTCATTAGTTCCCTAACAAAACCAACAATAAATTATTTATTTATTTGAAAATAAGGTCCATTACATCATCTCATCCATTCAAGATGGCGTGAAGCTACTTAGCAACACACAACATTGCCACCTACCATGCAATAGTCTAAATATTCTATAGCACACTTCCCACAATCATCAAAAATTACTGTTTTACGCTGCTCCAATGAGACCGATGAGCCTGTTTAAGAGGAAAAATATTTCATTAAAATGTTTTGTACAAAATATGACACAATCAAAGCATCTAAAATCGGGAAAAATACCAATTGTACTAACTGAAAAAGTAAACTTGTAGAATATATCTTACCCATCACTATAGGTAAAATGAGCAGGACAATAAGAACCATACAAATATAAGAATGCATTGAAGATCAATATATGAGCACTGCAGAGTGGGTACAAAGAGGAGGAAGACATCATCAAGCATGACTGTTTTAGTGTTTGATTTTGTGTTTTTCCAATGGAGAAAAGATGCAGATCCGCCCACCACAGAGATCATGTTTGACTTTGCATGTTGTGCATCTCCCGAGGGAGATGAGATTTATATTGCAGGAGGAAGAGAATGTATTTGGTACAGTACGAGCCAAGCTGCAGTTTACAATGTGGAGAGAGATGAGTGGAGGCTTCTTCTCGACATGCTTCAAGAGCAATCTTTATGCCAGGCTCTTTTTATAAAAGGAATACTCTATGTTTTCAGCTTGTTTGCTCAGGAGTTTGGTCCACTCTACCCAACGTATGGTTTATTGAAGATTGTGAGCATCCCATTGTGGCCGCATCTGGGCATCTGTATTGCTTCCAGAGGGATGCTCTGACTGAATATGACTCTGCACAAAATTTGTGGGAGGAAGTTGATGGTCTTCCTCGGCCTCTTGATTGTGTTGATGCTGTTGTGTTTGGGGATGATGGGATTTTCTTGAATGGGATTGAGCCAGATACCAACAATAAAGTGTCGTACATGTATTACCCTCCATTGGAAACTGGGGTGAACACAGGGAGATGCATTTCTGTTGAGATGCCTCAATACTTGTCTCATAGCATTATCGAACCTGTGGCCACTATTACTATTTGTCTGGTTTTCTTTTTCTTCTTCCTTCAAATTGACTATTATACTAGTTTTCTTTCTTCTTCCTTCTTGGTTTAATATATTAATTTGTGGGACATAAAAGTATGATTGTCACAATCTCTGAATTAAATCATTTCAATAGATTATCTATATTTTATGTATTCTAATTATTATATTTATAATAAAACAATTAAATATAATAATTAGAATAAATAAAATATAGATAATATATTGAAATGATTTAATTCAGAGATTGTGACAATCATAGTTTTATGTCCCACAAATTAATATATTAAAGCAAGAAGGAAGAAGAAAGAAAACCAGTATAATAGTCAATTTGAAGGAAGAAGAAAAAGAAAACCAATCAAATAGTAATAGTGGTCACAGGTTTGATAATGCTGTGAGACAAGTATTGAGGCATCTCAACAGAAATGCATCTCCCTGTGTTCACCTCAGTTTCCAATGGAGGGTAATTCATGTACAACACTTTATCGTTGGTATCTGGCTCAATCCCATTTAATAAAATCCCATCATCCCCAAACACAGTGGCATCAACACAATCAAGAGGCCGAGGAAGACCATCAACTTCCTCCCACAAATTCTGTGCAAAGTCATATTCAGTCAGAGCATCCCTCTAGAAGCAATACAGACACCCAAATGCGGCCACAATGGGATGCTCACAATCTTCAATAAACTAGATGTTGGGTAGAGTGGACCAAACTCCTGAGCAAACAAGCTAAAAACATAGAGTATTCCTTTTATAAAAAGAGCTTGGCATAGAGATTGCTCTTGAAGCATGTCGGGAAGAAGCCTCCACTCATCTCTCTCCACATTGTAAACTGCAGCTTGGCTCGTACTGTACCAAATACATTCTCTTCCTCCTGCAATATAAATCTCATCTCCCTCGAGAGATGCACAGCATGCAAAGTCAAACACGATCTCTGTGGTGGGCAGATCTGCATCTTTTCTCCATTGGAAAAACACAAAATCAAAGACTAAAACAGTCATGATTGATATGTCTTCCTCCTCTTTGTACCCACTCTGCAACGCTCATATATCTTACCCATCACTATAGGTAAAATGAGCAGGACAATAAGAACCATACAATAGCCATATTGTTTTGAAATAGTGAGTTGTATACAACAAATGTAGGGCAATATTTATACATTAGAATATGAATATTTGATATTTTTTTTATTGATTTATTGAAAATTGAATCTTGAGTTTATAAATTTTAAGTGGAAACTTTCTTTATGAATCTTGAGTTGATAAAACATATATGAAAATAAAATTTAAGTGGAAACTTTCTTATGAATCTTGAGTTGATAAAACTTATATGGAAACTTTCTTTATGAATCTTGAGTTAATGAACAAGTAATTTATTTTATAATCTTAGTTCAAAAAGCTTAAATGGAAGCTTTCTATTATGAAGCTTGAATTGATGAAGATTAAATGGAAAGTTTCTTCTATGAATTTTGAAAGATGAAGTTATTGAAATATATGGTGGATTATGTAGAGATTAAAATATTTTTTATTTTATTATAAAAATATTAAATTTTAATATTAAATAAAATAATGTTAAAAGAAAATAGAAACTTTATCAAAATAAATAAAGTGAATATCTTTTTATTTTATAAATTTTTTTAAATTATTAAATAATATGTTTAGTCTTTTTATTAGAAATTTTATTTAGTTAAAAGTTGAATGTTTGGTAGACAAAAGTTATCACTTGTTAGAATTATAGAATAAAAGTTATAATATCATTACAATAGGTTGTATGAGGGGATGAAATAAATGTTTTTAATTCTCTTTATACTATGTTTTTTATATGAATTAGGAGTGCATAAAAAGGGTGTCGATCCTTACATAATCATAACTTATAGATGCCAAAAGAGATCAATAATATATTATTAGAAAATATATTATATGCTACAAGTGTAGGTCATTGGGAAATATTTTAACATCATTGTAAAATTTTATAAGGAATATTATCACTAAGATCTCTACCATGGGGTGGAGAAATGGGGATGGAGAGAGAAGGGGGGTGAAAATATGGTGAATTTCCTTTAGAGAGATTATTAGCAAAAATGGTAGAGTGTTGAAAAGGTTGCACATTTTTGCCAATTATTGGAGCATTTAAATAGAAGTAGATAGAAAAGGATTTGTATGGTTAGAGGGGACTATATTAGCAACAACAGGAGGTGTAGGGGCTGTAGACATAATAGGATGAACATCATCCATATTTGTAATGAGAGAATTATCTTGTAGTGGGTCATCATTGGTATGTGATTGGTCATTATAGAAGATTCACTAGCTCAGATAGGAAAATGTTCATCAGTAGTGTCTTTCTAGCAAGTGGAAATGCCTTTTCTCTATAAGAGAAAACAATCTATTATCAATAGCCCAAAACAATAACATTGGCAACATCAAAATGAGAGGAGTTCACAATCTATCAATTGGATCCTAAAATATCTTCCAAGATAGGTTTGAGGCACTAAATACCCTTATTTGTCCCTGAAAATAGTAAGACTAGGCAAAAATCATTCTTAAAACATAGTTCACTTAGAAAGTTTTCCAAAGCTTTAAATGGAGCTTCAATTGGATGACCATTTGAATCAAATTTATGGTTATCCAAAGTCAAACTTCTTTTGAGAAATTTCCCTATTTTTCAATTTGTCTTTATTTCAAATTTCAAAACCTAAGTTTTGGTTTCCAACTACCAAAATCTCAAAATAAAATTAAAAAATCTCTTTTGGCTCCAAACCCTATTTAGGACCCATTTTCTCAATCTTATAATAATTTTTGGGGGGGAAATTGGGTTATGGAAAAGGGTGATTTTAAAACTTGTGTATGTTGTTTAGTGCTGTAGCCCATGATGACTTAATTCTCAACTTTACAATATTACTATAATGTAAATAGATTTAATCAAATGCTGAAATTTAAATAAAATTTGTTGCTTATGTTTATCTTTTCAAGTCTAAACTTTATGCCCATATCATTTATCCAACACAGCTACCTACCGCAAATTGTCACCTTCAATATTCTTCTATGACTGTATAGTATCTCTAATCAAGTAGGACATCATCATATAACATGAAATTTATAATCTAATGATATAAATTAAATTTTTTAACACTAAATATAGTCGTTATGCATCAATAAATATTAAAATATGGGTGAAATAGTTTTTGTTGTGAGAGAATGTAGGGTGTAAGGGAAATCTTGGATCACCAAAAATAAAAAAACATTAGTAAGGGTTTACTTTTTGTAAGGTTACTATTTTAGGAAAATTTACTAGTTTTCTAAAAAAAACTTGAACAAGCCTCTAGAGTGGTGAAACAAATCCAATGGTGAAGAAAATACTTCACTTTATATTTTGCCTCTTATGAAATAAAATAGATAATTTTTCAAAATCCATGCAAAATATTTTGACAATTAGAGGCTTTGAATGGGCTTGAAAAGTGGTTGAAAACCAAAATCTACCCTTCTATAAAATTTTTTAGTAGATATATGCTCAAGAGACTTCAAAAAAATATTATAATTGAAGAATAAATGGTTAGATCAAAATTTATTACCGTTGGTGTGTTTCTATAGAATTGGTTGTCTCTTTTCCACCTTAGGGTTTCCTTGTTCATGTTCTAACACTTTTTGGTGTCCCTCTATTTAAAAATCCCTAGTCTAGGGTAAAAGAATGTGAAATAGAGAATAAATATATTAGATCTTAGGGCCTAGTTGTTTGAGTTGGTGAGTTTTTAAAGCTAGTTCAAAGGCTTTCCTGGGAAAGCATTGCAGTTTGCAAAATATTGAAAAAAGAGAGCTTAAAAATTGAATCAGTGGCCCAATTTGAATTTATTCAGTTCAAGGAGTTTGATTAAAGGATTTTTAATGTCAAGTTTTTTAGTTCAAATTTTTTTTTAGCCAGAACCACTTTGGGGCCCGACTAACTTCATTGGATTTATAAGGCATAGTTGGGAGTTGGGATGATTAAAGGAGATTTGAATAAATTTCATCATTTAGACATTGCACTTCAAAGGTGGTGAAAATAATGATGTTTAGTTTAAATCACAAGGATTAAATTTTTATAACCAAGCATGGAGAGCATTTCCAATGTGCATATCATCATTTGAAAGCTCAAATTTGTGACTATGTTATACTTGAAAATATTGCACTTGAAAAATTAGCAAATCAAATAAAATGACATAAATTCTTACTACCATTATAAATATGTTTTATAAGTTCCCATCATTCAATTTAGATTTTTCTTGAAAGGAAACAATCATGTCATTGTTTCCATGACCCTACTCCAAAGCTAGATTGCCTTCATTATTATATTTGATATTCAATTAGCTTGCAAGAACTTGTCAAACAAAATCTAAAGGGTGATATGTTGTAGGTTTTTGATTGAGTAGTGGTTATTGTCATTGTCATAGGATTTTCTCCTAACACTAATATGGATTGAAGCCTAAGAAGAAAGATGGTTCCAAATGCTCCCCATTTGGTCAACAAAGCTTGCACTCCATTATTTGATCTATTTCTCCAAGGTGTGATAGGTCATGAGAAAACTAATAGATATTTCAGCTATTAATTACTTGGACATTTGTAGAGTTTGACTTTAGGATGAGGAGGAATATTTTGTTGATCTTCTAATGTGGCATTAAGTAGATAAGGAGAATGGTAGTTGTCTCCTCTTAATATCAAGAACATCATGTTTTCTTTATCAACCATCATTTTTATTGGTAATACATTTTGTAGGGACATTTTTACAATCACTTCATACAAAATTATGAATGGGATGAATAGAGTTATGTGAGAAAATACATATCATAGACAAATAATAGTAATCCCATCACTAGTGCAAAATATCCTCATTGTATCCATAGTGAGCATGTCCCTTTTTCATGGCAGATGTATGCATGTTTCAGGAACATGGGATGCATAACTTATAGACCTAAGATTGCATATTTTAATTGATGATTATTGTACGTTTTAGCCTCATCTATGTGACTATACCATGAAGCAATGAAGGTCTTGCAACATTTCAATCTATGTAGTACCAGTTTGATGGATGTTTTGGTTTGTAGAATGGGGAAAATATACCAAAAGGAGGCTGCCTATAGACCCCTAATCGAGTGTTGGTTGCCCCTTCCAAGATGGAGAATGATTGACGTTTGAGTAAGATGTATTTTTTCCCATTTTTCAATCCCATGAGCACAAAATTTTAAATTTTTATCCCCACTCACACAAAGGTTAGACAAGCTTGAAGGTGGGATTGAAAAATGAAAGGGGTTTATCTTCCTTGTATTTAAAAGTGAAGCATTCATCAAGTAGACAAGCCAATTGAGAATCTAAATTGTGGGGATTGTTTCCAATCCATAGCAAGAGAATTACATGGATGGATTTCTTAGAGCACATCAAACCATAAAACACCTTTGGGAGCAGTCAATACACCTTTTTTTGGGCATGTGTTAGTATGATTGAGAACACATTCTCATTGCTCATTTCAAATGATAGTTTAGTTATGCAAATTGATTATATGGTCAATCCAACTAGTAAAATATCTCTTCTCCTACCAATGGAGACATGTGTGAGATTACCCTATTTCTTAGATTTTCTACATTTATCCCATCATGATTTTTGCCCTCTAAGATTAGCTATGGTCATCAAATTTGAATTGTGATTCATGAAAGATTCATTTTCTCCTTTGCCTTGGGAGTTTTCTCTTGAGATTGAGACATTTATTTGGTGCTTGTTTTGGGGCAACTGGGGCAGATAGGAAAAATGTGATGCTTCATTTGTCTAACATTCTTCCTATGCACTTTCTTTAACTTTATAAACACATCAATGCCTTAAATGCAATTGTCTTAAGAGACATGCCTTATGGATTAGAGTATTAGGCCAGCTCAGTGAAAAGGTAAAGACATTTTGAATGACCCAGCAAATCAATGGATGAAGATGTGGAACCTAGTAGTGAATAGAAAGATGGCACATGTCATACAAGTGGTACTAAGTGGAAAAATTGTAGTGTGAGAGTCAACACGCACTTCTAAGGTTTTCACAGATTTTGAGGTGCTGATGTGGTAGAGATGACATGTGGAGAGCTATCATTTATTATTGCATTTTCATAAAATAGGCTATCATTCATCATTGCATTGTCATAAAATAGGTCATAGATGTTGAGTGGACAATGAAAAAAGTGATGAGGTGACATGTGGTGGAGGTAGTGGCATGGAAATGTGTAGATAGGCACACTAGATCATGCTACATATAGAAAATTAATGGTTCTTGTATTGTTGCAAAATTAAGATTCTCACCTCTTAGCCAACATGAGAATGTGATGATGAATGAGAAGATGATATGTGGCAACATGTCAGAAGTTGGTGAGTAGTCAATGGACCAATCAAAAGGCACCATGTGGAAGAGGGGTCTAGGTCCTAATGACATGTTGACTGATAGTGTAGTATAGACCAATAGGAGAATAACACATGGCAGTGATGCACAAAAATTAGCCAATCAAGTGTTGCCACATGTTAATGGGCTGGTCAAACTTGGTTGACCTAGATTCAAAAAAATGGGTAAAAGTCATTAATTTTAATTTTAATTTTAATTTTTAAATAATTTTCCTCCCCAAATGTATGTAGGTCATTTTAAATTGAGATAGTTTATAATGTAAAGTTTGAAATTAGGAAAAGGGTATTTTTTGCAAAAAAATGCAGGACATGGAGTTTCAAATAGTTGTCATGAGCATTTCTTTTAAACCAATATAGGATTATTATATATTGACGAAAAGATCTTAGGGTCTAGTTTTCATATTTTCTTTTTATTTTTTTGTATAGGTTTTAGTGGGTAAAACTTATGTTGGTTTTTGTTCTGATGTGCTCCTTATGTAACTGCATTCTAGTATAAGTAGTTTCATTTACAGTTTCTGATAAAATGGTGAAATGGGTAGTGTCAAACTTGGAGAGGGTCTTATTAGGGATATTGTTTTTCCTCCAAAGTTATGCAAAGTGAATTTTGGAAAATTTTGGAAAAAGACTTGATATTTTATCATAAAGGGCTTTTCTCATCATTTAGGAAGATATTTTACAAGTGTGTTGGGTAGAATGATGAGATCTATTTCAGCTTTCAGTTATAAAGAGAAGAGAGAAGCTGTATAGAAACAATGGAAGGAGATTCAAGTGGAAAAGAGTCACTTCCAAGTTAGATTTGGGATTTATTTCCACTCCTACATCTTTCATTTTTCTTTCATTTTTTCCATAGCTATGATACTACCATGCCCGACATTTCTCTCTTGTATGAACAACATTGATGAAGTTATAGTGATAGATCTTATCTATTTAGTTGTTTCATGACTTATTTTCATGAATCTTTTATGTATTTATTTTAAAGAAATAATTAAAATGTAGTGATGAGTTTATCTCTAGTATGATTCTTGTCTCATGTTTATGTTGTTTGTAATCTTTTGTGGTTTCTTTCCCTTTTATGTTGAAGAGCTCGAAGGGTTAGCCCTCACTTAGCTTGTGAATGCATAGGTCATGTTATTATCTATTTCATACCTCTATTATTGCATGATTATAGAAGGATGTGGAGTTTGATTTTCTTTATATAGACTCAGAATTGTGGTTTTGCACTGGTTTCATTATGGAGTCTAAGGTTTAGCTGCCTAGGTCTTGTAGAGCCTAAAGAAGAAGGAGTTTACCTTATAGTTGGCCCAATTTTTGTTCAAATGAATTCATCATAGGATTTAGCTACCCTTAGGTGCATTTTTCTTTATTTATTTGGTTATTGAAAAGTTGTTAAATTAGGAGCCAACAAAATGGCAGTCTGTTGGGGATGTATTGAATCTATATGATAGCCAAACCTTGAGAATATGAAAAGAGATTCAATAGAATGGAAAGAAGTGCATGAAACAATTTTCAAAACTTTTTGTATTGTTCAAGTTAAAAAAAATATTTTCTCACTAAGTGAGTGGTGACTCAAAGTTATATCTCTATACCATTGCATTATGAAGTTGAAGATATGATATATGATACATCAATTAGAAGATAGATTTGAAGAAATGATATAATATTCTTGCAATGGTTAAAAAGATTATGTGAGATTCTATGCAAGAGTTAATTGGGATAGGATTTGAATATGTTGTTTCTAGCATTGAAGTGGTTTGCAAGCATCACATATTAAGGTATTTTTCACTTTCATGACATTTATTTCCCATTAAAGTAAGTTATACAAAAGCTTCTCCATCAAGTGATGTTTCTAGAACTAAGTAGGAGATTTTTTGATGCATCTTTGAATACTTTATTAAAGATAGATATGGAAAATGGTTTTACATATTGGAGAATGTTTGGAGATTGAATTGGTCACTACAATATTTGGGGACAAATTGTGACGGCAATTTCAGATGGCAGTATAATCTGTAGCCATTTTCATGTTTTTATTTGTAATTATACTTGATATCATTGCAATACTGATGTTGGCATTGTAATTGTAATGATCATGTGAGTATAAACAAAAAAAATAAAAAAATGACATAAATCATTTCCCATTTTGGTTTGATTGTGGAGAGTTATGCATGAAAAAGAGTGGAGAGCTTTGAACATTGTTGTGCCCTTGTCATTGGTGCATTTTTTTGTCATGTCCTTGCTTTGCCATTTCGATGTTGTATATCTATGCATTTCATTGTAGTGCCCTTACTCTAGGATTTGGTTTTTGTTCCCTTGTGATCTCTTTATTTTATTATGGTGCCCTTGCTCTACTTTTTTTGTCATGCCCTTACTCTTTGATTTTGTTTCAATGTTGTACCCTTGTGATCTTCATGACCTTACTCTATAATTTTGTTTTCGTGTCATGCCCTTTCTTTTTGATTTCATTGCCATACCCCAATTTTACAATTTTCTTCGAGGGAGCTATGTAAATGTTCAATTCTTTTCCTTCTAAACATGTATCTCTTTGTATTTCCTTCTAAATATGTATATCCTTTTTAAGGTACATATTACATCATAGCTCAATAGAAAAATTAATCCATCTGCATACATATTCCAAAATTTAAATAATAAAATAATAAAACTCACTCAACCCATCCTAAGTGACTTACCTCAAAATCCTCCACAAAAATAATGCAGATCAGGAAAAATGGGTAGAGTTCACAATTTTTTACAAAAACTTATCATAGCAGATATTTTTATAAAGAAATTAGCCATAACCTAGTTATTTGGGTCTAGTTGCTGATTAGTTGGGTTGATTGCAAATTCCTTTAGAACTATCATCAAATTAGGTACAATAAAATGAGCAATCAGTTGTTCCTAGCTAGTAGGATTAGATACAGTTTTCCAAGGTGATAAAATTGCATATGCAAGGAATTGAAGAATAACTTCAGTGAAGAGATGAGTGTAAGGAATGGAAGAAGAAAGTTTTTCTTCTATATCAATGCCATAATCATGAGACTCATTCCCTTGTATAATCCTCTTCCACAATGACATTACCTCTAAAACATGGATAGGATGTTAAAGTGATTACCAACCTTCAAACACTCTTATAAGCATTTAATACTTGGGATCATCATAGGTAGATTGTGTCAATACTTGAAACACTCTTATAAGAATTTTATATTTGGACTATAAATTATCAAAGACACTTCCAAGTGATTCCAATGTCATAGTACCTACCATAGCACTTTCCTAGATTGTATCCAATGACTCCCATAATATCTTCTATGATGTCTATATGTTGTTTCTATCATGCAGTCTCTTTCTAAAGTCGCTCCTCCTTCTCTTTCTAAATTTTTCCCTTCTCCTTCTCTTTCTAAAGACCCTCCTCCTTCTCTCTTATGCCTTAAATTTTGATTATCAAAATTTTGACTATCTACCTCTACCTTATTTAAAATCAACTTTACATAGTTTTGTAACTCTAACATAGGTGTTTGATCATCGCTAGCTTTCATTTTAGCATTCAGGTTTTCAAGATTGGTCAACACCCTCACTTGTGGACCTCTTATGTCAAGCACTTTCTATACTATTTTCATGTATGTACATATATAAAATAATGAATAATAATAATGCTTTCATGCATCTCAAATAATAACTAACATTAACATTAGATCATATAATAATAAAGTAATCAATCCAACCAATAAAAAACTAGACCAATTTAACTGGTATTTCCAATGTCATAGGACCTACCACAACACTTTCCTAGATTCTATCTAGTGGCTCCCATAATATCCTTTATGTTGTGTAGTTGTTTTTTCTACCATATAGTCTCTTTCTAAAGATGTTCCTTCTCCTTCTCTTTCTAAAGTCGTTCCTTCTCCTTCATTCTCGTGCCTTAAATTTTGATTATCAAACTTCTAAAAATATGCATCTACCCTATCTAAAATTAACTTCATAGTGTGTTGTAACTTTGGTATAGGTGCTTGATCATTGATAGCTTTCAAGTTTTAAAGATTGATCAACACCCTCACATGCCGACCTCTCATGTCAAGCACTTTCTATACTATTTAAACACCATGTTCTTGCTTTTGAGCTAATAGTCCTTTGGGTGCATTTTCTCACAAAATATTAATTTTGTTGAACAATTTTAAACTCTTAGAAAATGCATTATTGTTTTCATGCATGCATGCATGTGTGTGTGTGTGTGTGTGTGTGTGTGTGTGTGTGTGTGTGTGTGTGTGTGTGTGTGTGTGTGTGTGTAGTGTGTCTCATGTTGTAGTCTATACCTTGTCTATTTTGATTTAAGAGATACTTGATACTTCTATTATTTGTACCTTGTGATGACCTAAGGGTCAAATGTTATATTTTGATTTAGTACCATAGATGCTTTACTGCTATGCTATTTAGTTTATCATATTTGCATGTTGATGCGATTTTGAGATGATAGTAGATCTATGATGATATCTGATTATCTGGTATTTGGACATGTTTTTGATTATGTCATGTGATGGATTTTAGGCTATGGTGATTTACTTCGTTCTTATCTTTTTATGATTTATGCAAATGTGAGTGATGTAAATGCATTTTTTGATATAATTGAATAAATGGTTAAATTAGTTATTTAATGCATTTATTTCTTCAGCTATGTATTATATGAAATTGCACTTGATCATGTTTTTTGGTGTGTAGGAATTATATCCCTGACAATGGGACATGGAGTTAGTGTTCAACTATTCATATTTTACCAATATTGTCCCTGTATGGTTGATGTATCCTTATTTTAATTGTTTAAATTAAAACCTTTTGGTAATTATTAAATCCAAACTCATTTGCATTATGTAATTAGACCAGTAAGTGCATCTTTGCATTTAGAGATTCACATTGTCATGAAAGTTGATAGTGATTTTCTTTGATTTTAGGTTTTTGGGCTTTAAATCTTCTCAAATTTAATTTCTAATAGCTTTTCCATAGGTGAATTCTCATTATGAGGAATAACCTATTTTTATTTGGGTTGATTCAGAGTCTAGCTAGTCTAACTAGCATTTTTTCCTAATCGTCTATTCACTCGAAAAGTGAATATGTATTGAAAAAGGGATTTTATTATTCACTTCTCACTTTTTGAAAATAGAAATTTGGAGAACTTTTCTAAAATCCTCTTATGAAGGATTTGATTTTTTTGAGATCAGTCTTATTAGATCTAGGTCAAGTAGACCTTTCTTTGTTGTGATTTTCAATAGATTCGACAAAGATTTTATTTTATTGTGTGGGTTTTAGTTTCTGTCCCTTTTGCTATCAGGTAGGGTTGTCCCAATTTACTTTTTTTTCCTCTGTTTCAGCTTCTATTTTTGGTATTCATTTTTTAGGAGGCTAAGAACTAGTGTTCTCCTCCATTTCCATTTGCTCATTCTGCCTGGTTGGTTGGGTATGAACATTTTCCCTATTTTTGGGATGGGGGTTTAGGGTTTTGCACTGTTATGTTGGCCATTCTTGCATACAATGTCCAAACTCAATTAGTTATTTTATTTTTAGGTTTTTAGTTCCCAAAGGTCAAAAGGGTTTTAATTTTGAAGTTTTGCAATTTTTGGGGTTTTTACCTTGTCTTGCATGCCACCTTATTTTCTTAGGTTTTATTGGCATGAGTTTGGTCATAGACCTGGATTATCCATTTAGATGTTGATCAAACATTTTTTGCACTTTTATGTTACATTGGGATGTGTGTCACATCTATCCTCCCAAGTTTTTTTTTGGTTTAGTGACTTTCTATTTACTATTCTCATCTAGTCTTTGTGTTATGATCTTCATGATGGTGGTGCCCCACACACATGTATGTACAGTTGTCAAGTGACTTGTGAGCTTTGATCATCTGTGGTACTTTTGGAAGTTATGATCATTCAGGTTGGGTTGGGAGTTTTCATGCTTATGGGCACCCATCATTGGATGAGCATGTGTGGGGTAGGGTAGCACATGGAGGGGGCTTCTTTTCTGCAACCTAGTGCCTATTTCCTAATGGTTGGCATGAAAAAGTTTTAATTAAGCGATAACTAAAGAAAACACTAGGTGATAATAAAACTTAAGATAATAACATATGTGTATGGGGCCCTCCATTGAGGAGTTGAAACACATGTGTTATAATTCTTTAGAATAACTGAGAGGGGGGGTGAATCAATTATCCAAGGTCCAATGCCACTTCTTTGTCAAATCCTTAATAGCACATAATTGAAACTATCATGCATCTATTTTGAATATTTAAACAACTATGAAAAGTAAACATGCATCACACCATAACACTAAGAATTTGATAACCCAAAAACCCTCCAAGAATAAGAAAGTAAAACTGTAGTGGGGATGATACCCACAAAATAACTACGCAATTGGTTTGAACCACTTCTGATGGTCTGCCCTATTAAAGACTTGACCTGTTAAAGGCTACAACACATTGTTAAATATGACATTGTTAGAGGATTTCACCATACTGTTAGGAATGGGCCTAGTTAAAGGACTTTGGAACATTTACTTGGAATGTCACCCTATTAAAGGATTTACAACATGGCTATTAAACCAACCTAAGTCCATAGGATTTGTTTTAACTATTACAATTGCTAGAGAGTAACAAAAATGACTTTTGATCTGATACAACTTACAACATATCTTGCAGATTACAGATCACACTTCAGTTCAATCCTTTGCTTGCCTTTAATCACTATAACTCTAAAAGCTTCGTCATCTTGAGTCTTCTTACTCATAATACCAATGCAATCATATCTATGGTCACCTATCGAAGCAGAGTATCAGTGCTCTCTTCTAACTTAGCACCTTCTTCAGCACTTAATAATTTCATGCTTGACCTCTACACCACACTTTGCTTCGTGACCTTATGACTCCTTAAATAGAAATCTAGAATACCTTTCCCACTCAATTCTCCCTCTCCAACTTTAGGGTTTGAATAGGTTAGGTAAGATACAATGTATCTATCCCACATCTTGCTTTTATCTAGAAAATTTGTCTAGAATCTAATTGTATTTGTCAAAGATGATTTACATAGTGTTTTGTGCCACCAGCTCATCATTCTTATCTTCTATCTGATTCACAGAATTCTAGATAACTATCATGTCGGCTCAGATCTAGTGAATCTTTATTTTTTAAAATAATGTAGCAACTTGACATTATTGATTTACTGATACTCGACACCTGAAGAAGAAACTTGGCACTTCAATATCACTCAGCACTTATATCTTACTCGGCACTTGAAGAATTACTTAGCACCTACTTCTTTTCTACTACTTGGCACCTAATCTTTACTCGGCAGCTTAAAACTGCTCGGCACTTGAAGATCACTTGGCACACACTAAGTTGAACTTGCTCGACTTCAACTGAGAATTTGTTCGGCACTAACTAGCTTGCTCAACTCTTTCTAATGAACTTAGGCTTTTACAAATGACTTAGCTAAACGTCACATCTTTGATATGTCTTGGTGTGTCCATCCTCTTTGTTTTAGAGTATGTCATCAATACACTATTTCATCAATGGCTTAACTAATCTTTATACTTCATTACAACATCATAACTTCAACCTTTGTCTAGGTACTCTAGTTACATCTTATTGATTGCCACCTCCTTGTCAATCAACCAACTTATAGTATTTGGATCACTAAAGCAATTGTCATTGCTACAAGTAGCAAGTTTGACATCAATGAAAAAACAATGATTGAGAACATTCTTTACCAATTCCATTACTTTTCATTCATGAGTTTTTCAATCATTTCCAACAATCTCCCTATTTGGCATTGATGGCAAAACAAACTGATCACTTGATCAACTTAGTTACCACCAAAATTTTCTACTACATTCTGCTCCCTTCTTGACTACTGCATCATTTACTACTGATCTCATAAATCTCCATATCTTGACCTTTCATCTCCCTCTTTCATATATATATCTCCCTCTTACTTTATATAGATGATCAGTTTTCTACATATATCTCCCTCTTTGACATAAATTCCAAAGATGTAACATCTTTAACATGCAACATTTAAGCTTTGCATCTCATGTTTTCTTCCTTTGTCACCATGCTTGTGACTATTTTAGAATTCCTACTCTTGCTGTCATCTGCTACATCATTCTTCTGATATTTCAATGATTTATTCCTGTTGATGTAGGGTAGCTTCTTTTTTTCTTTAAACTACTTGAGTTAGGGGCATTACCCCCAACTTGCCTCTAAGATATTCATTTGCATCCTTGGGCAATGGTTTTGTGAAGATATCTTTAGTTTGTTCCTTTGTGTGAATGTACTCCATCTTCACTTGTTTGTCTTCTACCAATTCTCTGATGTAGTGATACTTGATTGCAATATGCTTGGTTTTTGCACGCATTACTAGATTCTTGGATATGTTTATAGAACTTGTATTATCACAATATATTTCTATTGTTTGTAGTTTTGTTTTTTCTAATAGGTGTTTTAAGTCTCTTGTGTAAAGGACACCTATAAATTGCATTTGCCTATTGCTTGTTGCAACTCATGCCTATATAAGTGAGTTTTTAGGGCATTGTGATGGTCTAGAAAATTTTGTATGTCTTCAGTTATTCCAAGAAAGTACATTCAGTCCAGTCATATGTAGTTGTTCTGAGGTTATTTTTAGAGATATTTTTCTAATAACAAATAGAAATGTAGAGTCAATATGATTCTCTAGGTCTTTACTAAATTCCTATTGGTTATTGTATTAGTCAGCAATAAGGATAATACAAAGGGATATTTACACCAAAATTTGTGTTACTATTTTTCTGTCTCCTTTTCATGAGTTTATTAGTTTTGAGATCATTTGGATAATGTTCATGTGATTGAATGCATTCTGGATGGCGTGTGTATTGATTATATTGTTGCTTTTAATTCAATGAGTTATGTAAATGCTTCAATAAATTAGTAGAATTCATGAGTTTATGAAGAGGATATCATGTACGAATGGAGATAGGTGATTATAGTTGATAGATTCAATTACAAGCTAATTGAATAAGGTCTCCTACCAATAATTGACTTTGTTGCCCACTGGATAAGGTACTGGTGTTATAAATCAGAAATGATCAAGAGTAAATTATGCGTCTACATGTTAAAACTATTATAAATTCAAAATCATTCATATATTATTTTTTTCAAGGTTGTAATGCTAGTCACCACTCACTTACATCTAGTTTTCTGAGTCATAAGTAGCTACTATTCCTAGGAACACTTGTAAACTCTAGGAGAATTAAGATCAGATCTGCTTATAGGGGATGCATATAGATTTGAGATTTTCAAAGAAATTGACAAAGTATGTATGTGCCTAAGGATAGAAGCTGAGAATCATAATGAAACTAAGATAATTTCATACAATAGTTTGCTTCATAATGTGGATTTTGGAAACTTGGAGAGAGCCTTAGTAGGGATTTTCAAACTTGGAGAGAGCCTTAGCAGAGATTTTTTCTGCATCCAAAGTTATGTAATGTGGATTTTGGAAACTTGTGGCATCAAATTCAATAGTTTATCAGAAAGGGCTTTTCTCATTATCTAGGAAGATATTTTCCAAGTTTGTTTTTGAAATTAAAAGTGACCAAAAACAAGGGGGTCAGCTCATATACAATCAAAAAGCTAGTAACCAACATATTAGCAGCTAGAAACACTAGCAGTCACAAAATTAACTAAGTAAAGGACCAAAAGTCTACAACCAAGAACAAAGACTAGCAACTAAGCTAAAACCAAAAAGGAGACAAACTAACTACTAGATTTCCACACTATCCAAAAAGGTACTCAAGCCAACCCAAGTCTTAATTACAGCTGATAACCAGCAAAACCAATATTGCCAGTAAAGTATTAAAAGTCTTTGAATCCTAAAAAACTTAATTTTATAAGGTATTGGTCTTACAAATTAGAAATGATCAAGAGTAAATTCTTCCTCTACATGTTAAAACTATTATAAATTCAAAATCATTCATATATTATTTTGTTCAAGGTTGTAATGCTAGTCACCACTCACTTACATCTAGTTTTTTGATTCATAGGTAGCTACTATTCCTAGGAACACTTGTAAACTCTAGGAGAATTAAGATCAGATCTACTTATAGGGGATGTATATAGATTTGAGAGTTTCAAAGAAATTGACAAACTATGTATGTGCCTAAGGATAGAAGATGAGAATCAAAATGAAACTAAGATAATTTCATACAATAGTTTGCTTCATAATGTGGATTTTGGAAACTTAGAGAGAGCCTTAGTAGGGATTTTCAAACTTGGAGAGAGCCTTAGCAGGGATTTTTTCTGCATCCAAAGTTATGTAATGTGGATTTTGGAAAGTCGTGGCATCAAATTCAATAGTTTATCAGAAAGGGCTTTTCTCATTATCTAGGAAGATATTTTCCAAGTTTGTTTTTGAAATTAAAAGTGACCAAAAACAAGGGGGTCAGCTCATATACAATCAAAAAGCTAGTAACCAGCATATTACCAGCCAGAAACACTAGTAGTCACAAAATTAACTAAGCAAAGGAAAAAAAGTCTGCAACCATGAACAAAGACTAGCAACTAAGCTAAAACCAAAAAGGAGACAAACTAACTACTAGATTTCCACACTATCCAAAAAGGTACTGAAACCAACCCAAGTCTTAATTATAGTTGATAACTAGCAAAACCAATACTGCCAATAAAGTATTAAAAGTCTCTAGATCCAAAGATCCCAGTAACTGATAGGAACATAAAAAAACTCAAGTTTCCTTTTTCCCCTTCCCCTTTGCATGTAGTAGGATCTAGGTCCAATCATCAACAAGAAACTTGAAGAGCAACTTATGGTCCTCCATGTCCAAGCCCTCGTCCTCCTTTTCCTATGCTAGCAATTGAAGGGTTGTTGCCGTAGCATGGGTAACTTTAAGGCTGAATTTGGAGAAGGTGAAGAACCCCCCTTCCAAATCTTTGACCCTTCTTTCCAAATGCATGTATCGCTCATCCATCACCTTGGTCCCATCTTTAGGCCTAGTGTCTTCCTTTGCAGCAACCTCCTTCATTTTTTGCACCTATGATTTATCCTGCAAAACCTGTGGGTTAGAGGAAACCTTAAAATTCTCCTTAACAAGGAATGAAATGGTCATGGGGGAATTATCCTTCTCGCTATTCTCTTCACAAAAGGTGATAGGTTTGAGGGAGAAGCTGGCAGACACATGGGTGGTCTCCATTTTCCCCACATTTCCATTAGACACCTGGGTTTGAGTATCATCCATCGACTTGTTCCTAGAATTAAAACCTTTCTCCCCCTCCTTATTACCATCATCCTTATTGGAGTTGGAAATATCCTCCTCCTCCCTTCTATTGCTATTGTTGCTAGAGCCATCTTTTTCAACCTTCTCCACTGGGTGTCTAATGGATTTCTGTTTGCACCTAGCCTAGGAATGGGTAAGCCTACCAGACCTCCTTCTAGGTTTACCCCCATTATCCTCCCCTGAATCCTCTCCAATAACCTCCACAAATTTCTTAATTTTAATCTTCTTGTTTCACTTTTTCTCTAAGGTTGTGTTAGATTTTTTCTTTTTCTTAGTTTCTTTACTCGAGGTTGGCTTAGGGGTTTGCATTTTCATCCCCATACTTGAGCTTGAGGGGGAGTTCTGACCATGGTGTGGGTTTTCCACAACCACCTCTTTGGGGGGACACAAGGTGAGGTGAAATTGATAAAGGAAAAAAATTAAGCCTTGATGAATTATGGTAAAATTTAAACCTTTACTCTTTATTTCCTTTACATTAGCAACCATGTCTTCAAGAGAGCACAGAAGAAAAAAAAGGAATAGAAATGAAGTCCCTAATTTTGAAATGATTCAACAGAGGAAAATGGTAGTAATATTAGACACCAAACTATCCCTCTAGCATCAGATACCTCATAAGGATCAAGCATACATCATCCCAGGGAGCAGGTAACTTATCTCTTTTAAACCCACCTCTGTAATGAACTGGCACCTCATCCTTTGTGAAAAAGCTATTCATGTTGGCCTCATCAATAATTTTGGTAACTTTCCTCCATTTTTTTACCTTCATGGAGAGGCTAGTCACCATGGCGATTACTTCCTTTGTGAATTGGCAGGTGATACCATTGATGGTAACCTTCCTATCATTCTAGCTATTCACAAACTAGTGCATGCAATTCTCATCATATCCAGCCATTGACATCATATAGGAAAAAAATCCCCCTTCCTTCAATAAGAACTAGGTATCCATTCTGTCCTTAAAGTTCTCAATTTTTGTTGGCTCCAACCAATTTAGATCCCCCCCAGTTTCAATTTCTCTAATATCTGACTCTCCTTCTTCAAAAATATACATTTGAACTTTTTCGGCTTCAATCTTTCTGTGACTACTCTCCTTCTTAACTCTTTTGAAAAGATGAAAATAAAAAGTGCAAACCCGTGTTTGATGAGCTTCAAAATCACATACCAAGTTATTATGGGAATCATGGATGTGAAAAATCAAAATTTTCTCACCTCGACGATCTCTGACACCTTGATTAATAATATCTTTCGTACTTCCCTTTGGATAGAAATTTGAAACTCACAACGGGTTTTCATAACTATGAAAAGATATCTTTCTTAGTTCTTAATCACTCCACTTTCCATTTGTATAGCCACATCTACCCTTTATTTCCAAAATGCAATACTTTAATTTAGCGACTAAAATTGTCGTCTTGCCAAATTTGGCCTTACTTTTAAAGTTTGTAGACATCATCTTGAATTTATCTTGCCTTTTTCCTTGGATATCAAAACCCTTAAATCTTTTTTGAGATCAGCTATATTCTCCCAACACGTGATTGTCATCGCATTAAACCCCATGGAAGTCACTGCGTTTGCCACCTAATTACCCTCCCTATAGATGTGCTGTAGGTGGGCCATTTTCATTTCATTCAAGATTTTCTTAATATCCAAGATGATATTTCTAATCTTCCATCCTAATCTAGCCTCCCCCTTAACCAAATCAATCACTAATTTGGAGTCACCTTATATTGTTAACTCCATAATTTGTCTTTACTTAGAGAGTTGAAGTTTCCATAATAATGCCATAGCCTCTGTCACATTATTGCTACCATTCCCCACCTTACCCACATAAACCAATAGCACATCACCATTCTTGTCTCACAACACACCTCCAACCACTCCAAATCCTCCTTTTGTAGCACCATCAAAGTTCAATTTATACTGTGTTATGGTGGGAGGTCTCCATTTTGTCTGTTGTCTCTTCCTCCTAGCTAAGTTATCAAAAAGGAAGAAATCCTCTTCACAACCCCAATTTTTAGCCACCAGGTCTTCAAGTTTACCCAGCTCCTCCTTTGGCATTTTACATTTAGCCACTCTTAAATGTTCCTTTAACAATTTATTCATTATTCCAAAAACCACTTCCACTATCTTACTTTTCGCCCAAAATATCTTGTTATTTATTTCTTTCCATACGTGCCAACAAAAATATGGTGGAATAATATTCCATTATAAAACTAATCTTAGGTGGTAAAAGGGGCAATCCCAGCACTCCAAAAACTGGCCCAAGTTATCCTTCATAACCCAAGCCACACCAAATCTTTCCCAAACCGTAGTCCAAATCCCTAAAGGAAATTGACATTCTATGAAAAGGTGGGAAATAATTTCTTCCTTTTCCTTACATAGACAACAATGGTTTGTTATATAGAACCCCCTTTTTTTCAAATTGTTAAGTATTAAAATTTTTCCATGCAGTGTTGTCCACCAGAAGAAATTGATTTTAGTAATAAGGTTAGTAATCTATACATTATGCCACAGAATTGGGCTAGGATCCTTACTGAACATGAAAGTATATGTGGATTTTATAGTGAAGTTCCCATTTGGGGTTAAGTCCCAAGACATAATATCCTCCTGAGGAAGTAAGGGGAGTCTCCGTTCTTTTATCAATTCTTCCAATTCCTTTAAGAGAAAAACATCCTCATGTGATTAGGTCTCTTTATGAAGCTTCTTCCACCTCCTCCCCTGATCGATATAATCCCCAACTTTACCCCCTATATCCTCTTTGAGAAGTTCCATTAAACCACTATATTTACTCAAAGGCAATAGTTTCCCATCCATCCACCTATCTTCCCAATATCTAATATTGAAGCCATTCGCCACAATCCACCTCAATCCTTCTCTCAACAAACCTCTATTCCTAACAATATTCTGCCAAATCTTTGATCCTCCAGGGAGGCCAATATTAAATAGGTTCCACCTAAAGGAGGTATTAGAAAAATATTTAGCCTTCATGATATTTCCCCATCCCATGTTTCCTTCTACTAGTCTCCAACAAATTTTTGTGAGGAGAGTTTTATTAAGATCCTTCAACCTTCTAACCCCTAACCTCCCATTAGATTTTGGTTTACACACCTCCTCCCAATTGACTAGACTCAATTTATTTGTCTCCTCTATCCCTAACCATAGGAAATTCCATTGAATTCTCTCAATTTTCTTTGCCATGTTTTGGTCAATTTTGAAAATGGATAAGAAGTAGATATGGATTCCCTAAAGAGCAGCAGTGAGCAGTTGTAATTTTCCAGCACTACTTAATATCTTCCCTTTCCAACTTGCAAGCTTCCTCTGAATTCTCTCCACAATTGTATTCTAGAATTCATTAGTTACTTCCTTATTAGTAAGGGGAAGACCTAGATAAGTGTCCAAGAGGCAAGTGGATTGACAATCCAAGATTTTCCTAATCCTTCTTTGAAGCGAGGCTTCAGTGTTAAAGAAATAAATCTTACTCTTATGGTAATTCACTCGCTGCCCTGAGCTTTCTTCATAATTGTGTAAAATCATCTTCCAAGCTTCTACCTCCATAAGTGAAGATTTCCCAAATAGGAAGGTATCATCCACAAACTACTGTATAACCTCAGTTTTAGCATTAGTAGCTAGTTTAACACCTTTAATACAACCTGTATTAGCTAATTTAAAGAAAGACCTTCCTAAGACTTCAGCTATCATAATAAAAAGATAAAGAGAAAGTGGTTCATGCTATCTTAAGCCTTTCTTAGCATTTAAGTTACCCCAAGGGGAACCATTTAGTAGGAAATAATACTATACTGAGCCCACCATCATCATGATCAGGTTAATGATCCTATTAATGAATCCTATTCTTTCTAGCACATCATGAAGGAAGTCCCAATTGACCTTATCATATGCTTTGAAAATTTCCAACTTGAATGCCATTCTAGGTTGCCTATTCTTTTCTATTGAATGGATAACCTCATGGGTGGTTATTACCTCATCTATTATCTTTCTTCCTAGCACAAATCCCTTCTGAGGACTTCCAATGATTTTTTCCAAGAAAGGCTTTAATCTATTCACTAAAACCTTGGCAAAGATTTTATAAATAGTGTTACATAAACTTATAGGTCTAAAGTCAAGAAAATTCAATGGATTTGAATTTTTTGGAACTAAGGTAATGAAGGTCTTATTTATTCTCCTTAGTAGTTTACCTATTCCAAAAAAATCCCTAGTGGCCCAAATCACATCTATTTTAACCACCTCCTAGAAGTGCTGGAAAAATGCCAGAGGGAATCCATCTGGTCCGGGGGATTTAAAGGCTTTCATAGACAACACAACCCTTTTCACTTCTTCTTTCATGATATTACCAAGGATCAGACTATTTTCCTCTTCTCCAAGAATCCTCGGGAATGAATTAATCAAACTTCTCCTAATAATCGGGTTCCCAATAAAGTTATCTTTCTCAAGGGCTTTACTAAAGTCTTCTACCACATGTTTACCTCTCCTCCTACTCTTTCAAAACCCTTCCCCCTACATCATTTAGTCTTGATATAGTGTTTCTTCTTTTGTGGTTGGATGCTGACCTGTGAAAAAAAAAATAGTGTTTTTATCCCCTTCCTTTAGCCATTGGATTCTAGATCTTTGTTTCCAAAAGATTTCCTCCCTTTGAAGAATCTCTTTCCACTTATCTCTATACCTCCCTTCTTCTTGCATATTACCCTCCAAATTATTCCCTTCTACAATGACTCCTTAGAGTTTTTTGAGCTTTTCCTCCACCTCACCTTTAATTTTAAATAAGTCACCAAATGAATTTTTAGCCTAGGCTTTGACATTCCTTTGAATATTATCAATTTTTTGAGTAAGAATGTACATCACAATACCATCTATCCTTATGTTCCACCAATCTTGAATTCTTTCTCTAAATTCTAGGTGGGATTCCCACATTATTTCATATCTGAAAGGTTTTTTTCCCCCTTTAATACCATCCTCCCAATGGAATAAAATGGAGGGAGTGGTCTGAAATCATTCTAGTGAGGTTCTCAAGATAGGAATTACCCATTCTACTCCAATTCCTTGACACTAATAGTCTATCCAGTTTAACCTGTATAAGATCTCTCCTTTTCTATTGTTAGTCCAAGTATATGGGTTTCCTTGCAACTCCACATCCATCAAATCCAAATTCCTCATGAATTTATTAAGGTCTTGCAAGCTCTCCAGACATTTTCTATTACCACTCGACTTTTCTGAATGATAAAGGGGAGTATTGAAATCACCCATACACATCCATTGCTCTTCCTTCATAGTTTTAGTAATCCTAGTCAACTTATCATACATTTTCTTCCTCCCAATTCTATTATTAGAGGCATACATATTGATTAGCATCCAACAATGACTATTAGATTAGAAATAGTTGATAATGAAATATTTTTCCTTCCAAACCTCATACCCCTTCATGGAGTTCAGGTTCCACATGGTGGAAATACCCCTCGAGGCTCCATCCACATCCATATGTAAGTACCTAGCCCCTAGCCAGATATAACTTGCTACTTTAACAAAACTTGCACTTGACATTATTGTTTCTTGTATTAGCACACAATCAGTTTTTTCCTAAGAAATAATTTGTTTGAGGGCATAATGCTTCTGGGGATTATTTAATCCCCTCATATTCCAAGAAAGGAATTTCATTTCTTACCTTTTGTTATTGTCTCTAGTGTAAGTTTCTTACCACTGGCCACATCCCTAGTAGGTCTCTTTGTCCTAGTTACTCTACTCAATGGTCTTCCAGCTATCCTTGAGACACCTACATCTGATTTTCTCCCCCCCATCCTCTTCTTCTTCTGCACTTCCCATTCTCCATTATCCTCATCCTAAGGCAAAGAAAGGCTCATCTCCTTATCCATCTTATCAATACTTTCCAGTACTTTCACAACTATCTTAGCCTGAGAAGCTTTAACCGTCCTCAAATGGGTGCAAACTATCTCCCTATTTTCACATCCCTTGGAAGGTGATATCAACTAGTGATCCCCAACCTGTGGTGTTTAGGAGCTCAGGTAAAAGTGGGTAATCCCCATTTCCTTGGAAGGAGTATCCTATTGGCCATCCCCTTTTTGAGTTATTGAGGAACCTTGGGGAGAGTGGGATACCTCAATTTCCCCTTCTTCCAATAATGCCTCCTCTGAAGACCTCACCTTAGGTGAGCACAAAAGATCCTCCAGATCTCTTTTGAAAGGGTATTCATTTGAGTCCTTCTTATCCTCCATAACAACCCTCCCCTTAGGAATCAAACTATTATCCTTAGTGGGAAGCATAGTGGAGAAAGCCTTAGAGGGTGTCTTTATTGCCTTCTTGGCCACTTCAGGAGGTTCCCCCAAGGTTTCAATAACAATCCCTAGTGAGCCCTCCTTCTATTTATCTTTATGTATTTTAGTTTTGCAATCCACTATAAGGTGGCCAAATTGCCCACATCTTTGGTAGTACAAACCTACATTCTCATACTCTATGGGTTGAACTCTCTCACCCCATTTGGTCTTCAATGTAACAACAGTAGGTAGTGTTCTATTCAAGGCTACATTCACACAGAATCTAGCATAGACCAACCTCAATTTTTGCATTGTCACTTTATCAGTAGTGACAAAATGACTAAAATAATTCCCCACCCACCTTAATATCTTTTCATCCCAAAATTCTAGGGGGAGACCCAGTAATCTTACCCAGACATCGGCAAGTTTGTTTAGCTCTAGGCTAGCATCAAAGCCCAGATGCCATCTAGACAGAGCCAGACAGTGCTTCCCAAAATACCAAGTCCCAAAGAGAATAGTATTAAAATCCTCTTTCGTGGTAAATTTGAAACAAAATAGTCCACTAGGCATAGCAAAAACACTTACACTACCTTTGGCCTTCCACTTCTAATCCACCCATTTTTGTACCATTTCAATAGTGGGACAAAAAGAAACAAATCTACCTACAACACAAAGTTTGAGGCCAGAAGTCATATTGTCCATAATACTATTAGGAAGTGCAATCACTGGGCCCTCTTGACCATGAGTTATCTTGGGGTTCTCTGTATTGATACTGATCTTTGAGGTACCCACAAGTGCACTCTTCCACCCCGATAGAGAACAAGCATCCAACTTTTGGGCTCCTCCCAGCTGGTAGCAAGTAGAGATTCTACCCCCCAAAGCAGCAATTTCATCACATGACAGCCCATCCTCCAAAGTAGAACTATCAACACAAGATGGCCCATCAACACCAATGGACCCACAACCATTCAGCGGGTCAACAAAGTCTCTACACACTACAAGCATGAGTTGCAAGTCTGAGCATGGTGGTGGATCTAGAGGCTTAGGGTCCTCCATCATTCAAAATTCAAAATGTAAAAGGGCAGCAAAATTGTAGACAAATAGATGAATAAAATTACTATAAAATGTTTCCAAGTTTGTTAGTAGAATGATGAGATTTGATTTTGATTTTGATTGTAGAGTGAAGAGAGAATCTTTGTAGCATAAATGGAAGGAGATTCAAGTGGACAAGTGTCACTTCTAGATTAGATCTGAGATTGCCTTCCTCTCCTATATCTTTCTTTTTCTTTCATTCTTTAGGGTTGTTGGTTGGTTAGAGACTTCCAGACAAGTTTCCATAGCTTTGACACTACCATGCCTAACATTTCTCTCTTGTATGAACAATAATGATGAAGTTATAGAGATACTTCTTATTTATTTAGTTGTTTTATGAGTTATTTTCATGCATCTTTTATGCATTAGTTTCAAAGAAATGAATAAAATGTATCAATGAGTTTATCTTCGGTCTAATTCTTGTCTTCTATTTATGTAATTTGTAATCTTTTTTCATTGGTGAACAAAGAGCACAAACCTAGTTGCAACCTATTTTAGGTTTTATGTTTTGGCATATTATGCTTTTGATTAAAGGAATCATGTAAATGTTTGATTTATCATCATAGGGTCCCAAATTTCATGAATGTATTGGTTGAATATGAGATTTAGTTTTGATGCAGATGCATGATTAACAAAGTGATAGTATAGATTTGAATTCTTGATATATGAGATATATCACCGATATCCAAGGGTGTATGTTTGTGGTTTATGGAGTTGCCCAATAGATAAGGCACTAATCAGCTATAGGATCTATATGTTTTGTTGCTCATATCTTGGTTATGAGTAACTAACATATTAATGAAAGTCTTTTCCCTTTTATGTTGAAGAGCTAAAAGGGTTAATGCTCACTTAGCTTGAGAATGCATAGGTCATGTTATTAGTTATTTCATATCTCTATTAATACATGAGTATAGAAGGATTTTGGATTTTATCTACTTTATATAAACATAGAATTATGGTTTTGCACTAGTCACATTACGGAGTGTAAGGTTTACCTACATAGGTCTTGTAGAGCCTGAAGAAAAAAGAGTTTTCCTTATAGTTGGACCAAGTTTTGTTCAAAGGAATTCATTATAGGATTTAGCTACCCTTAGGTGTACTTTACTTCAGTTATTTGGTTATTAAAAAAATTTTAAATTAGGATACAACAAATTGTTCACTAAATCTCCTTTTCTAAATGGTGATATAACACGATGGTAATGCATGTCCAAGAGATGGGCCCATATGATTTCAAATATAAGGATAAATTGATGGTCACCATTAACCCATAACTGCTGGCTACAACTACCATCATAAAGTGGGATGTTTCCATGTGGACAAAGTTTCAAGCTTAAGCTTTCTAGTGGGACCAATTCTAATGATGACATATTACTATTTGATTGGTCCACTTGTGCCAATGTTAGCTAGTATGAATTGAACATTGAAAGCATTAGTTGTTGAAAAGAAGCTATAAAAAGTTTCTACATGGATGTATGGGTCTAGTTTACCTTTCATAACATAGTGGGTATTCTTGTTTAAAGTAATGGCTATTGTGTTCTCTCAAACTTTGACAAAAGTTATAGCAAGGTAGTGAGATATTGACACATGTTTTGATTGAAAGGAAGGGTTTCCATTGGGACTTGAGGAGTCATGAGGGACTTGACATATAGTTGGACCATGTGGGTGGTGTTAGCAAGTCCAATAATGTAAGTGCTTATGGTCTTATTTCTAACAAGGATTAGAGAACTTGCATTGCTTTAGGAGGGATTTTTTTCCCATGGTGATGAAGTGTGATGCATACAATTTTCTACCTCATTCCAAGGTATTACATTTCCACTTAAAATAAAGAATTATGTGTGAGGGATAAATCAGTAAGGGTTACTTAATTGCATTATGAAGATTAGGTCTCTGTGTGCTCAAAAGAGGGAAGGGAAGCAATTGAGGCTCAAAAATATTTGAAGAATGAAGTAAACCCTAGCTTTAAGGATAAAAGTGGAAATTTCTAGAGGAAATAGCCTACAACACACTGGTAAATTGTGAGCCTCCTATGTGGGAGGTCTTGGGTTTGAATCTACTCAAAATTAATACTTAATAATAATAATTTATCACACCACATAATAATAATGAATCTTGGCTTCAACCTCTTACCCATTAAAAAAAATAAAAAATAAAAAAAAATAGAAATCTCTAGGACACAAACATGCAAACTAAATGTTTAGAGATTTTTAGGTGGTGGTATGGTCAATCTAATCTAGGGAACTCTCTCAATAATGTCTAGTAATATAATTTAGGTAAACTAGTTATGCCTACTATCTTTTTAGATTTTGACCTACTCTTAGAACTAGTGGACAAATATGACTCGGTCTTACACTTAATTAGAGACATAATTTGGGATGTCCTATTAAAAATGACATTGATTCCATTAGCGAGGTTTTTGGTCTCCATCCTATTGAAGATGTAATAGATAGCATAGATTTCAAAATATTTGAGGAAGAATTTGATCAAATGGTAGTTGATATGTAATAGAAATTGATAACTTCCTTCTTCAAGGAGCTAGATGGGATCAAATTATACCTTTGGATTTATCACATAGTATAGGTAATTTGTAACATTATAATGATACCTTGGTGAACACCCATACTACCCTTTACTAGGTATTAGGGTTAACAAATAGGAGAAAATTTAGTAAGAATACAATGTGGAAGTGCCTTGGAACTCAAAAGTATGTGGATGCATTAATCTATAATTTCCCTAGGCATCTTGAAGAAAACATTAATGAGGGATTAACAACATTGAAAAGGGTGAATCCATAGATATCAGGTGGTACTCACTACTTGTTCATATGTTTCTCTTTCATAACAAGACTATTTTGTATAGTACATTGATCTTGAGCTTGAAACGGATAATTAAATACTCCCTATCCAGCTATGGTCAACTATTTTGTATATGGATTGGGAGGGTTCCATATTTGAGTTATTTGAAAATTAATTTGGATTTTCTCTCAGAAGAATATTTTGTTTGTGGTTGATTATATTTCTTATCCTTTGAAAATTTTCATGAGGCATATTGATTTTAACACAAAACAAATGTTTTTCCACTAGCGAGGAGATATTTATTTCTACCCTTATGTTGTATAGTCATTAGAAAATAGGGATTTCCTAGAAGGTATACTAAAGTATGCTCCATTGAGGATTGGTTTTCTTGAAGACATGAGGAAGATTTCCATGCTTCATGATACTGATTTCCTTCCAAAATAGGGTCAAAAAGTAACTTTTTCCTTGACCTTATAGTTTTTTACCATTTTATAATCATCAAGCATGGGATGAGTAATTTGGCTTAATTTATTACACCATAAAAATTGGAATTTATCTAAAGGGGGTGAATGGCATAGAAGGCGTTTATAAAAGGTTGATACTCAAGATTAAAAAAAAGGCATGAAAGGGTAAACATGAGTTTGATTATCAAAAGGACATCATAAGAAATGATGAAGACTTGAAGTACCAGAAATGAAAGAAATCATATTGGTGTACTTACTAGGATTCATTGAAGAAAATTCAAGAAAAGGATTGAAGTCATGACCCACTTTCAAATAGTAAAAGCTTAGAGAAAAAGTTGAGAATACCTTTTGACAATTTCCTACATATATATGATACTATGACTTATAGATTGGGTAGAACAAGGAAATCAAAGATAAATTTTGTGGATGATGTATAAAGTTTGAATGTGCTATTGCAATCTACTGATATAGCTTTTAGTAGTGGGTCACTATCCCTTAAAGAATTCATGGCATGGCTTAACCACTTCCTATGTTTCTATAAGATGATTCGTTATATCAGACATTAATAGGTTGATCTTTTGATGCAATGAAAACCCTAATGTTTCTAACAATTGGTATCGAAGCTTGGTCATGGGTTCAAATCTCATAGGCCATAGAAAGTGATGTTGGGAGGGCGATTGTTGGTAGTGGGCCAATTGTTGGATACAATTGGTTAATTGTGTGTTGTCTTTGATGTTACACACATGTCATATCATTACCAGTCAATATATGCCAAGCTCACTTGGGTAGTGAAGATAGTTCTCAGTTTCTATCAAGTATTTTTTTGTTCGTCTAATTCAGAAGGTAGTGCTTACTGAGTTCACTTAGGCATCGAAGGAAAAGTTGTAGAAAGTGAGTGTTAACCGAGATCACTCAATTAAAAAAGGAAAGTTGGATAGAACCAATGCTAACTAAGCTCACTTGGTTGCCAAAGGACTTTCACATGTTTGCAATGTTAACCGAGCTTTTTTTGGTTAACAAAGGAAATAATTTCCGAGTTAGTTTCTATTGAGTTGGGTCAGCTAATGAAGGATTTTCTTATTTTGTTTTAATAAGCTTAATTGATTTATCTATTGCTTCTAGCTGACTAAGGTGATGAATATTGATTATTCTAAGTTGTATTTGAGCCGACTTGACATAGTGGAAGATATAAGTATAAGGTCAAGTTGTGACTTCAAAGTGTGTAAGAGAAAGTAAAAAAAGCAATGGTGATGTGAATGAGAATCTAATGATGAGAAGAGGAAGCAAATTTGAAGGATAAGTAGAATATCCTTGTAGAGAAGTAAAGATATAATTCATCAGGAAGGATCAAGTACAAGCTATAACAAAGATTTGTAATTAGCAAATTAGTTGCATTCAAATTAGGTCATCTCATTGTTACTCTCTAACCACTGTAGCAGTGATCTAAATCTCCTAACAGAGTTGGCTTAACATCTATTTGAAAATCCTCTAATAAGGTGGAAATTCCATTGAATTGTTCTCAAGACATCTAACAAGGCCACTCCTAACAGGATGATTAAATCCTCTAATAGGGTCACACCTAATAGTGTGTTCTGTAACCTTTAACAAGCACTAGTACATTTGACTCAAATTTTCGACCAAAACTTTCAACCATCTGATAATTTAGGGTCAATTTGGTTGAATTGTGATGACTTTTGTTAAAGATGAGCCCATGTTGGTCAAAATTTTGACCAACACATGTGTTGGTTGAAATTTTGACCAACACAGGCTCACACTAAGCAAAAATTGAAAAAAGTTATGTTTGCCACCCTAATCTTATTGTTGCGCGACCCATAAGACTTGTGCACTGAACCATTTTCTACCACTGTGATTTGTGGCCAGGAGTACATGACAAAAAGGTTTAATAGTGCCAGCACCAGTAGGGTTTGACATCTTGGGTTCTTTGGTGGTTGATTGTAGCAAAGGAGAGCTCATGAATGCTTCAAAGTTGATCCATTGAAAGAGATTTCAGAAAGAAGGCAGCATGAAAGGATCAAGTAATAGCTGGAAATGTTGAAGAGTCTCCTTCCTAGCGTTACAAAGGTGAGTTGAAGTTTTGTTTTATAGATTGACATTTCTTGCCTTGTTTTGAATATATTTATATGCACCCTATACAATGTTTGCCTTTTTTTGGACTAGACATTTCTCATTTGATTTGTTCCCTAACTTGAGTTTTCAAACTAGTGCTTATAACAACCTCCTAAGATATTCATAAATACCAGTAATCCAAAAGCAAGGCAAACAAATTTGATGAGTCAAAAAATAGAACACAAAACTATCAAGATCTAATCAATGGACACAAAAAGGCCCTCCAATAATAACCCTTAGATGAAATCCAAGGTATTACCCCTATCATTTCTAAACTCTAGACAATTCAAATTCCAAAATTCTCAAAAAGAATATCTATTATAACAAAGTTGAGTATCCCTATCTAATTTGCATCTACTATCCCTGTGTATAATTACAAACTTATCCATACTTACAACATTCATTCTATACACATGTATGCATCTTCCTCCTATGAAGGAATATGAAAGGGGCTAAACTTTATCCTTTGATTAGGGACATCCAGCAAGCCTCCATGTAAAAAAGACAAATTATCTAAGAATTAGAAATGATCAAATTAGAGTTCCTATTGAAAACAATGGTTGGAAGCTATTTTTTCCCACAAAAATTATCATTAACAACTAATAGACTAGAAAAAGATACCTCTACCTCTAATGTATGATTTGTAATTGCACCACTTCTTGCAACAAGAATTGTGGAAATTACAAAGAAATAAATGAACCCATAAAACATATTTGATTCCAAAAAATATTAGGAACCATATCATTACTATCTCGATATCCCCACCAAAACAACAGAAAATGGCCTTTGCATACCTGTGGATGAGAAAATGCACCTTCAACTTTTTTTGCAGTCTCAACAAGAATATCACAAGTTGCACATCCTTGAGAGCATACCAAAACTTCCTCCAAAGGTGGAATAAAGCCACCATTTCTTACAGATAGAATAGTTGATACAAAGTCTAGAACACATATGTCTGTACATATGCCTGCAACTAATACCTAGATTGACAAATGTCACTAGCATAACAATAAAAACCAAAGGAAAAAAGTATATGCAAAGCTTAAAAGATGTCTAAAACAAGAATCAAGAAAAGCCTCTATTATTGAATTCTCTTCCCTATCACCCATATTCATTTCCCTTGCTATTCATGCTTCACACGGGAGTCTTTTTATATGATGATTTATTGTCAATCATGTCCATTTTCTATGAAATAATTCTTATTCTACAAATTTGAGATGCTGGAACTTTTGTGGATGTGCAGGCCATCAAAACATACTGTAGGGAGGATGACGAACTTAATCTCAACTGTCAAACTCAGGCAAGTGATGTTTTATTGTAGAATCTTAACATATGGTTGTTCAAATTTTGTATCTCCTAAATGATTTCCTTTTAGTGTATAAGTTGTTGTCATATTTTCCAAGTTTGGTTATTGTATCGAGCATATTAATGAAGAAGCATATTAGTTATTGTCGGTGATTATGACAGTTTGATTAGTTATTGTCGATATTTTACAGGCATTCTATAAAATAGTTCACATGCCTTCTATATGATATGACATTTTGCATGCATCCTACAGTCCCTCATCCAGCTGATGATGGATTATAGAGAGTGATCTGAAACGATGATGCTAAAAAACATCACAATGAAATAAAAAATGAACTTGCATTACAAATGGATTGTGGAAATCTGATATTGTTGATTTTGCATGCATGTCTACCAGGACAATCAGAACTTAAACATATTATATTTTTGATTTTGCATGCATGTCTACCAGGACAATCAGAACTTAAACATAATATGTTTAAGTTCTGATTGTCCTGGTAGACATGCATGCAAAATCAACAATATCAGATTTCCACAATCCATTTGTAACGCAAGTTCATTTTGGATTTGATTGTGATGTTTTTTAGCGTCATTGTTTCAGATCACTCTCCGTAATCCATCATCAGCTGGATGAGACACTGTAGGATGCATGCAAAATGTCATATCATAGGCAAAGCATGTGAACTGTTTTATAGAATGCTTGAAAAAAAATTTACATCTAGGCATTGGTAGAAATTTCTACCTTCATTGGTCAAAATTTCTACCTTCAGTGGTAAAAATTGTCGACCTTCATTGGTCAAAAGTTCTACCTTCTTGGTCAATATTTCATACCTTCAATGGTCAAAATTTTTGACCATCATTGGTCAAAATTTCTACCTTTCTTGGTCAACATTATCTACCTTCATTGGTCAAACATTTTGACCATTATTGATCAAAATTTCTACCTTTCTTGGTCAACATTTCCACCTTTGTTGGTCAAACTTTTTGACCTTTATTGGTCAAAATTTCTACCTTCATTGGTCAAAATTTCTAGCTTTCATGGCCAATACTTTCTACCATTATTGGTCAAAATTTCTTCTTTTATTGGTCGAAATGGAAATCTTCAATGGTCAAAATTTTGACCAATTCTAGGCAAAACTTTCACTATGGCTATTGAAGTTTTTTGACCAACATAATGGTCAAAATTTTGACCAACCAGAATGTTGGTCAAAATTTTGATCAAAAAAATTTTGACCAATGTGTTAGTCGACATTGGTCAAAGTTTGGTTGAAATGTGGGTCAAAATTTCGACCAATAATGGTCAAAAAATGGCCTCAGATGTAGTAGTGAAGGCTAGCTCCTAACAAGCCTCACTTCAAAAGAGTGAAAACAATAACTAGTTGCTATGGGTGGTTTTTCACAAATTGGGTTTCCACATTAAATTTTAGTGTCAAGTGTGTTCATGTTATTTTCTTTTATGTGTTTGAAACTAAGTTAAAGTAATAGAAATCATAGATAAAATCTAAAGGTTTATATGTTAATCATTTACCAAGCTAATCCAGTTATTACCAAGTTATAGCATTTAGTGTGTTTATTGAGCTTTAGTAGTATTTAGTTATCTATTTGCATTTTGTACTGACATCTAAGGGATTAAGATTTATTTTCATAATAACTAATTCACCCCTCCCCTCTCAGTTACTCCTCTTATATTCCCAAAAATTGATATTAGATCTTTTGGTGCTTGTAGAGAAGGTTTCAAGTACCTAAGCTAAAGATCAACATGTCTTACAAAAGCAAGATTCCCAAGCTGAATAGAGATAATTTTGTAGCATGGCAAGGACTTATGAGATTACATCTGACTACCATCAGTGATTTAGGTTTCAAGTATCTTGATGCTAAATACAAGACTCCCAATGGAACTTTATCAGTTGAAGATATTGTTGAAAAGAAGAATCATAATATCATGATGATTGATATTGCATCTTGTCTCAGTTATGCTAAATTTGATGAGGTAAAAGATTACAAAACTACTTTTGAAATGTGGACCAAATTGAAAGATATTTATGGAGGAGATGACAATGTAGAAAGAGCCAAATCAAAAAGCCTTAGAGGAGAATTTGATCAAATTTGAATGAGAAAAGATGAAAACATTACAAAATATGTTGAAAGAATCAAGGTCAGTGTAAGTGCAATCAAAGTATCTAGAGGAGACATTAAGGAGGAAACTATTGTAAGTAAAGTGCTTAGAAATCCTCTTCCTATATATGCAATTAGAGTGTTTGCTATTCAAGAAAAGAGATGTGATCCAAATAAAAAAATAGGCTTGGATGCTCTAGTTGGAAGATTGACAATTGTTGAATTAGATAACTATAATAACTATGTTCTTGCTTCAAAGAATATTGGATCTGCATTTAAATCTAAACTATCACTCAAAGAAATGGGTGAAAAGTTGAAGTCTAGTCAACTAGGAAGTGAAGAAGACGGAATGCTAGAAGAAAGTTCAGACAATGATCTTTAAGTTGTTGAAGCCCTACTTGCAAGGAAGTACTCCAAAGGTAGAGGAAAGTACAAAAGTAAAGTTCCTCTAATTTGATTTTCTTGTGAAAAAGTTGGTCACATTACTACTAGGTGTCTAAATAAGGAAATCAAGGATGAGAAGAAAATTAACAAGCATAAAGGGAAGAAGGACTCCAAGAACTACAAGAACTTCAAAGAAAAAGGGAAGAAATCTTGTTTTATAGCTAAAGATGTTGATAATAGTGAAGATGAAATGGTATATATTGCTATGAAAGATGAATCTAATGATAAAGGAGATAAGATGGCACTTATCTCTCTCATATTGGTAAAAATGATATATGGATTATTGATAGTGATTGCTCATTTCATATGATTGGTGATAAAACAAAATTTGAGCATATGGAATATTATGATGGAGGTAGTGTAAGATTTGGAAATAATGAACCTTGTAACATAAAAAGAAAAGGATGTATCTTGTTGAAAAAAGAACTTGTATATTACCATGCCTATTGGGTTAAATGACTAAACAATAATCTACTGAGTGTGGCACAATTGAATAACATTAGATTCAAGGTAGAATTCATGAATGGACAGGCCAAATTATTGACTAGGAAAGAAAATTTGGCTGGATCTAGCAAGCAAACAAAAGGTAATCTATTTTATCTTGAACTTAGTGATTGTTCATGTTTCATTGCACAAGTAGAAGAAAGTGGGTTATGGCACAAAAGGCTATGTCATGTGAACTTTGATAACCTAGTTAATGTTAGTTTGTGGTGACTAATCAGGGAAGTAAGGTACATACTCCATAAAATTAAGTTGCAGAATGGGAATCATTGGATACAACATGAGGTAAGACATGTTTCGAGGCTTAGTAGGAATTTAATTTCAGTAGGGCAACTTAGTGATGAGGGTTGAGTAGTTACTTTTAATGATAAAAATTAGAAGGGTAAATTTTTTTCCTTGTAGTAGCTAAAGGTGTAAAAGTAGGCACCTTATATCTTTGTATAGGCCATATTGTTCATTCTACTTTAATTGTTTCAAAGAAAAAAGAATGTTAAGGAACAGTTGCTACAATTGAGTAGGGAGAACAAATAGCTGCTATAAATTTGGATACAATGTTGTGGAAAAATATACTTGGTCACATGAGTGAGAAAGGTATGAAAGTACTTCATTCAAAGAATATTTCACCAAGTCTAAAATGTGATAATATCAATTACTGTGAAAATTGTGTGTATGAAAAGCAAAAGAGAGTGAGTTTTGTAAAGACTAGGAAGGAAAACAAAAAGAATAAATTAGAGCTTGTGCATACCAATGTATGGGGATCAGCTTAAGTATCTTTCCTTGGAGTCTCTCATTATTATGTTACATTTATTGATGATGCAACTAGAAAGGTATGGACTTATTTCCTTAGACAAAATCCTAATGTATTTCAAACTTTTACAAAATGAAAATGCTTGGTTGAAAATGAAGCTAGTAAGAAATTAAAATATCTTAGATTTGATAATGGTGCTGAGTGTTGTAGTCATGAATTTGAGGATTACTACTCCACTAATAGTATTCATAGATAGAAAATTATTCAAAGTCTCCACAAAAAAATGGAGTGGCTGAATGCATGAACAACATGACTATAATGGAGCATGCAAGGATCATAAATTCTGAAAATAGAACCAAGCTAGAAGCTAAGTCAAGGAAATTTGGATTTTCTGGATATGGCATTAATGAATTTGGTTATAGGCTTTGGGATTTTGAAAATCATGAAATTGTAAGAAACATGGATGTCATATTTAATGAGAAAGTGTTGTACAAAGATTTATTGCAGCAACATGAGAAGAAAGAAGATGATTATGTATTTGTAGATACTTAAAATCGTCCCTAAAGACTATATTAATTTATTAATATTGCCCGTGACATTATAATTAATTAATTAATTATATTTCTCACATTCTTCTACTTATTTAATTAAATTATTTTAATTAAATGAGTTCATTCTCCTAAGTATTTAAATTTAATTTAAAATACTCATAGTCTTAATGTGTTAAATTAATTTAACACATGATATTCCATCATTCCCTTTTTAAATAAATTTTATTTATTTAATCCTCACATCCTATTAATTCCTCTAAATTCATGATTAAGTTAAATTTCATTTAATTTAATCTTAAGCCTAACCTAGAGCCTAGCCTATAACCATCATTTTCATCTTCTTAAGCCTAATTCTTCTCTAATCCCAATTAATCATTTCTAATCATCTCCCTAATCCCCTTCATTAGCCTAAGAGTGTGCTCAGACATGTGTGAGATGGCATGCCTACACACTCTTGTCTCTCACTCTTCTTCTCAAGTTTGCTCACACATGTGTGAGAAAAATTTGAATTTTTGACCATTTGCATGGCTTGCATGTCACCTTATGTGGCATCTACATGGATGCCACCTCATCAAGCCCTCCCTCAAGCCTATAAATAGAGGGCTTGTCTCAAGCATTTGGCATCTCCCATTTTTTGCATTGTTACCATGCCATTTTGAGTTTTGAGTTCTCATGCTAAGAGTTTGCATTGTAGTTTGATTTTCATAGATATTTTTAGGATCATACTAACCATTTGGTAGCTGATTTAGTTTGCCTCATGCATTGTTAGTCTAGTTTCTTCATGTATTAGCATCTCCATTTCATTTACATCTTAGTTTAGCTTGCACATCTCATTAGTTTCTTAGTTGCATTCCATAGTTTCATCTTTGAATACCTTTAAGCATGGCTTTCTCCATACCCATTTCTTGAAGTTTTCTTCATTTCATCTAGCTTAGGTTCATATTTCATTTTCACTCACACTTGCACATCCACTAAAGAGATTCACTCCATTGTTGTATTTGGGAGAGCACACCAAACATACCCTCCCATATTAACACACCAACAAGGCCTCTTATGGGTGCCCTTATTGAGCTGTAGAGGTGGCTGAAAGATTAGATTTGTTAGTTTCTTAGAGTTGTAAAACCTAAGCAAGCATTAGTTAGTTTTTGTTCCTTTCATTTTGATGAATTTTTGACACTTTCAAGGTTTTTAACTAATATTTGTTTGTTAAATCATGCTCCTAATAGGTCACATTTTTTAGCACACATTTTTGGCATGCCTGGTGGGACTCACATCCTTGGTTTCATTTCAAAAATTCACAAACAAACCTTGTTCCATCGCAAAATACCGCATTGTCATCTCTGTTGGCGGTAGCATCATCTGCATTTTATCGTCTATGTAGATCAACATCTATTCATATTGGAATTTGCGCATATTGACATGTCCGCATTTTCCCTAATTTTTAGCAAAAAATTCTATTTTTTCATCTTTGAATTTAGGTTTTTCATCTCCGCTTTGTAGATTGTCGTCTGCATTGTGGGCACACTAAACTATTGTCTTTGCCTCTGAGATTGTTGTCTGCAATTTTTTGATGACCTTATTCTATCATTTGCGCTTTTTTGGGATAACTTTTTCTATCATCTGCACTTTTTTGGATACCCTATTTTGTTGTCTGCACTTTTTTGTGATTTTTTTGTCATCTACAATTTTTCAACAACTAGCTAATTTGTCATTTGCTCTTTTCTAGTGACTTTCTATTCTGTTGTCTATATTGTTCTATCGCCTACTCTATTTTGTCATCTGTGCATTCTGTCATCTTTGAGTTTTTCTAGTTCCATAAGAATTGGGTCATTCTAAGCATATTTACATATAGAAAAAATTACAAAAAAAGTTAAAATAAAATTTTCCCATAGTTAGCCTTCATTTTTGAGATTTTGTTGAAGCTAATTAACTTTTTTATTGTGGCATTGTAAATGGGAGCATTTTAAACACCTAACCATATTTTTTTACAATTTTTTTTAATGTTTTATTGCTCTTAGGAATTAAGCTTGAAAGACTTAAAACAAAAAATAATGATTTTCATCACTAAGGGAGTTTGTAGTGATTTTTATCACTTAGACTTAAAAGTTAATGAACTTGTATGACTTAATCACTTTCATTTGAATGGATGAATCTTAGCATAGAAAACATTTGGACTTGGTGCATAAAATTGACATGAATTCTTAGAGTAGAAGCAACATTTAGATTTGGTGCATAAAAAAAAATTCACACTATCTTGAATGTTTTAAGGGACAATTGGCATGTATGCCTAGGCTAGAAAACATTTAGATTTGGTACTTAAAATGAAGTCATACACTCTTGAATTCCCTAAGGTAAATTGACTTTATTTTTCACATTTTATTTTTATGCACTCGCTTTACTTTTTTGTTAACAAATCTGCATTTTTTATTTACATTGGTGCCATTTCAAATTGGAAAAAACATTGTATGTTTTAATCACGTGTGTCTTCAAGTAGATTACAAAATCTAAAGCTTCATTGAGAAAGACTGTGTGTCTTTTAAACCCCAAGGTCACTTATGTATTCTCTCCCCTAGCGCCTTCGGGTGATCTTGGGTGCACAAGAAATAAGTGGTCTTGTTTTTCTTTTTTTAGGAGGCCTACTTGAAGATTTCATCACCCCTTGGGATGACCTCAACTCCTATGTTCTAGCAGAGTATAAATATTGGGAGGTGAATCAAAAGACACCTCTCTTGGAAGGAAAATATTATCACTCTTGGCTAAGCCCCAAAGAACTTTATACCTTTGGGAAGTGAAGGAGGAGATTTGGGTTACTGTCTCCCCCTGGATGTATGGCAGTATTTTCTTTCATCTACAAATTTGGGCCTCACATACCTTGTGTATATCGAGGACACCCTCTAGTTGATCCTTATACATCCTAGCTGCAACCTTATAGGTTTGTTGGTGTGTTTGACATTCTTGAGTTTTTGAAACACACTTGCCTTGTACATATTTCCTTGTTTGATTTTTCATCTTAAAACTTAAAAATCCAAAAAAAATCATAAAAGCTCAAAAATCCAAAAAAAATAAAAAATAATTTCAAAGACAACAAAAATAAGTCTTTGTTTAAATCCTCTTAGTCAATTTTTCCACATCATTCTATGTCACATCTTCTTTCCATCCAAGTCATCACCCTCTTACATCTCTTGTCTTCATCATTCAAACTATTCCTCATCTCCATTCGTCCAAATCATTTCTTGTCTTCCTAATCATTTAATCTAATTCTTAATCTTCATCCTAGTCATGATCCATAATCCAAATCTTGATTCAATTTCCTTGGCCAATCTCATCATTCATCTGTAACTCAATCCTTCAAATTGTCATCCTTCTAATCCAATCCCTTGTCAATTTCATTCCTTTATAATCAATTCTTAATTCAATGCATTTACATCTTCATCCATAATCAATCAATCTTTCTTCATCTATCCAAAGCTTCTTCTAATACAATTTTTCATAAAATCTTCTACTTTGGACATAGGAGCATAGTCATACACATTGGACTTTCATTCAAATCTCACATTGTTTGCAATACCATAGGGTTTTTATCAAATCAAACCAAACCCTCATCCAATCAATATCCAATCAAATCATATCAAATCAAATAAAATTCAATCAAATCAATATCAAGTCAAATATAATTCACATTAACACAAAGTCCAAACTTGCTCCTAGTCCCTAGTTCGTATCCCATCCATCATCCATCTTTCGTCACTCTTCCTCTAACATCTATGGATCCAAATTTTCTTAATCAAATGGTTGACAATCTTAAAAGACAATATGGAGTTATACCTCTTGTTCAACTTGCATATCAAATTCATCCTCAACATTTCATACCCAACTCTCATCCACCTCATGTTCATTATTCTTCTACCTTTGACAAGGGAAATCCAACTCATTATCCTTCACCTACATACGCTTCTATTCATAGCCCACACACTTCCTCAAGAAAAAATGCCCTTGCTATGGAAATGGAACAATTAAAGAATTATCTCTTACCAAGCCAATAGAAAAAGGCTACCTTCCATGCCATGTGTCCTCTTCCCCCATGTTTTGAAGACCATAGTCCTCATGTACCATCCAACCCCAACCCTCCATGGAATCCTCTACCCATAGCTACACCTTAACACACTCCTAATCCTCCAAAAACATTATCCCCACCTCGTAAGGGGTATTTCGCATCACTCTTGGCTAAGTGTAAAAAACAAGATAAAGTGAGCCAATCACCCATAGTGATACCCCCAATTCCATCTGAAGATCTTCCTCCAAAGCATGAAATTATAGATTCCTCTTCTCCTCTAGATCTGAGCATTTCTCCATCCCATAATTCCCTTATCTCTCAAGATCCATTTACCCCCTATAGTCCATCTCATGATTCCCTTCCTAATCAAGATCAAGGCATTCCATGTACCACCAATTCCACTCCATCTAATGAGTTAACATCTATCAATGCTCCACTTCATGAAGAAGTTCCTTCCACTCCATCCATTAATATTCCTCCATGTCAAGATCAAATCATGCCATCTCATGATTCCATCTCCTCCACTCCATCTCATGATCCACTTGTTCCACTACACAATCCTCTTGTAAGTCAAGATCAAAGCACCCCTTCATTTGCCTTTCATGATCCCACTCCATCTCGAAATCCTATCATCCCTCATAATCCCCCTTGTGATCCTAATCCTCCACATGATCCTATCACACCTATCCAATCCCCTCATGAACCCCATATGCATGGAATCGCATCTTATGTTGAAACTAATAAGTATCCCATTGAAGAAAACATGGCTCAAGATGTTGGTACACCTTCCACTCCTTCCAAAACCAAATGTTCTCATCCTCCATATTCCAAGTCCATTTTAGGGCCTTATATTCATATTCCCATTCCTTCCTCACTTCCATCCATCTTAGGTCCGTATGCTCCACATCCAAATCCTTCATCCCTTCCTTCCATTTTAGGTCCTTATGTACATCCATCCACTGTATTCATGTCTTCCACTTTATTCCCTCATGGTTCTAGTCAAGATAAACAAAGGCACATATCCTTGAATTCCTTCCAATGGTCACCATGTATCCGCTCTCCATCCCACTTACCTTCATGCACACATACCATAGCCAATGGAAGCAAATTGGATGCTAAAGAAAAAGAAAATAAAGGCAAAAATCCACAAAAATCAAAGGATCAACATGTCCCTTCTAAACGACATGTTCAAGAAAAGAAAAATCTGATCCAAAGAAAAATCAAAAGGCCACAAAGGCTAAAAATAAAAAATGCAAAAATTTTGTGGATCCCAAAGCTACTTAATGTAGCCATGATTCTCAAAGAAAGATTCCAAATGACATCCAATGCTGCTAATCCAAAGGCTTCCTGCATTCATAATCCATCCAAGCTTCCATTTTCCAAATCCATTTTGGGTCCTTATATACCCAAATCCACTATCCCAAATTCATCATCTCCTTCATCCATTTTGGGTCCTTATATGCCAAAATTCAAACTCTCTCCTACATATCCTCCAAAATTTCCTCCTTTCCATCACCCTTCAAGGTGTGTGCCAATGATAATCTTTCCACTTCCTTCATCCACTCACTCACAAGCCTTCCAACCTAGCATCCATCAACCATGTCTTCTTCCCACCTATTCCACCCCCTTAATCCAAAACTTTTCATAATTCATTGTCCTCCATTCACTATCCTACCAACATCTATGAGAAAATAACAAAAATTCCTTGAAAATAACAAAGACATAAATATCAAGGGATACCATCCATGAAAATAGATGCTTGAATCCTCCCTTCATTTTCCTATCATGCATTCATTGCCTTCCACTTCCACTTATCCATCTATTCACTTTTCCTCTTCCACTTGCACTCAACACTGGCGGCAAGCTCAATCTATACCACATTTCCTTACATATCTTCCATGCTTCCATCCACAATTCATTATTCTTTTCCATCTTTGATCTTGACTTTCACTTTCCTTTCATCCATCCACATATACTTTACCTGTCCATTTCTTGTTGTTCATCCATTATTCTACATACTTCCATAATCCTTCCATACATTTGATCTTGACATACTATCTCCTTGTCATGTTCATTTCATCCATTTTCCATCCATATTCCTACATACTTCCATCCTTTTTTCATATGTTCTTAATCTTGGTCATCCCTTCCATCCCATCCCCTTCATATTGCACACTTCATCCATACCCTTCATATCATTAGCCTTTTTTAATACCCTCCCTCCCATATCCCTTATTCATTTTCTTTCATCCCCATGCTCATGATCACTATTAGAGGTACAATACCAAAATGTTCATACATGCTTTGGAAGAGCACATGCCTTCTCTTCCTCCATACACTAGCCTTCATACCACCTTTCCATTTTCATGCATCCTTTGCCACCATATCCTCTTCCATTTTCCTATTCTTGGTATGGGGCATTGTTGGTTACTCCTTTGAAACATGGTCCTTGGCTTTGCCTTTTCCCTCATACCCTTTCACCATTCCTTTCATCCACCAAATCCTGTTGCTTTTCCTCCATTTACCATCCCTTGGTTATCCCTTGTCATTGGTTCTAATCCATTCCACCTTCCATCAATTTTTACCTCTTCCAATCCATTCAATCAACTCATTTCTCCTCTACTCTAATCATATTCCCTTCTTCTAATCATTTCATTCAAATCATTTCCATAATCAATTCCTTCATTTTTCCATCTATTTGCATATACCTTGATCAAATTTCTAGTCTTCCATTCAACACATTTTCCTCTAGAGAACATTTATCACTTTCTCTCTTGCATTCCCCTTCCATTCCAATTCAATTCATCCATTATCTTATCTTATCTTATCCAAATTTTTCTATTTATCTCCTGACACTGAGCTTCAATCCATCAAACTGAGCTTATCAAAATAGTGATTGCAAAAAAACTTACAAAAATTTACACTTAGACTAAATAATTTAAGAATATTGTTCCTTTCACACTATTGCAAATGAATAATCACATACATTTCAATACAATACAATCAAACAATCAATTTTTGCTTTACAGGATGAATCCTTCCTACACAGGCTTAACAAATTTCACTATCAGAATCAAGTTCATGGCAAGAACTATGGACTAAATGACTACTTGGTCATAAGGTATTTTTGATGATTTTATCTTTGTGTGTCAGTGATGGCCTCTCCATGTGTGCCTTGATCTTCACTATCTTGGTATCATTTGAATGGCTTAACCTGATTACACATGTCATTTTGCAATATGATCTATTTTCATGATTCTTTACCACATCTCTATCAATTTTTGAGTTATGATTATGTATTGCTCATTAGGGGCAATGGGTTAGCACAATTTCCACCAAGATCCCTAAAAAGACTTTGGGTGTGCCCAGACCTCTCTAGTGTGTATATGTCATTTGTTCCATCATGACTCTGAAACCTACATTTATTGTGTTGAGAGTCTTGTCCATGCAAAAGAATCTTGTCATCTATGTTACTATAGCATTTGATGCATAACTCCTCTTGCAATATAAAAATAAGGTGTGCTCTCCCATATGTACACAACTGAATCTCATGCATTCATGTAGTTAAGTTGCATTTAGATTAATCATTATCCACTTCACCCTGCTTCATGTCAAGCTTACCAACAAATCATGCAAGGTCATCTTTTAAGCCTTTTCTCTTTCCCTTTCCTTCCAATGTCTATTTTTGAGAAAATGGGGCAAAAAAATTCATTTTCACCCCATTTCCTCGAGGGGTCACCCTCCTCCCTTGTCGTCACTTTAGCACAACTCCTAGGACTCCTATTCTTTTCTAGGGCAACCTATATTTTCTTTTCTTTGATATGATATCGTCTTGAAATCACATCAAAGAGGGGCAAAATGTAGATGCTTAAAATCATCCCTAAAGACTATATTAATTTATTAATATTGGTTGTGACATTGTAATTAATTATTAATTAATTAATTATATTGTTCACATTCTTCTACTTATTTAATTAAATTATTTTAATTAGATGAGTTCATTTTCCTAAGTATTTAAATTTAATTAAAAATAATCCTAGCCTTAATGTGTTAAATTAATTTAACACATGGTCCTCCATCATTCCCTTTTTAAATAATTTTTTTAAATTTAATCCTCACATCCTATTAATTCCTCTAAACCTCTAATTAAGTTAAATTTAATTTAATTTAATCTTAAGCCTAACCTAGAGCCTACCCTATAACTATCATTTTCATCCTCTTAAGCCTACTCCTTCTCTAATCCCACTTAATCATTACTAATCATCTTCATAATCCCCCTCATTAGCCTAAGAGTGTGCTCACACATATGTGAGATGGCATGCCTACACACTCTTGTCTCCCACTCTTCTCAAGTTTGCTCACACGTGTGAGCAAACTTTGAATTTTTGACCATTTGCATGGCTTGCATGTCACCTTATGTGGCATCTACATGGATGCCACCTCACCAAGCCCTCCCTCAAGCCTATAAATAGAGGGCTTGTCTCAAGCATTTGGCATCTCCCATTTTTTGCATTGTTACCATGCCATTTTGAGTTTTGAGTTCTCATGCTAAGAGTTTGTATTGTAGTTTGATTTTCATAGAGATTTCTAGGATCATATTAACCATTTGGTAGCTGATTTAGTTTTCCTCATGCATTGTTAGTCTAGTTTCTTCATGTATTAGCATCTCCATTTCATTTACATATTAATTTAGCTTGCACCTCTCATTAGTTTCTTAGCTGCATTCCATAGTTTCATCTTTGAATGCCTTCGAGTATGGCTTTCTCCATAGCCATTTCTTGAGGTTTTCTTCATTTCATCTAGCCTATGTTCATATTTCATTTTCATTCACACTTTCACATCTACTCAAGAGATTCACTCTATTTTTGTGTTTGGGAGAGCACACCAAACATACCCCCCATCTTAACACACCAACAAGGCCTTTTATGGGTGCCCTTGTTGAGCTGTAGAGGTGGCTAGAAGATTGGGTTTGTTAGTTTCTTAGGGTTGCAAAACCCAAGCAAGAATTAGTTAGTATTTTTTCCTTTCATTTTGATGAATCTTTGATACACTTTCAAAAATTTTAACTTATGTTTGTTTGTTAACCCATGCTCCTAACAGGTCACATTTTCTAGCACATAGCAGTGCTAGATGATACTCGAAAAGATGATGTTCTAGCCATTCCTCATGATGTACAACAATTGCAAAAATAAATACCACACACACTAGTGAATGTTAGATGGTCAACAAGGAAAATTAAACCTCCAAAAAGATTTTCTCCCTCTTTGTATTATATTTTATTAATAGATGTTTGTAAACCTAAATGTTATGATGAAACTATGTAGGTGGATACTAAGATTCAATGGGAGTCTGCAATGAAAGTAGAAATGGAATCTTTGCTAAAAAAATAAGACCTAGGATTTATGAAACTTTCCTATAGGTAAAAGGTTTTTATAGAATAAATGGGTTTACTGGTTAAAAGAAGAGGATGGAGGTAAGAAATGATTTAAAGCCAAGTTAGTGGTGAAAAGATTTGCATAGAAAAAGGGCATCGATTTTGATGAGATATTTTCTCCTGTTATTAAGATGACTTCTATTCATACTATTTTAAGTATTATGGCTACTAAAGATTTGTATTTAGAGCAACTTGATATTAAAACAACCTTCATAGTGATTTGGATGAAGAGATATATATGGCTCAACCATAGGGATTTGAGGTCAAAGGTAAGGAGAACTTAGTGTACAAATTGAAGAAAAGTTTATATGGCTTGAAGCAAGCACCTCGACAATGGTATCTAAAATTTGATAATTTTATGCATAAACATGGATATAGTAGGTTTCATTCAAATCATTGTGTCTACTTTAAGAGGTTGGATGATGATAGCTACATTATTTTATGTTCATATGTAAATGATATGCTTGTAACTGGGTCTAACATGGATCACATTAAGGGGCTAAAATGCTGATTAGCACATGCATTTGCTATGAAGGATTTGAGGGCATCAAAACAAATCCTTGGTATGAAGATTTACAGAGATAGGAAGAACAAGAAATTGATGCTATCTTAGGCTGATTATGTTGAGAAGCTGTTGCAACATTTCTCTATGGGGAATGCTAAAGCTGTCAGCACACCTTAACCTAGTCATTTGAAGTTGACTAAGGAGATTGTCCCAAGACACAATAAAAGGAGGATAAGATGTCCAAGTTACCCTATGCTTCAGCTATAGGAAGCTTTATATATGCTATGGTATGTACTAGGCTAGATATTTCATATATAGTGCGAGTTGTTAGTAGGTATATGAGTCATCCAAGAATCGAGCATTGGAATGTAGTCAAATGGATTCTTAGATATTTGAGAGGAACATCCAATAAGTGTTTACACTTTGAGGGCTCTACTACTGATTTATAGGACTAGGTTGACTTAGATTTGACAGGGGATATTGATACCAAGTAGAGTACTATAGGTTATGTCTTTATTGTTGGTGGGGTAGTAGTGAGTTGGGCTTCTAGGTTATAGAAGGTTAATGCTTTATCCACTACAGAGGTAGAGTATGTTGCTACTACTAAGGTATCCAAGGAGATGATATGGCTTTAGTTATTCTTGGAAGAATTGGGACACCCTCAAAGGGATAATTATTTGTTTATAGATAGTCAGAGCATCATTCATCTTGCAAACAATTCAACTCTGCATTCCAAGATAACACACATACAATTGTTGTACCCTTTCATTCAATCAATTTTGGATGATGGATAGTTAAAGTTGGATAAGATACATATAGATGAAAATCTTATGGATATGTTTACAAAGGTCATAACCAAGGAGAATTTGAAATCCTCTTCAACTTCAGTTGGTCATCTAGACTGGACATGTTCTTTGATCTAGTAGGAGCCCCATATAGTAGTTGTATTGCTATAGGGTTAGTCTCTAAGTGGGAGATCATTGTCTAGTGTGGATTCTAATTAGTCCCCAAGAGAGAGATTATTAGTTTTTGGTGAGGGAAGTACTATACATATTTCATCAAAATTTTGGGCCACGACCAATGTTGTGGCTAACATATGGGTGACATATGGCCGGCATTTTATAACCCTAAAGTGGCATAAAAATACTTGTATGAAAGGGCTTAGGGTTAAGGATTGTTTCATCTGGGTGATACAAAATTAGTTCTTGTAGTTTTATTGAGTTGTAAAGGATTACAAATTGTAATCAAGTTGTAATCATTGGATTGTAATAATATAAGACTTGCTATTTGGTGGACGTAGCCCAGGGATTGGGTAAACCATGTTAAATCTTGGCACCTTCTATTCTTTTCTATATGATCTATTATTGGTTATATTTGCATGTAATTTTTATTTCTATTCATGGTTCAATCCTAACACTTAAGATAAGAAAACATAGAAGAGTAAGAGGTATTCCTAGTTTGAAGAAACCTGACATGGGTCTATGCAAGAATTGGGAAATTGGTAAGATGGGAAAAACAAGCTTCAAGAGCAAAGATTATCAGTAAAAAGAAGTCTTGGAAATTGTTCATATAGAATTATGTGGACCTATTGGAATAGAGAGTTATTGTGGAGAGAAGTTTTTCATTCTCTTTGTTGATGACTCTTCTAGAATAATGACAGTAATGTATCTAAAAGATAAATTAGAAGACCTTCAAAAATTCAAGTAGTATTTGGAAAGAATAGAAAAGAAAATTGGAAAAAGGTTGAAATACTTAAGATTAAATAGAGTTGGTGAATTCATCTCCCATGAATTCAATAATTTATGCATTGAGAGGGGAATCAAAAGACAAGTATCAGCCCCTAGTACACCACAACAAAATAAGATAGCTGAAAGAAGAAATAGATCTATCATGGATTTTGCAAGAACCTTGATGATTGAAAAAAATGTTGCTCTCAAATACTGGAAGGAAGCTATCAACACTGTAGTTCATACCTTGAATAGATTTTAGCTAAAGAAATATTGAAAAAAAAACCTTATTAGCTATGGTATGGATACAAACCTATGTAAGCTACTTGAAAGTATTTGGCAAAAAATGTTATATATTGAAAGAATATAGAAAAGGAAAATTTGATGTAAAAGTTGATAACGACATATTTCTAGGATACTCCTATAGAAGTAAAGCATACAGATGTTTGAATTTGTCCACTCACAAAATTATAGAAAGTGCACATGTCAAAATTGATGAATTTGTAGAAAAGTGTGAAGAAGAAAGCAAAATGGAACCTAAAGATTACATGAGATTTGTTTATTATGAACCTGATACCCTGCACAATCTATCTAAGAGAAATGAAGCTTCATCTCCCAATTCCATAGAAACTTCAATAGTTATCGAGTTGTAGACAATGCAACCCAAGCTACAAAGACCCAAGTCACAATCAAAGGCTATTGAGCTAGTTCAAATTGAGCTTGATGGACACAAGTCATAGATAGAAGAACCTGAGCTTGAAACTAAAATTCAAAAAGAAGATGGTTGAACTCATTTAGTTACCAAAGAGCCTGTATTAGCAAGATATGTCAGAAGGCATCATATACTTGATCAAATCATTAGGGATGAATTATATGGAACAATGAAAATAAGAAAATTAAAAGGTACATTTTTACTTGCTAAATTTGAACCTAGAAGTGTTAAGGATTCTCTAAAAAATGAAAGTTGGATTGAAGCAATGAATGAAGAGATAGAACAAATAGAAAATAACAAAACTTGGACTCTTGCTCCCAGACACAAGGATAAAAATATAACTGGTACAAAGTAGGTATTTAGAAATAATTTGAATGAAGATGCTAAAGTATCAAGAAATAAAGCGAGATTAGTGTGCAAAGGTTATTCTCAAGAAGGTATTGACTATGGTGAGACTTTTTCTCTTGTAGCAAGACTAGAAGGTGTTATAACTTTACTAGCATATGTAGCACATAGAGGATTTAAAGTATACCAAATGGATGCTAAATCTACATTGTTGAATGAAATTCTTGATGAGAAAGTCTACATTGAGCAACTAGATGGTTTTGTAGATCCTAGCAAAATAGACATGGTTTGTAAACTACACAAAGAATTATATGGTCTCAAACAAGCCCCCAGAGCTTGGTATGAAAGACTACACAATGATTTGGTATAGATTGGTTTTCAAAGAGAAAATGATAACAATAGTTTATACATCAAGGAAGGTCAAAATAAGAAGATTGTGTTGGCAAAAATATTTGTTGATGATAATCTATTTATAGGAAATGATGACTTATGAAAAGCATTCTCAGAAGAAATGAGTAAAAAATTTGAGATGTCCAAATTTGGTGAAATAAAATTCTTTGTTGGGTTGTAGATATAGCATAACAAAGATGGTATCTACATCACTCAATCCAAATATATCAAGGACATACTAAAGAAATTTGGAATGGAAGATTCAAAACTAGTTGGAACACCTATGTCTACTAGACATAAGCTTCCAAAGAAGTGGTTAAGACCACTTATATATCAATGATTGAAAAATTGTAGTATGTAGTACATGAAAGGCCTGATATTTCTCTAGTAGTTGGAATAATGGCAAGATTTTTAGAAAACCCTAAAGAAAATCACATGATGGCAATGGAGAGAATCATGAGATATCTGAAAGGTACTAAAGACCATGGTTTATGGTACAAAATTGGAGGAAATTTGGACTTGAAATTATTTACTAATGTTGATTTGGTAGGAATTCTTGATGATAGAAAAAGTAGTAGTGGTGGATAATTCTTTCTTGGTAAGAGACTAGTATCTTGGACAAGAAAGAAGCAAAATTGTACAACTCAATCCATAGCAGAGGCAGAATATGTAGAAACAATAGTCAATTGTTCTAAAATTGTTTGGTTCAAACAACTATTGGAAGGAATGAAGGTAGAAATCAAAGATCTAGTTGTCATATATTGTGATAACACCAATGCAATCAACATATCAGAGAATCCAATAATGCAATCCGTAAAAAAACATATTGCTATAAAATGTCACTTCTTAAGAGAGTTAGTGCAAAACAAAGAAGTTAGATTGGAATATGTGAATACAAAAGAATAGATTATAGACATATTCACCAACCCATTACCTAAGGATGCATTTCTATATCTAAGAGGTAAGCTAGGGTTCATTCCCCTATCTAAAATTTACTAAATGATGTTTAGTGAATGCATCAACCAAAACCTTTTGAAGATCAATAAGTTGGTACAAAATTGGCAAGGGCACATTGTAGATGAATTAGTACTTAAGATACATTGGTATTTACAAAATTATTTCCTTTCCCATGTGTTGTCAAACAGGGAGAAGTTTACTATCATATATCTAAGAATTTTTTGGAAATAGAACAAAGTAAGGAACTAGAGAGGGAGAAGTTTTCAAAGAAGAAGATTATTGAAAGAGGGAGAATGTTCTAAATGAAATTTGTAATAGCTATTGCAAACATAATCTAGCAAGGGAAGAACTCATATTGATAGAGGGAGTTCTCAAGGACAAATCCAAAATTTCATTGTCCCATGACATAGAGGGAGATTATTGGATACAATTGGTTAATTGTGTGTTATCTTTGATGTTACACAAATGTCATATCATTACAAGTCAGTATATACTAAGCTCACTCAAATAGTGAAGATAGTTCTTAGTATCTATTATGCATTCCTATGTTTGCATAGTTCAAAAGGTAGTGTCTACTGAGTTCACTCAAGTGTCGAAAGAAAAGTTGCAAAAAGTGAGTGTTAACTAAGATTACTCTATTAACAAAGGAAAGTTGGATGGAACCAGTGCCAACCAAGCTCACTCAATTTCCATAGGATTTTCATGAGTTTACAGTGTTAATTAAGCATTTGTTGGTTAACAAAGGAAATCATTTCTAATTTAGCTTCTACCAATCTAGGTTGGCTAACAAAGGATTTTCCTTTTTTTTTTGTACTAAGCTTAATTGATTTATCTATTGATTCCAATCGACTAAGGTGATGAATATTGATTATTCTAAGTTGTATTTAAGCCAACTTAACATAGTGGAAGATATAAGTATAAGGTCAAGTTGTGACTTCAAAGTGTGTAAGAGAAAGTAAAAAAAGTGATGGTGATGTGATTGAAGATCTAATGATGAGAAGAGAAAGTGATTTTGAAGGATAAGAAAAATATCCTTGTGGAGCAACAAAGATATATTCGATCTAGAAGGGTCAAGTATAAGCCAGAATAGAGATCTAGAATTAGCAAATTAGTTGCATTCAAATTAGGTCATCTCATTGCTATTCTCTAACCATTGTAGCAGTGATCTAAATCTCCTAACAGAGTTGGCTTAACAACTATTTGCAAATCCTCTAACAAGGTGGCAATTCCATTGAATTGTTCTCAAGAGCTCTAACAAGGCCATTCTTAATAAGGTGATTAAATTCTCTAATAGAGTCACACTTAACAGTGTATTTTTTAACCTTTAACAGGGTTGGCTCCTAATAGGGCTCACTTTAGAAGAGTGAAAATTAGTAACTAGTTGCTATTGGTGGTTTTTCCAAATTGGGTTTCCACATTAAATTCTAGTGTCAACTGTGTTCAGGCTATTTTATTTTATGTGTTTGAAACTAAGTTAAAGTTATGGTAATAAAAAAAAAACATCCATTGGTTTATATGTTAATAATTTACCAAGCTAATCCAGTTATTACCAAGTTACAATATTCTATGTGTTTATCAAGCTTTAGCAATATTTAGATATTTGTTTTCATTTTGTACTGACATTTAAGGGATCTATGATTTTTTTTTGTAGTAGCTTATTCACCACTCCCCTCTTAGTTACTCCTCTTATATTTCCAATAGGCCAATTTTCCTTGCATGATTCATGAAATGACTTAAATGCCTTGTGTGGTTGTATAAGACTATTGGTTGTATCGGGCATTGGTAGGTTGAACTTTTGGTGCAATGAAAATTCTAGCCTTTCTAACAATAGTTCCTAAAGAAATAAGAGGATAGAAAATTATAAGAGAGGAATCACAAACCCTGGGTATGAGTTAGAAAAGGATATTGAAACTCTAGAGGGTTTAAGATTGTATCAAAGGAGGAGAATGGGAGAAAGGCCCACTAATCCAACGATAGTTGAGATACCAAGTTTGGAAGGAATAGCACCAAAAGATCCATCAAGAAGATTTCCATCTCTAGAATTTCCAAGACCACCTCCAATATACTAACCACATTAAAGGCATAGTGATGATATACTTGAACTAAAGGAGAATGATGAAAAATAAACTACAAGGGATGCATAAAGAATTTAAGGTATAGAGAAATTTGGGGGATTGAATCTACCTTATGGAGATGATGATGATGAAGAAAAAGAATACATCTATTTTCATGAAGAAGATGTGAAAATAAAAGATCTTCAAGTCCCTAGAGCATCAATCTTTGATATTACTACACAAGAGATAAAAGGGCTATTCTCAAGGGAATTGAGAATAGAGTCTTATAAGGTTGATATAGATGCTGATGTATTTTTTAAATTAGTCCCCTTAAAGAAACTACTATGGTAATATTATAGGGAAGATTTCCTCAAAATGGTTGAGGAGAAAATGATACAAATTCTAGATGATGATCCTAATGCTATTGCTAAAGAGGTTGAACATTAACTTATGATTAGATTTGATGCTATTAGCTTAGAGGAGTGAAGAAAAAATGTCAAAGAATCAAGAGTTTCTTGTTTGCCTAATCTCAATATTGCTGATGCAATTGCATTTGACAAAATCATGAAAAACATGAGGTTAAAGAGGCCTAAGAGGGAGGTTGAAAGGTCCACCTCTAGGATGTACTATAGTGAATATCTAGTTGCTTTTGCTACTTGGTCTCATCTAATGTTTTCTTCTAGTCAGGGTACTGATGATGATAGTAGAGTCAAGAAAAATGTGGTTCTACAAATATTGTAAGATGTTAAACTATCCCACATACAAATAATCTACAAGAACATGTAGCCTATGTTCATAATATTGCATAAGGGATGGAAAAGAAGTATGACCAGCTACTAGAAAGGTATAACCATGTATATGCATCCTATGAAAAGAGAAAAAAATAAAATTTCAATTCATAGAGCCAAATAAATGTGTCAGAAAATAGAATATTGGATCTTGTAGAAGCCAAGACCTCTAGCATAGATCAACTACCTAGTAGAGGAGAAGCTACCTCATCTAGGTGGTTGAGCATAGTATTCTTTGTCCCAAAAGTTGTGTCAGGACATCTTGAGGGAGCCTCTTCAAAGAAAAGAAAGAATTGTGATACTTTAATAAAAGAGGTTGTAGATTTACAAATGCAGTTAGAGAACAAACATAATGATTTCAAGACTACAACAAAGAAGTTATAATTAGGGCTATATTGATGTTTTTTTTTGAGAATATTCATTCTAGATTATTCAGGATTTATGATGTATATGAAAATTCTTTATTTGGCCCTTAGAAAAATTGAGGAGGACAAGAGGTTGGTTAAGCTAACATATCTAAAATGGGTAAAAAGGACTGAGAAAATTAGGCAGATTGAGTTATGTGTAAGAGTGGACCTCAATCTTCCCCCAAGTTCTATGGATATAGTAAAGATTGTTAAATTACTTAGGAACTTTTCTTTCTTGCTAGGTTACATTGAAGCCATGATGGTGGAATCAAAGGACCTAATAGAAGGCTAACAAGGTATTTTGCTGCCACCCATTTTGGATAGAGATAAAAATACTAAAGATTTTTCCATTTGGATAAAAGAGGCTATTACCATAGTAAATAACTTGGTGCAAAAAATAAAAGAGAATATGGACATGACACATTTTTAGGAATGCATGTCCAAGTTGGGTTACTCAAGAATATTTTATGTAAATTTTGAGAAAGAAGTCACCCAAAACAATTAAATATATTCAATATAGGTAGGTGGCAAATCCCATCTTAGAGTATACGTGTCTAGTAGATGATGAATTTGAGGAATGGATTAGAAAGTACATTCCATCTAATGATTCAAATCATGAAGATTCTCCACCATAAAAAGAAATAATAAAGGGATATTTTGGATAAGACAAAATGTAGAGAAGTGAAAGAAGATATGTAGTCATGTGATTATGAAATGTCACATCATCTTGTTAGAGAATTAACCATTGTTGATAGTTTGTAACAAATTGAAGTATCACATTGGATGATGACATATATCCTAATCACTATGCCTAAACCTTGTTGCAACTCACCTATTTAAGTGAGTTCCCAAGGATAGAGATGGGTCCAATTTTTTATAAAATAAAAGTGTATTATTATCTTTTTGAGTCTGTTGAAGGATATTTTGTAGCTTTTTTCTCTACTTATTGTTCATAGAAAGAAATATAGGATCAAATTGCGTTGAGCTTGTCTAAGAGTTTTGTTTTTATGGGATTTGAAATTTCACTATATTATTTCAAGTCATTTAATACAAATGAAGGAGTAATATAAATTTCTCAATTTGGATCTTATTTCTATTTGTTTTATTCTTTAATTTTCTAAGATTTGATAATAAAGTCTATTGAATTTCACTTGTAATTCATTTTGAATTATATCCAATTTTATATTTTTCTCATAATCAAATAAATTGTGAGTTGCTTGATATAATATAGGAGAATTAAGGATTTCATAAATAGATTTTGATAAGAATGAGATCTGAAGTTGAGTATTGATTTTTCTTTTCACAAAGCAAGGGAATAGATCAACTATGTGTTAGTCTGAGATTGGTTTTTACAATTGAGTGTCAACACACTTAACCATTTCTCAAGATGATGCCAAGTACAATACAAAAGTAGAGCTATAGTGTATACTGAGCCAAAGAATTCAATAGGTGCTGAGTGAACTTTAGGTGCTGAGTGATCTTCAGGTGCTGAGTGAAGTTAAAGTGCCAAACATAGTATAGATGTTGAGTCACTATAGATGCTGAGTGAAATATTATTACTATAGGAGCTGAGTGAGACAGTTTTCCTATATGTGTTGAGCATCAGCAACTAGTAAGTGTTGAGTAACATAGAATCAACATATGAGTTTGTGCCTTCACAGACTTAGATGTAAACTAGTTTTGAAGCTGACATGAGATGAATCTCAAAGGATCTTGAAGATAAGATCAAATCTTTTGCATTACCTATGTAATCAACATGCAGCTAATAAGAAAAATGGAGAAGGCATGCAACCAATAGGAAAAGTACAATAAATGAGTGGGAAATGAAGATTTAATATTGATTTTAGATTCATACATAACCCTAAGTCTTCAAAATATTTAAAAGGAGGACAAATCCCCATTATGCACAAGAGAGGATGCACAAAGAAGAAGTGTATGGGTGAATTATAGTGAAGTGCAGAAGGGTGAAAAGACTTAGTGAAGAACAAAGCAACATTACAAAATCCAATTGATCAAGAACAAAGTATTAGAACTTTGAAGAGTGACATATCAAATCAAGCAAGGATTAAAGAAGATAGAGCATAACAAGGATCTGGAATCAACAATAGAAGGTTGCAAATAATTAGGTCAAAGTTTTTCTAATACTCTCTAGTAATTGTATTAGATATGGAAAACCTATGGACTTAGGTTGGCCTAACGACCATTTGTAAATCTTTTAATAGGGTGGCATTCCAAGTGAATGTACTAAAGTCTTTTAACAAGGCCTACTTTTAATAAGGTAGTTAAATCCTTTAACCAAGTCACTTTTAACAGGGTGTAAAATCTTTAATAGGATAGGCCTTTTATAGGGCAGACCATTGGAAGTGGTCAAACATTGTAACCTTAAACAGTTACACATTGCTGCAATGATATTTTGTGGGTGTCATCCCCACCCTAGTTTTACCTTCTTATTTTGGAGGATTTCTAGGTTACCAAATTTATGTGTTATCTATTTTCATGCATGTCTTTACTTTCATGTTTATTAGATGAATTAGATGCATGTGAATGTTATCAGCTAAAAGGATTTGAAATAGTTAAAGTTAGTTACTTTTGATTCACCCCCCCTCTTAGAAGTAAATCTTCCCACTTGTTAATTCAAACACTATGTGCGTCAAATTCTATGAGTAAATATCCCAATAGATAAAGCATTGGCCAAGAGTGGGGGGTAAACAAGTAGAAATAATGATATGATGTATCCAAATCTAAAATCTAAAAATCTTATATTTCTTATGCTTTGTTTTATGAATATGAAAATCTAGCCCATACTTGGTCCAAAGAGCTTTAGGATATGGAGGACTAGCTATCTCATGTCCTTTTTGTTGTCTCTATATTAGAAGAAGCAAAGGAAAATATTTGTATTATAAATAATATTGAAAGGAGTGGTGAAGATAAATTCCAAGGTATACCCACTTGAACCTTACACAGTTCAAAGTAAGAAAAGTGAGATATGTGTCTTGTTAGTTGGCTCTATTGGTTTATAATGAATCACCTATAATGGTTTTTAGCTAATTCCTAGGTTTTCCTTTGTATCCTCTCAAGGTACTTGAAATTTTGTAAAATAAAGAGCCAAAAAAATGGCAACTTTTCTAGGGACACACAATGGAAGCATTATTCAAGAAAATACAAATAATTCAATTGTTTTGCATTTTGTCACCCTCTCTCCAGCTCATGATGTGGCCTCTTAGCTCTACTGCTTCTTGTGGTTGCTTCATTTTTCTCTCTCATTATTTTGTCTTCTTCTTATATATGGTCCTATCTTGGGGTCAATTTTTTTTTTTTTTTTTTTTCACTCTTTCTTCTAATGTTTATATCGTTTTCCTATCTTGGTTTAGTCTATCTAAAGTTTGTATTTAGCTTGTAAATATTTTACCTTGATGAATAAATATAATACTTTTTGCAATTGAGATTTTGGACTTTTTGCAAGATGGTGAATTTGGACCTTATGGATTTTTCTATTCATTATTTTGATATAAATTAAGAAGGAAGCTATAATTAACTAAAATTGGATCTTAACAATATGGACTATATACCAATTACATTATTTTAAAAAATTAGCATCGTATTTTTTAGCATCCTTGTATTTAATTGTTGGTTTGTATGGTCAGTATTGTGTATAATGAGCATTATAGTTTAACAAGATTTAACATTTGGTTGGAAAGTTCCTTTCATTAAATACATGTATCCTAGACTAGTTGTTTTCAATATCCACTATACTAGAGGTAAGATAATGGCAATCATAAAGAATAAGAAGGTTGTGTCAGCTAGGGTTTGGTAAATCATGGAATTAAACATAGTATATTAATAGTCTATTAACTTGAAATGGATAATGAGCCATTAATAATAAATTACTTGTAGATAGGAGAATCCAAAATCTATATGAAGCAATTTACCACAAGCATGATTGAATTCCAAAAATAGTTAAGTATCAATCATAAGAAAAATAATACCAATCTGAATAAAAGAATGAAAATCTTAATATTTAGTTTGGATTAAAAAAATTGATCACAAATAATAGGTAAATACATATTTAAATAAAAACAAGAATAAGAAAAAAGAAATTCAATACTATTTCAATATTAGGGTCAAAATTTCCAATTTTCATAAATTAACTATGTTGTGATAACCAAATTCTAACAAGAAAAAGTGTGCAAAATTTGAGAAATCACTATTGGAAGAACAGAAAGAAAAATCACAAGTTTTTCATTTCAAGTTTACTCGCAAATAGAAAAATGAGCCTAGAAGAGTGGCTTATTTTATCGAATTCAGTCTAAGAATAGTCAAGTGCAATAAACAAGTGCCACATAGTGGCTAAGTGAAAGTTACATAGTTTGTTTTAATATTTCAAAATGATGTTGCATTCGAAATAAAAAAAAACATATCCCAATTGTACTTAGCTAACAAACAAATCAAGCATATCCTAATATTACTTAATTATATTTAAGTTATTTATATTATTATTTTAATTAAATTTAAGCTCTATTAAAGTGAAATATAAGTTACATAGTTTATTTTAATATTTCAAATGATGTTGCATTAGAAACAAAAATAAAAATCCTAATATTACTTAACTAATAAACAAATCAACCATTTACTAATATTACTTAATTGTATTTCAATTATCTATACTATTATTTTAATTAAATTTAAATTCTATTAATGTGAAACTTAAGTTACATAGTTTATTTTAATATTTCAAATTGATGTTGCATTAGAAATTAAAACAACATATCCAAATATTACTTAATTTTATTTTAGTTATCTATACTATTATTTTTCAAAGTCTTCTACTTTTTTGTTTTGATTATTTTATTATTAAAATTATATATTATTAAATTATTAAATTATAAATCTAAGATATATAATATCAATTATTATAAGAAATAAGAAAATAAATCAATAAAATTCACAATTAAAATAATATAAGAAATAATTTTAAAAATGCACAAAGATTAGTTGTGTATGTTAAAAAAACATAGAACTTCATAAAAATAAATAAACAAATAGAATAAATATTTTTAAATATTGAATCATTATATATAATATAATTAGTATTTAAAAATATATAATTACATATATAAAAATACTTAACTAAAAATATTTAATTATTGAAAATAACTTTAGTCTCAAATATTAATTTGGAAAAAGCATTTATTGTACTTATTGTAGGTAGTAGTACCATTGTATTCAATTTCTCCTACTTTTTAATTAATTTACACCAATCACCAACAATTATTTATGGGCAACTAAGACATTTTTAAAGTTTTTAATTTTATTATCAATTTCATATATTCTAATAATTATTTTTCATCAATTTGATTGGTTAATTTTCTTTTGTGTTATAGGACCCCTATTTTCAGAGGCTGGGCCCATAATTCATTTTCTTGGCACAATTTTAGGAGATGGATTAATACCAAAACTAATATTATTATTAAAACTTGTTGGTGTAAATAAGTATTTTACTATTTAAACTTACTTAAGTTTACTTAGGTTAATGCATTATTTAATTATTTTGTATTATTTAATTATTTATTTAGGTGAGACACTTAGGAGTTTGTGTACTCTGACAGAAGTGCACAACTCTAATTATGCACATGGTGTCTACAACATAGGAGTTCACATCATTCACTGAGTTGTCATGTTGACAACATAGTTATTCACACTCCTCATTTAGCACATGTTGTCTTTACCACTGATTTGCGTGATACACCATTGTAGGCTTATCCTCACATCATCGCACTTAATCTCGTGCTTAATGGAGGATAACCCATATCTAGTGGGCATGTGCTTGGTTGTATGACTTATCATGATGCTGACTTCTATGTATTCTAGAAGCTCTCCTGAGGCCTTTATATGCAGGCACTCCTAGCATACTCTTGATATGGTTGTATGGCATATTGAATCAATATATCGTCATTCTCATCATACTCTCTCGATTGGTCTACTGTGTGCTTGTGTTGAGTTCTTAGTTCTTGGGTAAATTTTGGCCTAAGCCAAATTCTTACATGGTATCAAAGATCGAGGAGATTCTCTACACATAGTTGTTCGAGATTGTTCATGCTTCAGCACCTCAACCAGAATTTGGAAGATCTCCAAAAATTGGGAGTGTCTAGAGCTAGATCTGACCTTGCCATTGTGTCTGGAGCATCAATTCAGTGAAGATCGACTATAAATTTGCCTATATTGGGTGAAATTTGATTGAGAGGCAATTTTTTTTTGCAAATTGGAACTTAGAGGCCCTGATTTGCAGTTCAGGTATGATCTAATTTGACTCAATTGTTTGGATTTTTGGATCTATTAATTCTCTAAATTTTTTATTCTCCCTATTAGAGAATTTTTTTTTACAGAGTTGGGTTGTCAAATCTCAGCTCTATATTTTGGGGGTTTATTATTATTTTGCAAGGAGTTATTCATTTTAATCAATGGGCTTAACAATTAATTTGTAGGCTAATTACAACCCACAAGCCATACTACAAATATGGGAATTAGCACACTGAAATTTAGTGACATCAAAGGCCATGCGGTCAGCCACAACAATCTGGTGGCATTTTCTTTTGTTTAGCACATATCACGAGCTTCAATATAACCAACACTTCATGCCCACTCCCTACACCTGTGGGACTATACCTTCAAAATTTGGCACCCATGAAGTTGAAACCTAGTGATGGCACACAACAACTTCCCTCCCTACGCAAGCATCTTTGATGAACATTTGTTTAAAACTCTAGTGACGTCATAACACTCTGCGACAATCGTAGTGTTGAAATCTAGCACCTCACCTATGACACACATCACTCCTAAAATGAGACATGCAAAATTCTCTACACTCGCTTGTTTGGTCATACTAGATATCAAGTAGGGACACATGTTCCTCTTGTTGTTGGAAATGTCACCCAACTCTTGCCTATGCATAGTCCATATGGCACAAATATACTACCAAACACGTAGACCAATCAGTCCCAGTCAATAGTTCCTACCTCTGACTTAGTAGAAAAGCTTAGTGACATGTCAACAAATTCATACACTATACTTGGACATGTCATTCCAGTCTATACTATTCTATAAAGTTTGTATGATACGGTGCCACCACATCAATTTCTTACATCATCACTGACATCATCATAGGGCAGGAGGTCGTTGACATCATCAATCTATTATAAGCATAAATTTGATGACCATCTGACCATCATTCCTAGCCAAAATAGAACTGCTACAATGGTTGTACGACAATCAAATTTAACCCTATATTTTGCTGATATAACCCCTCTCTAGATTGATTTTCAATTTTGTAATTTGACTTTGAGAGGCCATATCTCAGTCATCTAGACTCTAATTCAGGTGCAATTTTTTTTGAAATTGGGTAGAATTTCCTAAAATTTTCAGCGGTGCAACTTTTTTCTAGTTTTTGTGCACAAATTGTTAAGAAACTGCATCTTTTGGCAATTGTATCTGCATAATCCTACTTTTTGAAACTTCAAACGCTCCATACAGGCGCATGTAGAGTTGAAAATAGGTTTCATTTTTTTTTAAATACGTTATTTTTTGAGTATTTTCTAGATCTGCTATCAGATTGTAGGATTGTGTGGACAAAAGTCTAACTTTTAGCAATAGGGCCTTTCTTTGCTTTATAATGCTTTAGAATTGTAGCACATTGTAAAGCTCCAGATTTGTAATCTATTTAGAATTTTTAATAAGAAAAATTAGAATTCTATAAAAGCCAAAATTGGCAAGTGGCCTATTGTAATTGCACTACTGATAAAGTGCCCAAAGCACCTATTTTGGGGGGGATTTTTTGATACAGTGAAAAGGCGGGGGGGGGGGGGGGGGGGGGGGGCGGTGTTCTTGGTGTTGTGTTCTCTCTTTTCTATAAATTTTTTTCATTTTCTACATTATGGGAAACTTTAAGTTTCCTAAATTAACTCCTCATAACTATGCTACATGGTCCATAAAAATTTGGTATCAATTAATGCATAATGGAGTTTTACAATATGTAGATGGTACTATTCCTTAACTAGTAGGTGATAATGTATCAACAAGTGATATTTCAGCTTAGGTAGTAATGGATAGGAAAGCCTTAGGTGATATATGTTTGGGGTTAGATGATAAGATAATTTATCAAATCAAGAAGTGTTCTACATCGAAGGAAGCTTGGGATACCCTCAAAAGTCTTTATGGTAAAGTGTCTAAAGAGGATGTTTTCAAAATTGAAGATGAGCTTGTCTCCTTAGATCCTAAGTCATATGATTCAATACATGATTTCATCATCAAGGTGAATGAATTAAGGACAAAGCTTACTGATTATGAGAGTTCTATCAAAGATGATAGACTAATCTATCTCATACATAACAAGCTACCATCAAAATATTCCACATTTGTATCTTCTTTTAACACCTCAACAACTACCCCAGGGTCTACCTATAAGAAAGTCTCTTTTGATGAATATGCTAAACTATTAGATGAAAAAGAAAAGAAGTTGATATCAATGGGAATTCTCAAATCATCTCATTCTAAAGCATTGGTTGCAAATAATGAGGATTCTCAACATTCAGCTGGATAGTCTTCAAATAAAAGAAAGGGTAAGAAGAAATGGAAGAGCAAATTAGAGGATGTAGAAAAGACAATACCCCAATCTAATCAACAAGGAAAGTCCTCAAATTCCAACAAGAAGGGGGAAAATGATAAAAAGAAGAAGTGCACTTATTTCAAGAAATTGGGTCATGAAGAGCATGAGTGTTATCTTAAAAAGATTGATGAGTTGACCAACATCATGAAGAAACATGATGTTCCATTGCCTAATACTTACAAGGAGAAAGGATCTTCTTTAGATTCAAAGGAAAAAGGGCAAGCACTCATGGCTAATTCAAACTCTTCAAAGGAATGGATATTTGACTCGGGTGCCTCTTATCATATGGGTTCTTCAAAGGAGGATTTTTCTTCAATGAAGTAGTCTAAGGTATCACACATCTTCATGGGGAATGATAGAAAAATGGAAGTTGAAGGGAAAGAGAACATGGAAATGGAAAATTGAGATTTTCAAGATGTTCTCTATGTTCCAAACCTAAGTTCAAATCTCCTATCAATCTACCAAATCATTCACCTTCGAAATGAACATAGAGTTGAGTTCCTTCCAAACTCAATAAGAGTGCACAGTCTTAAAGATGATTCCTTGGTTGCAGTGGGGAATGTGAATCATAACAAAAGGTTGTAATCTTTCTCCCATTTTGTGCCCAAGTCTCCTTCAAGGGCCTTGTTGTCACAATCAAATTCAAACATGCAATTATGGCATGAGTAGTATTTTCGTCTTGCCTTCTGCTACCTTTAGCAACTTTGCACAAATAGAATAGTCAACAGTCTACCTCAAATCAACTTTTCCCATGGTGAATGTGCAATAGATTTAGTGGGGATGTTATAGAGAGGGAAGTCTTCAAGATCACTAGGTGTTCTATAGATGGTTCACATGGTATTAGTAGGTCCTTTTTCATTTAGCCAGGGTCACTACATATTTACCTTCATTAATGACTTTTCAATATACACTTGGGTCTATTTTCTTTAGAGAAATAATGAAGTGTTGGACAAGTTTCTAGATTTCAAGACTCATGTAGAACAAAAATCTAGGAAAGCCATCAAAGTTCTTTGAATGAATAATAGAAGCATGTATGTGAACATAAGACTTATGGAATTTTGTAGACTCGAGTGCATTGATCTTCAAACTCTGCTAGCATTCAGTCTACATAAGACAGATGTTGCAGCATTGAAGATCCACACTCTTAAGTCTATGGCAAGTTGCATGATACAAGCCAAGTCTCTAGATCCATCATTAAAAGTTAAAGCTATTAGTAGTGCCACTCACATTCTTAATTGATCTCCTCATCTAGCCTTAGATGGGCACAAGACTCCTTTTGAGGCATGGTGTGGTAGAAAACCTATTGTAACACACTTCAGAGTTTGGTTGTCTTACATCAGCAAATAGATCTTCCAGGGGATGCAAGGAACAGTCATCTTGGCCTTGTACCTTCATTGGTTATGAAGATAGTGTGAAGGCATATAGACTATTGGATCCTAAGACACATTAGATTTTTGTGGAGAAGGATGTACACTTTGAGGAAAGTTCACCTAGCTTGTCCTCTACTCCTCTTTGCACATCATACAGTGTGGAAAATGATAGTGATACTAGCGATAGTGCTTCAACATATTCAAACATGTGGATTTATATTGAGAGTTGTAGTGAGAGGTCACTACATTAGTTCAGTCCACATGCATACATTGCCACAGTGATAGGTCTAGAACAATAGGGTACATCCAATCTTCTAGGTATAGGTTTAGTGATAGATTTGAGAGACAATATTAATGATATGCCTCTTCTTCTTGATGTAAAAGAACCTTCTTCAATTTTCATGAGGGCTCCATCTGACTCTCTTGTTCATTCTCTACATGATCAATCATCCCAGGTTGAAGTGATTGTGGATACTTATGATCAACAGTTGCAGTAGGGTTCTTCATTAGTTGCAAAGATAGATAGTTCTTTGAGACAGGTTCTTCAGTCAGTTAGGTAGGTTTTAGAGACATCACTTATCCATGGGATTCTTTCCATGCATAGTGGAAGAATCTCATTTGTACCTTTGGAATTGTTTCTTCCAAAGGGGAGGAACACCATTCTGCAGTCTTGGATCAACTTCTTCATCAGAGTAGTCACTGGCAGGAATTCTTCTTTGGGGGGGGAGCCTATCCTATCTCTCTTCCTCTTCTCATCATTCTCTTATGTATATATTGGATACATGTCATAATGGGGGGGTCTTGATTACTCCATCCATCCATACATCATTTCATCTCTCTTTTTGGGGGAGGGTTTTTCCCATGAGGTTTTCCCTCTTTCTCCACTTTATGAGAGATTGCATACCATTTTGTGCATGGGTACGTAACATGGCCTAGTAGCTGGGACCCATCATGCACTTCATCCTAGATTTCGTAAGTTTAAGGGCATTCTCCTAAGTTGAACTTAAGGGGGGATGTCGGTGTAAATAAGCATTTTACTATTTACACTTAATTAAGTTTACTTAGGTTAATGCATTATTTAATTATTTATTTAGGTGAGACACTTAGGAGTTTGTGTACTCTCACAGAAGTGTGAAACTCTAATTATACACATAGTGTCTACAACATAAGAGTTCACATCATTCACTAAGTTGTCATGTTGAGAACATAGTTATTCACACTCCTCATTTAACACATGTTGTCTACACCATTGATTTGTGTGATACACCATTGTAGGCTTATCCTCATAGCATCACACTTAATCTCATGCTTAATGGAGGATAACCCATAGCTAGTGGACATGTGCCTAGTTGTATGACTTATCATGATGCTAACTTCTATGCATTCTAGAAACTCTCCTAAGGCCTTTATATATAGGCACTCCTAGTGTACTCTTGATATGGCTATATGGCATATTGAATGAATATATCATCATTCTGATCATACTCTCTCTATTGGTCTACTGTGTGCTTGTGTTGAGTTCTTAGTTCTTGGGTGAATTCTAGCCTAAGCCAAATTCTTACAAATCTATTCCATACTATTAAAACTCATCACAAAAATATATATTATATTTATATTAAAAATTAATCTCACATACATATATAATTTTACTAACATCATTATTTTAATGAGTTAATTGCAATTAATAGTTAATGTTAATTTTTTATTAAGCATTACTGCTATTATATTCTATTATTATATCATTTATACACAAATTTTTACTATTTTATTAACATTTGTAAAAATATATATTTTAAATTGAGATAAAACTATAACAATTTTTTCTAAACTATATACTATGACTAAACAAGAAGTACATTGTCACTATGTGGCACTTGTTATATATTGCATTTGTAGAAAAAACTTAGAATTTTTTTATAGAAAATTAACAAATTTCATAATCCACACTTATATACAAGATCGTAATAGTTTGTAAAGATAAAAATAATAGTTTGTAAGTATAGGCTTCAATTTTCTTAACCAATCATATGATCAAAAACAAATTCTCACAAATTATAAATTTAAAAATTGTGCATCTTAACTATTAAAAATATTAAGAGAAACAAATATTTAATTTTAACTCTTAGGAATTGGTTGGGAATAAAATATACAATAGTACTTACCCTACTAGAAAGTAATAATAAGATCATAGCATTTGAGCTTTAAACAAAATTGTAGTATAATTAATTCAACTAATTAATATTTCTCAATTCGCTGTGAAATGCCATATTTTTTACATTTAGATATTTAAATTTCTTTTGAATTCAAAAAATAAATACATTGATTGGTTATTTACAACATGCATATATCTTATTGTACCATATGATCTTTATAATATTCATAGATAAAGAAATGTTAAAATCAATCCTACATTAATTTGCACTGAATGAATCTGTGCCTCTTGATGCAATCACTACCAATTTTAGCATTTTGTGCTTCATCACAAAATATGAAGACATTGGAAAATTTTCTTGCCAAATAACGTGGAGATCAATAAATATCAATCACTTCAAATAACTACAACATGGATGAACATGCGTTATAATTCTAGTAAAAGAAAAAAATTATTTCCTAACATGACCAGTAGTGCCATTTGAAATATTAATTAATTTCAAATGTAATTGAACATATGGCTCAATGGTTTATAATAAAAATAGTTCCATAAGGTGCAACACATAAAAACCCCTAACATATACTTGAGAAGTACAAAATTCATACATGAGAAGTATGTACATAACACAATTTTCTAGAATTCATATTTTCCATACTCAATCTAGGAAGGTTTTTCTGGGATTCTTAAAAAAAATGGAGCTGAAAATTTTGTCAATGTTATAATTCAAAAAGATATTAGAAACCTAGTAGATAAAGAAACCCTAACATATACATGAGAAGTCATAAATTCAATTAGGGACTAGAAAAAAGAGGTCAGTTGATATCAAATTTATTTTAGAATTCATATTCACACAATCATTAGAAAGTTTTCCTCTGACTAATAATTATATTTTTAATTTTGAGTTTCAAAAAATTCAGCAAAAATTAGACAATAGAATAGGAAAAGGAATAATGGTTGGTTTCCTATGATTCCAAAAGTGATACAAATCTAGATGATCCAAGTTTTAGTGAAATTGACACCTGATCTCTTGAACAAACCAATTCTTTAGCATAAAAATATGAAGGAAAAAAATTAAATAAAACCAAATAAACTATATTTTAAAATAATAGTCTCTCCAAGAAAGATTCTAAATTTATTATTTTTTTTTTTGAAAAAAGAGGGGTAAAAATTTATTCAATCAAATCCAAGTTACAGAGCAAAGGCTGAAGGCCAAAAACAACACTACATACTCTTGTCCTCTAGTAACATTTGATCAATGATCTCACAATACTTAGAAGGTAACTCATCCCTACCATTAATATCCCATCTACCCACATTCTTTGAAGCCCACTTTTCCAGACAATCTGCCACTCTATTCCATTCGTGAGGGATATGACGAAAGGAGATAGAGTCCAAGGAACTACAAAGACTAAGAATTTGTCTGGCCAAAGAGATAAGTTGCCAACTAAAATTTTCCAACCTTTGGTTATTCAACATATCCACAACAATCTTAGAGTTAGACTCATAGATGATCTTCTACCACCCTAACAAGAAGCCACACTCAATAGCAACCTTAATAGCTAGGGCCTCCATTATATTATTAGAATATTGACCCTTGTAAACAGAGAGGAGAAAAACTACACCACCATCATTGCCTCTACCAATAGCCCCAATACCAACATTAGTAGGGTTCCCCCAAGAAGACCCAACTATATTGATCTTCAAGAACCCAGTTCGGGAGGAGACCACATCCCATCTCTACACACCCCTTGCTTACCATGGCCTAGTCTTTTTTTGGGAATTCATCCCTGACAGTTATCTCCCAAGTTTAAATTCCTCACAATAATCTAATCCCCAGGATCTATATTAACAAACATATCACACTTTTCATAAATCATCTCTTGGAGCCTATTAAGAATCAACTTCCATAATTGGGAGCTTCCAAGTTTGGAATCACAAAAAATTTTGCTATTCCATTCCAGTCAAAGGTTCCAGAGAATGAAGATCAGACCAACCAACTAGGCAACCTATAAGAAAGAAGTCTTTGCTAGGGGTTTTCCCAAGCTTTCCCAGAAATCAATAAGAGAAGTAGCATGAATACAACCATGACACCAAGCCTCCCACCATCTATGCCATATCTCTCTCAAAAAGGGGTAGAGAAAAATAAGTGGGAGACACATTCCTCATTGTGCCAACAAAGAATGCAAACTAAAGGTCCCTAAAAGCCTCATTTGCAAAGATGATCCCAAGTGAAGCATTTCTTATGAGCCAACAACCATAAGAAAAAGTTACACTTGGGCCATGAAAAGCTTCTCCAAAACTTCTTCCGCTAGTGCACTTTATCTACACCATAAAGGTTCCTATCAAGAATAGCACAACCTTGAGCCACTATAAATATACCTTTTGGACTTGGACTCCAAGCCAAGCCATCCCTCCCACTGAAAGAGCTACACAACCTATCCTCCAGAACTCTAGAGAGAAGGGCACGGTCCTCATCAAAGCCCACCATTGGCCACTCCTAAGATTAATTCTAGCAAGTTATCTCAACCTGCCCCATACACTTGATGGTCTTAAAATGCTCCACCTTAAGCCACCGTACATTAATAAAAGTTTGGGAGAAGGAGACAAGCTGGGGAAAGCTAGAAAGAATGGGAGGATGGCCATCCCACAAGTCTTACCAAAATAGAGTATCTAAGCCTCTATTACAAATCCAGAAGAGTCCCTCCTTAACTATTTGGGCTCCCTTCTTAAGAGTATCCCAAATATAGGAGCCTTTACCCACCAAAGAAAATCGTGGCACCTCAAAGCAATCTGCACTAGGAAAGTACTTATGGGTAAGAATCTTGGCCCACACTTGATCTTAACTATTACACCATTGCCAATACAGTTTGGTAGCCAAAGTTGTGACAACAAGAGCCATCAAGTGAAGCCCAAAGCCACCTGCATGTTTTGGCCTACACACATACTCCCACTTGACTAGGCTCCACTTTAAGGATAGAAGAGTACCAAACCAAAGCAATTTTTGAGATAAAGCATCAAAGTCCTGCACAAAATTAGAAGGGGGAATCTAAACATAGCACATGTAAATGTGTAGAGACTACACCATAGTCTATAGTAGAACCAATCTCCCAGTAGAAGATTACCATCTACAAGTCCAATGACTAACCTTACTCCTAAATTTATCCAAAATATACTACTAGTAATCCTTTCACTAAGAACCTAAGGACAAAGGTACCCCAAGATACATCAAAGGAAGGGAGCCAAATTGGAACCTAAGAATTCTAGAAATCCTATTATAAATAAGCCAAGGAGTGTTAAAGAAATAAATAGAAGACTTATTATCATTAATTTTCTAACTTGAGGCTTTCAAATAGATATCCAAAGCTTTCTTGATATTCACTACCTCACTAATTCTAGCCATGCCCATCAATTTGGTATCATCCACAAATTGAAGTTGAGAATATGAAGGAAGGTTATTATTCCAACTCCAACCTTAGATAAACCTCTACCACACCTGAGCTTTTAAAAATCTACCAAGACCCTCTGCCATGATAATGAATAAGTAGGAAGATAGAGGGTCTCCTTGCCAAAGTCCTCAAGAGGCACCAAACAACTTAGAAGGTTCTCCATTAATAAGAACTAAGGAGGACAAGGTCACATAGCTAAGAACCCATTTGACCCATTCCACACAAACCCAAAAGTCAAAATAATTTTTTGTAAGAACTCCCAACTCACTTGATCATAAGCCTTGGCCATGTCAAGTTTAATGAACATAGCTTTCTCCTTAGAAATGGCCATAGAGTGGATTGCCTCCATTGCTATCACAACTCCATCAAAAAAATTTCTTTTGTCAATAAAGCCACCTTGTTTAGCAAAGATCAAGGAACCAAGGAATGGCTTGAGCCTCTCAGCAATCAATTTGGTGATGATCTTGTAGACAAAATTACATAATGCTATAGGCCTGAATTGATCCAATCGATCAGCCCCTTTCTTCTTAGGTATGAGAGCCAAGAAGGTATAATTCAAAGACTTTAGCATCTATTTATTATTGTATGATTCTTGGACCACATCTAGGAGATCATACTTTATTATCTCCTAGAATTCTAGGAAAAACTCTATCAATAACCTGTCCGGGCTAGGGGCCTTACCTTTCTTCATATTAAACACAATTTTCTCCAATTTTGGAAGCAAGATAGGGTTAAGAGGGCACCATTCATTTCTACAGAGACTAGGTGAGGGATACATTCTAAGATGTCTTGCTCCTTAGGCCCAACACTAGGATCCTCCCTAGAAAAAAGATTAGAGAAGTAATTGACTGCTTCCCTAGAGATATCTTCACAAGAAAATATCTTAGTTCCATCTATTAAGACAAGAGAGGGGAGAGAGATCCCATGCCTTTGTGCCTTAATAGAGTTGTGGTAAAAAGTAGTGTTCCTATCCCCCTCCTAAAGCCAATCAATATGAGATTTTTGCTTCCAAAAAATATCCTCATGAAGCTCCCATTCTTCTAGCTCCTTAAGAGTTAGGGATTTAGCTTCACTCATCTCAATGTTCAACCCATGGTCATGAATCTAGTGGGTAATGTTATCTAGCTTGGTTTGAGAAAAAATCTTCTAAACATGTAGATAACCAAAACATTATTTATTCCATCTCTTAAGCTTGTACTTCACATGTTGAAGCCTCTTACTAAAAGTATACATGGTCTACCATGATCAAGCATTTGTCATACCACCAATCCACCATAAGATCAGGTAAAGACAAGTCTCTAAGCCATTTCAACTAGAATTTGAAAGAGGGATTCTTGGTGACCATGTATGAAGTGATGGAAAGCTTAACGGGCCAGTGATCTGATCCCCTCCAGTCAAGAATTTTAGAACTGGTGATCAAACCTATTGTCCATCCAATAGCATGAAACCAAAAATCTATCAAGCCTTTTTGAGATAGCCTCACCACCACATCTCTGATTATTCCATGTAAAGATACCATTAGTCAGTTTCACATCAATGAGAAAGAATGAGCCAATCATAGCTCTGCATAGATTTGAAGATAGGTCTGGTCTAGCTAGCCCTCCTCTTTTTTCCTCCAAGCTAATGACTATATTAAAATCTCCTACCATAATCCAAGGGAGGTAAGGTTCAAGGGATTGGTTGAATCTAATATGGGTGCATAACTGAGATTTACTTGCAAATTTTGTAGGAGCATAAATGTTGGATAAGAAGCATCTTTCTCCATTCTCAAAGCTAGTGGCAATCAAAGAAATTGATGATCAACTAGAGATCCACCATAATGGGGAGACTTTCCTTGGGTCCTAGAAGCAAGCCACCCCTCCTAAACTATTCAAGGAAACCACCCCCTACCAAGAGCTCTAGGGCTAGATATACATAGCATAATTAGCCAGTCCATCCAATGAAAGCTTAGTTTCCTAAATAAAGACCATATTATGAGATTGAGACTCAATTAATCTACGAACAACATTTTTTCTAGGGATGGTGTTCAACCCCCTTACATTCCATGATAGCACAATCATTTATGGGGGTGAGAGAAATGAGATTCAATGGATTTCATAGACCCAGACCCAACCAAATTTTTACCCATTATCTTCACTTTCTCTTGATTAGTCTTCCTACCACTTTTTGAAGGGTTTCTACTAAATGCCTAAAACAAGAGGAGCCTTATTACTCTTAATAGAATAAGATGTCCCCTTAGACCTAAGGGGGTTAGTGGCCACCAAGACTAGGCCCTATGAACCCAATGCTCCATGAAGATCCACAATATCCTAAATAGGAGGGGGTGCATTAGTTTCCAATTGCTCAGCCTATAGGTCCCCTATAAATAGAACCTAGTCTTCTCTCTACATATCCCCTACTTGAATCTCATGCTAAATTTTGGCCTTAGAAGAGAGCTTGACTAGGATACCTTCCTCTTCGACCATGTCTCCAAGAACATCAAACCTATTAAAGGTGTCATCATTTTGCCTAGCCATCCATGTTCTCTTCTTACCTTTTCCCTTGTTACAAGATTTAACTTGAGTAAAACACTCACTATCAACAGGTCCATTAGATATTGTAGCCTTTCCCTTGTCCTCCCTAGGGGGACCTATAGCATCAAAGGAGGGATTCCTATACTTGGGACATCTACACAGTAGATGCCCATATGCATGGTAGATTATGCATCTAAATGGTAGGGTCTCGTAATCCAACTACTCGATCCAGGAAATTGAGCCCATACAAATCTCCATAGAATCTGGAAACAAATTATTCAAATTAACTTCTACATAAATAAGAGAAAAAGAAATAACCTTACTATCTTGAGTCTATGTAGCCAATCCCACAAGTTTTCCCAGAAGCATAGAGATTGAGTGAAGAATATCTTCCCTCCAAAAATCCATGGAAGTCTCAGCATACGAACCCACATTGAAACTTGAGAGGGGATTTACTCAGTAGAGTTAAAGCCCATGTGCCAAGGCTTGATGAATAGCCCCACTTGGTTAAAGAAATAAGGGCCACCTTCAAAAGCCCTATTCCTATATAACATGCATGGGAAGATAACCATAAAATAATTATTAGTAGCTAATATAATCTCTGTATCACCTTCTGGGTTTCACACTTGATGGGCCCAGGAATCCAACATTGGTAATGAAAGATGAAGGCCCAAAAATTTGTAGATAAGAGCATGATTACTCCAATACTTGACATCCTCCAAAACCTATTTAAGTTGAATGACTAGAATTGGTTGGATTCTCCTTCGAATAGGATTCTCCTTCCCATTTGAAGAGGATTCTCCTTCCCTTGATTTGGATTTACCATTTAGAGCCCTACTACAGGCATGCACTCCCAAAACCAGCTTACCCATCTCCAAATCTCCACTAGAAGGCTAGGGAGAGGTGACACCAAGACCCCCCCTTCCACTTTGAGCCCAAAATTTGCAAGTAGACAAGGAAAATATGGGGAAGAAACCCCTCAATCCCACACTAACACAGACTCCCACCAAGGATGTAGCTAATAAAACACAAAAATGAGTTGTAGGCAATCACCCATGGCCAAGGGGGAACTAGATGCCTAGAACACCAACTAATGCCCACTCTGCAACAACCCACGAATGTCAAAATAGTAGACATAGCACCATAGGGAGCATGGAAGGTCACAAGTTGGGCTAGGGCATGTTGGGCTAGGGCATGTAGGCCCTAGTAGACCAAGAATCACACTCCATCACCCAATCAACTTTTTGATTCATTAGAGAGATTCTAAACTAAACACATTATGAAGGACATCCTAACTAGTGAAAAAAACTATTCTATTAACCAAAAATGAAGAGGGAACAAAAATTAGATATGAAAATTTTAGCTTTGAGATTATCCTTGTGATTCCTCCATTGTTTGATAAAAGATTCAAGCTGAAATCAATAATGCAAGATACAATCTTGGCAAGGGATTTAGCCACAAATTAGAAAATATTAATTACAATGATAAAAGCATTGATAATACATCAACTTTGGGGAATTGAATCCTAGTGACAATCTTTGAATCCATCCTCATTCTGTGTGATAAATCTTATGGTTCTTACATTCTCAAGATGTAAAATAAGATGTTGGTTATGCATCATGGTTGGTTGGAGGTAAAACAAACCATAAACGAGAATTCTAAATAGGCTAAGATTATGCATACAATTAGGGAGTGAATGAATGAATTGAAACAACACAAAAGAGTGGGGAGAGTGGAGTAACCACAATTTCAATCTAATGTCCATTTTTAGAAGAAACCAAAATTTTAATAGTGAGCATTCCAAAAAAAGTGTGTATAAGACCCCTAAAGTTTTATCCAATCAATGGTGAGGAAACTAATTTTAGATATTAAAAAAATAAAACATGTGTACATAAACTATAATCTGATAACAAATAATTTACATAAATTAAATTTAGTGGTTTCCTATTGGTCAAATCAAAATCAAGTAATAGCGAGTTAAAAAAATTTCATTAAAATAATATTTTCCTATCAAAAAGTACTAAAAATAATTAAACTATCAATCAATATAATATAGAAATGGTATGTAAAAAGAATTTCTTAAGACAATATAATATCTCTACAAAGCAATATGTTTTGAATAAATAACTATATAGAAGTTTGTTATTGATAGATAGTAGAATCATTATATACTAATGTTCTAACAATGTTCTAACTAATGTGCATAACTCTTCAAATCCACCGCAACACATAAAATTATCAATGGCAATGGATAGTAACTTATACAATACAAAATTGTGGAAAGCTCACACTATTATCTCTTTCAAGAAAGATCATGAAATCAAAGATGTAATATTATAAGACAATGATTAGTTTGCCAAAAAAATTGTACTTTAAATAATAATAACTTTTTTAAGTTCAACAACTAATTACATCAAGTCTCACATTGAATACACATTAAATTCATAAATAATCAATTTCTATTAAATTTAATTGAAATATTTCAAATTTTATCCTTTGTAATTCTAAGTCTTTCTATTACATTTTTAAAATTATTTATTTAGTTATGTTGGAATTAAAATAGGAAAGGTAAACTTTTGAGAGGTGGGGGTGAATCTATAATTTAAACTTTAGCCCATAAAACATTCACCACATATCCATCTCATACAATCAATAAGTAAACAGAAATACCATGTAAAGCATGTACATCTAAATCATGTAAACAAGTAAGCATTCATACATATATATGACACCAGATATGATCACCCAAAAACCTTCCAATGAGAAGGTAAAACTAGGGTAGGGATGACACCCACAAACCTTCACTATTGCAATAATAAAGTGTATCCAATGAAGGTTACAATGTTTGATTATGAAACATGATCTACCTTGTAAAAGTTCTACCCTATTAAAGGCTTACAAAGATTGTTAGGTCTCACCCTGTTAAAGGACTTTAACTCACAACTAAGTAAGAACCTTGTTAGAGGATTTCAATATAGCATATTAGGACTACTCTATTAAGAGATTTAAATGATTCACCTATTAAAATGACACAACATTGATCTTATAGTTAAAACTCTATTTTTGGATGAGAGATCACCTCTAAATTGATGTATTCTCGATCTTTGTTGGTTAGACATCTTGCTGACGTATGCTATTCCCTTTCTCTATTCTCCTTTAATTGATTATCTAATGCAATTTCACTTTACAATTCCTTAGCCACCATAAATACTCTATTTGCGCATGCAAACTTCTCTCTTCACTTCTTCTACATACATAATTAAGTTTAGGGTTTTTCCTCCTTAAGAAGACTTAGGTGACTTAGGGTTAGGCATGAATCAATGGCTATAATTCATCCAATTTTTTTCTTAAACCTTTCCTTTACCTGATTGAATGCATTTCCTTCATAGGGATTCCAACTTAAGATTCATCATTATCTCCAAAATATAGTAATTCAATCTATAAGTTGGCTAAAAAATGGTTTACATAACAAATTGTGATGTGTCAAAACTATGTTACTCAACATCTAAAATCTTTGATGCTTAGTATATACTAATTTCTATATTCTGAATCAACATTTGAATGTCTCAACATGTACTACTTTCTCGTCTCCTGAATCAATTAGCATACATTGTCTGCTTGACACTTGAGTGACTCAACACATGAGTGGCTCAGCACTCACTGTGGACTTGACATGTTCTATCTTATACATGTTGTGCTCGGCATGTACTGCTTGTTCGACATGAACTAAGTAAATGACTTAAGTGTATAGATACTCACGTGTCAAAACCAATCTAAGATCAACAAGTTATAACTAGAATCTTTATTTAATTAGATTTGAAGTACATCTATCTATTTATTTATTTATCTAGTATCAATTTGGGTATATAAGTGTGTAGGGCCCATTTGTCGTTGCACCAAAAGCCATGACTATTAGTGAACATGGAACACCACATAATTAACCACCTGTGGGCAGGGGAGTGCATCGCATCACCCAACAAAGTGTTGAAAATTATATTTATGAGGTAAGTCACTTGTTATGGTTTTTGTGAGTTTATTTTTGGAGTCCTTCAATCATTTTTTGCAATATTAATATTTTGCACTTTTTTAGAGCATTGATATTTTTTCATTAATATTTAGGGTGAAATCAAAATATTTTACATTTTCATATCAAAGCATAATAATGATTTGAGGTTCATGATTTCTAATATTATTACATCTTTGGAATCTAATATTTTATACATTTTTACCTCCATGTAGGCTTATTGATGTCAAAGGTGGTATTTAAGGACAATCTAATTAGTACAAATTGCTACATGAATTTTAAAAAATACAGGGGGTGACTTTAATAGACAAAATACAATATATTGCAAGATAAATTCCACAAAACATATAGGGGTGACTTTAATTGTCATGCCCAAAATACGAGGCAAAAAAAACACACAATTTTTATTTATTTTTATTTTTAAGTAATAATAATTAGGTTCACTAAGGTTTAAGAGTTTTATCCACAAGTGAAAGTATAGGTTCACTACATTCATCTTAAGTTTATAATCATGACGAGAAATAAATCATTACATTTATACTCTCGTTATTAAATTGATATCAACATTTGATTCATTATTACATTAATATTACAACAATATATTAAAATTATTTGAATAAAAATTCAAATGAATGCGGGTTTAATGATTTTGAAATATAAAGATCATAGAGCTATAAAATAAATGCCACATCTAACATACACATAAATATTCTTTATATTTGATTACATGATAAAACAAAACAAATTAACATTATCTTATTAGTCTAACATATACTAATAAACTTGTTTTAAACATAACAAACTTATTGGTTAAAAAATTTATTTAATTTAAATCTAAATTTATCAATTGCAAACAAACTACTCAATTAGTGCTAATCTTAATAAAACAGGATAATAGCTAACACTGAATATACTTGAAAATTTGAATATACTAATTAAATTTGCTACTTAATTAAAGACTAATTTCTAGATTAATCTAAAATCTAAACATTCCTAATTTAAACCACACTATCTTTTAAACTAAGCTAACTTTAATACTAAACTAATATTTACAAAACTAAACTAAACTATAATTAATAATAAACAATATATAAAACACTAACTAAAACAACTTAACTAACCTCAACAAATCTAACCACTAACTACCTAACAATCTAAACTAACCAATCTTATCAAAAGAACACTAAACTAATCTTACATAACAACAAAACAATTAAAAACTAAAACACTAACCATTTCAAAATAATTAACATTTAACTAAGACCAATCTTAATATAAATTAACTACTAAAGAGAAAACCACTAACATTCTAACTTAAAACTTAAAATTAATCTATCCCCACTAATGCTGACCTACCTCCCCAAGCCCACATACTTCCCTCTAACTGTCACATCTTCCTATCTTAAGTCTATGTGCTTTTCCAAGCGCTTACCAAGGAGAGCCTTGCTGACCCCACCACTAAAGCGCTGACCTCAGGGGCACCTACCAAGGGTGATGTGGTCAAACTTTTCTTAAAAAGGTGTCCAAGACACTTAATACAAAAGCTCGTGTGAAAGAAGATGTCACCTAGTCTAAAAAGAAATCACATGCATGGAAAGGATTGTTCTGCCAGAACATAGGGTACATGGATCCCAAGGCAACTAATGCTGGCCGGACAAAACAAGCACATGCATGGGAGGAATACGGTAGAGTTTGAATTAACTACAAACTTATAACTGCCTAGGGCTGCAAAAATCCATGGAGAGTACAAGGGTGACATCACCCAATAAATGCTTCCTGACTTTGGTTACAAATAACGCATACCCCCTATAAAAGAGTTGGCACCTACAAGGATGGAGGGAGCAGTAAAAGTTATGATGAAGTCTACTCTTCCACTTCCATGTGCTAGATTCATGACAAGGGATGAGGGTAAAGGGGGTTAGGTGGGGACTTAGGACAAGGGGAGAGTAATAAAAGTAAAAGTTTATTAGGTAGGATACTTTTTAATGAATTTAATTTATTTAAAAAATTAAAAAAATCAATCAAAGGATATTCTCTGTAATCTCATGAGAATTTATTTTGTCTTCTCATTCAAATTCCAGAGAGAAAAATGCTCTTGGGTGCCCTCTTTTTTTTTCAATCCATTATTTTCCTAAGTGTTGATTTATTTTTGAAGTGTGAAAATTTTCTAACTTGCCTAATTTTCTAGGAGGCATATTTTTGTGTCTAATAAAATTTTATAACAAGGTGGTATGTATGTATGTATGTATGTATGTATGTATATATGTATGTATGTATGTATGTATATATATATATATGTATATATATATGTATATGTATATATATGTATATGTATATGTATATATATATATATATGTATATGTATATGTATATATATATGTATATGTATATATATATGTATATATACACACACACACACACATATATATATACATATATATGTATATATACATATATATATACACATATATATATATACATATATATGTATATATACATATACATATACACATATATATACATACACATACACATACACATACACATACATATATATATATATAGTGTCTATTTGGATTTTGCCACTTACATAGTTTATCAAGGAAGGTGATAAATTTGTTATTATCAATTTAGGATTATTCACTTTCTCCTAATACATATAACATTGAATTGAAAACTTCAACATATCCAATTACTTTTCCTTAACATATTTGAAAACTTGAGAATTCATAATTCAAAAACATTATCCTTTAATTAATTTTTCTCACACACATATGCATAAATTTAAAAAACATAAGGGCAATGCAAGGAGGTTTTCTCAATCTTTTCTCTCTATTGATCAACGTGGTTCAAGGTTCCATCAAGAAAGAACCAGTAAGAAAACCCGACATCCTTGTCAAATACATCAAAATTTAAAATACATTTTTACAAAATGTTACAATTCAATTGAATTCTCTTCTAGGGCTTTCACAAGAGTTCTTTTCCAATGTCTTCAATGCATCAAGGGAACCATGGAAAAGACAAGAACTAACCCGAAGGTTAAACAACATATATGATGAACAATTCAAGCATGCATTCTCAACCCAGTTTTGCACAATAGGTTCAACATTGAACCAAAATAGGGGGGAGGTGGATTTTCTCAATAGATGTTAATCACCATACCATAACATAGCCCTTTCGGAGCTAAAATTCAAGAACTTCCATTCTTCTACAATGCCCTTTTGGGGCCAATATAACAAGGGTATTCATTCTTTCCCTTCTTCAAGAACTCAAATTTTCATACAAGATATGGGATGACAAGTAGGGGCCCATACACCCTACCCTCTTTCCCTCCTCTCACCATGAGAGGAGACTCTACACTATTGAGGTCCAACTAGGGCCCTTTCCCCATACATGGTCACTTCTTCCCTATCCAAGGGTGAGTGATGCCAAAACAATCCCCATGAAATCCCCTCAAAATTTCAAAGCAAAACATAAGAATGACATCCAAAAACAAGTCAAGATCCCTCCCAAAAACAACCTCAACATACATGCAAGCAATACAAAAACAACACAATGCCTTATGCATGAATCAAGTATGAACAATATGAACAAAATGATCAAGAGAGTGAAGAAACCTACCTTCACAAAAAAAATTATGGTGTTGAGAAGAGCTTATCTTTGCTTTCCTTCCATCTTCAAACTTCTCTCTCTAAAAACTAGAGATTGGGTAACAAAACCAAAACTTCTCCAAAATGCCTCTAAAATAGGCCCTAACTCAACTAGACTTTAGGTAATGCCAAGGTGGAGTTTGAGTCACCAACTCATGGAGGAGACAAATCAATTTTCGCAATCAACCAAAAGTAGTGTTTTTGAGTGACCCTAAAAGTCAACCAAGGAGGCTAAGGGTGTCGAAAGTACTCCCAACTCATACCTTTACCCCTAGGGTACTTAAATTTAATATTTTTAGGTCTTAAAGACTTAATAAAACCCAAAAAAAAGCTAGGAGAATTTTAAGATCAATTAACAACCTTCAAAGAAAGACAATGCAAAAATAGCACAAATTAACAAGGGGTTTAGTTCTATCTTTCCATGTGGTTTCCTGGCTAAATTTCCTGCACACTCATTGCACACATTAGTAGTTCAAGAAACACATGTATTTATATGTAAGAATATATATCAAGAAATTTATGTAAATTAAAACATCCATTTTCCTACAAATCATTTGTTTATCTCATTCTATTCATTAAAATTGGAAATTTCAAAGTGTTAGTTCTGCATTCATTCACTTCATCATCGTACATGTTCATAAAGCATTAAATGATGAAATCAAATATCTAAAAGTAAAGAATCACACATCATAAATAGTATAATAGTGTTCAGTGCATCAAATAATGTTCTGACATATCGAGTTATGAGTATCAAAATAATAATGTTTCATCGATGCTAGGATGGGTCGGGGTGAGGCCTCACATTAACGGACAAAATACGATAGATTCAAACCTCATCACAATTTTTTAGAATTGGAAAATAATTTTGAATATATAGAAAATATTATTAAAATTATTTAAAATATTTTAGAACTAAAATTTGAAAAAGTAAATACATATTTTGAAGTTTGAATTTACAGTTACAATGCCAACTTTTAACTTTTTAGAAGTTTCTATCAATTTAATGCTTCATGTTTATATATTTTAATGTAGAATCAAATTCTATAAGTATTAAATATTAAATTAAAAGAAAACTTGAGATTTTCAACGATTTTTAATGATATAATTAAGTCGATAGTTAAGCCGATAGGCTTATATGTGGGAGTTTTGCTGTCGATTTTTACAATTTTTTGCTGAAAAATTGTCAGCCCCAGTCGTAAAATAGTCTTTTCGACTATAGTAATAAAATAGTCTTTCTGCCTATAGTTGTAAAATAGTCTTTCCAACTATTTTGAACTACTTTCCAATCATTTTAGAAATTTTCTAGTTTTCTTGTGTTTTCTTCAAATTTCTTTCTAATTCATTTCATTTTGAATAATTAGTTATATGATTTGTTTCTACTTTTTCTAATTTAGAAACTTATGAAATCTTTTGCATGTCTTTGCTAGCCTTAAAACAACTATAGATTAATTTTTTCTAAAGAATTCAACAAATGAGAAAGCTCATGATGGTGGAGTTGCTTGGAGTGAATAGAATGGATTTTTAATGATATAATTAAGCCAATAGGCTTATATGTGGGAGCTTTGCTCCTGGTTTTCACAATTTTCTACTGAAAAATTGTTAGCCCCACCAATCATAAAATAGTTTTTCCAGCTATTTTGAACTACTGTCCAATCATTTTAGAATTTTTCTAGTTTTCTTGTATTTTCTTCAAATTTCTTTCTAATTCATTTCATTTTGAATAATTAGTTATATGATTTGTTTCTACTTTTTTTAATTTAGAAACTTATGTCAAATCTTTTGCATGTTTTTGCTAGCCTTAAAATAGCTATAGATTAATTTTTTCAAAAGAATTCAACAAATGAGAAATCTTATGATGGTGGAGTTGCTTAGAGTGAATAGAATGGATTTGTGAAGATGAAGAAGTTTTTGCCATGATCTATGCTACCAACAAATTGAATGGAGGGCTTTCCTTGAAACAAATGGTTGAAGAGATGTTTTGTGTGGCAAGTGCTTTCCTGATTGGTGTTTTAATTCCTTCTCTTGACTAGCCTGAAATATAGGGGTTTTGTCCAACTTAATTCCACTACACATAGTTGCTTTACTAATTCTCACATTAGATTTTATTATTTTAAAACTCATTAGCATAGACTTTGTAAGTTATGAGTTATTACTTTAAATGGGTATTTATAAACATGCTCTCAATACTGACTTTGTTTGAGTACAAATGAATCAAAAATCACACTAAATTTTGATAGCAATCTCATTATCCTTGTCCTTTTTTATTTGTATGGGTCTTTTAATATATTCCAAAAACTTTTCGTAATTAAAATATTTGATTTTTGTTAAAAAACTAATGCTCTATTTTGTATGGATGAAACAAAATTATTATTTTAATGAACACATGAGAGAACATGCAACTCTTTATAGAAAAAATGAATTAAGCAAATAAACTTTGTTCAATTTGAACCTTGCTTTATTTTATTTCATCTTTTGAGTCTATGTCTTCATTATAATCAATAATTTCTATTTTTTCCACGTCTCTACCCTCTATTTGCATTGACCACTAAATTTAAGAGTATTTATGCAACTAGGATGAAGAATATAAATTTTAGGGATTTCCAATTAGACATTTTAAGTAGAATTTAATAACATATTTCATTATTCAAGAGTGTGAAATGCTTCTTGTTTATTTATTGACACCTTCAAAAGTTTTTTTTTTTTTTTTTCCCAAATATTAAAAAGAGACATGGATGATTTGGTGTTGTATAAAAAATTGTGATTGGTATAGTATTAAAATAATTAAAACTATTCAGTGTTGTATAATTTAAATTTCTATTTTCACATTAAAGAATAATTATTTTAATTTAAAACTATAAATATTATTCAGGTATTTTGATATTTGATATTTATCAAATTAATTTTAATTATTTGAAATTATAATTGAAGACAATTTTATTTATTCTTAATTATTTCAATGTATGGTTAAGTTTATTTTTATTGTATCATTGTATTCAACTATATTTTGCACTAATAAAATTAACTATTTTATCAAAATTTGAAGTTATCTAAAGTTGACATATTTACTGATTCAATTCATATATTATAAAAAATAATGAATATGATTGTTTGAACTTACTTTTTCCCACCACAAAGATAATTTCTTAATTTTTTGGCCTCGCATTTGCTTTATTTTTGCAAAAAATATTTTTATCTTGTGCATATCCTAATTTAAGCCACCTTAACAGCTAAACTGTAAAACTAAAACTCATTATAATAATGAAATTCAACTAAATAACAAAATTGAATATAAAAAATTAAAATAAATTATAAATTTATATAATTCATTTTAATATTATGAAGAACTTGCCTTAATAAAATATATTGTATATAATATCAATCTTAACTTTGAATTTGAATTATCTAAACTAAAAAAAATACAATAAATAATTTTATAGTTTTTAGTTAGGATATTTTGATAATGAAACTTTACTCTTTTTTGGTAATAAAACTTTCCTTCTTGTTTTCTTTTAATCATTTTAACATTCACAACCCTCCAATAATGAAACTTCCATTCTTTTTTCTTGTTTAGATAATGACAAGTTTCTAATTTTTACAAGTCATTTTTATCCTAATTAAGTTTTTGATTTCTTTCTCTAATTTAATCAAAGTTCATAGATTTCATTTGTTTTAACATATCCATTAATTTTTTATGAAGAGGGTTTCTTTTTCTTTTTGTGAAATGAGATTAATAGCTTTGATTGAATATCATGTTTTCATTCAGTTCTTTGAGATATCATTAAATAGTTTTTCTTGTGTGTTTTGAAATAAGTGTTAGATTAGATCCAATTACAATATTATCTATCTTTAAGCTTGTAGCACATTCTTAGATTTTTAAATATATTATCTAGATCTATTTTGTTCTTTACAAAAAGTAACTTTTATTATTTAGAATGTTACTTCCATTCAATTAGAACCAAATCAAAATAAACCACTTCCACTATTTTCTTCATGTTATTCAAGCTCATCTTTTTTGCTGCTACTAATATTTTTGTTAGTAGTTTCCTTCTTAGTACAGGATAAATTTCCTATCAACGAATCATTGTACATACAAAAATGTACAACTATTAGTGTATTTTATATTTTTTAGCCAATAGGCTTATATGTGGGAGCTTTCCTCCTAGAAATGAATTTATTTTGTTGGAAATAAAATTAATTTAATTGGAAAAGAATAACTATTAGGGAAGTGTGACAACTTTTGGGTAAAAAAAAATTATTTTGGGGAGCAAAGCTCCCACATATAAGCCTATCACATTAAAAATATAAAATGCATTATATCATTAATTAACAAACAAATCTACAATAAGAAATAGAAACTTGCCTTTTTTCCCACTTTTTGTTGAGCTTACCCAAAATTAATAGACTATAATAAGAACTTATAATACAATTTGTTATTGATTTTTCTTGAAGGTAATATGAAAGGTCTTATTTTTGTTAAGCAAGATGTCAAGGAAGACTTCACGCTTGTATTAATACAAGTACTAATTTTTAAAATTAGGTATATTGTAGTTTATATTCATAAATTAAATCAATGATTCTTTTGGTTTGAATCTATATTAATTTATATGATCATGTTTTCTTATTTTTATATGAATCTTTAATTAAGTGTATGATTTTATTTTCTATGAATCTATATTAATAAACATGACTAATGTATTTGAAGAGAACTCATGGGAAGATGAGCTCATGTTTTAACCATAAAAATGGTGGCTATGAAATGAATTTGTGAGTTTGGATTTTTAAATGTGATTTTCAATTACTTTAATTAAGCAACATAAAGTACTTTATAAGATGAGTGAATCTAATAAAAATAACTGACGGATTAGAAATTTTTACTTCAAATTAATGTTCACTTAGAATTTAATATTACTTTATTTCATTTTTAATTTTTCATTTTTAATTGGTGCAAAATACCTGCACAAGTCTTGAGAGATAAATTTTACCCTAAAAGTTCATTAAGTCATGTAAAATATCGTTAAGAATTTTAAATTGTTATACTTTGTTTTTTATATTTAATATTTACATTTAGATAAATGATTTTGGTTTAATTCCTAATACATATAAGTATTTTATTAATAATATGTAGTATTTAATTTTTTATTATTGATATAAAAATAATAATTATTAATTAACTCAATAGAATAGACTACATCTAACAAAAAATTCAAAAAAAAAAAAGAAAATACCCTTTCTTTTAATTCCTTTTTCTTTTGGTTCAAAGTTAGGATTCTAAAATGAAAAATAGCAAGTTGCCTTATGTTTTCTGTTATTAATATCCCTTTCCTATTAGCTTGTATAGAATATCATGAAATATTTTTTTTAAAACATTCGATGATTTTAAATAAAAAAAAGTGTTAAATGTATTTTCATTACAAAAAATTAGTATGTACTATGTATGGATTTATTTTTCCAAAATTATTTAGTAAAATCTAGTCATGTTTTAGTCTATATTTATAAAAAATTATTCATTTGAAATTAGTTTCATCTATGAACACATAGAAAGGTATAATATATTATAAAATCAAAATATATTTCCTAACATAATAACAAATGAAATTAAATAATATAAAATGATTTAGTGAATGATGTCTTTGATTAATCCAAAATCACTCATTCTAAATTAAAATACTATGTTTTAAAATAAAATGATTTTAGTAAATGATTCTAAAAATATATAGTTGTCCATTATAAATTGTTAGCTTATAAAATATCATGAAATATTTGAATAAAATATTAGTTTTAAGTTGATAATTTTAAATAGATAACATGTTAAAGGTATTCTCTATTGAATATAAAAATAATTTTATAATGGGAGAATTTTTTTTATAAATTAATAATGTCTATATTTTATCCACCAAAAATCACTGAATAAAAAAGTGTCATCTATACTTTTTATTCACCTAAAATTATCATTCAATTAAAAATTAAAAAATTGTTTTATCTATAATTTTTATTCAACTTAAATCACTCAATCTAAATTAAATAAATATATTTTAAAATTTAATAGTTTTAGCAAATAATTCATTAATTCATCTTTGTTCTAGATGTAAATGACACATTTTAACATTAAAAATCTTTCATTTTTTTATTTGAGTATTTTTAAAATTCAAAATTCTTGACTTATTGTGGCATGTACAAAAACATGCAACTACTACTACTATTTAATAATAGAAAAAAAATCACAAGAGTACAAAATCTAACTAAAAGGAAATCTAAGTATTTTTATAATGATATAATCTATTTCAATTTCTTATGATTTCATGATTGAAAAGATTATATAGAATATCTTTAAAAGGAGAGAAATAATTTTCTATAGATTTATACGATTTTTTTTAATAAATTAAAAAATTATTATTAAAAAATGTTTTTATATTAAAAATATATCCTCTTAAAAAAAGTTTGATTCTATGGAAAAAAAAATTAAAATAACAACTTTTAATCTTATTTGTTTTTTTTTTTAAAGTTCATGACCTAGACTTTCAAAGCATTAGACAAAGCTTTTAGCCCCTTGAAATTTTGGGAAATAGAGAAAACTAGATATGTTATTATAACTATAAACTATATTATATTTATGAAATTGAGTATAAAATTTAGCTTATAAAAAAAATATAAATAGTATTAACTTAAACCTAAGCATTAAACACTAGAAAATTAAATAAATAAATAAATAATAAATTTATTCTAGAAATCTTCATTTTTATTTATACTACAATATAAACAAAATTTTCTATAAGTAAAAGAAGCTTTATTTATATAAGATAAAAAGTTAAGATGTTTAAGGCTTTATAATAGAAACATTTGTTATTAAAATAAAAATTTAAAATTATGAAAAAATTAATATAGATGCATTATAGGGAAAAAAACTACAATTTAAAAAGTAAATTTTCAAAGAAAATATAATAATAATAATAATAAAATTTACAATAGAAACATTTGTTTTAGAAATAGAAAGTATAGATTAGAAACTAATTTAAAAATAAATTATTTAAAGAAATTATATAAATTAATAAATAATAATCAACTTTTTTTACTTTATTTAAAATTTAGGTGAATTTCAACTCTCATTTTACTAATTTACAACTTCTAAATTTGAAAGAATTTTGTAATTGACATTTCTTAGAATTTTACACTTGCAAATCATTTTACTTTCTATAAAAATCAAAATTCATATCGGCTCATGTTCGACACATAGAAAAGGACTGCTAGTATTATATTATGTAGCATTTTATATATATAGACAAAGCTGAGCTATATCAAAGCTTTAATTTTTAAATGTAAAACATTTTTCTATAGAAAATTAAAGCCTCAATATCTATACACTTTCTCTATTGACTTTCTATATATATAGAATTTCTCCACACACACACACACACACACACACACACACACACACACACACACACACACACACACACACACACACATATATATATAGTACAACATATGAATGAGTGAGTCCTAAGAATTAAATTTATAATTCATTATATAGTATAGTTTTTATTAAAAAGCATGAGTCTTAAAATTTATTTTCATGTTATGATAAGATTTTATTTATTAAAGCCTCAATATCTATACACTTTCTCTATTGACTTTCTATATATATAGAATTTCTCCACACACACACACATATATATATATATAGTACAACATATGAATGAGTGAGTCCTAAGAATTAAATTTATAATTCATTATATAGTATAGTTTTTATTAAAAAGCATGAGTCTTAAAATTTATTTTCATGTTATGATAAGATTTTATTTATAGTTAGGGCATAGACAATATGCACATTTTTATGTTATATTTTGGTTGATGGTTAGGTTTAGATTACAATTTTTCTTAATATTTAATTGTGGAAAAGGGTAGACTTCATTTACATTTTCATGTTCATGTTTTGATAAGATTTGGTTTACTATTCAGGTACGATATAAATTTTTTTTTTAATGCTATATTTAGATTGATGGTTAGTTTTAGATTATTATTTAATTTAAAACTCATTTTCATTGATATTATGATTCTAAGTCAAATTGATGTCGTACTTTTCTCAATTTAGTTCAAAGTAGGGTATGATTGCATTTAAGGATATATTTCAAATTTAAATAATATTAGGAGCTCTTGATGGATTTGATCTAGCATTAATGTTAAGGCTAATAATTTATTTTGATAGTTAGGCTTTATATTTTTATGTATACAAAAAATATTTGTATAGTGTTGTGATTAATTCTTTTATTCTTAGGGTTTTCATTCAATGAAGTGTAGTTTTGGGTTACATTAATAGAGGAGTTCAATTTGGTTAATTTTTTTGTTTGCATATTTAGAATTAGGGATTAAATGAATTCAATATGAGCATTATAGTTAAATTTTGTTTAATTTTTGAAATAGGTTTAAATTCTCAATTTATTTAAGGGTTGTAATTCAATTAAATCTTAATATATATATGCATATATGTATGCTTAGTTACAATATGCAATCTCTCTCTCTCTCTCTCTCTCTCTCTCTCTCTCTCTCTCTCTCTCTGTGTGTGTGTGTGTGTGTGTGTGTGTGTGTGTGTGTGTGTGTGTGTGTGTGTGTGTGTGTGTGTGTGTGTGCGCGCGCATGTGCATACACATGTATCTTGAGTCCTAATTATCTACTTTCTTCAGCTATATGTCATCTCTCCATCACCCCTATTTTTTCTTATCTCATCTCTCTCTTGCCTTCTGTCCACCACCCCTTATTTCATTCTTAATCATGAGGCTATAAGTGTGAGGTTCCTCCTCGCATGTACTTATTAAATATGTATCTCTATGTTAAAACTATTGTAGGAGATTAGGATGGATATGAAGTAATGTTTTATGTTGTGAATGTCCTAATGAAATTAAGAGAAGTTGATACATCCATGTTTTAATACTCAGTGATTTGAGAACTACTACATTAGCTCAACCAATTCAACATTAAAATTTCACTAATAATGATACAAGGCATTTTTCACCTGATGATAAGGATGTTGATTTTGATACCTCGATGATTAAGTTTTATGCTTTAGATAGTTCAATATTCTTTAATTGGTGTTGTTATGATGTTTAGGTATATGAATGCCTAATGATTATTATACTAGTACTTAATCTGAATTAATAAATAAGTTATTTTATTCTGATTATATGATTACTGATGATTAAATGTGAGTAGAAATGAATTAAATAGTTATGTCATGCCCAAACTATGAGGGCAAAAACACACAATTTTTTATTAAATTATAATTATTAATTAAAGTACTCTAAGTTGAAAAGATTGTGATAACAATTAAAATACAGGTTCTCTACATTACGTCTTAAGATTATTAACATGAGGATGGTTACATCGTTAAGGTTTTGAAACTTTTTTTATAAGATTGTTATTGTTAAACTTATGTTCTTACGTTTCTTATACAACATTATAGTAAGAGTTATTTAGATAATGATGTAGATGATTACAAAATTAGTTTAATGAAACAACTAAGCAAATAACGTTGACATTAAAACTTATTTTAGATGGACAATAACCATAAATATAAAACCAATTAGTACTCAAAAATTCAGACTTACTTCAATACTAAAACTAAATATATTTAACTAATATATCATCAATATAAAAACTAAAATTACTAAGACAATTATATATTAAAATTTTGAACAATGGATTACACCAATAACACAAGTAATAACTAACTAAAACTTACTTAATTTACATTTACAACTTAACTAATTAAAATAAATAACAATTAGCAAAAACATAAATAAAGTAACTATAAAATTGAATAAATTCTACTAACTAAAAACCATTATTAAACAAAAATAATTTAAATTAACAAAACGAACAACTAACTTAAACTTTAATTAGTTAACTATCTACTAATATCAACTAACACTTTTAATTTACATTAAGAATTTCCTTAATTAAAAAATATATGAAAGACAATAATAAAAGTAAATACTTACTAAAACAATTAAAAAATAAGAATAATAATCGGACATAATAAATACTACACTACGTCTTATTTATCAAATTTACAAAAAAAACTAACATAGATATATTAATCTAACTAACCTATGCTAACTTATATCTAAAAAGATTAACAATAAACAAACAAAATAATTAGCATAAACTTAAACTAACATATTAAACTAACACTAAAATCTAACACCTATACTAACTATAACCTAACTCTATTAACTACCCATACCCCACCTACTAACCTAGCTCCACATACCCACACCCACAATCTAGGGCAGCCTCCCATAGGTTGGTACGCTGTCCCAAGGAAGATCTGCACTGCCCAAGGCAACTCTTCCTTGTAAGATGCGCTCAACTCAAACATGGCAAGGGGGAGAATAAAATGGGGAGAAAAAGGTTTGAGATTTAATAACATCATCATGCCTACAAAACCCTTAATTGCTCAAGGACCCACGTACCCCCAAAAGAGCTCAGCATGTGATCCAAGACCTACACTTGTCTTGTCTTCCTTCCAAGAAGATGCACGCCTAGCAAGACAAGGGGGGGTACAAGGAATAAACAACTAGGTGAAAATAAGATATGAAGGGGGAAACTTTAATGTATCCCTTCCAACAAATCAAAAGCCTCAAAATACATCTTCCACTTTACTGACATGGCAGTTTGCATAGGTAAGTGCTACACTCCAAGTCAACTCATGAAGGCTTGTCAAATCGCCTAGGAGAAGGAGGTAAAAAATAGGAGTTAGTGCATAAAGTTTTCTAGGTAAGAGTATAAGTTGTGTTTTTAAATTATGAAGATAGTCTTTAGGATATCTTTTTAATTGCTCAAAACTAAATATGATATTATTTAAATTTAGAAATATATTTTGTATATATATATTTATATATTTTTTTTTTCTCTTAAAGGAATCAAAAGGAATATTCACTGTTTCAACAAGGGAATAAATGAACTCTCTCATACAATTTCCAGCATCCTGTAGGTGGGTGTTTTTTGAAAATTTTCTTGTTCACTCTCTTTTTTTTTTTTTGCATATGAATTTTCTCTTAGGGATGGTATGTAAAGTTAATTTAATCTTCTTTAAGTAGGATAAAAAAATTGAAAAGCTAACATATTGCTAATATTATCCCAAAGTTTTAATTCCTAAGGTTTCTTATGGCTTACAAAACTAATAGTGCATCTCTTAAATCTATTAGATGATTAAGGCTGGATTCAATACAATTTTCTATCACATCTAAAATAGATAATACCAAGGACTAAATTTGTCATTCCATTCACACCTGAACTCATGTAGGGGCATACACAGATCATACTTTGAGCAATATCCTTCCATCATTTATACAAGGGAGTAGAATTGAATGGATTTAAACATGAAGCTAATGATCATGTCACAACAATGCATGATTAAATTGATTTCTTAAACAAATTTGAATTAAATTATATCAACCATATACATTATTTTCTTTTTCTTAACATAATCTTCATTTTGAACATATAAGGAAACTTGAAAATTTGCTCAATTAAACCATCATTGAAACACCTTATTCCTAATGTGCATCCATCTATTTTTAAATTACGATTAAATCAAAAGACAAGCAATGATACTTAAACACCAATTTTATTGGGAAACTTGATTCAAAGGCTCAGCCGAGAAAGAATCAGGAAGAAAACTCGGCTTCATTGCCAATCCAACAAAGTTTGAAATACAAATTTACATAGGATATCAATCCCAATTACAACAATTTAAAAGAATTTTCTTCATGACCCTCATCAAGGGATTCATAACGATTTCTGCAACACATTCAAGAACCATGGAGTAACCAAAATTCTAATCAGGTGACAACAAAACATAACCAAGAGACAATCAAACATGCATATTCATACATGGTTTTCACAATATGATTCACAATGAATCAACACTAGGGAAAGGTGGATTCTTCCAACTAGGAGAAGTCAAGCACAACACCAACAGATGCCCAATCGGGGCTATAAACCAAGAACTTCTGTTCTTCCATTTCAACATACCATAATCATACAAGGTTTGTGCTAACAGGTAGGGGCCCATACCACCCTACCCTTTTTCCCTCTTCTCATCCTGAGAAGAGACTCTACACTGGTTGGAGTCCGACTAAATAGACCTTTCCCAAAATTGGTCACTTCTGCCCTCTCCAAGGGTGAGTAATGCCAAAACACCCATGCAAGAAAAATCTCACAATTGCAAACATAAACATGAAAGGAAATCATCCAAAATAACATGGTTTTCAAAGCATCCCAACATACCCACAAACATACAAACATCCAAACAACAACAAGGTAGCATAAGCATGAAACAAGAATGAAATCTGAACAAGGGACCTGAGAATTCCAACCTTCACAAAGAGGTAATGGCAATGAACAAGTTTGAGTAGAGTTTCCTTTTCTTTGCTTCAATCTTCAAGAACTCCTCTCTAAATGTAGAGATTGGGTAACAACCTCCACAAGTCCAAGAAGGGCCTCTAAATAAGCCTCAAACTCAACCACCCAAAAAGAGCAATAACTACACCCACCCACTTACAATTCTAGAAACTTCTAACTCAACCCACACTAAGGTTAAACTCTAGAAGGAGGTGAGGTAAGGCAACTCATGGTGACCACTTGCAATTTTCGCACAAAGATGAAATGAGACTTTTTGAGTGATCTCCAAAGTCAACAAAAGGGGCTTAGGGGTTGGAAAAGACCCCCAACCCATACCCATACCCATTGGGTATAATTATTTCATGTTTTGAAGCCTTAGGAATAGGTTTAGAGCCAAACAAAGGCTAGGAAATAATTAGGACCAACTAACAACTCTAACAAAGCAAATTAAGCACTAATCTGGATTAGGGATGACTAACCTCGATTAAGAACCAATTAGCAAACTAACACTAACTTAAATCAACTTAGGTCCATGGGTTACACAACTAACCCTAAACAACATACAGAAGAACATAACCAATTTACGAGTGTCAAGTGAAACTAATAGAACATAATTACGAACACTAACATTTACTGGACATAGAAAGATACATACATACATCTCACAATACAATACTTGAGTTATGAACAACAAGGTTTTCAAAATTAACACATAGAGATCATTTTTGTTCCTCTATCAGTTTCCTTGACTAAAATATCTGTACACTCATTTCACACATCAGTAGTCCCAAAAATCACATGTACATATATACGTATCAGAACTTTACATAAATTGAAACATACATAAATCAGGGTTTCTTGCATCCTACTTATATCCTTAATCATAAAGATTCCAAAATCAATGTGTTAATCCTACATTTTACTTAATTCATCACATACATATACAAAAAGCATTAAATGACGGACATCAAATATTTGAAAATAACATCACACAACATGAAATAATATGATATGTTTAAGTATCTGATAATGTCTCGACATCTCGAGTCGAGAGTAACAAAAAGATAAAGTAATAACTAAGGCTACAAAGGGTCAGGGCGAGGCCTCACAAGTTAATTAATTGAAGCATTATGTTTTAATTTATGTGATTCCCTTGATACGTATATACATATAAGCATGTGATTTTATAGGGCTACTGATGTGTGTAATGAGTCTGCAGGATATTTTAGCTGAGAAACCCAACAGAGGAACAAAATTGATCCCTTTATGCCATTCATGGAAACCATGTTGTTCATATCTTATTGTACTGTGAGATGTATGAATGTATCTTTTCATGATTAGTAAATGTTAATGTTTTGTAACTATGTTTGTATAGTGTCACTTAACACTCATGAATTGTTTATGCATTCTAGCATGCTAGTTAGGGTTAATTGTGTAACCTTTGGACCTAAGTCAGACTAAGTTAGTGTCTTTTTTGCTAATTTGTTTTTAATCAAGTTTAGTCACCCCTAATCCAAATTAGTGCTTAATCTGCATTTTGGAGTTGTTAGATGGTCCTAAATATTCCTAACATTTTGTTGGTCCCAAATCTTTTCCTAAGGCCTTAAAACATGAAATCTTTATACCCAAGGGGTATGGGTATGGGATGGGGGAATTTTCCACCCCCTAAGACCCTTTTGTTGACTTTTGAGGTCACTCAAAAATTCTATTTTTGCCTTATTAAGAAAATTGAAAGTTATTACCATGAGTTGAATAACCTTAACTCCACTTAGAGGTTAACCTTAGGTTTGGTTGAGTTAGAAACTTCTAGATTTTTAGGTGAGTGGGGGAAGTTATTGTCCTTTTTGGTGGTTGAGTTTGGATCTTATTTAGAGGTCCTTTTTGGAGTAGTTTTGGTTGTTACCCAATCTCTACTTTTAGAGAGAAGTCTTGGAAGATTGAAGGCAAGGAAGGAAAAGCTCTTCTCAAATTGTTCATTTTACCATAACCTCTTTGTGAAGGTAGGAGTTCTTCATCTCCTTTATTTATGTTGTTCATGTTTTTCATGTTTCTCATGTTGTTTCATTTCTTAGTTCATGCTTATGTTATTTTGTTGTTCATTGGTATACTTGTATGTGTCTTAGGTATGCTTGGGAAGGATTGGAACCATGTTTTCTTGAATGCTTTTCTGATGGGGATACAACCCAAGAATAGAATGGACACAATAGAAAAGGGAAATTATATTAACTAAGAAAATAAGCTAGTACAAATAGTATAGAGAAAGTAAACTTCAAAACATGCCCTAAGGGCTTACAATAGCATAAATCTGGAGATAATTTCTCCTTTCAGTAACTCCTCTCAAACTCCACTCCGAACTGCCTTTTACAATGCCAAAAATCTCCTTAAATAGACCCCGAAGGGTTAAGGACTAGGAGTACATTCTAGAAAATTCTAGGAGGCATCCACCAACCAAATAAAAGTTTTCAGAAGCTGCATTAGAAGTCGGTGCAAATCTAGAAGAATCCAGAAACGGTAACCGAACTTCTAGGAGGCATAACTTTTGAACTGTAGCTCCGATTGACAAACCGTTTACATTTTTGGAAAGCTCTCGAAGTGCTCTATAGCCTAATGGACCAGATGCACTTGTCCCCCATTTTTGCCCTTTTTGAGGTCATTTAATGCCCCTAAACTAACTTTGAAGCATTCTTAAGAGGTCTCCAAAACCTGAAAAACTACAATAACTTTCAAACCGTGGGGCCTTTTGACTTGATTCTTTTTCTGAAATGCTCTAAATCACAATTACATTCATATGGACAATTCACACCTTCTAGGTCACCAAAATGATGGCCAAATTACATGCTCCTATTTTTTCAGGATTTTCTAGCACACTGATAGTTGAACTGTGAGAGTTGGAACCTTTATTTGACCCAAATGGGTGTCCAAAAATGAAAACACATGAAACAGAAACTAAGTCTAAGTATATTTTTTTGGGTGACACAGGATTGCCCTTATACCTCTGGATGCTCCTACAGCAGACACCTAGGGTAGATTGAAAAGTGACCTTGTCACTTTATGAATGGTAGAGGAAATCCCAAATGGGAAACCTCAGCTGCTGAAATCCAAGTTGAATCCTCGATCGGCCATCCTTTCCACTTCACCAAATACTCTTCATACTGCCTATTTTTGGTACTCCTACCCACACAATGATCTAGAATGTCTTCTATCTCCTCCTTCTTAGAAGTAGGAATTGGGCATGGCTCTAACACCAGCTCCTCATCTGCACCATCATCATGATACTTTGTTAAATCTAAAATGTTGAAAATGGGAGAAATCTGAATACCATCTGGCAGCTCCACTTCATATGCATTTCTTGAGTCATGTTTCTTCAAAATTTTGCAGGGGCCAAATTTCTTCATTTTCAGCTTGTTGTAAGTACCGGTTGTAAATCTTTCTTTTCGTAAGTGCACCATGACTAAATCTCCTACTTGGAATTCCTTATGTCTTCTCCTTTGATCAGCCCTAGATTTATACTCTTGATTCATCTTGGTAATGTGTGCTTGAACCTCCTCATTTAGACGCTTGATATGTTCAGCAAATTGCTCAGCTTCAACACTTGTCCTCTCCCCTTGTTCTATCTTCCTCAGCTCTGGTGCAGTCCTTGGGCTATTCCCATATACAATTTGGAATGGTGATTTTCTAGTACTCCTATTTATAGAGTTATTATAAGCAAACTCTGCCTGTGGTAGAATCAAATCCCATCCCTTGGGCTTATCCCCAAGTAAACATCTTAGCAAATTTCCTAGACTTCTGTTTACCACTTTTGTTTGACCATCAGTCTATGGGTGATGCGTGGAACTAAATTTTAGGTCTGTTCTCAACTTCTTCCACAATGTCCTCCAGAAATACCCCACAAATTTAGTATCTCTATCAAAAACTATACTCCTTGGGAGACCATGTAGTCTCACCACCTCTCTGAAGAACAAGTCTGCAATATGGACAGCATCATGAGTTTTGTGGCAGGGAATGAAATGTGCCATTTTGGAGAACCTATCAACCACCACGAATATTGAGTCATTACCCCTTTGTGTCCTTGGCAATCCAAGAACAAAATCCATACTTATGTCCTCCCATGGCCTTGATGGAACAAGCAATGGCTGATATAGGCCAGTATTGTGACTAAACCCCTTGGCAACTTGACAAACCTGACAACTCTGTACAGACTTCTTCACATCCTGTGAAATTTGAGGCCAAAAATAATGTTCTCTAAGAATGGAAATGGTCTTATCTCGACCAAAATGTCTTGCCATCCCTCCACTGTGTTTCTCCTTAATCAGATTTTCCCTCATGGAACTCTTTGGAATGCACAATTGACTACCCTTGAACAACATGCCATTCTGAATGAAATAGTCTAACCACTTGGTTCTATCTACAACAAAAAGTTCTTTACAAGCTTTTCATGCTTTAGCAAAATCAGGATCCTCGGGGTACAAATTCTTGAGTTCATCAAACCCAACTACTTCAACCTGCATTACTGTAAGCAACAACTGTCTCCTACTTAGTGCATCTACAACCCCGTTAGATTTTCCACTTCTATGCTTCAACACAAATGTATAACTCTGCAAGAACTCTACCCACTTCATATGCCTTTGATTCAATTTACCTTGGCTATTTAGGTACTGTAATGCCTGATGATCAGTATACAAAACAAATTCCTTTGGCAATAAATAATGCCTCCATTTCTTTAAGGCCTGAACTATTGCATAGAACTCTTGATCATAAACATAATACTTCTTCTTTGCATCGTTCAATTTTTCACTAAAATATGCAATAGGCTTACCTTCTTGGCTTAATACAGCCCCAATAGCGCTGCCACTGGCATCACAATCTACCTAAAAAACCTTTCTAAAATTTGGAAGTGCAAGCACAGGCTGTTCTATTACCTTCTTCTTCAGTAATTCAAAACTTCTCACAGCTGCTACAATCCATTTGAACTCTTTTCTATCCCCTCTTATTGTATCAGTTAGGGGTGCACATATGCCACTGAAATTCTTAATAAACTTCCTGTAAAAACTAACCAGACCATGAAATGATCTTACCTCAGTAGCAGACCTTGGAGTAGGCCATTCCAAGATGGCTTTTACCTTCTCTAGATCCATTTTGAGACCTTCAGGTGATATAACAAACCCCAAATAGACTAACTCCCTTTTTGCAAAGACACATTTCTTCAGATTAATTAATAGTTTCTCTTCCCTTAGCCTTTCAAGGACACTACGAATATGCAGTAAATGTTCTTCCAAAATCTTGCTAAAAATTAAAATATCATCTAAATAGACAATAACAAATTTTCCCAAGAACTTCTTAAGTACCTCATTCATGAGCTGCATGAAGGTGCTTGGGGCATTCCTCAATCCAAAGGGCATGACTAACCACTCATAAAGATCCTCATTGGTTTTGAAGGTTGTTTTCCACTCATCTCATTCTCGAATCTGTATCTGATGATAGCCATTCTTGAGATCTATCTTTGTGAAGTACTGAGCTCCACTCAAGCAGTCCATAAGATCATCCATCCTTGGCAAAGGAAATCGGTACTTGATGGCTATCCTATTTATAGCTCAAGAATCTATACACATCCTCCACTCTCCATCCTTCTTTGGTGCAAGTAGTGTAGGTACTGCACATGGACTCAAGCTCTCTCGAATCAAGCCCTTCCTCAACAGCTCCTGAACCTATCTATTTAGCTCCTTTGTTTCAGTAGGAGTCATCCTATGAGCAGCCTTGTTAGGAAAACTAGCTCCTGGAATCATATCTATCTAATGACTGATTTGCCTTATTGGTGGTAATCTATCTGGAATATTATCAGAGATAATATCTTCAAACTCCCCTAGTAAATCTGAAACTTCAAGTGGTATTTCACTACTACCTTCTTTATCTTTCCTAGGAATCAAAGCATAGCACATATGCTGATGTTTCATGCCATCTAAAAACTTCCTTCCATCAACAAGACAAATCCTAGCACTACTACATACCTTTTGACGTTCCTTTTTCATGGGCTTCAATTTGTGGAAAACTCCATCCTTTGTCAAAGAGTATGTGTTTTCATGTCCATCATGCACTGCATGTCTATCAAACTGCCATGGTCTACCCAACAATAGATGGCAAACATCCATCGAAATAACATCACAGAGAACTTCATCATGGTAACTCCCAATTTTGAGTTTCACTAAACATTGTTCACTTACCAGGACCTTATGATCATCTTTTACCCAAGCAATCCGATAGGGCTGGGGATGTTTCTCCCTCTTGAGCTTTAGCTTAGAGACCATCTCTTCTAATACCAAGTTATTAGTGCTACCACCATCAATGATCATGTCACAACATTTATCCTCACACTTGCATCTAGTACGGAACAAACTCCTTCATTGTCCTAGTTCAATCTCACCACTTAGTAGGACTCTTTCATTTGCCAAGGTCTCTCCTCTTTCTGCATCCTCTGAATGTGATGATTGTGCATCCTCATCCACATGAGCAACCCTAGCTTGGCCCTCAGCTCTCCTATCTGTCCTTCCTTGTCATTGAGGGCATTCAAAGGCATGATGACCTTCTTCATTGCAATGGAAATAGGTACCGTGGAAGCCTCCTCTTCCTCTTTGATTTCCAAAGTCTTAATCATGGGAGCGGTTGAAACCCTCATTCCTCTAGTTCCTGCTAGTAACCACATCTTCATTTTTATTTTGGGTTTCATTGTGGCCTCTAGATGACCTACTGCTTCCCCTTCCTCATTGACCACACCCTCTTTGTCTTCCTTCAAACCTTTTATTCAGCTTCTCTTCAACTCATAGGGCAAACTAGTTTTCCTCTTCAACACTGGTCATTCTTACCAGACTTAATTCCTCCTAGATGCTAGGTCACAACCCACTGATATAATGAGCAGACTTCTCCTTATTTTCTTCTGCATGCCCTGCTCTAATCAAGAGTCGGTAAAACTCCTCTATATATTCTTGGACTGATCTTCCTGCTTGCTTTAACCCATGCATCTTCTTAAAAAAATCAAGCTCGTAGTCTATAGGAATGAACCGCTTCTTCAATTTGTCCACCATGCAATCCCATCATGTGATCTTCTCCTTTCCTCTTTTGTTTCTTTCCAATTGAACCTCTTGCCACCAAATTTTTGCATGGCCTTTCAGTTTTTCCTTTGCAAACTTAACCCTATTTGGGTCCCTTATATCCTTATACTCAAAGTATTCTTCCAGTTCATTGATCCAATTGATCAACTCATCTAGTTTCAAATTTTCTGAAAATACACCCACTTCAATTGTAGGTCTTTTTCCAAAATTAGTAATGGCCCTAAAAAGCCTTTCCTCTGCATGATTCAAAACTTCCTTGTCAAATTCCCCTTCTGGTTCCATTACTTCTTCTTCATTGTTATCCTCACTGTCATCACCTGTGGCAACATTTGCTCCCCTACGGAGCTCCTCTTGCAATGCTTGCACCTACCTTTGGAGGGCTCTAACCTCCTTAGGATTAATAGCTTTGGCCCTTTCACCATGCTCTCTTTGTGGAGGAATCTTCTAACTCGATCCCACAACCACACAGTCCTGGTGCAAACTGTCTCATAGTTGGTGCTCTGTCTACACACTCAAGGAAACTAGCTCTGATACCACTTGATGGGGACACAACCCAAGAACAGAATGGACACAACAGAAAAGGGAAATTATATTAACTAAGAAAATAAGCTAGTACAAATAGTACAAATAAAATAAACTTCAAAACATGCCCTAAGGGCTTACAATAGCATAAATCTAGAGATAATTTCTCCTTTCAATACCTCCTCTCAAACTCCACTCCGAACTGCCTTTTACAATGCCAGAAATCTCCTTAAATAGACCCTGGAGGGTTAAGGACTAGGAGTACATTCTAAAAAATTCTAGTAGGCATCCACCAACCAAATAGAAGGTTCTAGAAGCTGCGTTAGAAGTTGGTGCAAATCTAGAAGAATCCAGAAATGGTAACCGAACTTCTGGGAGGCATAACTTTTGAACCGTAGCTCCGATTGACGAACCGTTTACATTTTTGGAAAGCTCTCAAAGCTCTCTATAGCCCAATGGACCAGATGCACTCATCCCCCATTTTTTGACCCTTTTTGAGATCATTTAATTCCCCTAACCTAACTTTGAAGCATTCTTAGGAGGTCTCCAAAACCCGAAAAACTGTAATAACTTTCAAACCGTGGGGCCTTTTGACCTGATTCTTTTTCTGGAATGCTCTAAATCACAATTACATTCATCTGGCCAATTCACACCTTCTAGGTCACCAAAATGATGGCCAAATTCCATGCTCCTATTTTTTTCTAAATTTTCTAGCACATTGATAGTTGAACTGTGAGAGTTGGAACCTTTATTTGACCCAAATGGGTGTCCAAAAATGAAAACACATGAAACAGGAACTAAGTCTAAGTACATTTTTTTGGGTGACATAGGATTGCCCTTATCCCTCTGGATGCTCCTGCATCATTTTCTTTCATGTTTTGCTTGAATTTTGAGGTTTTCTTGTATGGGTTTTATTGCATTACTCACCCTTGGATAGGGTAGAAGTGGCCAATTTGGGGAAAGGTATTCAGTTGGACTACAATAGTGTAGAGTCTCTTCTCAGGATGAGAAGAGGGAGAGAGGGTAGGGTGTTATGGGCCCCTACCTGCCAGCACAAACCACGTATGAGTTTTGGCATGTAAGAATGGAAGAACAAATGTTCTTGATTTATAGCCCCGATTGGGCACCTATTTTGGTGTTGTTTCTGACATCTCCTATTGGAAAAATCCACCTTTCCCTAGTTTTGACTCAATGTTGAATCTATTGTGAAAACCTAGTATGGATATGAATGTTTGATTTTGTCTCCTTGTTATATTTGTTTGTCACCTAGTCAGTTTTCGTTCCCTCCACATCCTCAACAATGTATTACATAAATTGAAATGGGTCCCTTGTTAAGGGCCATGATGGAAATGTATATTGATTGTTGAAATTATATTATGTTAGGGATTAATATCCTATGTAGAAATGCATTTTAAAATTTTTTTGAAGTGGCAACGAAGCTAGGTTTTCTTATTGGTTCTTTCCTGGTGGAGCCTTTGAAGCAGGTAGTTTAATAGAAAAAGAGATTGAGTAAATATTCTTGCAATGAGTCTTATAGTTTTGTTTTCAATTTTGCAAGTTTTGTTTTTAGTTTTGCGAATGTTACTTAAAAATTAGATGTGATGGTGTTACATTACTGCACATTTTTATGATTGGTAATCACATTCGGTTAATTTAGATTAATCAGATAACATGTTGATATATACTTAGCTATGCAATTTTAAGTTTAAAATATGTTAGGAAAATTTGCATTTGTTTTGTTCTTAAATTTTGTAATTATACATGAGTATGGGGAAGTAAAGTAATTTTATTCAAATACTTATGTATTACATTTCATCCTATTATCACCCTAAAAGAAATAAATTTGTTAATGTGTTTTTGCCTTGTATTTTTGGGCATGACAATAAGAGAATGGTTAGAGTGTGTAGCTACAAAATTTGGTATATTACATTTATTTAATTCACAAATAAATATAACTTTTGAAATCATAAAATATATTTTTATTGATATTACATTCATTCACATTAAAAATATAAATATATAAAAAATTTAGAATTATTTAAAATTATTTATGTAATAATATTCTTGTATTAAATATTTAAAAATAGCCTCTATTATATAATAATATTTTATATATTTCTCAATGACTCAATAATATTAGACTTAATTTTTTCAATTTAATGTTTCAAATTTAATTTTTGTATCTATTTTTTTTCCTAGGTGAAATCCATGTAAATCTAGCTATGGCATAGTCATTGGAGACTTTAAAGGTCATGGATTGTAGTAAAATCATCTTCTCTCCCTCTGAATACTAATATCAAAGCTCAAGCCTTGGCTTTTCTTTTTAGTTTGGAACTTGTAAAATCACTATCTATATTTAAGTTACATGTTGAAGGAAATTGAACCATTATTATTAGTGCATGCATTAAACATAGTGTATATAATTTGTCCATACAATATATATTTCATCAAGTATGGTATCTTCTTGATTTAATCTTTGAATGTTAAATCATGCATACTTATAGAGAAGGTAATCTATTAGCTAATTGTCTAGCTATTTTAGGTAATGATGGGGTTAATATTAACTCTTTACTTTCCCCACTTAATCTCCATGATTTCTCCAACTTGGTTAATATTCTAACAAAAGAATATGTTTAGAATCCTATTGAGCCCTTCTCAAATATTTTTTGATAGTAAATCATGAATTCTCTATGATTTCACTTGTTTTAATTTTATGGATCTCACTTTTTCTTTTAAGATATTGTATGCAGTTTAGGGTCCTAGGTTGTACTTGCATCAGATGATTTTTTTCTAATACCTTTGTCTCAATCAGAGTTTAGGATGAAGATTAATGGTGGAAACTTTTATGACAATGTTTGGCTTGGCTCTTTGTTTTGTCTCCAACACCAAATAATGAATTGTATTCATATGAGTTTTGGACTCTTTGTAACGACAATTTTCTAGATTTGAGATTTACATTGACAAGATTCATTAATGTTGATAGATACTCTCTCCAAATGTAGTCTTTCTTCTTATGCATTCTTTTTTGTATCAGACAAGGACCAAAGGTTTTCTTTTCTAACTCTTTTCTTTGGGAGCCATTTTTGAACTAGTTATTATTAATGTAAATATCAAGGTTCACCAAAAAATGAAAAAAATTAATAATTAAAATATTAAAAAGAAGAGTTGTAGACATGATTCAATATATACTATTATTTTGATGTTACAAATGAATAAATAAATAAATATATAAAATGTAATTACATATATGATTCAATATATCTTTTTTTATTGGTAAATGACCAAAGCCTTGAATTATATTTTATTCAAGAAAAGAAATTACAAGTCCTCTATTCAAATGAGCACTAGTAGGAAAGAATGGGGAAAGAAAACCTCCAGTCTTTCCTATAACATAGTCCTTTATTATACAAAATTTAAGGGGGCATTCCCTAGTCTATTGGTTACAACTTAAAATATTAATTTGAGCTTGGGCTCATCAACATATTAATATTTTACAAAGTTTACATTGTGCATTTCCCTCAAATGATTCAAATACATTATTGGAGACAATCATTACTTAAAGGATAGGTTTGATTCAAGCCTCCACTATGTTCCATTTCGTTGATCTCTACCCTGTGTTAATAGTCATAAAACATATTGCCAAAAAAAGCCAAAACAAACCTTTTTCTCCCAACTAGGTTAGTTAAATTAAGACTAAAATTGTAGGGATTAGAAACAATATACTTCTAAACCAAATTGCATCAAAGAGATACAAGAGAGTAAATATTTATTAGATATCCCAACTACCTTCTTATGACTTTGTAAAAAATTAATCAATGCTTCAAAAGATAAGCATTCAGACATCAACTTGTGACAAAGTAAGAATATGATTCAACCTTTAAACAATTAAGCCCTATGAATTAATGGAAACTTACTTTAATAGTAAGCCACATAGTGTAAATTAGATTAACCACGAATAGAATAACCCTAAACTCTATCACCAAGAGAAAATAAGACTTCATTCATTCTTATCACTGAGAGAAGAAAATCAAACCCACTGAGAGTTAGATGGCAAAAAAAACATAGTTACCTATATAACTGATCAATCTAAAAAGTAAAGCTAAGAGTAAGAGAATACGACATAGTGAATGGACATGCATTGAAATTGGCATGAATGCCTACTTAAGCTAGTGCTATAGCCATCATGTGTATATTTTAAAATAATTACCTACCACCAACTTGAAATATTCATATCTATAACAAGTTTTATTCAAGCCAAAACTAGTATAAATTAATCTCAAGTAACTTAAAATGAATAGATGAACCACATTCTACATGGGTAAAAGTTGAAAGACCCAATTTAAACTAGAGATTAGCTTAGCCACAAACTATAAACTGAATGATTTGCAAGAGATTGGCATTTAGAGATAATCAATAACTCTTAATATATAGAAATGTATAAAACTTAGAAACATGTAATAATTAAACCATTTTCTAAGCCATAATAAAAAGTTATAAAAAAATCATATCCACAGATAAAAGCAACTACATATAGAAGGGAAACATAGTGAAAGAGAATTGTTCAGACTAAGGACAAAATGGAAACCTCAAAATGAAATAAATTCTAAAATCCTAGAAAATGTTATCACATATTGCCAAAAAACCTAGGGCCAAACTATTTAACCAAATCCTCCTTCTTGCAAAACATTATAATGTCCTCTAGATCCTCAACATTAGCTCCCAATAGAAAGACTAGAGCATTTAGAACCCTACTTAACTTGTAGAAATTTGGAAGAATGAATTCCATCTTTTTGAGAGCATCAAAATTGTGGTTAGTTTCTAATAAACCTTAAAGATGTGTAAGAACTTAGGCAGCCATGCTCTGCTTGGGTCCTCAATAACCCCTTACCATCTTAATAGGAAATTCACAATGGCTTCCATCCTTGGCTAGGTTTTGAAAAGTTGCACATTATTCCTAATGAAGAGTGATGGTCATCAAGAGAAGACTACATCCTTCAAAGCTTTTGGTTGATATGCCATATAAATTTTAGGGTATGGGATGCACAATTTATCATCTAGGCTAAATACCACATTTTCCAACCGAACTAACCAGGTACTATAAGAAAGATTAATGCATAACCTACTGATCTCCCATTTCTCCACCTTAGCCCTAGCTACACACCCAATCAACATACCAAGGATAGAGCTATTAGTCTACCAAGTATAGTAATAGTTGTAATCCTTCTTCCTAAATGCCCAAGAAATGGAAAATTGCAAAATATCATCTATAGGGTTAAGCAACCTATTCCATCATTTTTTCTTAGTTGAGCCTCTAGAGGCCATTGTACCAAATTTAATGGCATAAAATAGGGAAATGATAGACTCTATGAAAGTAATGAGAGAGGGGGGTTCCATAGGTAATATGCTATGGAAGGGGTAGAGAGCTTTCACGAGAGATGAGAATTAATGGAGGCCCTAATATTGTTGGTGAATGAGCACCATAATTATAATTGGAGTGAGAGAGAAGGTCATACATTACCTAATCAAATCCTTACTAACTAATAGGGAAATATTAAGTTAATGGGAGTGTGAAGTAATTATTGCTTATGAAGATGTTATACAAATTGCCTCATTTTTCATATGCTTACATATTAGATTCCAAATAATTAGAGCATACGACTATATTTCAAATAGCTATTAAGCCAACATTCTTATTGATAATATCTCCTACAAATGAGGACAAGCCATTAGACATCTTAAAGTCATGATACAACTAAGTGTTATATCTATTAGTGCCCTTATTAGTTAAATTATCCATCAGGGATAATTTAGCCAATAATAGTGAAAGTTACATTATCCAACTTTGGTTAAGAGGGCTATTAAATTTTTGGTTAAGTTACATATAATTATAGACTAAGATATTTTCACTATTAGCACCCTTATTTTCTGACTAGCCCATCACTTTGTTACCTTCTCGAAAAATATGTAGAATCTGAATATCTTCAAAAAGTTCTAGGAGTTTTAGAACTTTTTCTAATTTAGAATTTAAAACCTAGTTTGGGGTCTCCCTTTTTCTAATGGCATTTAGGATAATCTTTGAATCTTCTTCGATAATAAGTTTTGAAAAACTTAGATTTAAGCAAATTTGGAGACCTTCCTGGAGGGCTTCTAATTCAGTGAGGTTGTTAGTGTTTGAGCCTATAGAGTTGGCCCCTTTAGAGATCTAATTGCTAGAATCATTATTAATGATGCAACCTATTCCAAAAATCCTAGGCTTGCCTCTTGAGGCTCCATACAAATTTAATTTGGTCTAACCACTCGGGGGGGCAATCCATCTACACTTGTTCCTTGCATCTATTTTCCTTTTTTTATACATAAGTAGGGGATTAATTATATTTTTAGAACTCTTTTTCATTATACCATCCTAATCTAAGAATGTTCCTTCCTCTTTTGGGGTTTTCCTAACATGAGAATTTAAGGTTTCAACAATGCAAGCCTTAATTTTGTTAGTAAACTTAAATATAGTCATGTCCTGATCGTGAAATATTCTTTTCTTTCTTTCTTTCCATACTTCCCAAACAAGGATAGATAGACAAATATTCTAGAGTTTACCATAGATATAACTACTACTATCAATTGGCCAACCCCAAAGAAGATCATCTAAATATTCTCGCAAAGGAGTAGTTAAAGCTGGCATTTGTCAGAGCTAGTCCTAATAATATAGTGTATATGGGAAATTATATTAGAAATAGTCAATATATTCACTATCATTCTTACATAACACACATCTTGAAGGGCCCTCAATGCCAATCTTTCTGAGTCTGTCAGCAATTAGAATCCTATTTTGGGAGGGAGTCAATAGGAAGAAGCCTGCCTTTGGCAAGCAAGAAGAGTCCCAAAAAAGTTTAAGGGGAGTATTAACTTCTTCCCACCTTTGTGAATGAGTGATTATTCCATATCCATTTTAATGTTATATTTTCTATTTTTTGATGTTTCCCATATGATTTTGTCATTTCTCACTAATTGCTTTATTTTCCTCTTATGAATGATGCTTTCATAAACCTCTTTTACTATTGGTTCTTGGTCAATATTATCCAAATATTTTTCATTCCTAGCTTATATTTCCATTAATATCCTTTTTAGTTTTACAATTTCTAACCTTATACCCCCAATATTTAACTAATTAATCTTTAAGGACTACTGGGATACCTATGCTATCTACTGGGGGGTGGCCATCCCAAGAGTCCTTCTAGAAGAGAGCTTCATCACCATTACCAACATCCCAAGTGATATTTTTACTAATTAGGGATCTAATTTTTACTATAAAATTCTATCTTTTAGATCCTTTAGGTAGGTTCCTCATTCTAAAAAAGGATTAAGGATCGTCTGCATTTAGGTATTTGATATACAATTTTTTTTACCATTTTAAAAATCTTTCTATGAATAATTGCAAAGTCAATTTGGCCCCTAAAACTTCATTTTGGCAAATCAAGTTTTTGATACCTAGACCCCCTAATTCCTTTGGTTTGGATATTTTTTCCCATTTTATAAGAGCTATTTTTTTCTATTCTTCGGTGTCATTCCAAAAGAAGCTTCTGAGTTTTGCATCAAGCTTCTTATAAATACTTTTAGGTAGAGGTAAGTATGAAAAAGGGTAGGTTGGGAGGGTAGATAAGACTGCTTTGATCTTTGTGACTTTACCAACTTTTGTGATCCATTTATCTTTCTAGCCACCTACCCTTTTATCCTTTCTTTCAAGGATACTATGCCATCCCTAGTTTGTTTTACTACCTCTATACCTAAGTATTTACATGGGAATGTACCTCCTTTATATCCCATAGTATTACAAATTTATTTTTCTATTTCAAGTTTGGTATTAAGGAAAAAAATTTCTGATTTTTTAGCATTCACTCTTTGACCTGATGCTTCCATGTACTATTGAATGATAGACTTGAGGTTTAGGGTATCTTCTATTGTAATTTCTCCTAGCAGAATGGTATCGTCTACATATTTTTTGTGGGTTATATTAGGAACATTCTTGGTTATAGTAATTCCTCTTATTCTACCATTAGTAAGAACTTTGGTAATTGCTCTACTAAAGGCTTCTACCATGATAATGTATAGGAAAAGAGATAGGGGATCTCCTTATCTTATACCTTTTGATGTGTTGAAGAAGCCTTTGGGAGTTCCATTAATAAGAACTGATATATTAGTTGTTGAGATTCATTGATAGATAAGATTAATCCATTGGTGCAAGAATTCAAAGGCTTCTAAGATTTTGCATAGAAACTTCCAGTCAAAAATGTCATATGTTTTCTTAATATCCAATTTCATGAACATGCTTGCCATTTATTCTTATTGGTTGAGTGTAACATTTCTTGTATAATAAGTATCCCATGTAGAATTGATCTTCCTCGTACAAAACCCATTTTTTCTTCTAATATAAGCTTAGGGAAAGTTGGTTTCATTTGATTAGCTAAAATTTTGGATATGATTTTATAAATGGTGTTGAAAAGGGATATAGGTTTGAAATACCTCGGGTTTTCAGGGTCATAATTTTTGGGTATCAATGTAAGAAAGGTATTATTTCTTTCTAATAGTAATGATCCCCTATTTCTTGATGCTTCAATGGATTTCCAACAATCAATTCTAATAATATCTCAACATTTTTGGTAGAAGAAATCTTGGAATCTATCTAGACCTAGAGATTTATTAGGGTTCATGTTGAATAACACAGATCTAACTTCTTCTAGAGATATGGGTGTATTTTTAATGCTTTACTATCTTTTGTAGTCACCACTTTTGGTATAGCTTCAAGAATATTTTTATTGAGCTATTATATTTTAAGTATCAAAATTATTTAATAAATTTTTGACATGACCTACAAAAATCTTTGCTATGCTATTAGGATTTTTAGCGATAGTACTTGACGAGTCTTTGATTTTTATAAATTTTCTTTTAGCTCTGTTGTATAGAGTGCTATTATGAATTTTTTTTGTATTTTAATCTCCTTCTTCTAGCCATTTTCCTCTTGATTTTTGTGTCCAAAAAACTTCTAGAATGTTTTCCTATATCATTATTCATACCCATTTTAAATACTTCTATGTTTAATTTTTTAAAGATTTCTTCATTGTCTATTTTTTCTTTAAATATTTTGTTGAATTGTTCTTTATTCCACTTAAGAAAATTTTCTTTATCTTTTTCATCTTAGAAACAAAATATGTACATTTTGGAACCTTTAAAATTGCCTTGATTCCACCATTCTCTAATAAGCTCCATAAATTTTTTTTCTAAAAACCACAATTTTCCCATTTAAAAGGATTTTTGATAGGTTTAATAGGTTAAATAAATTCAATTCTAACAGGGTAGCGGTCTGATCTTGGTATAAGTAGAATTGAGTATTGTATATCTAGAGCTAATTCACTTAGTTCTTCTTTGAGAAAATATCTATCCAATTTCACAATAATAAAATAAAATTCTTTCTTTCTATTGTTCCATGTGTACTTACCATTATTAATACAAATATTGAATAGGTTGTTAAGGTCTATCCATTTTTAAAATTCCATAGATGCTTGGGAGATTTGCTGGATGCCTCAAAAAATTTCATCTATATTCATGATAGTATTAAAATCTCCACCTATTAGAATGTTTTCAGTGCTATCATTTTTAATAAATAGACTAATTTCTTCCCAAAAATGATTTTTATCTATGTTATGAATAGGTCCATAGATGTTTATTAAAATTAACTGTAAGCTAGTCTTAATGCATTTTATTTTGCTGCTCATCCATAAATTATTTGATTTTAGTACATTTAGGATTACCTTCCTAGGAGTCCAAATCATTCCTAATCCCCCTGAGGCTCCTCTAGATTCAAGTACGTTAATGTTCCAACTACCTCATTTCTTTTCTAGCTTAATTCCTTCTTACTTATTTAGTTTTGTTTCTTGTAACATAATAATTTCAGAATCAAATTGTTTTAAATTATGCTTTAGTAATTGTTTCTTGCTAGGAGCATTTAAACCTCTAGCATTCTAGGTAGTGATCTTCAAGCTGCCTAGGGAAGGTTCTTCCCCTTCCCAAGATTAAGTAAATATTTGATCTTTTTTCTATTCTTTTGCCTACCCATCTGCATCTCTAAGTTCTTTAAGAGACTTCCTTCCTCTTTTAGATTTTAATCTACCATATTTAGGGTATTTATCCCTTCTTGATTCATCAAAATACCCAATTTCTCTATGTTCTCCTATGCATTTAAAGTACTATCATATTGTTTTCCTTCTTTCTTAGCTTTTCTTCATTTTCTAATTCTTTCATTATCTATTTGTTAGTGAACAAATTGTCTCTTCAATTATTTAATAAAATCACTCTATGCCTAAGGTATTGGAAAACACAAAAATATTCACAATAGTTGAGAAAGCTTCATATTATTTAGTTTTCTCTCTACATTTTAATAAAAGTATATCTTCCTTATAGAATTTTCAATGAATTCAAAGATTATCTTCACACTTTTACAAAAAAACACATAACGTTCTCTCACATACTCCTAGGTAGTGAGGTAGAATTCATTCAAACAATAAAGAGGAAATTTATCAAACTCTGCTTCTACAAAACATCTATTCAAAGAAATGAATAATACCACAACTTGATATCAACCACTCAAGAATCCTAATTAAAAAAAACTTATAGTAGGAATAACAACAAATATATTAAATCAATAAATCAGAGCTCACAAGTAACAATGATTTGAACACTTGGAACGCCAAGTTTCCAAGCCATATCCTATATATATATATATATATATATATATTCGTTCATGCACATAGTCATTCAAAAAGAAAACATATATATGCTATCTTTTGATCACTATTTTAAAGTATCTATTTATAAGAATTTCTAGCTATCTATTTCTAACCCATAATTAGTTCAATGCCCCAACATTTATAGTTTTATTACAGATCTGAAAGGCCCCCATCAAAACCTAGCCATTTTGGTTTAAACAACAAATAGTAATGAACAAGAAAATAGTTAAAGAAACAACTATCAAAATGTAACTAAAAGTAACTATCTTGTTCAGGTCTCATTGCCAATTTTCTCTTCTTCACCTATCGTCTATCACACCAACTTCCAACTTTGGAAGGTGTTCATGAACTCTTGCATTGCATGGGGATGTGGATTCTTCAAACTCAATAGTCTAGCCCTACATGCATCCTTTTGTAATTTGAACTCCTTGATTTTTAGGCTCTAACATGGCATGAGATTTTTTAAGGCATAACATGGATTAAATATTTTCCAGCATAGTGAAATCATTAGTAGTAGGCGATTCATTATCCTTGATCTTATCAACAACCTCATTGAAGCTTTTAGTCAATGTTTCAAAATCCATGTTCCGATCATAAAACTATAGAATCCCTGTATGGTTTACTATATTCATGTCTTTAAGGAGTTCCTGATGCATTCTAGCAATTTTCCTTTCAATGGCTTGCATTTCTTTGATTGCTTCCTCATAAACTGATTCTTTCCAACCCATGTTGTTTTTCATGATGAATAACATATAGGGATCTACCTTCTTCATTGGATTTTCATTTAGAAACTTGAGTACTCCAAATCTCTCAACTTCAATTACCTGGAATACAACCACCTAGCACTGGCTCTATTTAGTTTCCCATCCTAGAATCAAAGTTTGAATTTCTCCCAAAAGTGTTTCTCCTTCAACATATACAATGGTGAATTCCAAAATAAACTTATTACCCTCCTTGATGATAACATCCACCCAATCTTTCATAGCATCTAATAGTAGCCTTCCCCTTTGCATTTTCTTTACTAATTGTTGACTATCTATAGAATTTGGGTCAAGGATTGAGGGGCTTGAACAATCTTTAAGGTGCCAAGATTTATCAAAGAATCAATATAAACAGCCATAGTTATCACCAAACCTTTAAGTTCCTTTTTCTTCCTACTATCTTTTTCAAACTGAGTTAACATATGGTCGATAGAAAACTTGAAAAGGTCATTTTCTGTGCTCCTATTGATGGTTCCTACTTCAATTGAAGTGACTTTGAAAGCTTCATTTTCAATCTCCCTAGATTCTATTTTCTACATATAAGTGGCTACTTCAGCTGTTATCTGTTTAGTCACTAGATCTTTAGTTAGATGGGCATCAGTTTTCAATTTCTTAACGTTTGAACCTTGAGCAACATAATTTTTTACAATATCCTTTATAGGTGTTGAAATTGGTTGCATAATTCTTTGCTTACTAATTGTATTGGATAACTAGGATGGGATAGCAGGGCTTACAAAAATTGCCTGAGCATCTCTAGTGGGAGTCATGAACCTTGGCTGATCCACTTTGGGGGCTTTGATGAACTACACATCACCATCAACACCATCTGAGAGGTTGAGACCATCATTTGAATCTTGTCCTTGAATTGAAATCCTTTCTTTTTGAACCTCATGCTACTTAAGGGCCTTAGATTTAGCCTTAGACTTGGTTCTAGGAGCTATATTTTGTATATAGATTGGTGTCCTCTTTTGCTTACCTTCAGCCAACACACTACCTGCAATAAGAGATGAAAGTTGGATGTCAGATGTTGATGGTTCAAAAAAAGAAACCACGCTTGAAGAGGGTTCATTAACAACTTTCTTGCTTTGTTTCTTTAGATAATCATCTATGTGAGTATAAATATAGCACTAAAATTTATATCCTCTTCCTCATCCTAATTTTAGTCTACTTCCAGTGATTTAAATTCATTGGATTCTTCCCAACTTGGTTCAATCATGTCTGAGCCATCCTTGATTATCCCTTATGTTTGAAATTTCAGTTTCAGGGAATTGATTTGTTGCAATGTCAATCTTGAATGGTCTCTTCTCAATAATTCAAGTCCTCATCTTTATAGTCTTGCCATAAATCTTCTAATTGTGGAGTTGTTGATGGGTGACCTTTAAGACCAAGAATTTGAACTGCAAAGCCTTTGCTATCCAAATTTCTTCTGCTATGGTAGGAACCAAAACTAAACCTAAGTAAATTACTTCTTATAATAGGAGGATTAATCATACTATTGCAAACCAAGGAACCAATTTTTATAGGGAAAAATGCCTCCCGATTCTACTGTGGTATGTTATCTTTAATAATAGAGAATAACTATCTACAAATTTTACCTAAAACAAAACAATCCAATGCATATTGTGGAAGCTTTATTGATTCATCTTTGAATCCACCTATTCTCAAATAGGTGAATTGGTAAATTGTATGAAATAGCTTCCATATTATTGAACCAATCTCTGAGCTTTAGAAGACAATTTGGGCATCAATGCTTTCTGATGCAGAGCCACACCTTGGAAAGCTCAGGAGGAATACTCACTCAACTGAGTTACTTCAAGGGGCACGACATCAATCAGTCAGGATCGAACTCAAACCAAACTCAAGATTGGATTAATCAGAATATATAAATCTCCATAGTTTAACTTCACCCGCACACCAAGATCTTTAACTCGGAATGTCCTCAAAGAAAATATATTTGCACTTTGACAAGAGAGACCAAGATCGAATTGCTGCCAAACTCCATAGTCAATTATCTATATCCTTTCTAAGGCAAAAACTGAAACTTTCTCTATTACCCAAATTCAAATGCCTCTCTTACATAGCCAACCGGCTTATTTAAAACTGACTCTCCTTTTCTAATAAAAGGATGAGAAACATTTTTTCGTCTTCTATCCAAGAAAAGGATAAGAATCTGAAACTACCTACTACCTATTATTGGAATTTGACAATCATGTAGTAGGCCACATTTTAAATATCCACTTTTTTTTTCGTCTTCTATCCAAGAAAAGGATAAGAATCCAAAATTGCCTACTACCTATTATTGGAATCTGACAATCATTATCTATGAATTAAAACTATTCTAATTTAAAAAACCTATACCTGGTCCTAGGTGGCTATATCTAGAGAGCTCATTGAACTGCTACTCTAGGTATGCCACCACATGTAGGACGTTATTAAAAACTTCAAAAACTAAAAGCATTTAAAACATAACATTAAATTTCCTATTACATTTTCAACAATGTTGCCTCTTGTAGCGTTTCTCTTCTTTGCCACTGCAACATACTCCCCTGTAGAATGAATCTCAAGTCCTCTAGAGATGATGTGTTGTAGAAATGAATCTCATTCTTCTTTCAAACTTTCCAATTTCTTTGAACTAGGATGAGCATATCTACAAGAAAAACAAAAATAATATCCAACTTATCCACCTTGTAGCTTTGATTCTTTAATGCTGTAAATGTCACAGAAAATTCTCCAGCATGATTCACTATACATGAAATCTGCATCCCTGCATAAACATTATTAGAAGAAAACATATCATCAACATTAAGATTATTTGAGTTCTCTGTTTGAATATGAGGTTCCTTATACACCATGTAATGTGCATCATATCTATCTTCATCAATAGTAACCATAAACTTATCTGCTTCTTGACTATCAACCAGTTTCACATCTTGAATCTTAAGAATTGTATTTATCTCTTCTTCCTTTATTAAAAATTTATCATCATCTTGATCTTCTATAGTAATCTCACTTTCAAATATCTCTTTCTTATTACAACTTTTCTCAAGAACAATAACAGTATTGCACTCTTTCCTTTCTTCTTCAAGCTGAATTTTTGTACTACCGCCATGCCTTTTCCATTCTCCCACAATGGCTGCAAATTTTTCCCATAAATCAGATTCTTCTTTAGAACTTGCTGTTACACATTCCTTAGCTTCATATTCATGCCATTCCTCTTGACATGTTTCTTCATTATGCATATTTAAGGCTTCATCAGTTGCCTCCAAAATCTTTTCCATAGGAGTACCTTCCAACATTGTACTCTTCTCTATTTTCAAAGGACATGTTACTGTTCCAACCACAAATTGTTTGCATTCAAATCCTATAGGGCTTGTCTTGTTACTGCTCTTGTCAAGAGATACTTGTTGCACTTCTTGTTGCTACACTTTGTGTTCTTGCTGCACTTCTTTCAACTTAGCTTTATTCTCTTTCAACTTAGCTTTATTCTCTTTCAACTTAGCATCATTCTCCTCAAGTCTCCTTCTCAAATTGTTTATCTCCTCTTCTATCTTGCTTAGCTCTTCTCTTTGTTTTCTCCTTTCTTCTTTCTCTCTTTTCTTCTTTTCCTCTATCTCCTTCTATTTAGAATCCTTTCTCTGTCGATACCTTCTAAAAAGATACAATAAAGCTGCTTCTTCTTGTCCCATCATTCCTCAGCTAGGTTATTTTCTTCTTATCTAGTCTCCTAGACTTCTTCTCAGACTATTTCTCTCAATCTTTCACAATCACACAAACATATACACAACTATTTTTTCCCAAACCTTTTGCTGAGCTCTGATACCAAAAATGATGTAGAGCCACACCTTGGAAAGCTCAGGAGGAATACTCACTCAACTGAGTTACTTCAAGGGGCACGACATCAATCAGTTAGGATCGAACTTGAACCAAACTCAAGATTGGATTAATCAGAATATATAAATCTCCATAGTTTATCTTCACCCGCACACCAAGATCTTTAACCCGGAATGTCCTCAAAGAAAATATCTTTGCACTTTGACAAGAGAGACCAAGATTGAATTGCTGCTAAACTCCATAGTCAATTATCTATATCCTTTCTAAGGCAAAAATTGAAACTTTCTCTATTACCCAAATTCGAATGCCTCTCTTACATAGCCAACCGGCTTATTTAAAACTGACCCTCCTTTTCTAATAAAAGGATGAGAAATGTTTTTTCGTCTTCTATCCAAGAAAAGGATAAGAATCTAAAACTGCCTACTACCTATTATTGGAATCTGACATTCATGCAGTAGGCCACATTTTAAATATCCACTTTTTTTTTCATCTTCTATCCAAGAAAAGGATAAGAATCCAAAACTGCCTACTACCTATTATTGGAATCTGACAATCATTATCTACGAATTAAAACTATTCTAATTTAAAAAACCTATACTTGGTCCTAGGTGGCTATATATGGAGAGCTCATCAAACTGCTACTCTAGGTATGCCACCACATGTAGGACATTATTAAAAACTTCAAAAACTAAAAGCATTTAAAACATAACATTAAATTTCCTATTACATTTTCAACAATGTTGCCTCTTGTAGCATTTCTCTTCTCTGCCACTGCAGCACTTTCTTTAAAGATACATGCTCATTTTCAATCAATACATCATGAACCTTTCTAAAATTCTCCAGCACTCTTTCTTTTTGTAGTAGGGGGCAATATTGATAAACTATTATTTCTTCATTCTAGACTTCATGAGGGAGAGGAGAAAGATCATTAACGTAGGCAATGTAGTATGTCAAATATGAGACTATGTATAAACTTTCCCTAGATTCTTTGGCATGTTTTAGTTACATCCTCAATGAATTAGTGATAATTTCAGCCCAATCCATCCATTGTTCTCCTTTCAAAATGATTTTTACATAATGATACATCTAATCCCCGAAGAGGAAAACACTAGCTAAACCCTTCACTCAATGTAAGAACACTACACGGTCATGAATATGAGGCTTAAGATGATCCTTGGTGATTATCTTAGGTAACTTAGAACCTGCACCATAGTTAGTTTTAGTCGATCTGCTAGGTCCAATATTGCAGTATTGGTTTGGAGTTTTTTAGTATTCAGCCAAGGATTAAATAGGAGAAAATGTGGCAAATGTATTTTCTAGTAGTAGTATAGAGGTAGTGGTTTCCCTTGAAATTGATAACACTGGTTCCCCATCTTTGTTTATGATTTTTTGCTCCTTACATCATAATGATCAATGCAAATTTGAAGCAATTTGAGGCTCACAAGGGCTGGGGGAAAAGGTGCGGCTTCAACTAGACCACTAGTCAAAATTTCCATACACCCTTTTGATTCATCAGCTGTAGTGCCTGCCCCTGGTTCGCATTTTGTTATCATTGCTGAACTCTTTTAGAGCTAGTTTTATGTCATTGGTTAGAAACATTCTTTAGAGATTATCAGATATTGTGCTATGGATTCAGTTTATTATGTGATGAGATTACTTAGATTTTGCATTTCATGTATGCATGATGATTATTTTTAGTGTTTGCAGTTATTAATGATGATTAGTAAGATGATTTATTATCATATGTGTTTTCTTATGGATACTTACCCCATACTTGCATGTGTATGGTGTGTGTTTTTGCTTTTGTATGGCATGTATGATGTGGTTAAGGAAGGGAGTCGTAGTCACCTGCTAGTCGGGATCTACATGATGCACCACTTCCTTCCATGGCTTGTTTAGTTTAGTATATATTGTGCTTGTACATGCATGGTTTTTATGCAGGTTGTAGGTACTGGGTATCAACTTCCCTGAATTGCCAGGATGAGCGTACCCTATCACATCATCTCAATGATAAGAGAGGGGAGATAAATTCTCAAGTCCAAATCACAAACCTTTAAGCCATTTGTTCTAATTGAAAATTAGGACAAGTATCTGAGTTGAGTACCCTCTGAATATGTCGGATGATGTAATTCATGATTTAAACCCTTGGTTTGATTTTGTATGTATTTTGGCTATGATGAATTTTCATATTTTTACCTTATGAGTCTTTGATGTATTTTCTATTAATTAAGCCTAATTAAAAGATTTAATTAATGGTTTAATTAAATGAAAAATTAATATGGTATTTTAATATTTATTTTATTTAATTAATTGAAAAATTAATTAAATAAAATAATTAAATTTGAAATGTGACAATATTTATTTTAATAATAATATATTTGGAGCTCATTTTTAAGTAAATGACTAAATAATATTATTATTAAAGCTAATAAATATTTTAGCAAATTAAGTTTTGAAAATGAAATTTAGAAGTGGAAAATATATCTAAAATTATTTAAAGATTCTAAATCTCATGTGATTAAAATATAAATATATTAAGATTGAAAAGTGAAATTATTAAAGTTAGTGGATGAGATTTAATAAGTTAATTAATTAAATTGAAAAGAGTAATGTAAATATTATATTAATTATTGTGCATTATATTAATATTTTCTCACATAGGAGTTGGAAAATTCTCGGGAGTTGTCATGTAGACAAAACAGGGGTTTGCACTCTAAGAATGCACAAGTTGTCTACACTTAGAAGTTAGCATTTTATTTGAGCACATGGTGTGTACAACCTTAAGACTTATCTAGAAGGTTGGAGAAGACCCATGCTTGGTTGTCATTCTTATCTTCTAGTTGTTTCTAGAGACACTCTAGATGCATCTTAGAGGCCTTTAAATAGAGGCTCTCCTAGTGTGTTTGGTCAAGCTTAAATGAAAAAGCTTAATGGAAGCTACAAGCTTCAAGCTATGATGGAAGCTTCAAAGCTTACATGAATTTGAGAAGCTTATATGCCTCTACATGCTCATACATTTCCACATATTCTTATGCTTCTTCTAGCACTTCTAGTCACTTGGAGGATTTGATTAGCTTGGATCTTGGAGGAATTGTGAATGATGGAGAAGGAAGGGATTTTCCATGAACTTCTGAGGCATGGTGGATTAGCATCAGTGTCTAGGTGCACTCATGATATTTGCATATTGTCTTTGCACTATTTCTCTTCCTATCTTCATCATGTCTGTTATATGTGTCTGAATACTCTTGTGAATGAATCTATAATTGAAATTGGAATCTAGATATTTTATTTGGTTGAGAAGAAAACAATAGAAAAGCCCTAGATCCAATTAAGGAAAAGATTAGATCTAATTCAGGTTTGGGTTCAATTTGGAATCAAATTGAAATAGATTTGAAAATGGTTTTTATAACTATAGTCAAACCTATTAGAGAAATTATTGGATAAATTTAGAAATCAAATGTTTTAGGAAATTATTAAAGTTTGGAAGCCTTTTTGTGGAAACATACATGGCTATATATTTTCAAAATCTCCACACATATATATATACATATGTTTATATTGAAGAACAACTTTGCGTGTATATATATATACATATACACACATATATATGTACATAAATACTTGTATATATATATATATATATATATTTAATGGAAGTCGTATGTTATAACGCAATGAAGGAGTTGTTTATAAAATTCGTATCGCGCATTTGACTAACATTTATTGCAAACACTATTAAAAATAATAATAAAATCAAAATAGAGTTCGGTACCCACGCCAATCGAATGACGTGCAAGGTACATCGACAATGTTAAGTCGCTTTGCTTTGGTAATCGATTGTTATGAATTCATTTGTAATAATGCTATAATATATATATATTGTTTGCAACGTTTTATAAAAGGTGCTTGAAATCATATTTTAATTCGATTTTTATGATAGTTTATATATATATATATATATTAATAATTGTTGTATATGAATTATTAGTATATATATATATATATAATGTGAATAAAATTTTAAATATGTAAGATTTTAAATAAATACTATAGTTTTAAATTAATCAAAATATTTCAATAGAATTTACTCTAATTAAGGTTACTAAGAATATTTTTTAAATGAAATAGTTAAGAAAATATAATGGAAATGAATTCATGTTATCATGAATGAAATTAAGTTGGCGATTATTATATTTAGAATTATTAAGGATTATTTTAGACAAATGATTGTCTTTGAGGTGCATGAAGGAAATTATAAATTATTTATTGGATTATTTATTTATCTTAATCACTCGTATAAATGGGAAAGTATCTTAAGGAAATTATATTCAATTACTAGTGACATTGTTGAGAAGAATCTATCATTATAGATTTATTTGTTAAGAAAACGTTAGTATACTTGTTATTAAATGTTAACAAGTCATTATTAGTTTTTGATGAGTTTATTATTTATTAATGTTTGTTGGGTCTAACAAACTATTATTAAATAATGGATAAAATAGTTATCAATAAATACGAATAGAGTTATTCTAGTGGAGATTATTTAATGATTAAAGTTTTGTTAAAAGATATTAGTTTTTGGTTTGAAGTATGATTGATTTTTAATCAATTAATATTCATTGAGTTGTCAATATAATTATATTATGTGATTGAGATTTATCTTGAAATGACTATCATTAATACGAATTAATTAAGGAAACATTAGTATTCATAAAGAATGATGAATGTGATCTATTATTAAGATTTTCAATATAGCTTGTTATTAATATTAACAAGTTAGTATTATTGAATTATTAATATAATCATTTGAGTATTGAATTATAGTTGACTTTTAACTTACAGAATTCTAGTTAGTTATTAGTCAACTGATATTAATTTGAACATTGATTATTAATTAAATCAATTAATGAGAGTTAATTAGATTTAATCAATAATTGAGTTATCTAATAGAGACTTATTTGATATAATTCCTTTAACGGGATTGTAAAAAAATTGATATTGAAGTTGACAAGTCGTACTCTCATGACTTGAATAATGACCTTAGATATTTTAATAGTGAGACTTAGTAATATTTAATTGAGAACTATTAGAATGTTAATAGGTCATAGATTGTATACCTATGTTCATTTAATTGATCATTCAATAATTGATAATTGGTTCGTATAATGAATAATGTTCCTAGAAATATTGAAAGTTTAATTAATTAGAATATGGATCATGGTTAAATATAGAGGAGAATTTAATTTAAGGTCAATGACGATCAGTTTAGTGAATATTTATCCTTACGTTATTCTTAAGAATATTATTTTTAAAATAATGGAAGGATAATGCTATCGGAGAACAAACGGGTTGACTTGTAGGTCAAATGATGAAACTTAAGACACTTGAAAGTATACTTGCAAACAGAAAATTGGAAACCTCTACACATTATTCAACTATGTAATATAGCAAAACCGAAACATGTGTTTGCATCGTGTATTTTATATGCTTCTTGTTTTGGGTTTTTTTGGGTTGACTAGTGTTGACCAGTCCTAGGTTGTTACCAGAGGCTCGGGGGTTATGAGATATGATGGCATGTTGATCTTATTTGGTCTCAATCTTTATAAGGCCAACCATGGTTATGTGATTGTATGCTCTATGAAATGTTTGTATTTACTGATTTTTATTGTTCATCAGTCTTTATGTGTGAAACTCAGATGTATGTGTATGAGACACTTGAGCTAATTATTTTTGAGTCATCGATATGTTATCCTTGGATTATTTTCTAGTTGCCATGATGGGACTAAAATTTTGATTTATTTCTTGATGATGTCATGATGTGATATGTTTGACTCAACCATTTTGGAGTCTTCGATCAATATGATTTTGAGATATTCTTGGTTGCTTGTTGAGAACCAATGGATATTGTGATTTATCTTGAGATATATTTTGGTTATTGAGAATTAGTTAATACTTATGATTATCAGTGATGCCTTCAGTTGCTAATAGAGAACTGTTGTGGTCATGATTTTCTATGGATGCTTTTCTAGATGCTCATGGAGATTTGATGATTCTTATCTTGGAGATTTGATGATTCTTATTATGGATATTTGATGATTATATTGTGGATATTTGATGATTTTTTTTATTAGATTATCTTTTGGATTTTCTTTATAGTCGCTTGTACAAGACTGTGGTGATTTTATGATTCCATGAGCTTAAGGTAGGTAATCTACTTGTAGTGTCGGGAAGTGGCTTGCAATGGGGGCCAGGGCCCTAAGTGGCTACCAGGGTAACTCATTGTAAGTTTGGTTAATAAGTGATAACATTTACACACTAAATGGGAATTAAATGAATCTAAAAGGATAATTGTTTTGGTTCTTGTTCATGCCTTGAGTGCTTGTGCAAGCTAGGATGGGTGTAGTGAGAATGCATGCTTGCGACCTTGCATTCCATAGTATGCCTCGTTAGTATGAGAGGATACTAGTGGACGCATGAGATCAGTATGGAATCGTGGAGTTTAGCTAACTGCCAACGTAACTTGTACGTGATAAATGCGATGACACTTTCTCACTTGCAGAGTAAGTTTCTTACATGTCATTGTATGCCTCTAGAAATTAGATGTTAGTTTTGTGTGATTGGAACCTTTGAGTTAGTATACTTTTAGGATTCCTAGCTTTAGAGAGTATTTATGCTATGTGATTCTGATAGCCTATTTGGGACTTGAGATTATCTCCTCAGCACGGTGGGAGTGGACCACTTAGGTTCTACACAGTTGAGTGGTAGTGTTTTATCACTCTTATGATTTGAGATCCATTCGAGACATCATGGCTGGAGTATTCTTGGTTGGTATTTATCTTTATTCTTGGAGCATTATGATAGATGATATACCCTATGATGGATGTATTTATTGGTATGTTTCTCACATTGATGATTTGGATATGATGATGTTATCTTATGTTTTACTTTGCATGTTAGTAGGATGTTTTAGGAGTGACATTCCTACTATGTTAATACCGATGATCTCTTCGATGCTTTGGAATGTTACGCACGGAGGGATGGCTAGGATTCACGATGATCTAATGATGCTATTTACAGTTGGGAAGAACTGTGCACTTAGTTATTTATGTTTGTGATATATGGTTATATTTTGTGATGGATTTTTATATCTTTTGTGATGATGTATCATATATGGTTTATGGTTTCATTATGTTATTGCATCATGGATTAATATTGGATGATGATGTACTTTATTTATATGGATGAATGTTCTTTTAAGCTTATCATACCTTGTAACATGTACAGTGGATGATTGAGCTAAACTATAATGTAATTACAAAAAAAAAAAAAAGACACTTGTATATGGTTTAAGAATGTTGGATGTATCATTGTTGTTTCATAAGGATGGGATGTTAGATGAATAGTTAATTTAGATATGATACAATGTTAAGGGATCCTTAAAGAATGTAATCTATTAAGTTATGTTATGTGTACTTTTATTCGAATTGTTTCTATTTCTTTCACAAGTGTTGTGAATGGTTTTACTTTCATGTTTTAAAAAAAAATTGTTTGGTAAACTTAGTGAAATTCTTTGGATCGCTTGGCAGGGCATTGCATTTGGTATCAGAGCCCGAGTTTCAACATTGGGAGGTATGGGTATATTTGGAATGCCACTAGCTGTTAACTAGTTGAACAAAATGAAAACTTTGAACTATCATGTGTATCTCTTTCAAAATGAAAACTTGAAACTAGGTGAACTGAAATAGAACCTAAACTGTTACTTGCATATTTTTCATACTTCGACATTTAGCTTTCAAAATTGAAAATTCTACTTAAACCTAAACATGGGAAAAATTGGAAAATTGAAACTCATTATAGTTGCAAAAACATGTATCTTTCATCTATGAATTAAGGTAGTATGCCCTTGATTTTCTTTGCAAGCATTAAGTTGCTCTTGTTTAGAATGTATTAATGGATCTATTTTAGTAGTTGTTAAAAGAATGAATGTTGGATTGATATGGTTTTTGGTTTACCATTAAACTAGAATCATATTGCTCTAAGTGTGTTGTAATATCCCCAGTGGAATCATATCCACCTGTAGGGAGGAAAAGGGATCAAAGGGACCCACATAGTGAGTATCTTAGTTTCTTCATTCTTGTAGGCTTCCAGGAGTAAGCCTAATCCCAGGGGAGGTGGATGTAGTGTCGACCCCTGGTTCGCATTTTGTTATCATTGTTGAACTCTTTCAGAGCTAGTTTTATGTCGTTGGTTAGCAACATTCTTTTGAGATTATCAGATATTGTGCTATGGATTCAGTTTATTATGTGATGAGATTACTTAGATTTTTCATTTCATGTATGCATGATGATTATTTTCAGTGTTTGTAGTTATTAATGATGATAAGTAAAATGATTTATTATCATATGTGTTTTCTTATGGATACTTACCCCATACTTGCATGTGTATAGTGTGCGTGTTTGCTTTGTGTGTTTGCTTTTGTATGGCGTGTTTGATGTGGTTAAGGAAGGGAGTTGTAGTCATTTGCTAGTCGAGATCTACACGATGCACCACTTTCTGACATTGTTTGTTTAGTTTAGTATATATTGTGCTTGTACATGCATGGTTTTTATGCAGGTTGCAGGTACTGGGTATCGACTTCCCTGAATTGCTAGGATGAGCGTACCCTATCACATCATCTCAATGATAAGAGAGGGGAGATAAATTCTCATGTCCAAATCTTAACCCTTTAAGCCATTTGTTCTAATTGAAAAATTAGGACAAGTATCTGAGTTGAGTACCCTCCGAATACGTCAGATGACGTAATTCGTGATTTCAACCCTTGATTTGATTTTGTATGTATTTTGGCTATGATAGTTTTTCATATTTTTACCTTATGAGTCTTTGATGTATTTTCTATTAATTAAGCCTAATTAAAAGATTTAATTAATGGTTTAATTAAATGGAAAATTAATATGGTATTTTAATATTTATTTTATTTAATTAATTAGAAAATTAATTAAATAAAATAATTAAATTTGAAAATAAAAAGTTTAAAGTTTAAATTTGGAATGTGACAATATTTATTTTAATAATAATATATTTGTAGCTCATTTTTAAATAAATGACTAAATAATATTATTATTAAAGCTAATAAATATTTTAGCAAATTAAGTTTTGAAAATAAAATTTAGAAGTGAAAAATATATTTAAAATTATTAAAAGATTCTAAATCTCATGTGATTAAAATATAAATATATTAAGATTGAAAAGTGGAATTATTAAAGTTAGTGTATGAGATTTAATAAATAAATAAATAAAATTGAAAAGAGTAAAGTAAATATTATATTAATTATTGTGCATTATATTAATATTTTTTCACATAGGAGTTGGCAAATTCTTGGGAGTTGTCATGTAGACAACATAGGGGTTTGCACTCTAAGAATGCACAAGTTGTCTACACTTAGAAGTTAGCATTTTATTTGAGCACATGGTGTGTACAACCTTAAGACTTATCTAGAAGGTTGGAGAAGACCCATGCTTGGTTGTAATGCTTATCTTCTAGTTGTTTCTAGAGACACTCTAGATGCATCTTAGAGGCCTTTAAATAGAGGCTCTCCTAGTGTGTTTGGTCAAGCTTAAATGAAAAAGCTTAATGGAATCTACAAGCTTAAGGGAAGCTACAAGCTTCAAGCTAAAATGGAAGCTTCAAAGCTTACATGAATTTGAGAAGCTCATATGCTTCTACATGCTCATACATTTCCACATATTCTTATGCTTCTTCTAGCACTTCTAGTCACTTGGAGGATTCGATTGGCTTGGATCTTAGAGGAATTGCGAATGATGGAGAAGGAAGGGATTTTCCATGGACTTCTGAGGCATGGCGGATTAGCATCTGTGTCCAGGTGCACTCGTGATATTTGCATATTTTCTTTGCACTATTTCTCTTCCTATCTTCATCATGTCTATTATATGTGTCTAAATACTCTTGTGAATGAATCTATAATTGAAATTAGAATCTAGATATTTTATTTGGTTGAGAAGGAAACAATAGAAAAGCCCTAGATCCAATTAAGGAAGAGATTAGATCTAATTCAGGTTTGGGTTCGATTTGGAATCAAATTGAAATAGATTTGAAAATGGTTTCTATAACTATAGTCAAACCTATTAGAGAAATTATTGGATAAATTTAGAAATCAAATGTTTTAGGAAATTATTAAAGTTTGGAAGCCTTTTTGTCGAAACATACATGGCTATATATTTTCAAAATCTCCACACAAATATATATATATATATATACATATGTTTATACTGAAGAACAACTCTATATATATATATATACACACACATATATATATACATAAATACTTATATATATATATATATATATATATACACACACATATGGATATATATACATATATATATTTAATGGAAGTTGTATGTTATAACGCAATGAAGGAGTTGTTTATAAAATTTGTATCGCACATTTGACTAACGTTTATTGCAAACATTATTAAAAATAATAATAAAATCAAAACTTTATTTTTAAGGGACCCCACGTATTCCATCTATTGGTGGCGTACCTGCGCGAGTCGTAGAGGACCCGAGTGTTCGCAGGGTACCTGCAACCCGCGGGTTGCACAGCTCTCTTGTTTAGTGTTGCAGCTTTAAAAGCCCACACATAGTTTGATTGAAGTGGTAGGGACAACAGTCGCAGATAGTACAAAGTTCGGTACCCGTGCCAATCGAATGACGTGCAGGGTACAGCAATAATGTTAAGTCGCTTTGCTTTGGTAATCAATTCTTATGAATTCATTTGTAATAATGCTATAATATATATATTGGTTGCAACATTTTATAAAAGGTGTTTGAAATCAAATTTTAATTCAATTTTTATGATAGTTTATGTATATATATATTAATAATTGTTGTATATGAATTATATATATATATATATATATATGTAATGTGAATGAAATTTTAAATATGTAAGATTTTAAATAAATACTATAGTTTTAAATTAATCAAAATATTTAAATAGAATTTACTCTAATTAAGGTTACTAAGAATAATTTTTAAATGAAATAGTTAAGAAAATATAATGGAAATGAATTCATGTTATCATGAATGAAATTAAGTTGGCGATTACTATATTTAGAATTATTAAGGATTATTTTAGACAAATGATTGTCTTTGAGGTGCATGAAGGAAATTATAAATTATTTATTTGATTATTTATTTATCTTAATCACTCGTATAAATGGGAAAGTATCTTAAGGAAATTATATTCAATTACTAGTGACATTGTTGAGAAGAATCTATCATCATAGATTTATTTGTTAAGAAAACATTAGTATACTTGTTATTAAATGTTAACAAGTCATTATTAGTTTTTGATGAGTTTATTATTTATTAATGTTTGTTGGGTCTAACTAACTATTATTAAATAATGGATAAAATAGTTATTGATAAATACGATTAGAGTTATTCTAGTGGAGATTATTTAATGATTAAAGTTTTGTTAAAAGATATTAGTTTTTGGTTTGAAGTATGATTGATTTTTAATCAATTAATATTCATTGAGTTGTCAATATAATTATATTATGCGATTGAGATTTATCTTGAAATGACTATCATTAATACGAATTAATTAAGGAAACATTAGTATTCATAAAGAATGATGAATGTGATCTATTATTAAGATTTTCAATATAGCTTGTTATTAATATTAACAAGTTATTATTATTGAATTATTAATATAATCATTTGAGTATTGAATTATAGTTGACTTTTAACTTACAGAATTCTAGTTAGTTATTGGTCAACTGATATTAACTGGAACGTTGATTATTAATTAAATCAATTAATGAGAGTTAATTAGATTTAATTAATAATTAAGTTATGTAATAGAGACTTATTTGATATAATTCTTTTAACGGGATTGTAAAAAATTTGATATCGAAGTTGACAAGTCGTACTCTCATGACTTGAATAATGACCTTAGATATTTTAATAGTGAGACTTAGTAATATTTAATTGAGAACTATTAGAATGTTAATAGGTCATAGATTGTATACCTATGTTGATTTAATTGATCATTCAATGATTGATAATTGGTTCATATAATGAATAATGTTCTTAGAAAAGTTGAAAGTTTAATTAATTAGAATATGGATCATGGTTAACTATAGAGGAGAATTTAATTTAAGATCAATGATGATCAGTTTAGTGAATATTTATCCTTAAGTTATTCTTAAGAATATTGTAATGGAAGGATAATGCTATCGGGGAACAAACAGGTTGACTTGTAGGTCAAATGATGAAACTTAAGACACTTGAAAGTATACTTGCAAACAGAATACTAAAAACCTCTACACATTATTCAACTATGTAATATAGCAAAACTGAAACATGTGTTTGCATCATGTATTTTATATGCTTCTTGTTTTGGGTTTTTTTGGGTTGACTAGTGTTGGCTAGTCTTAGGTTGTTACCAGAGGCTCGGGGGTTATGAGATATGATGGCATGTTGATCTTATTTGGTCTCGATCTTTATAAGCCCAACCATGGTTATGTGATCATGTGCTCTATGAAATGTTTATATTTATTGATTGTTATTGTTCATCAATCTTCATGTGTGAAGCTAAGATGTATGTGTATAAGACACTTGAGCTAATCATTTTTGAGTCATCGATTAGTTATCCTTGGATTATTTTCTAGTCGCCATGATGGGACTGAAATGTTGGTTTATTTCTTGATGATGTCATGATGTGACATGTTTGACTCAACCATTTTGGAGTCTTCGATCAGTATGATTTTGAGATATTCTTGTTTGCTTGTTGAGAACCAATGGATATTGTGATTTATCTTGAGATATATTTTGGTTATTGAGAATCAATTGATACTTATGATTATCAGTGATGCCTTTAGTTGCTAATAGAGAACTTTTGTGGTCATGATTTTCTATGGATTCTTTTCTAGATGCTCATGGAGATTTGATGATTCTTATCTTGGAGATTTGATGATTCTTATTATGGATATTTGATGCTTATATTGTGGATATTTGATGATTCTTTTTATTGGATTATCTTTTGGATTTTCTTTACAGTCACTTGTACAAGACTATGGTGATTTTATGATTCCATGAGCTTAGGGTAGGTAATCTACTTGTACTGTTGGGAAGTGGCTTGCAATGGGGGTCGGGGCCCTAAGTAGCTGTCAGGGTAACTCATTGTAAGTTTGGTTAATAAGTGATAACATTTACACGCTAAATGAGGATTAAATGAACCTAAAAAGATAATTGTTTTGGTTCTCGCCCATGTCTTGAGTGCTTGTACAGGCTAGGATGGGAGTAGTGAGAATGCATGGTTACGACCTTGCATTCCGTAGTATGCCTCATTAGTATGAGAGTATACTAGTGGCCGCATGAGATGAGTATAAACCCATGGAGTTTAGCTAACTGCCAGGGTAACTTTTACCTTATAAATGTGATGACACTTTCCCATTTTTAGAGTAGGTTTCCTACATGTCATTGTATGCCTCTGGGAATTAGATCTTAGTTTTGTGTGATTGGAACCTTTGAGTTAGTATACTTTTAGGATTCCTGGCTTTAGAGAGTATTTATGCTATGTGATTCTGATAGCCTATTTGGGACTTGAGATTATCTCCTCAGCACAGTGGGAGTGGACCACTTAGGTTCCATGTGGTTGAGTGGTAGTGTTTTATCACTCTTATCATTTGAGATCCGTCCGAGACACCATGGCTAGAGTATTCTTGGTTGGTATTTATCTTCATTCTATTCTTGGAGCATTATGATAGATGATATACCCTATAATGGATGTATTTACTGGTATGTTTCTTACATTGATGATTTGCATATGATGATGTTATCTTATGTTTTACTTTGCATGTTAGTAGGATGTTTTAGGAGTGACATTCCTACTATGCTAATACCGATGATCTCTTCGGTGCTTTGGAATGTTATGCATGGAGGGATGGCTAGGATCCACGATGGTCTAATGATGCTATTTACGGTTGGGAGGAACCATGCACTTGGTTATTTATATTTGTGATATATGGTTATATTTTGTGATGGATGTTTATATCTTTTGCGATGATGTATCATGTATGGTTTATGGTTTCATTATGTTATTGCATCATGGATTAATATTGGATGATGATGTACTTTATTTATGCGGATGTATATTCTTTTAAGCTTATCATACCTTGTAACATGTACAGTGGATGATTGAGCTAAACTAAAATGTAATTACAAAAAAAAAAAAAGACACTTGTATATGGTTTAAGAATGTTGGATGTATCATTGTTGTTTCATAAGGATGGGATGTTACATGAATAGTTAATTTATATGTGATACAATGTTAAGGGATCCTTAAAGAATGTAATCTATTATGTTATGTTATGTGTACTTTTATTCAAATTTTTTCTATTGCTTTCGCAAGTGTTGTGAATGGTTTTACTTTCATGTTTAAAAAAAAAATTGTTTGATAAACTTAGTGAAATTATTTGGATCCCTTGGCGGGGCATTACATTAGCATACCCAAGGAAATTTTCTTGCAATTTCTCCAACTTAACACCTTCTAAGTTTTTATCACATATGATAGGCCTTTTGCATTTCAAACTTGAAATTTTTCCAAAGAAACGTAACATAGATTTCATCCTTAATCAAATACAACAAGACTTCAAACTAATTATCTTTAAAAACACACAGATTGCAGAACAAAAACATGAATTTCTATGTTTCTCACCTGTAATCTAGTGAAACAAAATGGTTTTCCTTTATTTCCTCCTTAACAAATTCTCCTTTAGACTCTTAATTCTTTGCATGACAAACAAAAAGGGAAAGTTGAGCTTATTTTAAGAAGAAAAGAGTACTTATGTTGGAAAGTATAGCCTCATTATGAGGCATTCATGACAAATCACTTCTCGTTAAGGTTCACACATTCAAAGGCCTTTTGACATAACCATCTCATTTAATAATTTCCTTTGTAGCTATACTAATAATGATTAGCATCATTATGACATCAAATCCCCTTTTTCACCAAAACATTTTCCACTTTTATTCATAATGATGATTCTTCACATTGGGAATTAAAACACCATTTTTAATTATTACTCTTTGACATAGTAACCACTGCCTTGTGAAATGATGACCCATTTGTACAACATGATGCATTTTCACCAAGAAGCCTTTATCATTGAATGACTTCAAACTACTTTGAATTGAGGTTCAAAGTGATTCAAAGTGATTCAAAAGAAAAGCTTGCTATCTTGACACACGTTTCCTACAAGAAAATCATTAGTGAAAAAATAATTTGATTGAAATACTTTGAACTACTTTAAACTAGAGTTCAAAGTGGTTCAAATGAAGAGACAATGACAAGAAGTGTTCAGGAACTTTGTACAACACTTCACATGATTGCAAATACATGGAGCAATGAAAGAAGGACTTCGACAGCTGAGCGAGAAAAAAAATTAAGGAAAGATTTTTAAATATGGTGAATCAATGGATAACTAATAGGGGCTCTGACTAGGGACTGGGTACATGGAGTACATAGAGAACTCAGAAAGCTAGAAACAACACTAACCTAACAAAAAAGGAAAACAATAGGAAAGGAAAAATAGGACACAAAACAAAAAGGTATGTACATGACTGGGAACTTCAAGATACTCAGACCTTGGTTAACTTCAAATCCTACCCATTGTAGGTAAAACGTATAACTTTACCATCTAGGTAACTCAAATGAAAGGTATTGGGCCAATGACTTTTAAAATGATAAACAGACCCTTCTAGAGAGAATCAAATTTACCATGTGCTACCTTTGGTTCTTTTCTTTTGTCCCATAGAAGAACATCATTTTTAAAGAAACCACGAGATCTAACTTTCATGTCAAAGATTTGTTTTACCCTCATCTGATGCTCAGTAATGTGATCAACAAGTTTATTCCTTTCATCTTCTAGCTTGTGTAAATACATTATCCTTTTCTCCAGAGAATCTCTAAAGAAATGATCTTCAATCATGGATTTTAATTGGCATCAGAGAAGTCTAGAGGCAAGGACACTTGAGTGCCAATTCCATACACCAATTCAAATAGATCCATGCCTATAGCTCTCTTAGGGGTAATCTAGTTAGCCAATAATGCTTCATACAGTTTCTTATGCCAATTCTGGGGATTATTAAACACCAATTTTTTAATTATGGCAACTAAAGAACTGGACTCCGCTTGTCCATTCCTTTGGGGAAAATAATTTGAGGAATGGGCTAGTGATATGTCATGTTCATAGTAGAAGAGAGAGATTTCCTCAGATGAAAAATAAGTTCCATTGTCTGAGACTATCTTTTGGGGAATTCCAAACCTAACAAAAATATATTCGATTAAGAAGTCACATACCACTTGAGAATTGGCCTTTTTGGTTGGGATAGCCTCCACCCACTTGGAGAAATAATCTATTATTATATATATATATATTTACAACACTTGATAAAGGACTTAAGGGTCCAATAAAAGTAATACCCTACTGATGAAAAGGTTCATTGATGACTACTGGCCTAAGGGGCAAGACTGCTAGTTGAGGGCGACCAGTGAAAAGTTGACATTTCTCTCAATTCTTTACAAATTTCTAAGCATCTTTGGACATACCTAGCTAGTAGAAATAGTTCTTGAGAATTTTAAAAGTAGATACTATAGATGAGAAGTGTCATCCACAGACATCTAAATAATATGCCTTTAACAACTTTTCCTGCTGCTTTGCATCTACACACCTTAAAAAGGTTCCATCTATCCCTCTTTTATATAAACATACCATTTGAAATTACATATTTATTAGCCTTCAATCTAAGGTTTTTCCTTTCTTTATAGCTCATTTTTGGGGGGCATTTACCATATGTTAAGAGATATGTGATATTGGAGAACCAAGGGTCTGTAAGGTTTACTAACAAAATAGTAGGTGTTTCTCCAGCATTTTCAAGAGATGAATCTTTTCTCTCAGCTATCAATTTTCATAAACCATGCCCTCTCACCAAGGAAGTAGGGTTTATGGTTAATTCATATTCTTGAACCTTAGTTACCCATACAACTCTTTTATTCATCCCAACTTCTTGCTGAGTTAATATACTTTTAACTGCTATCTCTGGCACATACACAACTACATGGGAATGCAAAATGTAATACCTAAATTTCTTCAATGCTTTCACCACAAAAGAATTGTGTTTCTCTATTTGAGTATAATTTGACTCGTGCTTCTTTAATGGGACACTCATGAAGGCAATCAGGGATTCATTATCCTGATCATCCTTTTGAGTCAAAATATTGGACAAGGAATGCTCTGACGCATAGCTAATAAATGATGAAATATTTTTCAAATTTTGGGCTCACTAGCACGGGAGCATTTGAAATAGTTTTTTTATTATCTTCAAAAGCTTTCTTACCTTCTTCTTGCCATCTGAAGGGATGTTTTTCACTCATCATATTTAACATATGTCTCACCTTTTTAGAGAATTTGGGAAGAAAACTTCTTAAGAAGTTGATTTGACCAAAAAATGACTTCAACTCACTTATGTTGATGGGTAAGGCTAATTTCTATATTTCCTTCACTCTTTTTGGATCAATATTTATGCCATCCCTAGAAATGATATGTCTAAGTAATTTTCCTTCTTCAATGAAGAACACAAATTTTTTGGGGATGAGGGATATACCGTGTTGCCTACATCGGTCCAGCACCACTCCCAACTCCCTCAAGTGGTATTTCCTTCTCTTAGAGTAAATGGTCAAATCATCAAGATATATCACAATTATTATGTCCCTCAAATCCTTAAAGAATGAATTCATCTCCCTTTGAAAGGTTACGCCTCCATTAATTAAACCGAATGGCATCTAATTATAAGCGAAGGTACCCCATGGAGTAATGAAGGTTTTTTTATGTTGATCCTCTGGTGCAACACTAATTTTATTGTATCTTGAATAGCCATCAAGCATTGACATGACCTTGGATCTAGCAACTATTTACAAAATATGATCCATAGTGGGAAGTGCATAATTGTCTTTGAGACTCACTTGGTTTAGGTTCTTAAAATCTACACAAATTCTTATTTCACCATTTATTTTTTTCTCATAGGACCAATGTTCACTACCCATGTTGAATCATGAATTGGGTATATTATGCAAGCCTTTAACATTTACTCAACTTCTTTAAAAGTAGCCTCAGATACCTTAGGATTATAATTTCTAAGCTCTTTTTTGAAAGTAGTTGCTTTTGGTTTCAAAGGTATATGATGTACAAATTCTCCATTTTTGAAGTTATTTAAGCCTTCATACCCCTAAGCAAAGACATCCTAATACTAAGTAATAAGTTTACTTAGCCTATCTTTCTCCCTCTCAGAATAGGTCTGGCCAATAGAAATCCATCTAGGATTTTTCTCATTTTTGATATTGATTTTATCATGTTATTCTAAATTTTTATCAAAATCAACTTTTCTTTTTAAGGTGTTGTCATCCTTTCTTCCAAATAGGTGTTCCAAAGAAATCAATCTCTTAGGAATCTAATTACCCTTTAGTTGAACAATTTCTCCTGATTTAGTTGATTCTTCTCCGATCGATTTACCATCATGATTAGACCCTTCAAAGAATGTTTCAACAAAATTACCAACACATTGAATGAACTCTTTCAATTGTGTGTCATCATTAAAAACTTGTCAATGATTTACATTATCTGGGACTCTAGGCCTATAAATCATTTCAATCCTATAGGTATCATTTTTAAAATTTGGGTGTGGTAACAACAAGGATGCTAAAATAGCTAAAGAATTAGCTTTAGTATTTTGAGAGCAACTTACAAATTCAATAGAAAAATCTTCAAACGACTCAATTTCATCCCAAACCACATTTCTATAATGTTTTAGCTTATCATTTTTTATAGAAAATTGCTTCCTTACCTACTTCACAATGAGTTTAGCATCACCTTTCACCCTTAGCTGCTTCACCCCTTTCACTTTGGCTTCTTATAGAATGAGAAGTAATACCTCATACTTTGCAGTGTTATTGGTATTATGGAAATCTAATTTAAAGGAAAAATGTCTCCTCAAGGTGAGATGAGAACAACACCCTCACCTAAACCTGAATTAAAACTACTTCCATCAAATTCTAGAGTCTAAAGATCTTCTTTGCAATTTACTATCTCACTTCCCTTACATTGTTCCTCAAGCAATATAACATAGTTTCCAAACTGACATTCCTCATATAGTATCTATGCTTTAGGATTATTTGAAGGTATGATTGTATATTTATTCATTAGCTCAGGCTCTATCTTTATCTTCTTCTTCCCTAGTGGAATATAGGCTTCAGACCAGTCCATTTTAATTTCCCCACCCATATCCTTACAGAAAGTTATGCTGAGCAGCATTCCATAGCTAGCTAGTATATCAGCTACAAAGATGGTAAGCTTCAATCTTTTCTCTAGATAGGCATAGAGGACAACCTGTACATCTTTCAATTGACAAACTAGACATACTTGCTTCTCATCCATAGAATAGCAAGATCCAAAGGTTTTTGTGAGTTCCAGACCAAGGGCTTTTGCAATAGGCATTCACATAATATTATTTGATGCCCTAGAATCAATGATATAGTTGTTGAGTTTCTATGAATTGAATAATAATGATACATAAAATGGATTGGACTTTTTCTCTTCCATTTCCTTTTCAACAAAATTAGTAGTTGTTTCTCTGTAAGAAGTATCTATTCTACATTTTTTGCACACAAAGACAAGTTCACTTGTGGCCTTTTAGTTTTTGATCATATCATTAGCAAATTGTGCATTAATAGTAGAGCCTCCTTTCACATATTGGACTAATTTGTCTAACACCTTAGGATTAATTTTTAAATATTCAATTAGGGAAGTAGAGATAGAAGAAGATTTGTAGAATTCTAGATTATTAAAATTCAATGTGATAGCCGCTAATTCTATTTTGGATAAAATTCTCAGTTGTATAGTCTTTGTTGAATTAGCTTGTATATGTTATTTTCCTTTAGGAGTTAACACAATTGGGCTAGCTCCTATATATTGTTTTTTATTTCTTTGAACTCTAGTCATTACTCTGCAAACTAAATCTTGGAGTGTATGAAAACATCACCTCACCTTTCTGAATTAGGCTCATATTTGAGAAAATAGACACCTACACCTCCATTTTCTATCCTTTCATTCTCAGGTGATTATTCTACTACAAGAGCATTTTTTACTAATTGAACACAATTTAACTAGTTAAGACAATTTCATTCATCATGATCTGAAGTCATATGAAAAGAAGACATTGCCTCTTTAGGAGCTTCTTCAATTTGTAACCTTGTTTGAGGGGTAGTCAATGTGGGAGTTTTACCAAAATTTTGTATTTTTTGTTGCCTATGAATATCTTGATAAGGAGTTTGATAAGGGCCATGGGTTTTATTTTGTTGTCTTTTCATCATTGCTACATCATTCATCAACTTTTGTATAACAGGGTCTATAGAGGCAGAGGATGAAGTAGTTCTAGGCATTTGAACTTCTCTTTTCCATTTACCAGCATTGATAAATGCATCTTCTAATTGAATAACTAGTCTCTAGGCAGTAGCCAAATCAGCACATGCATCTTTAATCAGATGAAACTTACATCTAGAGGGACAACATTAATAAAGAATGTTTTTTGGTTTTCTGCACTAGGTTTAGATGTTGTAGGAATTCTTTGAACTAACAATTAAATTTAGCAACAAATTCTCTCATAGGTTTGTGCATTTCCTTTTTCATTTGACTAAGTTGAAGCAATAGAGAATATTCATTTTCAAGAGCTTTGAATCTATCTTTAAATGCATTTTTCATATCATTCTAACTGGTGATGGAATGATGGGGTAGATGATTGAACCAATCAGTAGTAGCATCAGTTAATGTTCGAACAAATAGTCTCACAATAACTTCTTGAGTGGGAACACTTATCACACCACAAGTTGTATGAAAGGCACTCAAATGATCATCTATTGAAACTTTACCATCTCCAATAAACTTAGGTAAAATTTTAGAGGCTCCTTTCGGTAATGCTGCAAGGTTAACACCTAGATTTAATGGCCCTATGTTTTACCCCCATGGTTGGCTAACAACCATGTTTGGTAGTAAAACTTACAAAGGTTGGATATTTAAATGAGCAGAGACAAGAACTTTTAATGGAAGCAAGGATTGTACTAATGGTGAAAGAGAGGATTGCTCTGGTTGTCAACTAGGTCTATTTCAAGACTTGATCTACTTTTTTTTGGGATCATTGAAATCTAGTAAGAATTTCAAGTTCTTTAGTGGCTCAAAATTTTCATCTAGGATCTCATTTTCTCTTTCTTCCCTTGTATATCTATGAGCAACCAGCTCTATTTCCCACTTCTAGGTTCAAGGTCTTGCAGGTGCTTGAGCAAGTCTATTAAAAACTGCCTCTTCTTGAACTTCAGGCACCCCTCTTAATAACTTAGCCCTTTCTTCTTCTCTTTCCAAAACATTGAATACTTGTTGAAATTGTTGATTAATCCGGTGCAATGTCTAGGTGGTTGAAGTCAAGTCTAAGATTATATCTTCCTGTATATCTTCAAATTTGAGATTAGGTTGTAGCGTAGGGAAAACATCATTATGTGGAAGAACCATTGTTATTCATAGTTTTTGAAAACTAGATGCTTTTTCAAAGGGACTCTTCCCTAGTAGAGTTTCCAAAAATCTTTAGTGAATAGATTGTCTTTTCAATTATTTAATAAAATCACTCTATGCCCAAGGTATTGGAAAACATAAAAATGTTCACAAAAGTTGAGAAAAAATCATATTATTTGGTTTTCTCTTTGCATTTTAAAGGTATATCTTCCTTATAGAATTTTTAATGAATTCAAATATTATCTTCACACTTTTACCAAAAAGTGCATAAGGTTCTCTCACATACTCCTAGGTAGTGAGGTATAATTCATTCAAACAATCAAGACGAAATTTATAAAACTCTGCTTTCGCAGAATATCTATTCAAAGAAATGAATAATACCACAACTTGATATCAACCACTCAAGAATCTTAAATTAAATGAATTTACAATAGGAACAACAATAGATATCTTGAATCAATAAATCAGAGCTCACAAAGTAACAATAATTTAAACACTTTGAATGCCAAGTTTCCAAGCCAGATCCAAGATGATATATATATATAACTTCCTTCATGCACACAATCATTCAAAAAGTAAACATATATATGCTATCTTTCGATCACTATTTTAAAGTATCTATTTACTTGAATTTCTAGCTATCTATTTCTAACCCTTAATTAGTTCAATGCCCTAGCATTTATAGTTTCATTATAGATCCAAAAGGCCTCCATCAAAACCTAGCCATTTTGGTTTAAACAAGAAATAGTAATGAAAAAGAAAATAGTTATAGAAATAGCTATCAAAATGTAACTGAAAATAATTATCTTGTTCAGGCCTCATCACTAGTTTTTTCTTCTTTGCCAATGTTCTGTTAAACCAACTTCTAGCTTTTGAAGGTGTTCATGAATTCTTGCATTGCATGGGAATGTAGATTCTTCAAACTCAGTAGTCTAGCCTTACATGCATCCTTTTTCCATTTGAATTCTTTTATTTTTAGGCTCTAATGTGGCATGAGATTTTGTTAAGGCATAGCATGGATTCAATATTCACTAGTGTAGTGAAATCATTAGTAATAGGTGATTCATTATCCCTGATCTTCTCAAAGGCTTCATTGAATCTTTTAGTCAATGTTTTACAATCCATGTTCCCATCATCAAATTACAAAATCCATGTAGGGTTTACTATATTTCTGTCTTTAAGGAGTTCCTCATGCATCCCAACAATTTTTCTTTTGATGGCTTGCATTTCTTTGATTTCTTCCTTATAAACTGATTCTTTCCAACCCATGTTGTTTTTCATGATGAATAACATGTAGGGATCTACCTTCTTCATAAAATTTTCATTCAAAAACTTGAGTACTCCAAATTTATTAACTTTAGTTACCTAGAATACAACTGCCTAGCATTGGCTCTATTTAGTTTCCCATCCTAGAATTAAAGTTTGAATTTCTCCCAAAAGCATTTCTCCTTTGCAATATATAGTCATGAATTCTAGAATAAACTTATTACCCTCCTTGATGATAACATCCACCCAATCTTTCATAGCATCTGATAGTAGCCTCCCCCTTTGCATTTACTTTACTAATTGTTGACTATCTGCAGAATTTGGGTTGAAGGGTTTAGGGGTTTGAACAACTAGTAAGGAACCAAGATTCATCAAAGAATCAATATAAGTAGAAATAGTCATCACCAAATCTTTAACTTCCTTTTTCTCCTTGCTATCTTGTTCAGATTGAGTTAACATATGGTTAGCAAAACACTTGAAAAAGTGGTTGCTCATGCTCCTATTTATGGTTCCCAGTTTGACTAAAGTGACTTTGAAACCTTCATTGTCCATCTCCCTAGATTTTATTTTCTACTTATAAGTGGCTACTTCAGTCGTTATCTTTCTAGTCACTAGATCTTTAGTTAGATGGGCATCAGTTTTCAATTTCTTAATTTTTGAATCTCGAGCAGCATACTTGGTTATAATGTCCTTTGCAGGTGTTGAAACTGGATACAAATTTCTTTTCTTACTAATTGTATTGGATAACTAGAATAGGGTAGTTGGGATTACAAAGATTTCTTGACCATCTCTAGTGGGAGTCATGAACCTTGGCTAATCCACTTTGGGGGCTTTGATCGACTACACATCACCATCGAAACCATCCGAGAGGTTGAGACCATTATTTTAACCTTTTCCTAAATTGACATCCTTTCTTTTTTAACCTCGTGCTACTTAAGGGCCTCAGATTTAGCTTTAGACTTGGTTCTAGGAGCCATATTTTGCATATGGGTTGGTGTCCTCTTTTGCTTACCTTGAGCCAACATACTACATACAATAGGAGATGAAAGTTGGGTGTCAAATGTTGATGGTTCAAAAAAAGAAACCACCCTTGAAGAGGGTTTATTGACAACTTTCTTGCACTGTTTCTTTATCCAATCATCTGTGTAAGTGAGTATAAATATAGCCCTTAGATTTATGTCCTCTTCCTCATCCTAATTCTAGTCTACTTCCAGTGATTTCAATTCATTGGATTCTTCCCAGTTTGGTTCAATCATGTTTGAGCCATCCTCAATTATCCCTTCTGTTTGATATTTTAGTTTCAAGGAATTGATTTGTTGCAATGTCAATCTTGAATGGTCTCTTCTCAATACTTCTTCCTCATGTTTATAGCCTTCCCATAAATTTTCTAATTGTGGAGTTGTTGATGGCTAACCTTTAGGACCAAGAATTTGAACTGTAAGGCCTTTGCTATCAAAATTTCTTTTTCTATGGTAAGAATCAAAACTATATCTGAGCAAATTACTTCCTATAACAAAAGAATTAATCATACTATTGCAAACCAAGGAACCAATTTTGATAGGGAAAAATTTCTACCAATTCTCTTGTGGTATGTTATCTTTAATAATAGAGAATAACTGTTTGCAAATTTCAGCTAAAACAAAACAATCCAATGCATATCATGAAATCTTTATTGGTTCATCTTTGAGTCCACCTATTGCCAAATAGGTGAACTTGGGAAATTGTATGAAATATCTTCCTTAATGTTCAAAAAATCTTTGAGCTTCAAAAGACAATCTAGGCATGGGTACTTTCTTTAAAGATACATGCACATTTAAAATCAATACACCATGAACCTTTCTAAAATTCTCCAACACTCTATCTTTTTGTAGCAGGGGGCAATATTGATAAACTATTATTTCTTCATTCCAAACTTTATGAAGAAGAGGAGAAAGATAACTAATAGAGTCAATGTAGTATGTTAAATATGAGGCCATGTAGAAAATTTCCCTAGATTATTTGGCATGTTTTAGTTGCGTCCTCAATGAATTAGTGATAATTTCAGCCCAGTCCATCCATTTTTCTCCTTTCAAAATGATTTCTACATAATGATACATCCAATCCTGGAAGAGGAAAATATTAGCTAAACCCTTGACTTGATTTAACAACACTTCAAGGTCATGAATATGAGGCTTAAGATGATCCTTGGTGACTATATTAGGTAACCTAAAACCTCCACCATAGTTAGTTTCAGTCCATTTCCTAGCTAGAATATTGTGGTATTGGTATGGATTTTCTCGGTATTCAGCCAAGGATTGAATGGGAGAAAATGCAAAAAATGTATTTTCTAGTAGACATAGTATAGAGGAAATGATTTCCCTTGAAATTGATAACACTGGTTCCCCATATTTTTTTATGATACTTTTTCTCCTTACATCATAATGATCAATGCAAATTTAAAGCAATTTTGGACTTAGAAGGGCTGGGGGAAAAGTTGTGGCTTTAACTAGACCACTGGTCAAAATTTCCATACACCCATTTAATTCATCAGCATACTCAAGAAAATTTTCTTGTAATTTCTCCAACTTAACACCTTCTAAGTTTGTATCACATATGATAGGCCTTTTGCATTCCAAATTTGAAATGTTGCTAAAGAAATGTAATATAGATTTCATCCTTAATCAAATATAGCAAGACTTCAAATTGATTATCTTTCAAAGCATAGAGATTACAGAACAAAAACATGAATTTCTATGTTTCACACCTATAATCAATCAAAAAACAATGGTTTTCCTTTCTTTCCTCCTTAACAACTTCTCCTTCAAACTCTTAATTCTTTACATGACAAACAAAAGGGGAAAGTCGAGCTTATTTTGAGAAGGAAAGAGTACTTACATGTGAAAGTACAACCTCATTATGAGGCATTCATGAGAAATCACTTCTCATTAAGGTTCACACATTTGAAGGAATTTTGACATAACCATCTCATTTAACAATTCCTTTTGCAGCTATATTAAAAATTATTAGCCTCATTATGACATCCAATCCCCTTTTTAGTGAAAAATTTTCCACTTTTAATCATAATGATGATTCTTCGCATTGGGAATTAAAACACCATTTTTAATTATTACTCTCTAACACAACAATCAATGCCTTGTGAAATGATAGCCCATTTGTACAACATTATGGAATTTCACCAAGAAGCTTTTATCATTGAACAACTTTGAACTACTTTCAACTGAGGTTCAAAGTGATTCAAAAGAACACCTCACTATTTTGGTGTGCATTTCTTGCAAGAAAATTGTTAGTGCAAAAATCCTTTGATTGAACAACTTTGAACTACTTTGAACTGGAGTTCAAAGTGGTTCAATGTGGTTCAAATGAAGAGACAATGACAGAAAGTGTTTGGGAACTTTGTACAACACTTCACATGATTGCAAATACATGGTGTAATGAAAGAAGGACTTTGACAACTGAATGGGCAAAAAAATTAAGGAAAGATTTTTAAATATGGCAACTCATTGGATAACTAACACTATTCCACAAGGATTTTTTGGCCTTCTGTATGCATATTATCATTTAAACATGATATTCTCCATGTTCTCCCCAAATTAGTACTCTCTCCTTGGCCTATCATTGTTCTTGATTTAGTTGTCTATAGAGCTTTACATATCTTATCTTCATCCTTAATGATTAACATATCTCTTCTTAAATCTTTAAAGGTGTAGTTATCTCTGCCTAGTTTCAGAACTCATTGCATTAGTTATTCTTTTATCAATTTTGTTGAAGGTAAATACTTGGATCAATTCATCAGTTAATAGTTCCAAGCTCTCTTTCTCTACCTCATCTGAAATGAACAATTCCAAATCTTCATTCCTTGATGGATCGTTATTCAAGAATTCATAAAAATCTTGCGTAAAGATTCATTTCATCTTAATTTGATCATTCTCCTTTTCATTTTATTCACTAAAGGTATAAATAAATAATTCTTGTATTATGGTTGGTGTTTGTTGAAATTTGTTGAACAAATTTATTGTCTCTTTTTTGGATTCTACATTCTCCTTTGTACACTCTTCTTTCTATTGTAGTGGAGTATCCATTATTTCTTTTATACACTTAGCATGTCTTTGCTCTAGAGATTCATCCGAGAAAAGATATTTGTTTTCTATTTCTTCGAGAGTTCTATTAGTATTAACCAAGATTTTTTTATCCTGAGACCTAAATTCCTTTTCTAATAGTTTTTCTTTCCCACTTATTTCTTTTGTATTCTTAGCTTCCTATGCTTTCTTTTGTTTCTTATTTATCCTTCTATTGTTGTTTATTGTACTTTGCATCCTTATGTTAGGCATATTATCTTCTATTTTTTATTCTTCTATTCTATTGACTTCTTTGAAACTTTGATCTTCAAAAGTAAGATATATTTTCATCTTTGAACTAATGCACTTACACTCTTTCATATCTAACAATTGAATAATTTCTTTACTGTTATTTGATATTGAAAAATTTTTCTTTTATTTTCTTTGAGATTATTTTTCCTTTAAGGTTTGTAGTATCTCTATTTATTTCTTCTGAGCTTTCTTGGAGATAGGAGTATTACTATTTCTAATCTTTGTAGATAAGAAAGAGATGTTTTTCCTTTTCTTATTTCACCATCCTCCAATTCTGAAACTATTTTTCTTGTTTTATCATGACTAGGCTTTGAAAGAACTTTCTAATTTATGAACTTCCCCGGGTATTCTTTTTTGTTTTTTATATTCATCATAGGGAAGGTATCTTTAAGATCTGGAGTTGGTTGATAAGTTTTAACTATAATCTTTCTCTCATTATTTAATCTGATTATTTTGGGGATTTTGCCTTCATATCTATAAAAGTTTAAGATATAGATTTTTAGTCTTGAAGTTGATCAAAAATTTAATATTATTGCAATATTTATAAGAAGTGTCTATTCCTATCAAATTACCAATTGAAGAACCTTTTTCCTAAGAATCTCTACATGCATAAGTTCATGAGGGAGAGATTGAATGGAAATCTAGTACGGCATGGAGAAGTTTAATTGTTCTTCCTTACAATCTAGGGTCCATTCAAAGAATTTAATAGAATAACCTTTAAAATAACAATAAGAGACAAAGAGGAAATCATTTTTAATATATTCATCACTACAATGTATATAAACTAATCTATCAGAATGGTGAGATATACTTACCTGATTTTTACAAAAATCCTTTAGCCCATTAATGAGATTGATCATTTCTTGTTTTGGCCCATTCCAAAATGTGAATACATTGACATTTTGACAATCCTACTAGTGAATTTGACTATCTTGATTGTTGATAATCAGGATCTATTCCCCAAAATTTTTAAAATTAGGGCAAGGAACTGTGTGGGGTTGAATGGAGGAATGAGTAGGAGACTTGGGAATAATATTCCAATGGTGAGGAGGGATATATGTATTAGGAGGGTTATATGGTTGTTTAAATTTTTAATTATCTATCTTCTAGATATGTGCTTCATAGATATTGAGGGAAATCACATTAGGTTTAGATAGAAATAATATCTACTAAGAGTATAGGTGTAATCTATTTCAGTTTGCATATTTAGTATGATTAAAAAAAAAAAAATTGTTTGTTTAAGCTTGCAGTGGAGCAAATGATATTAGTTCAAAAGCCTTTCTAGGTAGAGGTGTTGATCAATTTGGGAAAATCATCTCTTTTAATGATTTAAGGAATTAACACAAGCTTACTTGCCTTATTATGATCCGGGGAGACTTGGAGTGTAGTTACCTAATTCATTTCCAATTTAGCTCTAATACTGTTATTCCCATTGGATTCTATCACTAGTTGAAACCCTAACCTCTCTAAATATTTTACTAAAATCTCTTGAGTGGTTTTGCCTAACTTTTTATCAATGATTTGATGTTTGTAGTTTGTTTGTTGGATCTTAGGATGCTCCAATTCATTGTGCTCAATTAGGGATGAAAAAGGGTTTGTCATCTTCATTGCATACTATAAATTTGTAGAATTTGTGAGTTTCAGGGAAGGACGGTCGATGCAAAGTCTCCCTAATTTATTTACTTCCCCACTAGGGCCTCAACATGATGACAAAGGATGAGGCATCATATGTTTGTGTAGAAACTGAGAGCTAGGGTTTGGATTATTCATCAAATTCATTGATTTCTTGGAAGGCCAAAGTTGACTACCTTGTTTCTTGTTTATATTCACAATTTTTGTATGTTTTGCAAATTTGAAATATGCTTTGATTCCCATTTTCTTTATTTTTGTTTCTTTATTTTTTATTTAAAATATGATTCAATATATCTTATTATTATCATGTTACTAAACTATATTTTTTAGTTAAAAATAATGAATTATAATAAATAAAACATATATACTAAAGAAAATTGTTATAATTTACAATTGAAAAAATAAGGGAAAATATACGTAATGAAGATATATATTGTGCATGACAATATAAAAGTCTATAATACTTTAGATAATGTAAATATGTTTTTTGTCTATGAATAATATGACATCTTTATCAATAATAGCTAATTTGTTTGATGTAAGGACCTTGTAAAATTATCACTTATGAGAATAGTATTGTCATCATTTTTATAATGTAATTAATAAAAAATTTCCATAATCTATGATTTAATGTTCATGCTTCTAGTAAGATTGTGTGTCTTTTTTTAGTACCAACATTTTAGATCATACTTAATGATCCATCATCAAGTGAGAGAGATAAGAATGTGAAGTAATGATAATATGCAAAACAAACTTAATAAAAAGAAGATAAGGAGGGGGTAGGGAGAAAGAGCACACAAACCAAGGAAATAAACAATGATCTAAAAAGTGAGAAGAAAGGAAAAGGGAAAAAATGACCAGAAAATAGTAGAAAAAGAGAAAAAAGAAAATAAGGAAACCATACATCAAAGAAGTAAATAATAAATGAAAATAATAAAACAAGAGAAAAAATCTACAACGCATACACATAAACAAAAACATAAATAATAATAATAAAATAAGTCTATATATATATACATACATGATATAATTTAATATATATAGAAGATATACATTAAGCTATGTATAAAATGTATGTGCATACTATTATATAAATACAAGAACCCAATAATTATATAAAAAGATATATAGATAGTTAGATTGCATATATATAAAAGATTATCTATCTATCTATATTAGATGCATACATACATACATGCATACATACATACATACATACATACATACATACATACATACATACATACATACACACACACACACACATATATATATATATATATATTGGATACAATTGATTAATTATGTGTTGTCTTTGATGTTACACAAATGTCATATCATTATCAGTTAGTATATGTTGAGCTCACTCGGGTAGTGAAGACAATTCTCAGTATCTACCAAACATTCCTATGTTTGCCTAGTTCAAAAGGCAATGTCTACTGAGTTCACTCGGGCATCAAAGGAAAGGTTGCAGAAAACGAGTGTTGACCAAGCTCACTCAGTTAATGAAGGAAAGTTGGATGGAATCAATGCTAATCAAGCTCACTTAGTTGCCAAAGAATTTTTGTGATTTTGTAATGTTAACTAAGATTCTATTGGTTAACAAAGGAAATCATTATGAGTTAGTTTCTACCAAGCTGGGTTAGCTAATGAAGGTTTTTCTTATTTTGGCATATTAAGCTTAATTGATTTATCTATTAATTCTAGCCAACTGAGGTGATGAATATTGATTATTCTAAGTTGTGTTTGAGTCAACTTAACAAAGTGAAAGATATAAGTATAAGTTCAAGTTATGATTTCAAAGTGTGGAAGTGATGATGATGTGATTGAAGATTTAATGATGAAAAGAGCAAGCCAATTTGAATGATAAATAGAATATCCTTGTGGAGCAGCAAAGATATATTCAATTAGGAAGGATCAAGTACAATCCATAAAAGAGATCTATAATAAACAAATTAGTTGCATTCAAATTAGGTCATCTCATTGCTACTTTCTAACCATTGTAGTAGTGATCTAAATCCCCTAATAGAGTTGGCTTAACAGCTATTTGCAAATCCTCTAACAAGGTGGAAATTCAATTGAATTATTCTCGAGACCTCTAACAAGGCCACTCATAATAGGGTGATTAAAACCTCTAATAGGGTCACACCTAATACTAAATTTTATGACCTTCAATAGGGTTGGTTCCTAACAAGGCTCACTTCAAAAGAGTGAAAAATAGAAACTAGTTGCAATTGGTGGTTTTTCCAAAATTGGGTCTCCGTGTTAAATGTTGTTGTCAAATGTGTTCATGCTATTTTATTTTATGTCTATGTAACTATGTTAAAGTAATGGTAATCATAGATAATATGTAAAGGTTTATTTGTTTATCATTTACCGAGCTAATCTAGTTATTACCAAGTTATAGCATTTGTGTGTTTACCAAGCTTTAGTAGTATTATTTATCCATTTGCACTTTGTAATGACATCTAAGGGATTTGGGATTTAATTTTTTAGTAATTAATTCAACCCTCCTCTCTTAGCTACTTCTCTTATATTTCCAACAATTGGTATCAAAGATTTTGGTGCTTACAGACAAGGTTTCAAGGACCTAAGCTAAAGATTAGGATGTCTTACAAAAGAGAGAATCCCATGTTGAACAAAGAAAATTTTACAACATTGCAAGGACTTATGAGATTACATCTAGGTACCATTAGTAATTTAGGTTGCAAATATCTTGATGTTGTTACAAAACTCCCACTAGAACATATTCAGCTAAAGGTATTGCTGAAAAGAGGAATTACAATATCATGATGATTGACATTGCATCTACTCTTAGTTATGCTAAATTTGATGAGGTAAAAGATTGCAAAACTAATTTGAAATGTGGAACAAATTGAAAGATATCTATAGAGGATATGAAAATGTAAGAAGAGCCAAAGCAAAAAGCCTTAGAGGATAATTTGATCAAATGAGAATGAGAGAAGATGAAAACATCGCAAAATATGTGTAAAGAATCAAGGCCAGTGTAAGTGAAATTAAAGCATCTAGAGGAGACATTAAGGAGGAAACTATTGTAAGTAAAGTGCTTAGAACTCTTCTTCCTATTTATGTAAATAAAGTTTCTACTATTCAAGAAAAGAGATGTGATCCAAATAACAAAATAGGATTAGATGCTCTAGTTGGAAGATTGATAGCTTTTGAATTAGATAACTATGATGACTATGTTCCTACTTCAAAGAATATTGAATCTACATTTAAAGACAAACTCGCACTCAAAGAAAAGGGTAAAAAGTCAAAATATAGTCAATCAAGAAATGAAGAAGATGGAACATCAAAAGAAAGTTTAGATAGTGATTTTAAAGTTGTTGAAGTCTTAATTGCAAGGAAGTATTCCAAAGATAGAGGAAAGTACAAAAGTAAAGCTTCTCTAATCTACTTTTCTTGTGAAGAAGTTGGCCACATTGTTGCTAGGTTTCCAAACAAGGAAATCAAGGATGAGAAGAAAACTAACAAGCATAAAGGTAAGAAGGACTACAAGAACTCCAAAGACAAAGGTAAGAAATCTTATTTTATAGCTAAAGATTATAATAACAATGAAGATGAAATGATATATATTGCTATGAAAGATGAATTTGATGATAAAGGAGATAAGATGGAACTTATCTCTCATGTTAAAAAAAATGATATATGAATTATTCACAGTGGTTGCTCAAATCATATGACTGGTGAAAAAAAAAAATTTGAGCATATGAAATATTATGATGGAGGTAGTGTAAGATTTGGAAATAATGAACCTTGTAACATAGAAGGAAAATGACTTATCTTGTTGACTAAAGAACTTGTATGTGACAATGCTTATTGGGTTGAAGGACTAAAGAATAATCTAATAAGTGTGGTACAATTGAATAACATTGGATTCAAGGTAGAATTCATGAATTTCTAGGCCAAACTACTAGATGGAAAGGAAATTTGTTTGGATCTGGCAAGTAAACAAAAGGTAATCTATTTTATCCTCATCTCAATTATTCTTCATATTTTATTGCTCAAGTAGAGGAAAGTTGGTTATGGCACAAAAGGCTATGTCATGTGAACTTTGATAATCTCATCAAAATGAAAAAACATAGAAGAGTAAGAGGTATTCCTAATTTGAAGAAATCTGACATGGGTCTATGCAAGAATTGCCAAATTGGTAAGATGGGAAAGACAAGCTTCAAGAGAAAAGACTATTAGTCAGAAGAAGTCTTGGAAATTATTCATATAGACATATGTAGACATATTGAAATATAGAGTTATAGTGGAGAAATTTTTTTCATTCTTTTTGTTGATTACTATTCTAGAATGATGATAGATATGTACCTAAAAGAAAAATTAGAAGCCTTTCAAAAATTCAAGTGGTGTCTGGCAAGACTAGAAAAAGAAACTATAAAGAAGTTGAAATGCTTAAGATCAGATGGAGGTGGTGAATTCATCTCCCATGAATTCAAAATTTTATGCATTGAAAGAGGAATCAAAAGACAAGTATTAGCCTTTGGTAAACCACAACAAAATTGTATAGCTGAAAGAAGAAATAGATCTATCATAGACTATGCAAGAACACAAATGATTGAAAAGAATGTTGCTCTCAAATACTATCTAAGGAAGCTATTGGAAATATAGTTCATACCTTGAATAGAGTTTAGTTGAAGAAAGATTCAAATAAAAAACCTTATCAGCTATGGTAAGGCTACAAACCTAATATAATTTACTTGAGAGTATTTGACAACAAATATTATATATTGAAACAATCTAGAAAAGGAAAATTTGATGTAAAAGGCGGTGAAGGAATATTTATAGGATACTCCTATAGAAGTAAAGCATACAAATGTTTGAATTTTTCTATTCACAAAATTATAAAAAGTGCACATATCAAAATTGATGAATTTGCAAAAAAGAGTGAAGAAAAAAGTAACAAGGAACCTAAAGATTACAAAAGCTTTGTATACTATGAACCTGATACTCTGCCAAATCTATCTGAGAGAAAAGAAGCTTTTATCTCTTAAGTCCCTAGAAACTTCAATACTTACTAAGTTACAGATAGTGCAACCCAAGCTACAAGGACCCAAGTCACAATCAAAGGCTACCAAAGTAGTTAAAACCAAGCCTGATGGACTTGAGTCATAGACAAAAGGACTCAAGATTGAAACTAAAATTCAAGAAGATGGTGGAGCTCACTCAAAGAGCAAGGATCCTATGTTAGCAAGATATGTCAGAAGGCATCATGCACCTAATCAGATCATTGGAGACAAATCAAATGGAACAATGACAAGAAGCAAATTAAAAGATACATGTTTACTTGCTAAATTTGAACCTAGAAGTGTTAAGGATTCTTTGAAAAGTGAAAGCTGGATTGAAGCAATGAATGAAGAGATAGAACAAATAGAAAAGAACAAAACCTAGACTCTTGTTCCTAGAACCAAGGATTAAAATGTAATTGGGACAAAGTGGGTATTTAGAAATAATTTGAATGAAGATGGAAAAGTATCAAGAAACAAAGCAAGATTTGTGTGCAAAGGTTATTTTCAAGAAGACATTGACTATGGTGAAACTTTTTCTCCTATAGCAAGACTAGAAGGTGTTATAACTCTACTAGCATATGCAACACATAGTGGAGTTAAAGTATATCAAATGGATGTCAAATATACATTCTTGAATAGAATTCTTGATGAGGAAGTCTACATTGAGCGACTAGAAGGTTTTGTAGATTCTAGCAAAAAAGACATGGTTTGCAAACTACACGAAGTATTATATGGTCTCAAACAAGCCCCCAAAGCTTGGTATCAAAGACTACATAATTACTTGGTAAAAATTGGTTTTTAAAGGACAAAGGACAATAGTATTCTATATATCAAAGAAGGACTAGATAAGAAGATTGTTTTCACAAAAATATTTGTGATGATACTCTATTTATAGGAAATGATGACTTATGCAAAATATTCTTAGAAGAAATGGGTAAAGAATTTGAGATGTCTATGTTTGGTGAAATAAATTTCTTTATTCGGTTGTAGATAAAATAGAACAAAGATGGTATCTACATCACTCAATCCAAGTATATCAAGTAGATACTGAAAAAATTTGGAATGGAAGATTCAAAACCTATTGGAACCCCTATGTCTACTAGACATTTTTGGAAATATTAGCTGGGTTACTGAGAGGGGAGGGGTGAATTAGTAACCTCAAACACTTTATCAGATTTAGATCTTAATTCTAATAATCCAATTACCATTTAGTTCATCAAATATGATCTACATGCATGCATGAGAAACATAAAACATTCATAACACTAGAACACAATGATTTGGTGACCCAAAAACCTTCCAAATAGAAAATAAAACTAGGGTGGGGATGATACCCACAAAACTTCAATACTACAACATAAATTTGGCCAGTTAAGGCTTACATTGATCACTTTTGATGATCTACCCTATTTGGAGCAATTAGGACTACTACGTCCACCTTGTTATAGGTTTTACAAAAACACAATGAAGTATACACTTGGTAAAGAGATTTGAGAAAAGACTATTAAGTCTATCTTGTTAAAGGATTTGAACTAGTTTCACCTATTAGAATGAAGTAGTAGATATTTGACTTACAACTAAATTGTTGATAGAGATTCCTTGAAGTGTTGATCACCTTTATGGGATGGATTTGTCTTTTGCTACTCCTTTACTGATAAGGCCTTATAATACACTTTGTCTACCACTTATTCACATTCGCATGCTTCTTTTCCACATTATTGTCACACTTGGATATGATACAATATATTACATATATATCAATCCAATTTACATAATTAAAAAGTCAACCATCATACAAGTTAACACCAATATTAAAAAGTTGGCCCATATGTCGATACTCAAGTTCTAAAGATTGACTTGGTGAAGTTCTGATACTTGGTGTCCACTACCATTACTCGGCATTGTTATGCACTATAGAAGCTCCATCCATACTAATCATGTCAATGTAGTCTTGAAGTCGGTCTACACTGGTGACTCAGTACATACTATGTAACTTAGTATAAACTAAATTACTTATTTACCATGACTGCACTCAATAAACACTAATCTCCATATAACTCAGTTAACATTGGCTTTGCTTTACATGAACTACTAGCTTAGTAGAAACTACAAAGCTTGGTAAATTTTGGAATGCTCAGGTTGAACTGTTAGACTTCATACTAACTAAATTCACTTGGTAACCACTGGAATGCTTGGTGGCTACTAGAATACATGACAAACACTTGTAGACTATTCAATAAGCTTGCTAGCCATATAGAATATAAAGAAGTTTTGTCACTAATAACAAATTTGTGTAAATGTCCACAATCTACCCCTTTGATATTCGTGACAAAAACACTTATCAGCCAAAACTTATATAAATCTCAATGTGATACTAGCTTGGTATGGTATACTATCTTTTAGATTTTTCAAAATTTGTCTTTGTAAGTATATACAATATACTATTTCTACAAATTCTTTGCTATATACACTTTCTCCCTTTGCATGATTCTCCCCCATACAATATACATAGCATAACAAGTATCTCTCCCCACATATATCATATTAAGTGTCTCCTCCCCTTTTTGATAATAATGCCAAAGATTCATTCAAAACTTGTTTACATGGAGACACCAAAATGAGAAAGAAAATCAAAATGTAACTTAAGAATGAGTGATAAGGTCTTATACTAGTTCTCTTGCAAAACTGTTCACGTATGTAGAGAAATTTGCACTTCAATAGATAGTTGTATCGTGTGATCTAGAATGGAGAAGTTATTGTCATGGATCAATGTTTTTTAATAATAAAAATATGATTTTGCATTATATCCATGATGGAAAGGATCATATTATGAATATCTATTAGTATAGACTAGATCCTTGCTTCTTCCCTCAACAACTCTACCTACATATCTAACAAGAATCTGATTTTCATATGATGTACAAAGCTTGAACTAGAGTCAAGTTACAACTATTGTGCACTATCCTTTAGATATTCATCAATCTTTGTTAGTTTTCTCTTTATCTCCTTTGTAAGCTTAGTAACATCACACAACTTTCCAAAAGTAATGTTACATTTGTGTAAGAGATTTCAAGATTGGTGAAAATTGAGGAAAGCTACACTTGTTGGATAGCTATTTGCTAAGCAATGTGCTCAAGCACTTTATTATCAAATTTCTTTTCTGCTTTCTCAATCAACTTATCTTGACCATTAGTGCCCTCATTAAACTTCTAGATTACCTCTTCTAATTGCAACAAAATGTGTTAAAAAGTATCAACTTCAACACCCATAGCCTCAGTCAAAATATTCATGGCATCATCTATGATTTTTTACTCTCTATCTCTCTCCTCTCTAAGTTTTTGCTATTTTGCTTTCTTTTGGAGGATTTCATCGACAATGTGCATTTGATCCATAGTGAGATTGTAAATGTCCCATTTGGAAATTTCAATCTCCTCATCTAGGTCTATATCCTCCTCTATCTGCTTTACTTTCCTCAAAAATCTTGTACTTCGTTGAGCTTTAGGTTCAACTATCCTTGTACTTAATGCCTTTGAATCCGATATGGAAATAGTAGTAGAGATAGTAGGACTAGCAGTGAAAATTTGTATAGTACCAACAAATGGAATACTAACTAGTATGCTTGCTCAATCCAAAACTAAAGTACTTATAGAAGTATCAAAAACTATAGTAGCCAGAATTGTCGAATCTAAAATTATAGTACTTATTGCAAAAGAGCACAAAATTGTAGAACATACTATATCCATTGTTGATGATGCTAACTTAGTGGTTGAAGAAGAGGGATCCTATAGCTTGGCATATGAAGTGGTAGACACTTCTATCAGTGATGTGCTGGGCTATGAGGGAGCAAAGAGTGATTGGATAATTGATGTGTTAGTAGTTGTCATAACCAAACTTGCTAAAGCTATCTCTTAGCTTGATGATGTTGCAAGTTTATCTAGAGAGTGAGGAAGTGAGGCAATGATAGCTACAACTATCTTGACTAGGTCAATCTCCTCATCATATTCCTTGGCTTCCTCATTAGCTTCTTCCTCTTTCTCTTCTTCGTCATCCTTCATAAGATCTTGATAATGAACTATGACAAATTGAGTTGAATTTTCATCATTATCTTCATCCTTGTCACCATCATCATCATCATCTTTGATCTCCATTGGATACTCACTCAATTTGTGAAGATGAAAGACATTTCTCCATGTGTTTGTGGCATTTCTCACAACATACTTTATGTCCTTCATCAAAACTAGACAAGTATTGAACTTAAGTGTCATTTTTTTCTCATTGTCTTTCAATGCCTTCTTTACCTTTGCATATATCAAGGTGGGTACCAACTATCTTAAGGTTTGTGCAAAAATATTTTTGGTAGTTTTCTTGGTGTTCTCCCATCTTATCTTGATTTTCTCTAACAAAACACCAAGGATCTATGATTCCAGCTAGTCTAGAGAGTATTTCCATTGGTTCATTTTGTCCATGACTAGATCTTCAATCTCTTTCTATTCTACTAATTTCCTTTTCTCATACTTGAGAGCTTTGAAGTTATGTACACATGCTCCTTCTCTTAGTACCTTGTGTCTTTCCTAAAAAATGGGTAGAGGTAAGTTAAAGATAACATCACCACCTTCCTTATCTTCCTTCTTCCTTGATCTTCTGGTGAACAATATAGTAGATGGCTTAGGTTTCTTGGTGATGATCACCTTGCCTTTCTTCTTCAATGGTTCTTTTTCCTTTTTTTATTCCTTTTCATCCTCTACTTCTTCAATATCTTCTCATTTACCCTCGATCAACATAAGAGGTGTTCTTGTTTTGGGTTTGGATATCCTCCTCTTACCTTTGTTAACCACTCATAGAAGCTTAATTTCAAGCTCTATTCTTGCCTTGGCACCATCATATGTTCCAAAGCATGGTGCCTTATGATCTATAGGCTCATTCACTAGGGCTTTAATAATATCCTTAGTTTTATCAATGTTTACCTCATAGGGAATAGGTTTCACATTTACAACTTTGGGTCTCATTACCTGAATGTAGACTCTATCACCGTCTACCATGAAAAAAACATCATTTTTTTAATCTTCTACCAAATTCTTGGGTATTATGAATCTATTATTCATTTTCTCCTTAAAGACATCAAAATAGTTATCCATAATGCTAACAAAATTCTCTCCTATTTCAATAAATATATTCATTAATTTGATATAGTATTGGCACGTATTTTCTCCATACTATCATGTCTTTTGAAGAAAAAAATTCTAAACATAGAAAAACAACCAAGTCAACAAAGAACTGAGTTTTCAATGGTTGTTCTTGGAAGTTCTAATACTTTCCATGTTTTTGTTGAATTGTTTCAACAACAGATCTGCAACGTCATATGATAGATTGTTCTTCACAAACTTGTATGCCAAGTCAATAGCTTTACATGACACACTATTGAGATGACTTGAACTGTAAATCTTGTGGGCTATCACATGTATGCCAAATTTTATTTCTACATCAACTACACTACTAATCTTCATGCCTCTGCTATCCCACTTAGCTAGGGTTTTTGTTACTTTGGCCTTGGTTAGAATGGGAAGACCACTAATATGATGAATCATCCTCTTGGTGATGACGATTAGTTGCTCAAGCCATAACTGACCATTGTGAACTTGACTAAGGATGTATCTAATCCATTTTATTTGAAAGCTTCGAGGTAGGTGAGGAATGTGGGTTAAACCCTTGTCTTCCAAATGTTTATGCTCAAGTTTAAGAATCCCATTCACACATAGTACATGTAGGGAATCATCCAATTCTAGGGTTCTAATTTCCTAAATTTCACACTTAAAATAGTTTGGATGTCATTAATGAGAAGTACCTTTGGAGGAGTATATGATTGTGCTCCTTTTGGGTCAAGGGTTTTAGCGATCACAGACACAAGTTTGAAATTAGGTGATTTCCATTCTACTCCTCAGACCAATATCTATGACCCTTTCCTTGCTTTGCTATTTCTACTTGATGTCATGGCTACTCGCTAAGTTGTTAAAACTTTGAATAACTTAGCTACAAATTCCACTTGAAGTCATTTGGTCACTCTACAATTCGCTTCTTTGCAATAACACTTAGATTTCTTAGTGAAAATAAATTTGATTTCCTTCTTTTTGTTAAAATTTTTCCATTAATGCTCAATATAAAGGTAGTTGTGATGACATTGTGCTTGATAGGCTATCATCCACTATCTATTCAGATTTCTCAATAAAGGCTTCATAACTTGATAATCAAACATGTTCTTATTACTCTTGACTTTTCTCGGTAGAGTCCATGAACGAACCTTCCTCAGTAGAGAGTTCAATCTCAGTGATAACTAATATTGATCACACTTGATGATCCTTTTGTATCTTGAATACTTATTTAGATCTTTACTTCCTTTGAATTAGAACTATTTGGATGTGATGTTGACAATGTAGTTCTAGTTCTTCCTTAAGAACTTAGTTGGAAATGATGGAGTCACCCACTTCTTGAGTGACATGACCATCATTACTTGAACTAGCATGCTTGAAAGATTTAGGAATCCATTGCTACCTCATCTACTTTTGAATGTTATCTACTTTTTCTTTCTTCTCATCTTCAAATCTACCTATATTCATGCAATTATTGACTAGATGACCAAGTTTGGTACAAGTGAAACATCTTATGGTGGTATCTTTCTTCCTTGTGTGATGTTTAACACAATTCATGCCAATGTGTCTATATTCTCCATAGTAATGACATCTTCACAAAGTCTTGTAGTCCCAACCAAATATTGCTTTCACAATTTGTTCTACTAGATTGAATCACTTAGATCTATATTCAGATGCCTTGTGACCTTGTTTCTTGCATTTGTGATAGTTGCCCTAAAATTTTGATTTCTATTTGCATTCATTATCCTTGTGACCATGCTGATTGCAATTGTAGCATTTACCATTGACTTTTTCCTTACCATTACTCCAATATTTGTTTGATGTATGACCTAGCTTACCATAGTGATTACAAGTAGGTTTTTGATTACTTTGAGCACCTTGTTTAGAGGATTCACCTTCTTCTTTGTATCCAATTCCTACTTTATCTTTTTTTCTATAGAGATTTTGATCATTTAGTTGATTTAATTGATTTGTGTCTACTTGGTATTTCATCATTCTTTCATTGATTTTATTTTTAGTGTTTAGGTCAATTTTCAATCTTTCACTAATTTTCTTTTTAGATCTCAGCTATTTTCTTATTCTTTCGTTGATCTAATTTTGGCTCATGATTTCCTCATTTGCATTAGAGATTTGATCCATAATATCTACATGTTGAAGGGATTGGTTCTAGATCTCATTATTTTTTCCATCCATTTCTTCTTTCATCTTGTTCCTCTATTCCAAGACTTCACATAACCTTACCGACTGAATTTCTTGTTCTCTTTTCAACTTTCTTATTTCTTACAAGGAACCATTCTTCTCTAAGAGTTCTTTGATTGCATCATTTGCTTCATCTAAACTACTTCAAGGGAAAAATTATTCAATTCTTTCTTCAATGTACTAATGATCATTCATTTGATTTGCAAGTTCCTTCCTTCTTTTCAAGGATTGGGAAAGTTTCTCCTTAGCTTTCTTGAATTGTGCAATGGCCATTTCTAGATCAAACTTTTCATTGTCAATTGCCTTATCAAGTTTGAATATCTCCATATTCTTGATCTTTTCTCAAGTTGTTAAAATTTCTCTTGAGAACCACAAATCTCTAATACCAATTGCTAAAAATATTCAAGACTAACTAGGTCACTAGGAGGGGAGGGGTGAATTAGTAACCTCAAAAACTTTATAAAATTTAGATCTTAATTGTAGTAATCCAATTACCATTTAGTTCATCAAATATGATCTACTTGCATACATCAGAAGCATAAAACATTCATAACACTTGAATACAATGATTTCATGACCCAGAAACCTTCCAAATAGAAAGTAAAGCCTAGGTAGGGATGATACCCACAAAACTTAAATATTGTAGCAAAAAGTTGTCCAATTAAGCCTTATATTGATCACTTTTGATGATCTTCCTTGTTAGGAGCAATTAGGACTACTAGGTCTACCTTGTCAGAGGTTTTACAAACACACAATGAAGTATGCACTTGGTAAAGAGATTTAAGAAAAGACTATTAAGTCTATCTTGTTGAAGGATTTGAACTAGTTTCACCTATTAGGATGAAGCAGTAGATCTCTAACTTACAATTGCTGATAGAGATTTCTTGAAGTACTGATAACCTTTCTCTAATTCATTTTTCTTTTGCTGCTCCTTTACTAATATGGCCTTATAGTACACTTTGTCCACTGCTGATTCACATTCACGTGCTTCTTTTCCACATTATTGTCACACTTGGGTATGATACAATACATTACATATATATCAATCCAATTTACATAATTACAAAGTCAACCATCATACAAGTTAACACCAATATTACAAAGTCAGCACATATGTAGATACTCGGGGTTCTAAAGACTAACTTGGTGAAGTTCTGATACTTAGTGTCCACTATCACTACTTGGCATCATCATGCATTTGGTAGAAGTAGAATCTTGGTCCATACTAATCACTTCAATGTATTCTTGAACTTGGTCTACACTGGTAACTTGGTAGATACTATGTTGTTGGAAATATAGATGAACTGAGAGGGGGGGTGAATCAGTTACCACAAAAATATTTTAAATCCCTTGGATATTAACAATAAAACTAATTGCTACTGTGACTTGGTAAACACATAGAAATTGTTGTAACTCAATAAAAGTAGTGTGATTTACTTATTACTAATCTTAAACATTCACAATTATTAACTTGAAAACTTAAAAAAAATAACATGAACACATGAGACACTAGGATTTAATGTGGAAACCCAATATGAAAAAAAACCACCAATGTAACTAGTTACTAATTTTCACTTTTCTAAAGTGAGCCATGTTAGGAGTCAACATGGTTAAAGGTTACAAAACACACTATTAGTTGTGACCTTGTTAGAGAATTTAATCACCCTATTAGGAGTGGCCTTGCAAGAGGTCTTAAAACATTTTAATAAAACTGTCACCTTGTTAGAGGATTTACAATTGGCTATTACACCAACTTTGCTAAGAGATTTTGGAATTACTACTATAATGGTAAGAAAGTAACAATGAAATGACCTAAATGAGATGCAACTAAATTGCTGATTACAGATCTCTCTTTTGCTTCATGCTAGATCCTTCTTGATCAAATATTACTTTGTTGCTCCTCAAGGATATTTGACCATCCTTCAAGTTTTCTCACACTTTCCTTCTCAATCAATCAAATCATTTTTATAGTATCACACACATTAGAATCTCAACTTGACCTTTCATTTATACCGTTTAGAATATCAAGTTGGCTCAATTACAAATTACAATGACCAATAATCATTACCAAAGTTTGCTAGAATCAATACTTGAAATAATTAAACTTCATATCCAAAAATCAAAAAATCCCTTCATTGGCCAACTTTGCTCGGTAAACACTAATCCTAAAATGATTTCTTGTGTTAACTAATTGAAGCTTGGTTAACACTGCAAACTTGCAAAATCTTTTGGCAACCAAGTGAACTCGATGAATACTAACTTTTCCAACTTTCCTTTGTTAACCACGAGAACTTAGTTTACACTACTTTCTGCCATTATTTCCTTTGACTCCTGAGTGAGCTTGGTAGACACTGTCCTCATAGAGTAATCTCCAAGAATGCTCAATAGATAAGGAAAATTGCCTTGCTGACCAAGTGAGCTTACTAAGCACTGACAGCCAATCGGTATGACATTTGCATAACATCAAAGACAACACACAATTAGAAAATTGTATCCAAAAATCTCCCTCTTTGGCATTGATGACAACACAACATGTCATACCACAATGAAATTTGAAAACAAGAATTTCTATGATAGAAAATTTTTCCCTCTTAGGTTTTATACCACAAGCTTCTCTAATGTAGTAATCTCCTTCTATGAAGAAATTACATAGCTTCTTCTCCAAAATTTTTTTAGAAAGACATGACAATAAAATCTCCCTCTTTGACAACACATGCCAAAGACACCACATGCCAAATGAGTATCAATCTACCTTGAGTACTTATTCATATGCAATGTTCTCTTTACTATGTTGCATCATCTGATAGATCTTCAACTTGGTTCCTATTGATGCATCACTAAAACTTTGTTTTAGTGAGCTTTATATAGAGGAATGACTCCTAACTTACCTCTTAGATACAAGAATGCATCTTTACATAAAGGCTTGGTAAATATATCTACAATTTGTTCTTTTGTATGGACATATTTCAATCTGATTTCTTTGTTTTGTACCAATTCTCTAACAAAGTAGTATTTTATAACAATGTGCTTGGTTCTGAAATGCATCACTAGATTCTTTGATATGTTAATTGCATTTGTATTATCACAAAACATGATAACTAGTTCTTTGATCTCAACCTTCATACCTTCCAAAACCTATTTAAACCAAACAATATTAGAACAATTTACTAGTGTTGCAACATATTTTTCTTTTTACTTGTCCAAGATACCAACCTTTTACCAAGAAAGAATGCTCCACCACTTGCACTATTTCTGTCATCAATATTTCCTACCCAATCAGCATCAGTAAATACTTTTAGGTCTATATTTCCTCCAAGTTTATACCATAAGACATAGTCTTTAGTACCTTTCAAGTATAAAAAGATTCTTTTGATTTTCATCATATGATTTTCTTTGGGTTTTTCCAAGAATCTTGCCACTATACCAACTGCAAGAGCAATATTAGGCCTTGTATGGACTACATACTATAATTTTCTAATCATTGATCTATATAAGGTCTTATCTACCTCTTTTGAGTCATCAACTTTGGTAAGCTTTAATCCACTACACATGGGGGTTCCAACCAGTTTTGAATCTTCCATACCAAACTTCTTGAGTATCTCCTTGATATATTTAGATTGAGTGATGTAGATCCCATTCTTGCTTTGCTATATCTAAAGACCAAAAAAGAACTTAATCTCACCAAACATAGACATTTCAAACTCTTTGTTCATTTGCTCTAAAAATTATTTTCATAGATCATCATTCCTTGTAAATAAAGTATCATCCACAAATATTTCTACCAAAACAATCTTGTTATCTACTCCTTCCTTAATGTACAAACTACTATTATCATTAGTTCTAAAGACCAATATGTATAAGGTAGCTATGAAATCTTTCATACCATGCTCTAGAGGCTTTTTTTAGACCATACAATGCTTTTTGTAATTTGCAGACCATGTCCCTTTTGTCTGGATCAACAAAACCTTCTAGTTGTTCAATGTAGACTTCTTCACCAAGAATACCATTGATAAATGTAGATTTAACATCCATCTAATATACCTTAAATTCTTTATGTGTTGCATATGCAAGTAAGGTCTTGACACCTTCCAATATTGCAATAGGAGAAAAAGTTTCAGCATAATCAATGCCTTCTTCTTGAGAGTAGCCTTTACACACCAATCTATCTTTGTTTCTTGATACCTTACCATCTTCATTCAACTTATTCTTGAATATCCATTTTTTTCCATTCACATTTTTTCCTTTAGGCCTAGGTACAAGAGTCCAAGTTGTTTTCTTTTATATTTTATTTATCTCTTCATTCATAGCCTCAATCCAACTTTTATTTTTCAATGCATCTTTGACATTTCTAGGTTCAAAATCAATAAGTAAACATGTACCTTTTAGCTTACTTATTGTCATAGTACTTTTTGATTTATCTCTAATAATCTGATCTAGTGCATGATGCCTCCTAACATACTTGTCTAATACAGGTTCTTTGCCTTTTGAATAAATTGCATTGTCATCCTCTTGAACTTCAACTTCAGGTTTTGATTGCTTAGACTCGGTAGGCTTTGGCTTGATAGCTTTAGAATGTGACTCGAGTCCTTGTGACTCAGTTTGAACTTCTTGCAACTTGATAACTAAGGAAGACTTGGGAATAGAAGTCTCCTTATTGATAGATGTGTCTAGCAATGTATCAAGTTTGATATAATCAAATCTCCTATAATCTTCTGGTTCCTTTTTGCTTTCTTCTTTAGTCCTTTCTGCAAACTCATCAATTCTCACATGTGCACTTTCTATTATTTTATGATTAGACAAATTCATATGCCTTACTTTTACAAGAATATCCCAAAAATATACCTTCATCACCTTTCACATCAAATTTTCCTTTTCTAGATTCTTCCAAGATATAACATTTACTTCCAAATACTTTCAAGTAACTTGCATTAGGTTTATAGCCATACCATAACTCATACGGAGTTTTATATGAGTCCTTCTTCAATTATACTTAGTTTAAGGTATGAAATATAGTGTTCATAGCTTCCTTCCAGTATTTGATAGCAATGTTCTTTTCAATCATTAGAGTCCTTGCACAATCCATGATATATCTATTTCTCCTTTTAGTTATTCAATTCTACTCAGGAGTTCTAGGGGTTGATACCTATCTTTTGATTCCTCTTTCAATGAAAAAGTTATTGAATTCACTGGAGATGAATTCACCACCTCTATCTGATCTTAAGCATTTCTATCTTTTTTCTTTTTCCTTCTCCACTCTTGCCAAATACCATTTGAACTTCTTAAATTCTTCTAACTTCTCTCTTAGATACATAACAGTCATCATTCTAGAGTAGTCATCAACAAAATGAATGAAGAATTTTTCTCCAATATAGCTTTCTATTCTAATAGGTCCATACAAACCAGTATGCACAATTTCTAAAATATCTTTAGATTGATAGTTCTTTCTTTTAAAACTAGTCTTTCTCATTTTGCCAATCTAACAGTTCTTGCGTAAACCAATATTAGGTTTCTTCAAACTAGGAATGCCTCTTACTTTCCTAAATTTTTCTATTTTTACCATGTTATCAAAATTTACATGACATAACCTTCTATACCATAACCAACTTTCTTCAACTTGAGCAATAAAACATGAGCAATCACCAAGATCAAGATAAAATAGGTTACTTTTTATTTTTTTACTTGATCCAATCAATTTTCCTTTGTCATCCAATAGTCTTTCCTTCCCATGCATGAATTCCATCTTGAATCCAATGTTCATTAATTATTTCACACTTAGCAGATTATGTTTTAGTCCTTCAACACAATAGCCATTATCACATACAAGTTCATTGGTTAATAAGATTCAACCTTTCCCTTTTATGCAACAAGGTTCATTGTTTCCAAATCTTATACTAGCACCACCACAATCCTCAAAGTGTTCAAATTTTCTTTTTGTCTCTAGTCATATGATATGAACATCCACTATCTATGATCCATGTATCATTTTTTCTCGCATGAGAGATAAGTGCCATCATATCTTCTTCATCATTTGATTCATCTTTTATTGCAATGTAAACTATTTCATCTTCACTATTTTCAAAATCTTTAGCCATAAAACATGTCTTCTTACTTTTGTCCTTGAATGATTTGAAATTCTTCTTGCCATTGCACTTGTGACCTTTCTTCTCATCCTTGCCTTCTTTATTTGGGCACTTGCTAGCAATATGACCAATTTCTTCACATGAAAAATAGATTAGGGGAACTTTACCTTTGTATTTTCTTCTACCTCTAGAATATCTCCTTGCAAGTAGAGCTTCAACAATATCAAGATCACTGTCAAAAATTTCCTCTAATTCTTCTTCACTTTCTAACCGAGTTTCCTTTATTTTCTTGCCTTTTTCCTTAAGTGAAAGCTTGGCCTCAAATGCAAATTCAATATTATTTGAAGTTGGAACATAATTGTCAAAGTTACCTAGCTCAAAGGCTATCAATCTTCCTACTAAGGTATCCAAAGTTATCTTATGATTTGTCTCACATCTTCTTTCTTGAGTAGAAGATACTCTAATTGCATAGATAGGAAGCAATGTTCTAAGAACTTTACTTACAACAGTTTCTTCCTTAATCTCTCCTCTAGAAGCTTTGATTTCACTAACACTTGCTTTGATCCTTTCAACATATCTAGCAATGTTTTCTTCTTCTCTCATTCTCATCTGATCAAATTTTCCTCTAAGACTTTCTACTTTGGCTCTCCTCACATTGTCATCAACACCATAGATTTCCTTTAGCTTGTTCCACATTTCAAAGGCAAATTTGTAGTCTTTGATATCATCAAATTCCTTATAGCTTAAAGCAGATGTAGTGTCTATCATCATGGTTTTATGATTCTTTTTCTTAGCAATGTCTCCAAAAAATAGTGTACTAGTGGGAGTTGTGCATTCTTCATCAAGGTATTTCATTCCTAAATCACCAATAGAAGCTAGATGAAGTCTCATGAGTCCCTGCCATGCTGAAAAGTTATCTCTATTAAGCCTTGGAATTTCTGTCTTATGATACATCCTTATCTTTAGCTTAGGTCCTTGAAACCTTTCCTAAAATCACCAAAAACTCGGATACCAATTGTTAGAAATATAGATAGAGTAACTAAGGGTGGTGAATTAGTTACCACAAAAATACTTCAGATCCCTTGGATGTTAAAAATAAAATTGATTGCTATTGTGATTCAATAAACACACAAAAATTGTTGTAACTTGATAAAAGTAGTGTGACTTAATTATTATTGATCTTAAGCATTCGCAATGATTAACTTGAAAACATAAAAGAAATAAGATGAACACATTAGACACTAGGATTTAATGTGGAAACCCAATATGGAAAAAACCACCAATATAACTAGTTATTGATTTTCACTCTTTTGAAGTGAGCCCTATTAGGAGCCAACCAAGTTAAAGGTTACAAAACACACTATTAGGTGTGACCTTGTTAGAGGATTTACATCTGGCTATTAAACCAACTCTGCTAAGAGATTTTGGAATCACTACTACAATGATAAGAAAGTAACAATGAAATGACTTGAATGAGATGCAACTGAATTGCTGATTATAGATCTCTATTCTAATTCATGCTAGATCCTTCCTAATTGAATATTACTTTTCTACTCCTAAAGGATATCTAACCATCCTTCAATTTTTCTCACACTTTCCTTCTCAATCAATCAAAACATTTGCATATTCTCACACACATTAGAATCTCAACTTGACCTTTCATTTATACCATTTAGATTATCAAGTTAGCTCAATTACAAATTACAATGAGCAATAATCATTACCACAGTTAGCTAGAATCAATACTTTAAATAATTAAACTTCATATCTCCAAATTAACAAAATCCTTCATTGACCAACCCTGCTTGGTAAACACTAATCCTAAAATGATTTCCTATGTTAACTAACTAAAGCTTGGTTAACATTACGAACTTGTAAAATCTTTTGGCAACTGAGTGAACTCGATAAACACTAACTCTGACCAACTTTCCTTTTTTAACCATGAGAACTTGGTCAACACTACTTTTTTCCATAATTTCCTTAAACACCCAAGTGAGCTTAATAGACATTGTCTTCATAAAGTAATCTCCAAGAATGCTTAGTAGACAAGGAGAATTGCCTTGCTAACTAAGTGAGCTCGATAAGCACTGACTACCAACTAATATGACATTTGTGTAACATCAAAGACAATACACAATTAGACAATTGTATCCAACATGTGTAACTCGATATAAACTAAATTATTTGATTACCATGACTGCACTCAGTAAACAGTAATCTCCATATAGCTCGATTAACACTAGCTTTTCTTTACATGAATTGCTAGCTTTGTAGAAACTATAAATCTCGCTAACCGCTAGAATGCTCAGGTTGAACTGTTAGAATTCATACTAACTAAATTCACTTGGTAACCATTGGAATGCTTTTGTTGAACTATAGTGCTAAGTGGCTACTGAAATACATGGCAAACACTTGTAGACTATTCAATAAGCTTAGTAGCCATACAGAATCTAAATAAATATTGTCACTAATAACAAAATTGACTAAATGTCAATAGACATAAGCTTTCCAAAAATGATGATTCCAAGGTGGTAGAACAAACCACATATAGATCAATGATTAGAAAACTACAATATGTATTGCATACAAGGCCTAATATTGCATTAGTAGTTGGTATGGTGGTAAGATTCTTAGCAAATCCTAGAGAAAATCACACGATGGAAATCAAAAGACTCATGAGATATCTGAAAGGTACTAAAGAATATGGCTTATGTTACAAACTTGGAGGAAATCTAGACTTGAAGGTGTTTACTAATGCTAATTGGGTAGGAAGTATTGATGATAGAAAAAACACTAGTGGTGGAGCATTCTTTCTTAGCAAGAAACTAATATCTTGGACAAGCAAGAAGAAAAATTGTACATCTCAATCCATAGTAGAGGCAAAATATGTAGCAACAATAGCCAATTGTTCTAACATTGTTTGGTTCAAAATGTTGGAAGGAATAAAGGTAGAGATCAAAGATCAAGTTGTCATATGTTGTGATAACAGTAGTGCAATCAACATATCAAAGAATCTAGTAATGCATTCCAAAACAAATGATATTGCTATAAAGTATCACTTCTTAAGAGAATTAGTGCAGAATAAAGAAGTTAAATTAGAATATGTGAATACAAAAGAATAGATTGCAGACATTTCACCAAGTCATTACCTAAGGATGCATTTATATATCTAAGAGGTAAGTTATGGGTCATTCCCCTATCTGAAATTCACAAAATGAAATTTAGTCAATCCATCAACTAGAACCTGTTGAAGATCAATAAGTTGGTGCAAAATTAGTAAGAGCATATTGTAGATGGATTAGTACTTAAAGTACATTGGTATTTACTAAATTATTGTCTTTGGCATGTTTTTTAAAAGAGGGAGAGGTTTAGTATCATATCTTTGAGAAATTTTTGAACTAGAATAAGGTAAAGAACCAAAGAGAGAGAATGAACTTGGTAACAATTTTTGTAGATAGAATCTAGTGAAAGGAAGAGCTCATATTGACAAAGGGAGATCTCAAGTTTAAAATCCAAAATTTTACTGTGCTATGAAATGTTATGTTGCCATCAATGCCAAACATGGAGATTGTTGGATACAATTGATTAATTGTATGTTGTCTTTGATGTTACACAAATGTCATATCATTATTAGTCAGTATATGCCAAGCTTACTTAGGCAATGAAGATAGTTTTTAGTGTCTATTGAGTGTTCATGTGTTTGCCTAGTTTAGAAAGTAGTGTCTACCAAGTTCACTCGGGTGTCAAAGGAAAAGTTACAAAAAGTGAGTATTAACTAAGCTCAGTCAATTAATGAAGGAAATTTTAATGGAACTAGTGCTAAATGAGCTCACTCTATTTCCAAAGGATTTTTGTGAGTTTGTAGAGTTAACCAAGATTCTATTGGTTAAAAAAGGAAATTGTTTCTAAGTTAGTTTCTATCGAGTTGGGTTGGCTAATGAAGGATTTTTCTTATTTTTTCATATTAAGCATAATTGATTTAACTATTAATTCTAGCTAACTGAGATGATGAATATTGATTATTCTAAATTGTGTTTGAGCCAACTTGACAAAGTGAAAGATATAATTATAAGGTCAAGTTGTGATTTCAAAGTGTGAAAGTGATGATGATGTGATTAAAGATTTAATGATGAGAAGAGAAAGCCAATTGGAAGGATAAGTAGAATATCCTTGTGGAGTAGCAAAGATATATTTGATTAGGAAGGATCAAGTACAAGCTAGAACAGAATCCTATAATCAGAAAATCAGTTGCATTCGAATTAGGTCATCTCATTGTCACTCTCTAACCATTATAGCAGTTATCTAAATCTCCTAATAGAGTTGGTTTAATAGCTATTTGGAAATCCTCTAACAAGGTGGAAATTCCATTGAATTTTTCACAAGACCTTTAACAAGGCCACTCCTAATAGGGTGATTAAATAATCTAACATGGTCACACCTAATAGTTTGTTTTGTAACCTTTAACAGGGTTGGCTCCTAATAGGGCTCACTTCATAAGAGTGAAAAATAGTAACTAGTTGCAATTGGTGTTTTTTCCCAAATTAGGTTTCCACATTAAATCCTGGTGTCAAATGTGTTCACTATTTTCTTTTATGTGTTTACAACTAAGTTAAATTAATGGTAATCATAGATAACATCTAAAGTTTTATTTGTTAATCATTTATCGAGCTAATCTAGTTATTATTGAGTTACAACATTCTATGTGCTTACCGAGCTTGAATAATATTTAGTTATCTATTTGCACTTTGTACTAACATCTAAGGGATCTGAGATTTATTTTTGTAGTAACTAATTCACCCCTCCCCTCTAAATTAATCCTCTTATATTTCCAACAATATATATGCATACATATGTAAGATTAAAAAGCTCTCTCTCTCTCTCTCTCTACACAAACACACACACACACACACACACATGCATGCATGCATATATATAACTATATATTGTAATGCTCTACTCGAAGATCCTTGGAACAAGGATAAATATAAGCCAAGATAATTAATTTTATTTTTAAAGTATGAATACACACAAAAAAATATATAGAGATCATGAAGATTGCAAAAGAAGACTTAATCAACAATCTTGGCATCCAAAAAATCTCCAAATACCACTACTAAACTGACATGCTCAACCAAAAAACAAAAAACAAAGATGATGATAGAACATAAAATCACCGATCTATCAAAGCATGGTAACTCAAGCAGTCCTAAAGGATACTCAAATCACCTAAAAGTGTTTTTTAGAAAGTAGTGGAGATACCCCCCTATTTTTTGTGAAATAAAAAATAAATGATAGTTTCATGCAAGGAAGTGGACCATATCATGTTAGAAACTACCCTCTTGTGCGAAGGGATGCATAGCCTAGCCACAAAAACTATAGAAATGGTGTTGAGGGTCATCTAAGGAACTAGAAAGAACCATGCATAGAAGTACAAAAAGCCACACAAAGAAGTGCAAAGAGCCACGTGAAGAAGTGCAAAGAGCCACACGTAGAAACACAAAGAACCTTGTGAAGAAATGCTAAAAACCACATGAAGAAACATAAGAGCCATGCAAAACTTTACACTCTCATGTGAGAAACCATAACAACAAGCAAGGAAACTAAAGAAGAAAGAAAGGTAAAACTATTCCTCCACACCAAGAATATTTTACCCACAAATCAAGGCATAGATACTCGAGTACATAAAAATTGAAAGAGAAACTGAATCTAACCATCTAAACATGTCAATGAAAGAAAATAAAAAGAAACATCAAAATGAGCTAAAACAATAAAACTAAGTGGGTAATTCCTCCCAAGCATAATAGCATCATGATAACTTGAAGATCCTAGCCATCCCCCATGTGTAACATCCCAAACTTTCAACTAGATAGTTAGAGCTATCTTATGAGGACATCACCACTAAAGTGTAATAACTTCATAAGAGCAAAAAAATCTAACTTGCTAACTAGTAAGAAATAAATACTCCAACTAAGAAAATAACATCATCTAATCATATTCTCAACATAATAATATAGGGATTGCATTAATTAAACTTACATTATATAAAAAATGATATACAAGCATTCTGATGAAGGCATAAATCACAAGAAAGTATACTCCAGAACCTTAAGTACCAAATGAATACATCAAGCAATGGTCATACTATAACAATAGACCATCTCTATACACTAGTCCTAAATAGTGGTGAAGGTTGTCATGCCTCCCAACCATGTGAAACCCATAGGTCCACTCCCATCATGCTAATGAAGATAATGATCCAACCACAAATACATTAAAAAACCATTCATGCCAAAACAATAATGATGACTGAAACCAAGAATATGAGACAATACAATAACTATAGGTCCTGGTCAGACACTCAATGGGTTACTATGTAGGGGTTGACAACATGGAGAGTCACTTGGCATCATAAGGCCCAAGCTTAGATCATGTAGCTCAACTCCCCAACAGAAGGCTCTTGCATTGTGTCCTCAAACTTAATTGGGTGCTCACACATTTTATTATCTTAAGTTGTACTATAACCCATTTTTTATTTATTTATCACTTACTTAACAACTTCCTCTACCAACCCATTAGGAAATGATCTCCAGGATGCAAGATAGAAGCCCCCTCCATGGTGCTACCCTACCCTACCCATGCTAGTCCAACAATGAGTGCTCATAGGCATGCATATTCCCAACCCAACCCTAAATGATCATAACTCAACTGAATACAAATGGTAGATTGAGCCTCGCAAGCCACCTGACATATGTATTACACATACTCGTGTGGTGCACCACCATCACATAGATCATATTACACGGACTGGATTAGAACACAAGCAAAATATAACACCCAACTAAATAACAGCTTGGGATGATGGATGTGACACATCACAATACAAGATAAAATTATAATAATGATCTAATTGGTATCCCAATAGATGATCTACGTTCATGATCAACATCATGCCAAGAAAACCCAAGAAAATAGGGTGGCACACAAATCGAGGTAAAAACCCCCAAAATTAAAAAACTTCAAAAATAAAACTCATTTTATCTTAGGGCAAGAAAGCCACAAAAATCTAATAAAAATTAAGTTTGGACACCATATGAAAAAATGACTAGCATAATGATGTGAAACCCTAAACCCTCATCCCAAAAACTAAGAAAATGTTCATGCTCGACCAACTAGGTAGAACCAACAAAAAAAAATGAAGGGGAATGCTAGTTCTCAACCTTCTAACAAACAACTCCTAGAAAAAAAAGTAGAAATTGAGTTGAAACATGAAAATGAGAGAGCCCCACCTAAGAACAAAAGGGGCCAAAATAAGAAACAACACAATAAAATAAATAACCTGTATAAGCTATTGGAAATCATGGCACAACAAGATCTCCCTAAGATGGATCCAACATGACTAACCTCACAAAGATCCCATGCCCATTGCTCTCATAATGAACAAAAATTTAATCCTCCAAAACAAGATTTTGGAAAAGATCTGAAATTCTCTATTTCCAAAAGTGATAAGTGAGGAATTAATTTCCTCTTTCAATAATTATTCACTTTTTGAGAAAATAATTAATTAGCATAAATAACCAATTAAACTAGTTAGATCCTAAATTGACCCAAAAGAAAATAGGTTATTATAAGTAATTTGAATTCATATATAGAAAAGATGCCTAAATTAAAAAAATCAATTAAATAAAGCCTAAAAACCAAAAATCATAGAAATATCCTTAACAACTTTCATGAGAATGTGAACCTCTAAATGCATAGAAACATTCACAAGTCCAATCACATAAAAAAAATGTGTTTGGATTTAGTAATCACCAAAAGGTTTAATTCAAACATTTAAATAAGATACATCCACCATATAGGGATGACATTGGTAAATTATGAACAAGTGAATCACTAACTCCAAATGCCACTGCTAGGGATATAAATCTTGCACCCTAAAATATGTTATCAATTATAATTACATATAATAACATAGTCAAAGAAATAAATGTATTAAAAACCTTATTTAACTATTAATTCAATTCTACTAAAATAATCCATCTAAATCACTCACATTTGCATAAAGCATAATAAAGCAAGAACGAAGTAAATAGCCATAGCATTAAATCCAACACATATAGCATAATCATAGATATGTCCAAATACCAGATCACTAGATATCATCATAAAACATACTATCATCTCAAAATGACATCAACATACAAATATAATCAACTGCATAGCATAGTAGTATAGCACCTATGATACTGAAATCAAAGTATGACATCTAACCTTCAGGTAATCTTAAATACAAAAATAATAACATGAGTACAAGTATCTCTCAAATAAAAATATAAAAATATACATATTGCAAACACAAGAGGCACTACACACACACATATACATACATACATACATACATACATATGTATGTATATGTATATATAGACACACACACACACACACACACACACAATCTAATTCAACATTAATCTATGATACAAAATAGGTATAAATTATATGATTGATGTGTACTTAGTTGTTAACTATATATAATTGGTAGCAACTAAATATCTATTGATTTTATAATCCTTATATATATATATATATATATATATATATATATATATATATATATATATATATATATATATATATATATATATATATATATATATATATATATATATATATATATATATATATATATATATATATATATATATATATATATAATTTGTTGGAAGTCTTATTGGGAAGAAAGATACTAAGAGGGGGGGTGAATCAAGATCCATGAAACTTTTAACACTAAATTCACCTAATCTATCTTATATCCCAGATTATGCACCATGTAAACATAAACTGAAATAAATCTAAGTATGCATCACATCCATCAACATAAAAATAAATGTAAACACATAACACAAAGAATTTGGTTACCCAAAAACCCTCTAAGGGCAAGGTAAAAATGGGGCAGGGATGACCCCCACAAATCTTCACTACTACAATAATAAAATTTTCCTATTAGAGCTACAATGCTAATCACTTTAGATGATCTATCATGTGAGGGGTTTTCTCTATTAAAATACTTATAAGACTATTAAGTCTACCATGATTAAAATAGTTAAACTTATAATGAAGCAAGCATGGTAAAACCACTTTGTTAGGAGATTTGCCTTAATACACTAGTTGTAATGTCTCAATACCTCATCCTTTGGTTTTCACTTACGAAGATGATTACAAATATTCTCTCTTTTTTGTTTGAATTCAATCTCCTTATCTAATTTTCTCAATTTTTTCCTTCACTACTAGGTTTTTCCGTATGATAACTTTATGAAACTTAGTCTTACTCACTCTATCCTTGGCCTTTTTGTGCATCCATGATCGTCCTTCACATATATTGATTTAGGGTTTAAAATATTCTTAAATAGATAATTATGGAAGGTTCTAGATCATAATAATTGATCTAAAATTTACCCTTTTCTCTCTTAGTCTTTTTTATTTTCTAATTGGTTACTTTACCTTCCTAGGGATTGGCAACTTCTAAAATATACATAATTATCTCCTTAGATGTCTCTACAATCCCTAAATTTCTTAGAGAAGTTAGTCAAAATTATTTATGTAAATTTTTGTACCATTACAAATACATGTTCCAAAATTGGTTTACTCGACAATTGAATATCCTAACACTTGATCATAACTAACATTCATGTTGTCCCTCAACTTCTACATGATCAAAATAGATTGACCCACTCAACATAAACTATAATCAAATTACTCAACTTCCTCATCTTTTACTTATCATATATTATGTCTACATTCGAGTTCTTGACAACCTTTGACTTGCTCGACATGTAGTGAAATTTTAAAAATGTCCATATAACCCAACCATCACTAGGTGGCTCGATCACACTTATGACCAAACAACACTGCCTTGACAATGGGTAAGCATTGGATACTATTAGGACACAAGGTTTAGAGATCAACAATCTCCCCCTTTGACATTAATGGAATACATGCTTTGTCATGACTTAGTAATCCTTTCAAAATTTCAAAATAACAAAAGTAGAATTCCCCCTTAGATTGTGGTTTAGTCCCTACAAAAGATTTGACTTTTCTATACACAATATATGTACATATCTTTGCATACCTATAATTTGTGATCTCTAATGCTCATTCATCTAATTTTCCCTTTGTTATTTTGGGTTTTGATTTTTATTTCCCCTATGCCTTAAGTAATATCCCTTTTTGTTGTGTTTGTCTAATTTCCCCCTTGGTTTTGACATTTATAGCTAGGGGTTTGTAGGTTTCCACTGGTACTTGCCCCCAAAAAATGTGATTTAATAAAATCACCTCCAATCCATGACTCCATCTCAATTTCACTGATTTGAGGACCTGAATATCTAGATTTATAGCTAGGTAACTAGATCAACTAAACTATCTACAATTGAGAGATGCAAATCTCTCTCAACTAAGTCTTTTGCAACTGATAGTTCCTTATGTATTACATCCATATGAGGTAGCAACATGGTTTGAGTTGAAATAAATTTAGTTTTAATATCTCTATCTTTAACCATCAACTCAGCTAATCTCTCTTGACCAAATGCCAATTTATTAAATGAATGGGAGCTTGAACATGTGTACTTGCTCAAAGAATTAGAATAAGTCTTCAAATCTACTTGTAATTAATCAATGGAAAGTTTATTCTTCATAGTGAAGAAATCAAAATCAAATTTTTTTTAATATATAATGAATCAATAACCTACAAAATTCCTTCCAAAGTAGTTACAAGGTTAGAAATCTCAACCTCTCTTATTGCAAGTCATGTTGAGACTTTCTATGAAACTTTTTGCTCAAAATTTTTCTCATAACATCTCATCATTTTCTCATTGGTCTCTATATCTTTATTATTTACTTTATCAACTATATGAACTAATTGATTTAAAATTGGATTTTTCTCATTTATATCATGAATATCTTACAAAAATATCCTTAATATCATGGAGTACCTTCTTCTTCTTGAACTCCCTCTTTACTTGTTCTTTTTTTTTTTTTCTTACAACTCAACAATTTTTGTAGATTTTGCATTTGTTCTAATGCCATTTTATCAGGGTCATACTAAGGTAATGTGATGAAATCATCTAGAATCACTAGAGTGTCTAGTGTTTAAATTTTTTCTCCATTATTTGTGACCATGGGGTGCTAACACTTGGAAATGATATTTTCAAATTTTTTCCCTTAAAAATTAATCCAAGCATTGGTTGTTTAGTGGAGGTGCTCTCATGTTGAGTAGACATGACCTATTAATCAGGTATAACATTTAACGTATTGGTATAAACAACACTCTATTGTTGAATGAGGGCTTGGATAACCTCTTTCTCCTTAGGCTTCTTAGTCTCTACCATCTTAGATGGTCTTTTCTCCTTATCTCCCTCTTAGGCATCTTGAGTAGATTTATCTTCTTCACCTTTCCCTCCTTCTTTCTCATCAATTGCATGAGTAGACATGTGTAGCAAAATGATAGGCTTCCCTTATTGCTTAACAGTCATGTCTAGAACAACTATGAGTGATGTAACTCCTATACCATCAAATGATGCACCTTCAATCCATGGATAATCTTGTGTTTGTAACAAAACTAGGTTTTTGCATGGGAGAGAGGTGCCTGAGGTGTTTATTTATGCATTTTAAAAATATTTCTCAGTTAAGATATTTTGATTATGTGGTGACAAATTAGGAACATCCTCTATAGTAACAAAACATTGTTCACTTTGCTCTATTAACTTTTGTACTTGTTCCTCTAAGCATTAAGGCACATCGCACTATTCTTGATTATTTAACTCAATAGAATCTTTACCTTCATCTTCTTTCTCCTTTTTTGCCAATGGAAGTAGCAATCCAAATAATTTCTTCCATATCAAAATACTCTCTTTTCCAAACATGTCTACTTTATTCTTCAAAATTTTATATGCCCTTACTTTTGGTACAATTTTTTTGGCAAAATATCTTAGGGAAATAGACATATATGTGTTCCCTAAGTTAGGCATTGTTTGGACCAATGTGGTTTCCCTTATTTTCCTTTCACTAGATAATGTCCACTTCCATTTTATATCTAATTTTTTTTTTTTTTTAAGGAATACCTTTCCCTAATTATATAGGTGTGTCTTTGAAAGTTTCCGTCATATCTAACATGTTCTTCTCAATCTTCTCTCAATCTTACATATTTAAAAAATTATATTTAATTTTTTTGATACCTATTATACCATCTGAGTTCCTAATATTTTCACACACTTGATCAATTTTCATAGGAAGTCATCTAGGTTCAATCTGAAGCTTGACCAAATCATTAGACCCATTTTCCACTTCTTCATTAGATCCTCCTCATTAGGTGTGAAAATCAATTTTCTTCTTGGACTCTTTAGTAGACTATGTTCAATTCCTTTTGTTATCTACTTCCTCTTTACTAGGATTTTTTTTATTTTAGTAGCTGGGGGCTAAAATGCCTCAAATTTTGTAATCATCCTCCCCTTAGACTCAAGTGTGGGAGGTACCATTATTTTTGTCACATTCTTCTTAAGATCCCGCTTCACCTTAGGATCAACAATTATGATTTTCTTCTATTTGGTTGCCTTAGGCTCAATAATAACTTTCTCTTTTCCCTTCAATTCTTCATCCTCTTCTTCTTCCACATTAGATATATCACCTTCACCTTTTCCCTCTACTTTTTGGAGAGATCCTTTGCCAAATTTTCCCTTGAGATCTACTATCATAATTTTCCTTTTTCTATCCATCTTGGGCACTTTTGTTTGTATTATCATTTTAATCTTGGCTGACTCATAGTTTTTGAAGGGCTTGGCATTCTTGTCAATTTCTTTAGATAACAATGTAGTGATTACTACAGTGACTTCATCAACATTTATGTCATATTATATTTGTCTCAACCATGCAACCCTTGGTAGCATTTCCTATGCATAGATGAAATATGTGTCTACCATAAAAAATATATCTTCATAGTAATGATCTACCATAGATTGTGGGATCCTCATTCTATTCATCATTTTATCCTTAAAATCCTCAAAATAATTATCCACTAGAGTCTCAAAAAAATTTCTAATTTGTTTAATGAAAATATTGATTTACTAAGTGGAAAGTTTTTTCCTATACATTAGTCCCTACAATTGGAAATGAATCTTGTACATAGAAAAATATACAAAATAGGAAAGATCCAAACTTACAAGAATTCTTGGATTTCCTTATTACTCCAAGATTTTTCTGATAGTTGTTAAGGTTACAGCTTGATCAATTCATAGCTGTGTTGTTTCTTTACAATTTTATAACCTAGGTCAATTGTGATGCACAAAACACTATTTAAAACACTATTTAATTAGCTTGACTAGTAAAGTTTTATTCAATTACACACACTTTAAATTCAATAATAGGATCCTTAATTCTATCAATAGACATTCCATTGTCATTGCAGTTAGCCTTCATTTGATTGTAAATGACATTCTTCATTTTGTATCTCATCATCTTTACCATATCTAGGGTTGGATAACCAGTAACTCGCTAAATTATTTCTTTGTTAATCTTGACTTCTCCACCTTCTAACCATAGTTTTTTATAATGTACTTGTCTTAATATACTCTTTATCCATTCCACTTTGAATACTTTAGGAAATGTTATGGCATGAGTAAGCCCTTTCTCAACAAAAATTTTGTTTTCATCCTTCAAGATTCCATTTTCACATAGCTTTACATAAGCATCTCGCAACTCATAATCTCTAATTTTTGCTATCTTACACATGTAACATGATCAAACATTGCAAACCATAAAAAACCTAGGTGAAGTCAATGATAGAGCACTAGATACATCTCCATTCATTACACTATTAGGGTAAGCCTTGAATTTGGTTGGAGGACAATGATCATTCCTCAAAATTTGTGTGTTGCTTTCCTTCAAAATCTATTTTCTAGATGTAGACATAGATGGTGTCATTTTGAAAATAGGGTTTTGAAACTTAAATCAATACTTCAAACCTCATTTATTTTGTTTTATATTTTTGTTAATGACATGCTAAGATTTTCTCACAATTTTACTAAAATTTCCTTTGAATCACCTTTGAATCACCTAAATTCTCTAAAGACACTTGGGAGATGAAAATGAGCTTCAAAAATTTGATATAAACCTTCATTTTATTGAATTAGGTAATAATAAATGCATTTTACTATTATTTGGTGCATTACAGATGTGTCAACCTTCACATAACATTGTGCTTAGGCTTCTTTCCTTCCTTCACTCAGTCTCCATTACCTAGCTCAGTCACCATATTAACTTGCTTCTATATGAACACTTGGCTTCTATGATATTACTTGGTTTCTATAGATAGTAACATTGATGCTCAACATCCATTATGCATATGAATTTTTTTCTCAATTCTTTTCACTAATTTTTCCTAGTGCATCTTGATTCATGCATATATGGGCTTTTAATCATATCAGTTGTTAGGAAATTGTATGTAATTTTTCATTCAACTACATAGTTCTTCACATACCTTCTTTTCTTAGTTGGATTTTACCTCGTCCATTAGATTGGGTGATCTCAACTTCACTTGATCCTCTACTTGATCCTTTGATCATAGCCCAACAATAGATGGATTTTGTCCCTCAAAGACAGATCCTAGATTCTATCATCTTGGTTCATGAAGCCATTCATTTGCTAGAAGTAGGTAAAAGAGAAGGACTCCTTCTCATGTTGGACCTTTCCAAAGATTATGGCTAGGTGGATTGGACTTTCCTTGGTTCTTTTCTTCAGGCTATTGGTTTTGATCATAAGGTGCATAAACTCATCTCTCAACTTATTTCTACTTCTTCACTTGTCATACTAATCAATGGAGCTCCCTCTAATTTTTTCAAACCTTCAAGAGGATTACAGCAGGGGGATCCCCTATCTCCTATCTTGTTCATTATCATAGCTGAGTGTATTGGTAGGTTGATTTAGAGAAAAAGATAGGATGAGATATTAAGAGTTATCAAGCCTTCTTCAGGACATGTTACTTTTACTCATCAATAGTTTTTGGATGACACTATCATGGGAGGGGAAGCTTTAGTATATGAGGCTAAAGAGATGATGAAATTAATGGATGTGTATGTTAGGGGATTAGGCTAGCTAAGGTTGGGAAAAAAGCTCAGGTTTCCTTGTTAATATTCCTATTCAAAGACAAAGGAATATTTTTGGGATTCTTGGGTGTGGGTTGGCAACCTTTCAACTAACTATCTTGGTTTTTCATTGGGAACTAAGTTGCCAGATCAGTTCTAGAATGGGATTATTGATAGGTTTAGTAAGAATTTGGTAGGTTGGAAAGGTACTACTTTAGGCCAAGCTGAAAAACATCTTCTAGTGAAATCCTCACTTCAGAATCTTCCAATGTATGGTCTAAATATCTATGGGGTATTGACTAAACATGATAATAAAATGGAAATGATCTAGAGATATTTTCTTTGGTCTAGGCCTACAGAACACAAAAGGTACTCTCTTGTGTCTTGGGATAATTTTTGTCTCCCTAAGAGCTATGGAGGTCTTGGAATAAGGAAACTAAGACATCTCAATAAGGCTCTTCAAGCTAAGAAAATTTGGCACATTTTTAATAGCTCAGGGGAATGGAGAGATGTTTTAGTGGAGAATTATATTAGAAGGCCTTCTCTAAGGTTTCTACTCAACATCCCTAACATCCTGAATGGCTTGGTCATTTGGAATGGTATTCTTAAGACAAGAGACTTGGCTAATTCTAAGACCAAGTGGAAAGTGGGAAATGGTGAAGACATCCTCTTTTGGCATGATAACTAGTTTTTTTATAGTCCTCCCATTAACAATCCTCTCTATGACAACTAGAAAAATATCTATATTAGGAAATTTGGAGTGAAAGTTAGAGACTATAGAATAGACTAGGGATGGATAGACCTATCTCTCATCTTGAATGATCTCAAGCTGATAATGGTGATGCTGAACTTAATGATCTTGAACAATAATAGGGATGAATTAATATGGGAGGATAATTCTAATGGTTAGTGGTGTTAGGGTATAATTCCCTTTTGAGCTTGAAAGAGAAACCTCTATGGGCTTAGAGCTAGTTTCCTGGCATTACCCCTAGGATTAATATATTCTTCTGCTTGATGTTCCAAGATAAAATTCTCACTTTGCATAATCTGGCAAAGAAAGGTCAGTATATCCCAAATAGATGTATTCTCTATAAACATCATTTGGATTCAATCATATTTTTATTCATTGTCCATACTCCATGGAGGTTTGGGATTTTCTCACAAAGAAATATGGAGTTAGTTGGTGCAAGCCAGATAATTTTTTGGAGTTCTTTTGTCAATGGGATAGTATGTATAAAGGAACAAATTTTCATGCTATAAGCTTGTAGAATTTTCCTCCTTTCTGCTAGGGAGTTTAGAAGGAGAGAAACAATCAAATTTTTAGATACACAAAGGAACCTGCTTATGTGCTTGTGGACAAAATCAATATCACTATGGAGGAAAAATTATAGATAAGAAAGGGGGGAAGATATTGAAGATGTAGATAAGAAAAAGGAAAAGGATAAGGATAGGAGGAAAAAAATATAGGAGGTGAAGTGGAAGCTCCCACCCGAGGTTTTGCATAAAGACAACTTTGATGGAATAGCTAAAGGGAATCCTAGTCTTTCTAGATGTGGAGGAATAATTAGAAACTATCATGGTGAAGGAGTTGGTACTCTCTCCTACCCCCCAGGAATCCAGACAAATCATTATGTTAAAGCTAGTGCTGCTCTCCACACTATCAAATATAGCCTTGGATGTGGGAGTCAAAAAATTATGGCTAGATGGGGATTCAGATAATATTATCAAATGTATTATAGGGAGTCTTCATCCTACCTGGACAATTGCAAATAAAATTGAAGAAATCTATATAGCACTTGGAAAAAGTTGAATGCATTTATGTTAGCTATGAGTACAAGGAGGCTAACTTGGTGGATGATTGGTTTGCCAACAAAGAAACAAAGAAAGAAACAGTGATGATATGGAATTTTAGTGGGAATATTTTGGCAAATGCAAAAAGCCTAATTGATCAAGAGAGAATCTAGGGTGGCACGGGTGTAATCATAAATTAATTATGGAAATTAATACTAGTATGAGTGAAAGCCACTAGAATTATCATAAATATGGATGGAACAAGTGGGTGATGTTTATCATGTCAAATCAATATGATTTGTGGGTTGGCTATTTCCTTTGGCACTTTTACAGTATCAAAAGACAAAGTAGTGAAAGACAAAGTGGTTTAAAAAAAAGTATCTTGTGGATTAAGAAAGGGGAAAAAAATGGTGTTTATAAGAATTGTAAATATTCAGGCTACAAAGATAGTTGGTGGAAGGAGTAGGAAAGAACTAGTAGATGAGGCAGACAAATGAAAGCAAAGAAATAAAATGTAGGAGAAGCTTGAAAAGGGTGGAATTACAAATTATATCACCAAGCTTCATGGATATGACCCAACGATAACCAATCTTATGGTAAATTTTTGTAAGGATGGTGGGGTCAAAGTAGATGGGGTGTTGTATCAAATTATTGTGGATGTTAGTTCTCATGTCACTAAAAATCTAGATGAGGGGTTAAAATTCTATAGAGACAAAAAGGTATCCATGAATGTGGTCAAGAACTTCACAAAGAATACCGAAGAGAAAAAGGAACTAGTGAAATGTAAGACCTAATAAGAGATGAATTCAATTAAAAAGCTTTGGAGGTATGTGTTGAGAGCCATTATTGAATATATATCTCTGGATACTAGATTCGATAGGGTTAGAACCCATCACTTTATTTTATTTAATCATTTTCATTGTGGGGTTAATTTTTCCTTTCTATTTTATTTGTAGTCTTCTATGCACAAGAGAATTTCTAGGCACAAGAAAAAGCCTACTTCTAATCTAGCCCAACATGAGGGTTTATTGCTCTTGATATATGACCATTTTAAGGCTCAATCTAGGAGTAAAACCCTGGCTCATGTAGGGGTTGCTTTTGAGGAAACAAGGAGTTTTAATTTCTCCTTAGATTTAGAAGAGATTCAAAATATAATCTTAAAGGAGGAGGAAGCTTATTACTTGTCCAGAAAGAAGGCAAAGGGAAAAGATAAGGCTACACCTACTTCATCTAAGGTTCTGTGTAGGAAAAGTCCTAGGGGCCTTGGGCCCAAAATTGTTGGTCAAGGGGAAGAGGAATTGAATACATGGATAGAGATGAGGAGAATAAGTGTGAGGAAGATGAAGATAGAGAGGAGATGATTGAAAACCCTAGAAAGAAGTAGAGAAGGATGAAAGAGGAGGACATACCCTTATAGGGGAAAACTAGTTCTAGTCCAAAAATTTCAATGCTTCCACCCTCTCCAATTCCCCCATAGGAGCATGAAAAGGAGAAAATGAAGGAAGGATGTGGTGAGGTGGTTATAAAAAATAGACATTTGGCTTGGAAAAATTTCAATGTTAGAACTTCAAAGATGGGGATTGTGAGAGAAGTTATGAATCCACAAATCCTTGAAGAAAAATAGGGAAAGATCCAAATGGAGGAGCTTATTGATCTAATGCTAGTGGCCATCACTGACAACATGAGGGAAGTAGGAATGAACCTACTTAACACTAAAAGAAATAGCATGATAGATATTTTTAGATCAATTGAATGGTTGTTTCATGAACTGGAGGATGTAAAAGAAAGAATGGGACATCTAGAAAGAAAAGGGGAAAATTTTGAGAGAGGGAATGTGATAGATTAGGGGGTGCTATTAGGTTGTTCAAAAAAAGAATGAAAAAATTGGAGAGTTACAACCATAACATGGCTAACCAGATGATCTCTATTCTAAACTCTCTCAATGAAAACATTGTAACTCTTGCTAGAAAGTTGAAAGCTAGGGGTCTTCTAGAGGATAATGAGGAAAAGAAAAAAGATGAAGACAGTTGATGAAATCATCACAAGCATATCCTATAGCTAGCTAGATTGGACCTACTTGAAGAAATCAGAGAAAATGGCTTAGGAGTGTTAGAAAGCCTATGAAGTTGTAGAAACTATGCAAGACCTTGAAAGGAAGATAGAGGAGTAAGTCAAGGATTATAAATATCAATATTTTTTCTTTTTGGTTTCAATAGGTTTCTTTCTTAGCTTTTTTTTTGTCTTTTGATTTGGCCTTTTTGTTGGTAGCAGTTTTCTTTTTGGGCTTTTGTTCTTTTATTTACAACCCTATGATATGTAACAACTTTTGGGTTTTAAGATCCTTGTAAAACCTATTTTTCTTATCAAAAACACAAAGATCTTGGTTACATAGAAACCCTCAAAGGTGTAGGTAAAATTAGGGTAGGGATGACACCCACAAATATTCACTCCTATAGTAATAAAGTTTTCTCGTTAGGAGTACAATGTTGATCACTTTTGATGATCTATCTCATAAGGGGTCTACTCTATTAAAATGTTTACAAGATTGTTGAGTCTAACTTCATTACAGGATTTAAATTTAAAATGAAGTAAGAACTATGTTAAGAGATTTAACTAGGTCTATTAAAATCATTTTGTTAAGAGATTTTCCTTGATACATTGATTATAATATTTTAGTACCTAATCCTTCAATTTTCTATTATCAAGATTATTATAGATCTTCTTTATGTCTTGTCTAAATGTTATCTCCTTATCTAATTTTCTCTATTCTTCCCATCACTACTAAGTTTCTCTATCTAATCATTTTATCAAACTTAGCCTTCCCCACTCTATCCTTGGCCTTTAATTGCATTCATGATCTTCCTTCACACATGGTGATTTAGGGTTTAAACCCTTCTTTAATGAACAATTATAGAAGGTTATAGATCATAATATAAGATCCAAAATTCACTATTTTTTCACTTTTCCCTTCAAATTTTCTAGTTGGTTACTCTTCCTTCATAGAGATTTATGACCTTTGAAAATGCATAATTAGCCCCTTATTTGTCTCTACAATCTATAAATTTTTCATAGTTGTTTATAAAAATGATTTACAAAAGTATTTGTGCCATTACAAACACATATGAAAAAACTAGTTTACTTGACAATTGAATATCCCAATGCTCAATAATAACTAACATTCATGTTGTCCCTCAGCTTGTATTTGCTCAATAGATATTGACTCATTGAGCATAAACTATCTTCACATTACTTGACCTCCTCATCTTTTACTCTATGCATATTGTGACTTGGTCCACACTGAGGTGCTTGACAACCTTTAACTTGCTCAACAAGTAGTGAAAATGTAAACAAGTCCATGTAACTTGACTTTCATTAGGTGATTCACTCATAGTGATGATTGACCAATGCTACCTTAAAAATAACAACAAGGCTCTAAGGTCAACAAAATTAAGGACCTATATATTAATTAATTAAATAAGATATATACATGTATGTATATATATACATATATATGTATACATATATATATATATATATATATATACATATATATATATATACATGTATATATATGTATATGTATATGTATATGTATATGTATATATATGTATATATATATACATATACATATACATATACATATACATATATATACATGTATATATATATATATGTATATATATATATATATATATGTATATATATATAGATATATATATATATATATATATATATATATGTATATATATATATGTATATATATATACATGTGTGTGTGTGTGTGTGTGTGTGTGTGTCTACATAGACAAACATAAAACATTAAATAAATAAAGGACCTATGGAGAAAATATCCTATAGAAAATCATAATGAATTACAAGATTATAAAAGAATAAATATTTAGATAAGGCTAAATAAGACTACAAAAATCTAGAACCATAAAAACAAAAGAGAAAACAAGAAGATAAAGAACATCAAGTGAACAAAATAACGAGAAGAAAATGAGAAAAATTAAAAATAACAAGGGGGAGAGAATATGAAGACAAGAATAACTAAAAGGAACTAGAAAATTAAAAATGGGGAGGGAGGGAAGAAGGAGAAAATAAATGAGGAAGGGCTCATGAAAAAACATGAGATGGAGGTGAAAAGGAGAGACACAAAATGGAGGAGTAAATTGGGAAGGAGAGGAGGAATGAGATAAAACATGAAAAATACCCAACAACCCAAGGGAAAGAAGGATTAAGGGGTAGAGGAATGGAGAGAGAGGTGGGGGGTGTGGAAATGAGAAGAGAGAAAATATGAACAAGAGGGAAAATACTAGGGAAGAAAAATATTAAGAGAAGAGACCAAATTAGTGACAAGAAAAAGAAGGGTGGGAGCGGATGACGAAGGGTCAAAATTGGGGAGGATGGAAACTCTTGATGGAGGAAAGTTAAAAATGGAAATAAATAATGATGGCCAAACCTTCATTGGGATTGAGATTGGAGGGGTGATTAAATATCTCAATAGCCTCCTTCATCTTTCTCCTGTAATAGTTATCCCCTTTCATGAGGACTTGAGTATTTTCAAAACAAATGTGATATTTTTTTGAGGATGAATATTTATATAAGGTAGATTTAACCACTCTCCCATGCTTGATTACAACACTATGTTCCATGAATTTTGGGGTGAAGGATCTACTTGTTTCACCAATATAAAGCACGCTATAGGAATGTAGCACTTTGTAGACTCTAGACTTTGATAAGGTGTCTCTAGAGTCCTTGAGGTAGGTTAATTGATGCTTAATAATGGATAGAGGTTTGAAGGAACAAAGAAATCCTTTTTTGGAGAAGAATTTTGGAATTTTTGTATGAGATACCTTCAATAAAAGAAATGATAGTGGCACAGGGAGCCCCACTTTAGGAAGGGATATGTCTTGGCATAGAGTGGAAAGGCCTAGTTTTCTAAAAGGATTTGGATATATACTTATTAGGATACACATTAAGCCAAAAGAATTGATAGAGGAGAGATACATCTTTGTAAATGTTATCATCATTACAAATATGAAAGTTCCTTAAGGAGACGGTTTTTAGCACCCCTACTTTTTTGCAAGGGTGTTGATGAGAAGATGAATGAGGAAACATCTCAGTGTAGGTACCTTGAAGAAAAATCTAATAACTGAGGGATTCATGAAGTTCTTTTATAGAGAAACACATCAAGAAATTAACTCTAATTCCATAGTGAAGGATATGTAAGGTGACACATTGTTAAGGTGAATATGGAACTCCAATTTGTTGAGCTCATTTGGCCAAAAAAAATTAGTGTCATGAACACAACACTTCCACTACTTGGCTTTACTAGGGACTCCCTTGTGTCTTCTCATCATTTGTAGGTTAAAAGAAAAGAGAGGAAGGAGTGGACATAAGGGATTCTAGAAAATCAATAGGAGGAGAAAGAGAACAATCATCAATCCCAAAGCTCACATTTCTACTAAATTGGGGGGAGGGGGCAGGGGGGGAGGAGGGGGGGCTGACTCAAGGCTAGTCAAGCTCACAATAAACCATAGAAGAACGCTAAAAGCAACAAGATATTGAACAAAAAATTAGAAAAATGAGGTGAAAATGTTCCTAAACTCTTCTAGAAGAGCTATTGGTGACAAGGCAAATCTCAAATGATGCATCGTATGAGCTATTGGAGGTCATTTTCTATATGAGATAACTGTTGGAGTTGACCACCTATGTGAGCCAACCATCTCCACCCAAGATTGGACCAAAGACATAGCTATTTTTGTGAGTAAATACAAGGGATGCCATGACATAAACAAGAGGAGAAAGAGAAGAATCATTAATCCCAAAGTTAACATTTCTACTTATCAACAACGGGGGCCTCATGGTTGGTCAAGATCACACAATACTTGTAGAAGGAAAATAGAGACTATGAGATATTAAACAATAACCAACAAGATTAGGTGAGGATGTACTTGGAACTCCCACAAAAGAGTCATTGGTGCCAAGACCAATCACATGTAATACATTTTGCAAGACATTAGAGCTCATTTGCTACATGAGAGATCCACTAGAGTTGACCAGCTATGTGTAAAAACTACCTCCATCCAAGATTGGACCAAAGTCCTGACTATTGATGTGATGTACAATATTAAAGTAGAATGAGAATAAGGGGAAGGGGGTGTAGAAACTAGTACAAGAAGATAGATAGGAGGGCACAATGTGGAAGTGTTTGCAGGCGAACATTTCTACTAAATGACATCAGTATGACTCAAGGTTCCTCAAGATCACAAAACACCATAGAAGAAAAGTAAATTAAATGATATGTTGTAAAAAATCCAATGATATTAGTTGAGGATGTACCTCAAACTACCACCAAATTTCCATTGATGAAAACACCAATCTTGGTCGATGCATCTTGTGAACCATTGGAGCTTTTTTACTCTCTCTCAATCATTAATACAAAAGCTAACATTTATACTAACCGATGGGGGGGGGGGGGGGGGGGGGGCTCAAGGTTGGTCAATGTCACCTGATATAGTAGGAGGAAAATAAAGGTGATAAGATATTGAATGAAAAATAGAAAGATTAGGCAAGGAGTACCTAGAACTCCTATGTAAGAGTCTTTTTTGAAAATACCAATCTTGAGTGATGCATCTTGCGAGTCATTGGCACTAATCTACTATGTAAGAGAATTGGTGGAGTTGACTAGTTGTGTATCCAATCCACCTCCATCCAATATTAGAACAAAAGCCAAGCTATTGCTTTGATGTGTGGAAATAGAGGAGAATGTGACCAATTAGAAGGGAGTTTAGAAAGTATTATAGAAAGAGGCATGGGATAACACAACATGTAAGTGGTTGCAAGTGAACATTTATACTAATCGAAAAGGTGGGGCTTGAGGTTAGTCAAGCTCACATGACACCATAGAAGGAAAATAAAGGTGACAAGATGAATCTCACACAACAAGAGGTGGGCCTTTGGTCCAATCTTGGATGAAGGTGGTTCACATATGCTACTGGTCAAATCTAATGGTTCTCTCACATAATAGGTGAGCTCTAATGACTCACAAGATGCATCACCCAAGATTGGTCTTTTCATCAACTACTCTTCTATGGGAGTTCTAAGTACATCCTCACCTAACCCTAGGCCAACCCTTATGTCCAATCTTGGATGAAGGTGGTTCACACATGGAGCTGATCAACTTTAGTGATTCTCTCACATATAAAACAAGCTCTAATAACTTTCACAATGCATCACCCAAGGTTGGTCTTGTCATCTAAAACCCCTCTATTGGAATTCTAGGTGGAAAAAGAGAATAAATATCAATCCCAAAAATAAAATTTCTACTAACCAAAAATGGGGGTGTGCAAGGTTGGTCAAGCACACACAACACAATAGGACAATAAAGATGATGAGATATTAAACAAAAACTAGTAAGATTAGGTGAAGACATACCTGGAACTCCCATAGAAGAGTTGTTTTCCACAAGACCAATCTCAATTGATGCATCTTGCAAGTAGTTGAAGTTTTTTGTTGCATGAGATAAACACTAGAGTTGAAAAGTTGTGTGTGAACTACCTCTATCCAAGGTTATGCTCTCCCATGTTTCTATCTACACCACTTTCTACACCCCTTTTCACTTGCTCCCATTCTCCTCTAGTGCTATGCATCAACAATATTTGGTCCTTTGGTCTAATCATTTATGGACATGATTTGCACACACAACTAGACAACTGGTCAACTCTAGTAGTTCTCTCATATAGCAGATGATCTCTAATGGTGCACAAGATGAATCACCCAAGATTGATCTTTTCACCAAAAAAACTTCCATGGGAGTTCTAGGTATGTCATTACCTAATCTCACTAGTTTTTGTTCAATTTAATAGACATTAGTATCCCTCCAATCCCCCTCTTTGTATGTGACATCCTCCTCACCCACACTCACTTCAAAAATGTGCTCTCCTGTGTGTCTTCCTATATAACTTTCTGTACTCGCTTCCCCTTCCTTGCATTATCCTCTATTGTTTCCCATCACAATAATAGCTAGGCCTTTGATCTTATCTTGGATGGAGGTGATTTAAAAATACAATAGGTTAACTTTAATGGTTCTCTCATGCAATAGATGAGCTCCAAAAACTCACAAGATGGACTTCTTGAGATTGGTATTGTCACTTGACTCTTCTATGGGTGTTTTAGGTACATCCTCATCTAATCTTGCTAGTTTTTGTTCAATATCTCATCAAATTTATTGTCCTTATGTGGTGTCATGTGATCTTGATCAACCTCAAGTTCCCACCCCACCCCTTGTCAGTTAGTAGAGATGTTAGCTTTGGGATTGATGATTCATCTCTTTCTCCTCCCATTGATGCCATGGCATCCCTTGTTTCCATTCCCTCCTCTCTTTAATTATGCACCAATGGTGATGAAGTGGCATTCTATGTCCCTATGTTACACTCTCCTATTTTCTCAGTCTCTTCCTCTCCCTTATTTCTCCATCTTCCCACCCTTCTCTTTTGAGCATGCTCCATAAAGCTCCCTTGACCAATCATCCTATCATCAATGATTGGGGATCTAAGCTTGTAGTCAATCTCTATCAAGCTATCTTAGATCCTCATCCTTTCAACTTTCTCAAATGTGGTCTCAATTTTTCTTGTGCTCTCCATTTCATTCATCTTGCTGACCTCCTTATTCGAATTAAAAATACCATTTGGGATTTTTTATTTTGAGGTTCATAAATAGATTATACAATATTTTATTGTTTCCCTTAGGTGTGCTAAACCACCATGAAGAAACATACTAAAAGATGAGTTTCTTGCCTTCAAAATTATTCTAAGGAATAATGACCTTGTTATCTCCAAAGATGTCAAAAGCAATACCATGGTCATTATGAACAAGTGTTATTACATTTCAAAACTGAAATTCCTCATTTGGGATCCTAGTAGCTATAAATTTGTAGCATGAAACCCTTGCTCCAATATCCTTAAAAAATTCAAGGTGATTATCATTGGCTTGATTCTTGGTGAATCCATAAAAGGAATGTTATTCCATCAAAATAAGTGACCCCTTGCATCTATGGAGTCCCTAAGATCCATAAAATTGACATCCCTTTGAGGCCCATTGCTAATTGCTTTAGCCTACCTACTTATGTTTTAGTTTATTTCCATGCAAATTTGATATCTCTTCTAGTGGGAAAATAGGACACATTTATCAAGGACTCCAACCATTTTGTTGACTACACCTAAGATGCCAAAGTGGAAAGTGGGGACACGCTTGTGAACTTTTATGTTATTTCAGTCTTCACCAAGGTCCCCATCCCCAACTCCATTGAAGTTTTTAAAATCAAGGTTAATGAAGAAGTTTCTACATTGGTGGAGTTGTGCTTAAGATCCACCATGATTTCCTTTCAAGGCATTATTTACAACCAGGTTGATGGTGTGGCTATGGGATCCCATCTTTGGCTTGTCATTGCCAAAATTTTCATTGAATACTTCAAATAAATGGATTTACACTCCTTCCCTCTCAATAACAACTGGTGGAAGTGTTATATTGATGATATTAATATCTTTTTGGCCACAAGGTCTTACCAAATTGGAGCATGTTCACATTCACCTTAATAATGTGTTGCCTTGCATATCTTTCACTTTGGAATTGGAGTCAAATGATTGCCCCCAAATTCTTGATGTCCTTTTGTGTAAAAAAATGTAATGGCTCCCTCTGTCATTAGGTATTTCCCAAAGCTACCCATACTGACTTGTATCTCCATTCATCTTACCATTGTCACCCTCAACAAAGTGTAGGGGTACTAAAAACCCTCACCTTAAGGGCCCTTCATATTTGTGATGATGACAACATTGACCAAGATTTTTCCCAACTTTGTTAAGTCTTCAAGCATAATGGGTATTCTAACAAGCATATATCCAAATTGTTTTAGAAAACTAGGTCTTTTCACTCTACACCAAGACCTATCCCTTCCCAACATGGGGCTCCCCCACCACTTTTGTTCCTTTTATTGAAGACAAATCACATTAAAGCTCAAAAATTATTCCAAAAAGGGAGTTTGTTGTGCCTTAAAACCCCTATCCATGATTAGGAATCACTTATCACCCCTCAAAAACTCCAAAGACACCTTATCAGAATCTAGATTCTACAAAATGCTTTGTTCCTATGGCATACCTTACATTTGTGAAATTGGTGGATCTTTCACCACAAGAATAAGAGAGAATAGTGTTGATGTTAATCATGAGATGGTGGTTAATTATTCCTTATTTGGGTATTCATCTTCTACCAAATAGTGTATTTTTTTGTAAAACATTCCAATTCTCATGAAATAGGATAGCTATCACAAGAGAAAGATGAAGTTTGAGGCTATTGAAATATCTAATCACCCCTCCAATGTAAATCATGATAAAAGTTGGGCCCTCTATCTTTCTTGGCATCCATTACTTTCCTCCATCAAAAGTCTCCATCATCCTTGAGTTTGACCTTTCACCCTCCCCACCTCCTACTATTTCTTGCCACTAGTTTGGTCTCTTCTCTTTATCTTTTTTCTAACCTAGTATTTTCCCTCTTGTTGCCTTCCCCCCTTTGTCTCTCTCCCTCTCATTGGCCCTCATCCCTTCTTTTCCTTTTCTTATTAGGTCTTTCTCATGTTTTAGATAATTCTCTCTATCCTCCTCCTCTCCTTACCCAAGTTTCCCCTCCATTTTGTGTGTCACTCCCTTGACCCTCCACCTTGTGTTTTTTCATGACCCCTTCCTTGTTTCCTTTCTCTCTCTACCACTCCTCCCTCTTGTTTAATTTTCTAGTTCATTTTAGTTATTCTTGTCCTTATGTTCTCTCCCCACTTGGTATTCTTTATTTTTCTCATTTTCTTCTCATTTTTTTATTCCTTTGGTGTTATTTCTCTTCTTGTTTATATATATATTTTTAAATATTTTTGTGGTTCTCAATTTGTGTAATCTTATATTGTATTATTATTATTATTTCCTAATTTAGTTATTTTGCCTTATCCAATTATTTCTTCTTTTCTAATCTTGTAATTCTTTATATTTGCATATAGGATATTTTCTCCATAGGCCCTTAATTTATTTAATATTTCTACATGCCTAGTTATGTCTATATATATATATATATATATAGATGTGTATGTGTATGTGTATGTATGTATGTATGTATGTATATGTATGCATGTATATATACAAGTATGTTGTATGTATATACATGTATCTATATATACACACATCTATGTATATTTATATATGTATATATGTATGTATGTATGTGTGTATATGTGTGTGTGAATGTGCATATATGTACATATATACACACACACATATATATTATGTATATATGTGTATATATATCTATGTATATATATAATTCATTTATATATATTTAGATTTAGATTTATAATATTATATATTTTGATATAATCATATATATACAATCTAACTATCTATATGTTATTGTGTTTATATTTTTATAATTATAAATCTTATATATCTTTTTATATAATTAGTTGGGTTCTTGCATTTATATAATAGTATATGCATGCATCTTATACATTACTTTATATATATATATATATATATATATATATATATATATGTATATATATATATGTATATATATGTATATATATATATGTATATATATGTATATATATATATATGTATATATATGTATATATATATATGTATATATATGTATATATATATATGTATATATATGTATATATATATATGTATATGTATATATATGTATATATATGTATATGTATATATATGTATATGTATGTATATATATGTATGTATATATATGTATGTATATATATGTATGTATATATATGTATATATATATATGTATATATATGTATGTATATATATGTATATATATAAATATGTATATATATATATATATATGTATGTATATGTATATATATATGTATATATACATATATATATATAATGTATATATATATATATGTGTATATATATACATATATATACATATATATATATATATACATATGCATATACATATACATATATACATATATTGTGTATATATATACTTATTTTTTATTATTATTTCTGTTCTTATAGGGGTGTGTGTGTGTTTGAATTGAGTTTTTGTATTTTTTAAAAATTATTATATAATATTTTGATGATTAGTTGCTTTTTCCTCTTTCTTCTCTCTTTCTACTATCTTATTGTCACTCTTTCCTTTTCCTTTCTCCTCAATTTTATATTTTATATTTATTTCCTTGGTTTCTTTTCTCTTTCTCCCTATCACCCTCCTTATCTTCTTTTTATTAAGTTTGGTCTAAATTGTATCATTACTTCACATTGTTAGCTCTCTCATCCTAAGGTTGGAACATTGAGTATTATCCAAAATATTGGTGCTAAAAAATTACACATGATCTTACCAAAAGCACAGACATAATTTTCATTATGATCAATTTTAACCTCTTCTAAAACATCTGTAAAAATAACTATTCTAATAAATGTATCACTTACTTTTTCTACAACATTTCTCATTCTCAAAATTTCATTATCCTCAACAAAATCAATTCCTGTTGTTGCATTTTCTAAATGTAAAAATAATTTATAACAAAAATCCAATACATATTTTCACATTTATTAAATTTTTTCATGGGATCCATTAGAGTTCACTAAGCTTGTGGATGGAGGTAAATAATCTAATGCTCCTCTTCCTCTCACAAAATACGTTGAGACTTATAAAAGATTTCATAGTAAAAGACATTCATTGTTGAACTATAACACTACCTTATATTTTTTGAATTTTAGTTTATAATAAGAAAATAGTGAAATTATAATTATTAATTGAAAATTTATATATGTGAGGAAATATTTAATTTCTAGAATGAATATAAAATGTGTAATTTTTTTTATATTACAATCTTGATAAATTATTAATGATGAAAATTGACGGTTTACTTATTTGAATTAGTTAGAATGTTATAGATGTGGTGTGAATGATTAAGTGACTTCTAAGATGATCATATAAAAAATACTTAAGGTATTTGTTAAACTAAACCAATTTTGAATAGTCACTATAAGATTGGTACTAGGGAATAATTGGTGGGATTATGAAAACAACATATTCAAAATTGGCCCTAAAACGTAGAGACAATGATGCTCCAATATGTGACTATTTATGAAAATGATATTCTTAGGAACATTTTTTCCCTACAAGAAAGATGGTTAAAACAAGACTCATATATACTTAGCTGTAATAGAGATTTCAGATAATTTACTATGTTAGAGCTCAATTCCACCTTATGCACTTCTTATACAATATATTTAGGATTAATAGAGCTTTGTATAAAACTATAAAATAAAATTAATTATTCAAAATGCATGAGAGTATACTCAATCTTCACATGAAATTTATATAGAGTTGTGAAATTAACAATGCATATTTGGAATAAAATATATTAGCTTACATACTTATTATGCAAAATGCGAGAAGAAATAATTTGTTAATTTTTTGGGAATCTAGAAAGAATGAATTTTATGTATTTTTAAAATTGGTCAAAATATTGGGTCAATAAATATTTACACAAATATAAAATAGAGATATTCATTATAAAATGACCATTTTCTTTCCATTCACTTAAGTTTTTAAATTTTAATTTCTAAACTAATGGTTGTTTATAATTTAAAATGTCTTTATTAAATTATTTTTAAAAATACATTTTTAAAATAAATATTTAATTGTTGACATGTAGATGGTTGAGACAAGTGAATAAAATAAAATAAAATTGCATTATATCTACAAAAAAAAATGTAATTATTTGACTATGTATGAAACTATTTATCAACATAATGAAACCCTACACAATATCTATATGGTGTTTTGAAAATGATAATATAAACGAGGGAGAAAAAATTAACTCATGTCATAGTAGATTTATTTAGGCTTTTTTTGAATTAGTAATTTGGTAAATTGTTCAAACAATACTTGTCTAATTCAATAGGCAATTGCACAACAAGATTCATGTTTTTAGTGACAGCTTGAAATTACCTTTTTAACTACTAACAAAATAGATCAGTGTCTAATCTAGTATAGTGGAAAGCATATTAAAAATGCAAAGAATACATACATCAATGTCAATGTCAATGTTAAATATTTGACTCTAGTTATAAAGGGAATGCATGATAGTCTACAATAACTCATGTTAAATATCTATAAAATAAATTCCCATACTCTATAGTAGCCATAGCTTTATATTCATTCTATTTTCTCTAGTCTCTATCCCAAGAATGTGTTTATCTACAACAAGATTATCAATTTCAAATTTAACAAGAATTTGAGGGTTTGGTTTTTTATATCATCCATTTTCCTTTACCAATGAATAACATTCCATCAACAAATTATGAAATATACATCAAGTTATCACTACAAGACATTATAATATACACAATTATGATATAATTTAAAAGACTTAATTAATCAAGATGGTCACACATATGTATTTTTCTATAGTATAAGGATTTATTCAATTTATAAACTAAACCACTTTTACCTTTTACTATATCATGGTATATGTGTGTGTATATATATATATATATGCCCCTTGAGATAATCTTTAAAGAAGGTGATTTTCACATCCATTTCAGCAATATAAAGTAAAATATGATGGATGTCATTTCTATAATAGAATAAAACATCTCATCATATGTTCACCCTTATCCTGAGATTAGGCTTCCACAACCCATTTTTATTTATAATTCTCATTGCTTCAATCTAAAAAAACATTTTTTTAAAAATCCATTTAAAATAATAATTTTGTATCCTTAATAAATAAATAGGAAATCTCATGTATCATTCTAGATCTATTGCTTATTGACCCATAAAAATTATGCAAGACTCTACATCATTCATTGTCGATGCCTCTTTTATAGGTCTAGATTTATTATCATTGGTGTTTACCTTCAAATAAGATAAGTCGTATGTTATTCTCCCCTTGTTAAGATTAATTCTAAATAAGATATTCTCAAATTCTTTTCTATCTAGGTGCCTTTAGAAAGAGTAGAAGGTATTTGAATCACATAACATATGTTAGTTTTTCTTGGTTGCAATATAATAATAGTAGAGAGTATTTATATACACATAAAAATCTTAGTATCTATGAGAAAGAACTATTGAATATGGTCTAACAGCTTGTGTTCATTGAAACCATAATTTTATCAAGTGAAGATCCTCTTCTTATAAATGATTAAGAAGACTATAGGGAATATTTCTAGTGTTCATGTGTGCTAAGAATGAAATATTTTTCTATCGTATGCCCTCTTTTTGAGTAGCTAATTAACACACCTCATATACTAGAGACAATCAAGTTTCATTTGCTTGGTCATGTAAATATAAATATAAGGTTCAAAATTTCATATTTGGAATACTGAAAATCTCATAGAATTCATATATGGTTGGTTTGTATTTTGGAAACTATTAGTTATTATGTTAAGCTTTTCTATGCCAAGATGAAGTCTTATATTTTTTTGTTCTAGTTGCATTGTCTCTATTTTCAAAATTGTATGTAAGTTGTTATAAAAATTGAAACATATAGTCTCATATATTTAGTGTCAAGAATATTTAATGTTATTGTTGAAATATTTTTCAAAAAGCAATGTTATCCTAACTTTGTTATTAGAAGATTCTTGGTGGGCATTACACCAACCCAAAAATATTCTTAAAAACCCAATCTTCTCTAGCAATATCATGGTCTCTAATTACACACCAAGAAATAAAATACTGTTCGAATAAAGTCCATTATAAAAATCTAGTCTAATATAAAACTAATCATAAAATTAGGATGAACAAAATTAAATCTAAAAATATATAATGCTAAAAGGTCAAATAAAAATAATTTTCCAAATTCATTATTATCTTCATTATTTATATTTCAATCAAACATTCTATGGTATAAATTTATTTATTTTAAAAATCATATCCCTGCTTAGTTAAGATGTCTGATTGGTAAAGACATGATGAAAACTATACAAAATGATAAAACTCATCCTTCTAGAGCTACCATGCTCCAACATAATGTACAAGTTTGTGTCAGCTTGACTCCCATGAATTGAACTTCCTAGTTATTGTTTATGTATTGTAATTTATACCAAACCCTCAAATAGACATCTGATGCAAATTAGGATGCACGGTAATAATTTTTTGTGTTTTTGCCGTTAAAATATTTTTCAGGAAAATAATTCAAAGTAGACACTTCTCATGAAAAACTTTTCCCCAATTTTATCACCCCACTTACCATTTAAATGTTGTGCTCTAACTAATTCCATTCTTGCAAACAAAGTTTCTAGAATTTAAAGGTGAGTGAATATGATCAATTTTCTTTAAGAAATATTTTTTTCTAACTAAACCTTACATTACTCTTAGTTTCTAGCACTTCAACTACTATTAGTGTTGGCTTTGTGAAAAATAAATCACAACTTCAAAAAAATTTACTCAGTAGCAATTAATAGTAAGTGACAGACTTGCTTGGTAGAAGAGGGAGCTAAGTAAGCTTGGCACATGAAGAAGCCAAGTAACTCAACACTAAGGGAAACTTGGAAAAATGTATGTCAAGTGTCCTCAGTAGTAAGGGATGCCAAGTGAGCTTAATAATAGAGGATGTTGAATAAGCTAGGTAATAATAGTAGAGATAGAACCTAGTCAAAGACTAGATTGAGTGAGTAGTATAACAAATTGTCATTAAAAGTTAAAGAAGATAGCTTAAAAACTCACAAGTATGGAAATCTTAAATGCAAAGTATGTAGATTTAAATAGAATAAGGAAAATAGATTGTGAAGTATGCCTTCTTGCTTGCTTTCCTATATTCAACAAAAAAAATTACAAATCTAGGAGCATTCAGCTTTAACTAGACAAACCCTAAAAACTTCAAACTAGTAAAACTTTAAACTTTAAACTTTAAACTTAAAGCTCTAATGGTTGCATACAACAATGCCAAGAGAAATCACTACTTCATAGGTCAAATCAAAATTAACTTACAGAATAATAAAAGAGTTCAACACGTGCAAATGTAAACATGAGACTAAACCTTCTTTCTATCTTCTAAACTCTAACTTGATCTACTGATCAATTTCATTTTCTGCTCTATGGACTTGCACTTCTCTACTTTGCAATTAATCCAATCACTCTACTAATAAAATGGATTACATTCATTCCTTTTTGTCTCTTTGCAAAAATGATTTCCCTCTCTTTTCAAATTTGAACTCAACTACCACACATTCAATGTTATTGAATATTATACAGGTCGTTAGGGTGGTAGGTAAGCATTTGGCTCTAGGAAAAAATGACTAACTACATTAAATATTTCAACACTCCCCCTTTGTCCCAAGCCAAAGAAACAAGGATCACTCTTGATCCATATAAACTACACCTAGACTCTCTCTTAGGTGCACAAAAGTTCCAATGCCTAAAGGCTTTGTAAGGATGTCTACTAGCTACTGCTCAAAATTGCAAAATTCCATCTTGATATCCCTACTCTCTACCAATTCTCTGATGAAGTGATCTCTGATCACTACATGCTTTCTTCTCCCATGGAAGACTAGATTCTTAGATAGTACAATCGAGGAGGTATTGTCACAAAAGTTTATGGTTCCATCCCCTTGCCTTTCATTCAAATCTGTCAAGATCCTCCTTAACCAAATAGCTTGGTATGCTACTGCATTCATTGGTATGGATTTAGCCTCTACTGTAGATTGAGCAACAATAGGTTTCTTCTTATATTCCCATGAAATTACACCTAATCCCATATGGAACATGTACCTGGAAGTGCTCTTCCTATTAGCTAAACTTCTAGCCTAATCACTATCCATGTAACTAACCAACTTGAAATCATTTTTTGCAGTATATAGAATCTCAAATCTCTTGGTACCATTCACATACCTTAGGATCTTTTTTCTTACTTGCCAATGAGAATCCTTCAGTGTTTCCATAAATCTATAAATCAAACTTACTACATGCATTATGTTTGGCCGAGTTGGAGTCAAATACATCAAACTTCCAACCATACTCTTGTATAGTGTTGGATTCACACTTTTGCTACAATCTTCCTTACTCAGCTTTAGACCTAATATTATTGGTGTTGGGTATACCTTGGTATTCTATATTTTGAATCTCTTGAGGATCTACCTTGCATAAATTTATTGAGAGATGAAGATTCTATCATGCATTTTTTTTACTTCTATGCCTAGGAAATACTTCACGAGACCTAGATCCATCATTTGAAATTCATTTTTCATGGCCTCTTTGAACTCACCAATTAGGAAATTGTCATTTCTAGTGAAGATTAAGTCATCAAAATACAAGAAAACAATCAACGCATTATGATTTGTTGCCTTGATGTAGAGTGTGGGCTCACCATCACTTTTGCTAAAGTAATTTCTCATCATATATGAGTCAATCCTGCTATACCAAATGCTTGTAGAGCTTGCTTGAGCCCATAAAGAGCTCTCTTCAATCTATACACTTTTTTTTCTTCACCTACAACTTCATAACTAGGTGGTTCCTCCACATATACTTCCTCCTTCAATACACCATTCAAGAATGCAGACTTTACATCCATTTGATATACCTTCTATTTGTGGTAGGCTACAATTGCTATGACAACACACATAGTTTCCATTCTTTCAACTAGAGCATATGTCTCATCATAATCTCTACCATACTCCTACTTGTACCCCTTGACCACTAAACGTGCCTTATGCCTATCTATTTTCCCTCTAGCATTACACTTGGTGTTATAGATCCATTTCACTCTAATTACTTGTTTCTTTGGAGGCAAAGTAGTTAACTCTCATGTCTCATTCCTTTCAAAAACATCTATTTCCTCATCCATGGCATTACACCATTTCTCTTCATTCACAACTTCCTCAAAATAAATTGGATAATTATGAGAAAATAATGAAAAATTTACACTCTCATCATAATATTCATCATACCTTTCATCTTGGTATATCTCCCTTAGACTCTTAGTCTTTCTTGGCAATACGGATGCAAGAGTGGGATCTAAATTCTTAGTATTGCTACTTTTGCATACCAACTCAAGGCTGTCTTGATGGGCTCAAAATTGTTGCTTGACATGTTAAGGGTTGATTCCCTTTTTGCCTTTATCTACAATCCATGTTAAATGCTCCATCTTCTTCCTCTTCAATAGTAGGCACTTCATTTGAAGTGCTTGAGGATTCATCTAATGAGCCATCTCATGACTAATTTTCAAGAAATTCCACATATCTTGAAATGATGATCTTCTTGGTGATTGGATCATATAGCCTATAGGCCTTTGATTTTGAGTTGTACCTTATGAAGATGCACTTCACACCTTTGTCATCCAACTTTTTCCTTTATGCTTTAAGCACATGTGCATATGCTACACATCTGAATAGTATCAAGCACTCAACTGTCCATCTATTCCTTGACCAAGCCTCAAGAGGAATATTGTCATGAACTAACTTTGTGGGACATCTATTAATAAAATATATTGTTTTTGCTACAACTTCCCCCTAATATTTAGTTGGGGGCCCTTTTTCTTTTTTCATGCTTCTAGCTATTTCAACAATGATCCTATTCTTTCTCTCAACCACTCCATTTTGCTCAGAGTATAATTGGCTGTAAGCTTTTTCTTATGCCATTTTTCCTGCAAAAATTTACAAACATATTGGAGGTATACTCCCCTCCTCTATCTAACCTAAGGACTTTAACATAGTTTCCACATTCTTTTTTAGCCAAGGCTTTAAATTCAACAAATTTTTCAAATGCTTGAAATTTGTTCTTCAAATAAGACACCCATGTCCTGCGACTGAAATTATTTATGAATGCCATAAAATAAGTGCTCCCCTAATAGAAATAGTTTTCTTAGGGCCTATCAAATTATAATGCACCAATTCTAATGGTGCTCTAGCCCTTCTATAATTTATATAATTAAAGGGAAGCCTATGTTTCTTACCCAAAATAAAAGCCTCACACTTTTCATAGGAATCTACCATGCTTGGAAAACCATCTACCATTCTTTTCTTAGATAACAAATTTAAATCTGCAAAGCCAAAATGTCTATAATTGAGATGTCAATGCTTGGAGGGGTATTCAATCATATGCCTAAGTGCTGATTGATATTTTATTGCTATACATGCATGCTTGGGAGGTGCAACACTAACTTGAGAAGAGAAACATGTCTCTATTCTCAAGGGAAACATCTAGTTCTTTGTCATTTGAATTGTTGCAAGTAATCTATTACATCCATCCTTCTCATGAATGACAAACTTGTCATTTTAGATTAGCACCTTGCAACCATTTTGAATGAGTTATTCAATAATCATCAGGTTGTGCATCATACTGAGGGAAAAATACACATTCTCTATATCCTTCTTCTCACCTTGCTTGGTGCAGACCATGATAGATCCTTTTCCCACTATGGGAATGGTTCCATTATTTCCCATCTTAATTTTAGACTTAAAATTATTATCAATGAAAGAGAATAAACTTTCATTATCACCCATGTGGTTGCTACAACCTCTATCCAGGTACCATACCTCAGGGTTGCCTTCTTCACCATTATTACACATGATGAAGGCTATGGGATTGATTGCATTTCCTATGTTCACATTATCCACATTAGCATTCTACTTTGACTAATCACCCTACTTCTTCTAGCATTCACTTGCATAATGCATATACTTATGGAAATAGTAGAATTCAAAATTTCTCTTATTAGAGTTGTAATTCTTCTTACCTCCTCTAGAGCTATTTTGAGAGGTAGTTGCTCCCTCTTGGTTGCTTTCTCATCTTAAGCTTTCTGCACTAGCATTCCTTTGACCATTTCCATGACCTCTACTTCTTGAGCCTCTATTGGAGTCATTTCTTCCTCTCCCCCATGCCTCTTGAATTCTCTTGAGCCTTGAAAGACTACTCTTAGGAAGTTGTTGCTGATCTATTTATCTAATGCTCATGGGTTTGAAGAGTTTCCATCAACTCATCCATCATCAATGTGGTGAGGTCCTTTGCTTCCTGTATGGTCATCACAAGATTTTCATATTTCTAAGGTAAACTCCTTAGTTTATTTTGCAAAATCCACTGCTCTACATAATCTTCTCCATTTTATTTGAGCTAGTTTATCAAAGTGGAGATTCATGAGTTGAACTCTACAATAGTTTCGTTATCCATTATTTAAAGCTTCTCAAACTCTCTTCTAATCATTTGTAACTTCACTACTTTGACCTTATCAATCCCCTTGAAATTTCTCTCAAGGATATCCCATGCTTCTTTTGCATAATTTTCCATTACAATCTTGGGAAAAATTGTCACTATCATTGCTACCTCAATCAAACTTAATCCCTTAGCATCATTTCTCCTTGACTCTTTGAATTGAGTTTTTTGTGGGTTTGTGAGGGTAGCATATAGTGCTAGGATTATAACATCATGAATCCATTGATCACAAAATCCCACAAGTCATTAGCTACCATTATGGTTTTCATCTTCTTTTCCTATGTATCATAATTATGTCCATTAAAGGATGGTGGCTACTGCCATATCTTTCTTGCATCTCTTACAATTTCAAATATCCCAGAAGAAAAAATGCCTTAACTCAGTGTGGATGTGGGGCTATAAAACTCTGATATCATGTGAAAAATAAATCACAACTTCAAAAAAAATTTCTTGGCAACAACTAATGATGAGTGACAGACTTGCTCAACACAAGAGGGTGCCAAGTGATAGGAGGACAGTGCCAAGTAAGCTTGGCACAAGAAGGAACCGAGTAACTCAACACTAAGGGAAACTTGACACAATGTATGCCAAGTGTGCTTGGTAGTAAGGGATGTCAAGTGAGTTCAATGATAGAGGATGTTGATAATAGTAGGGATAGAACTAGTCAAAACTAAACCAACTAAGCAATATAACAAACTACCATTAAGACTTAGAGAAGATAACTTCAAAACTTGCAAGTATGGATATCTTAAATTCAAAGCATGTAGAGTTAAATAGAATTAGGACAATATATTACCAAGTATGCCTACTTGCTTTCTTGCTTATATTCAATGAAAACTATTACAAATCTAAGAGCATTCAGTTTCAACTAGACAAACCCTAAAAAATTCAAACTAGTAAAACTTTAAACTTTAAAATTATAGCTCTAATAGTTGCATACAATGATGCTTAGAGAAATCTCTACTTCATAGGTTGAATCAAAATGTGTTGGATTGTGGTGACTAATCAATAAAGTATGATATATACTTTATAAATTCTTTGGGCCCTATTTTATCAGGATTTTGGGCTAACATGTAATTATTAATTATAACCCTAAAGTGGTTAGAATACTTGTATAAGAGGGCTTAGGGTTAGGGATTTTTTATAAGGTGTGATGCAAAATTGGTTCTTGTGGTAGTATTGAGCTACAAGGGATTACAAATTGTAATAAGGTTATAATCACTAGATCATAAAAATATTAGACTTCTTTTTTGGTGGACATAACCCAGGGATTGAGTGAACCATGTTAAACCTTGGTCTCTTGTGTTCTTTTCTATGTGATCTATTATTTTCTATTATTGGTTATATTTGCATGTAATTGTTATTTCTGTCTGTAGTTTAATCCTAACAAGTGGTACCAAAGCCTAGTTGCTTTTTAGTTATCCTCTGCAAGAAAGTTTCATGGTTGAGTGGGAGCAATGGCAGATGAGGGTAAGCTGAGGGTTGATAGGTTTAATGGGCAGAACTTCTAGTTATGGAAGATGCAAATGGAAGACTATCTTTATCAGAAGGATTTATGGAAGCTGTTGGAAGGAAAAGCCAAGAATCAGGGATCTATGTTAAATGATGAATGGGATCTTTTAGATAGAAAGGCACTTGGAAGTATTTGATTATGCCTAGCACCATTAGTGGCAATTAATATTACAAAAGAAAAGATGATAGAAGAATTGATGAAAACCCTAGTGACATTGTATGGAAAGCCCTCCACTTCAAACAATGTATTTCTCATGAAGTGTTTATTTAATATGAAAGTGGCAGAAGGTGGATCTGTTACAAATTATTTAATGAGTTTAATACTATTACTAGTCAATTATCTTCTATGGGTATCAATTTTGAAGAAGAAATTAGGGTTCTCTTGATTTTGTGTTCTTTGCCTAAAAGCTAGAATGGTTTGGTAGTGGCTATGAGTAATTCTATTCATGGATCTAGTACCCTAAAATATGATGATGTGGTTGGTGTTATTTTGAATGAGGAAACTTGTAGGAAAACCTCGGGTGGATCTACATTAGGAAGTGCTTTGAATGCACAAAGCAGGGGCAGAATGATTGAGAGAGGAAGTGATTCTAGAAATCATGGAAAATCAAGAGGAAAATCAAAGGGGAGGAGGTCTCAATTAAGAGAACTAAACGACTACTGGTACTATGGGAAACTAGGGCACAAAAAGAAAGATTACTGGGATTGAAAGAAAAATGAAGGAGATAAATTAGATGGAGACAAGGAGGCAAATGTGGTAAGTAACAAATTCATAGAGGATGCTTTGCTTCTATCTTTAGAAAGTGTTGATGATTCATGGGTTTTAGATTCTGGTGCTTCATTTCATGCTACACCTCATAGAGGTTATTTCATTGATTATGTTCAAGGGGATTTTGGGCTTGTTTATTTGGGGGATAATGAACCCTACCAGATTGTTGGAAAGGGAAAAATTAAGATTAAGTTACAGAATGGAAATCATTCACTACTACATAAGGTAAGACATGTTCCAAGGCTGAGTAAGAATTTAATTTTAGTAGGGTAATTCGGTGATGAGGGTTGTGTAGTTACTTTTAATGATAAAAATTGGAAGTTTTCAAAAGGTTCCCTTGCAGTAGAAAAAGGTGTGAAAGTAGGCACCTTATATCTTTGTATAGGTCTTATTGTTCCTTGTACTTCAATTATTTTAGAGAAAAATGAATGTTTAGGAACAATTGATGTAGTTGAGTAGGGAGGACAAATAGCTACTGTAGATTCTGATACAGCACTATGGTACAATAGACTTGGGCACATGAGTGAGAAAGGTATGAAAGTACTTCAATCAAAGAAAGTTTAACCAGGTCTAAAATGTGTTAATATGGATTTCTATGAAAGTTGTGTCTATGGAAAATAAAAGTGAGTGAGTTTTGCCTAGACTGGGAAGGAAAATAAAAGGGAGAAATTAGAGCTTGTACATATTGATGTATGCAGACTGGCTCAAGTATCTTCCATTGGTGGCTCTTATTACTATGTTACATGTATTGGCGATGCAACTAGAAAAGTATGGGTTTATTTTCTTAGATAGAAATCTAATGTATTTCAAACTTTTAAGAAATGAAAATGCTTGGTTGAAAATGAGACTAGAAAAAAATTAAAATGTCTTAGATCTGGTAATGGTGGTGAGTATTGCAATCATGAATTTGAAGATTATTTCTCCATTAATGGTATTCATAGACAAAAAATTGTTCCAAGGACTCCACAAGAAAATGGAGTGACTGAATGCATAAATAGGACTATAATGAAATGTGCAAGGAGCATGAGGTTGCATGTTGGGTTGCCCTTACACATGTGGGTGGAGGTTGTCAATACTGTTGCATATTTAATTAATAGAGGTCCCTCTACTCCTTTCAGCTATGGTATTCTAGAGGAGGCATGGACTAATAAGAAGGTGAGTTATTCTTTTCTCAAAACCTTCGATTGTGAAGCATTTTCTCACATAGATTTTGAAAATAGAACCAAGCTAGAAGCTAAGTCAAAGAAATGTGTATTTGTTGGATATGGAATTAATGAGTTTGCTTATAGGACTTAGGATTTTGAAAATCATAAAATTATAAGAAGCAAGGATGTCATATTCAATGAGAAAGTGTTGTAAAAAGATCTATTGCAGCAACATGAGAAGAAAGAAGATGACTATGTAGTGCTGGATGATACTCCAAAAGTTGATGTTCTAGCCATTACTCATGATGTGCAACAACTGTAACAAAAAATACCACACACACCAGTGAATGTTAGATGGTTAACAAGGAAAATTAGACCTCCACAAAGATGTTCTCTCTCTTTGTATTCTATTTTACTTTCTAATGTTGGTGAACTTGAAAGTTATGATGAAGCTATATAGGTGGATACTAAGATTTAGTGGGAGTTTGCAATGAAAGATGAAATGGACTCTTTGTTGAAGAATAATACATGAGATTTGTACAAGTTGCCTACAAGTAAAAAGCTTTAAAGAATAAGTGGGTTTATAGGTTAAAAGAAGAGAATGGAGGTAAGAAAAGATTTAAAGCTAGGTTAGTTGTAATAGGATTTGCACAGAAAAAAGGAATTGATTTTGGTGAGATATTTTCTCCTGTTGTTAAAATGACTTCTATCTATACTATTTTAAGTCTAGTGGCTACTAAAGATTTTCATTTAGAGCAATTGGATGTTAAAAAAAACCTTCCTTCATGGTGATTTGGATGAAGAGATGTCTATGGCTTAGCCACATGGATTTGGGGTCAAAGGTAAGGAGAACTTAGTGTACAAATTGAAGAAAAGTTTATATGGCTTGAAGCAAGTACCTCGGCAATGGTATCTAAAATTTGACAATTTTATGAATCAGCATGGTTATAGTAGGTGTCATTCAGATAATTGTGTCTACTTTAAGAGGTTGGATGATGATAGCTACATTATTTTATGTTTATATGTTGATGATATGCTTGTAACTGGGTCTAACATGGATCATATTAAGAGGCTAAAAAGCCAAGTAGCACATGCTTTTGTTATGAGGGATTTGGCGGTAGCAAAACAAATCTTTGGTATAAATATTTGTAGAGATAGAAAAAAATAGAACATTAATGCTATCTCAAGATGATTATGTTGAGAAGGTGTTGCAACATTTCTCTATGGAAAATGCTAATGCTATCAGCACACCTTTACATGGTCATTTGAAATTGACTAAGGAGATGTGTCCCAAGACACAAGAAGAGGAGGATAAGATCTCTAAGGTACCCTATGCTTCAGCTATAGAAAAATTGATGTATGCTATGGTATGTACTTGGCTAGATATTGCACATGTAGTGGGAGTTGTTAGTAGGTATATGAGTCATCCAGGAATTGAGCATTGGAATGCAGTCAAATGGATTCTCAGATATTTGAGAGGAACATCCAATTAAGTGTTTACACTTTTGGGGCTCTACTACTAATTTACAAGACTATGTTGACTCAGATTTGGAAGGGGATATTGATACCAGGTGGAGTACTAGAGGTTATATCTTTACTATTGGTGGGGTAGTCATGAGTTGGGTTTCTAGGTTATAAAAGGTTAATTCTTTATCCACTATAGAGATAGAGTATGTAGCTGCTACAAAGGTAGCCAAGGAGATGATATGGCTTCAGTTCTTCTTGCAAGAATTGGGACATCCTTAGAAGGATAATTATTTGTTCACAAATAGTTAGAGTACCATTCATCTTGCAAAGAATTTAGCTCTACATTCAAAGACCAAACACATACAATTGTGGTACCATTTCTTTCGATCAGTTTCAAAGGATGGACAGTTAAAGCTAGAGAAGATACATACCCATGACAACCCAATAGATATGTTGAAAATGGTAGTAACACAGGAGAAGTTGAACTCCTCTTTAGCTTTAGTTGGTCTTCTAGACTGAATATGAATAAAAGAATAGTAGAGTCCAGGGTGGATTGATCTAGTGGGAGCCCCATGTGGTAGCGGTATTGCTATAGGATCAGACTCCAAGTTGGAGATTGTTGTTTAGTGTGGAGTTTGATTAGTCCCCAAGTGGGAGATTGTTAGATTATGGTGACTAATCAGTAAAGTACTATACATACTTCATAAATTCTTTGGGCCAACATGTAATTATTAATTATAACCCTAAAGAAGTTAAAACACTTATGTAAAAGGGCTTAGGGTTAGGGATTATTTCGTAAGGTGTGATGCAAAATTGGTTCTTGAGGTAGTATTGAGCTATAAGGGATTACAAATTGTACTCCGGTTGTAATCACTAGATCATAAAAATATTGGACTTGCTATTTGGTGGACATAGCCCAAGGATTGGGTGAGCCATGTTAATTATTGGTGCCTTGTGTTCTTTTCTTTGTGATCTATTATTTTCTGTTATTGGTTATATTTGCATGTAATTGTTATTTTTGTCAGTGGTTTAATCCTAACAAAATGAACATATAGAATAATAAAAGAATCCAACACTTGCAACTACAAACATGAGATTGATCCTTCCTTCTATCTTCTAAACTCTAACATGATCTGCTAATCAATTTCCTTCTCTGCTCTATGCTCTTGTACTTCTCTACTCTACAAATAATCCAATCCCTCTACTAATCTAATGGATCAGATTCATTCCTGTTTGTCTCTTTGCAAAAATAGTTTCCCTCTCTTTTCAAATTTGAACTCACCTACCATGTATTCAATGTTTTTGACTATTGTGCTAATCGTCAGGGTGGTAGTTGGACATTTGACTCTAGGGGGAAATGACTAGCTACATTAAATATATCAACAATTTTAACCAACAATGTTCTCCTTTCGTCCATCTCTCACATTATTATAAAGCAACAAATTTTATTTTTTTATGCTAACACAAAGTGCTACCTAGTATATTTTTTCTCTAGGGTTTTCTATCAAATGTTATTTAAATGTTTAATTTTTGTTGAGTACAAGATTTAAGGTATTAGTTTTAAAATAAAGACTCCAATACATTTTAAAAATTTATAGTAATTTGAAAATAATTCATCTATAATGTTATAATAATGTAAAATAAATTGATTACAATACAAAAAAATAATAAAACTAATAAAATCTAAATTGATTTAAAATTCTATAAATTCACTAACATTTATAAAGCTATGTATGTAAAGATATGTGTGTATTGTTATTTTTCATTTTTAAAGAATTTTTTTATAAGTACTTAATGTAATTTTAATTTTTCCATATAAATATAATCTTTATATTCTGTATTTCATGTTTTGAATAAAATTCATTACAAATTCTACAAAATTGGTTTCATAAAATTGTTAATTACTATTAAATTTTACATGCAAACTATTCAACTTAAACTATTTTTATATTGTTATTAAAAAATATATTTAGTCTTCCTAAATTTTCTAATTAGAATATCAAAAATCATGCCAAGAACTCATTTTTCCTCATCTACACAAATATTTACCAATGAAAATTTAATTTATAGAAAATTGTCTTCTTATCTTTTTCTCTCTATTGCATTCAATTTCTATCTAAAAGTAAGGACTCTAGCTCTTTAAGAGCTTTTTTTTTTTTTTTTTTCTAATAGAGGGTACAGACCTAGGAGACAACCAAACCATCAAAATTACTTATCTTGGCCTCATCCCTTATGATGTCAGAGCCTTCTATTCTTAACAACTTTCAGTATGGATATAAAATTTCTTTTCCAAATTAATCATAAAATATTTGAATTCAAGTGTGGCTAAGCATAAGATTAAATCAAATTGCCCCATCCTCTCTATGAAGGGCTTATCCTTCAATATGCAAAGTACTATAAGGCTAGAATCCCTAAGGCTGGCCCAAAAATGAAAAAGAAGAGAAGCACTTAGACAAACAAGAAATCTATTGGGATTGGTAAAGGAAAAAAAATATGTGGAAAGTGATGACTCTAGGAATGAAATGGGGAATGTAGAAGATGACAAGTCAATTGACTCATAGGATGATAAAGATTAAGAAGTAGAAATCTATTCCCATCACTACAAGGATCACTAAGAACATTGGCTCCTTGTCAACAAACAAAGATAAAAAGATTTAGGAGAAAATTAAAATGTAAAATGAAATAAGGAAGGATGATCCTAATTTTCTTGGCTAATCTACATTCAACTTCGAGGATGTGCATGCAATGGATGACATGAAGAAATCTAAGGACCAAAACACCAATATTGCTCCCAATTATGTGGATATCATTATCAAACTTAAGGATAAAGTAGACCTCACCTAGGTTTATTTTTGATGAAAAAGCTCTTTCTATTAATTATTTAAATAAAAAGATACATATCCATAGAAAAATAGATTAGGGGATACATGATCATCATATAGGAATCCACACGGTCAATAGCTAGAAACAAGAAAATATTCATCAAAAAAGATAACATTCAGGTAGCAAGAGTAGTGCCGAATGAAGGAGGGGGATTCTAGCAATCATGTTAACCCCAATTGGAATATAAGTTGGGGTGAGGGTCAAGAATTGATCACCCATCATCATTTTGTTTGTTTTCTTTTTCCTTGCCTCTAGAAGTGGATATTGACAAAGTCAGGCTCAAAAAACCTTTAGATGGAGTAGGAAGCCAATGTGCAGCTAGAGGCCAAGCTAAAGTAGTAGGAGTAGATTAGGAAAGGGGGGGAAATAGCATCATTAGGCCCAACAAAGACCATCCAAAACCATAGAAAGGTGATGAAGCTAAACATTGACAACCACCATGGCCACCACTAGTGAAGCGACAATGAGCCTATGCCCTAGAATTGTGGGACTATCGAGAGGAGGAGCTCCACCAACATTGACTACCAGATGGAGTGTGGTCCACTAACAAAGAATCTAGTGGAACCCTATCCACAATGTAGGGTGCATTCCCCTAGTGGAAAAGTTCCTAAAGTTGAGCCACCTCTAGTGCCACCTTTGTTGGCATTATGTTGTATTTTTCATTAATGACAACATTTATTCGATTCTAAATGCTTACCAAGCTTATGAATTAGTCTATAGTTTATACTAAGCATTTAGTGGTTACCTTGTAAGCTTAGCAGTTAAGAAATTCACACTGAGCATTCCTGAAGCTATCAAGTGAATATAGGAAATTTGAAGACCAACAGTGTCTACTGAGCTTCTTAGTGTCTACCATGCTTCATAGTGTCTACTGAGTAGTATGTTTGTGTCATGGAGATTCACTGTAAACTAAGCATTGGAAGAAGTAGTGTTTACCAAGTGAAGCAAGGTAAACTCAGTGTGTAGTATCTACCAAGTGACACTACATCTACCGAGTCACCAGTGGTTACCAAGTTCAGAACTACATTGAGTGATTAGTATGGAATAAGCCTTCACTTCTACCAAGTGCATGATGATGCTAAGTAATGCAGTGGATGCCATGTATCAAAAGGTCACTGAGTCAGTTTAGTAAACCTGAGTTATTTACTATTGGGTCAACTTTGTAATGTATTTGTTCACTTGTGTTTTGGCCGACCTTGCAATTTTGTAGATTTGAAAGGTATATATGTAAATTATATTGTAAGATATCACATGTATGAAAAAAATATAAAATTAATGTGAAGTAATTTTGAGAAGTGCCTACAGATAATTTTTCAACAATAATTCAAGGAATACAACAATTTCAATATAGAGGCATAAAAGTTATATCCATCATATAAGGTGATTAGTGCATAAAAGGATCTTATTAGGAATCAATTGTAAGTAGATCCACTACATCTTAATAGGTGAATCAGCTTCTAAATCCTTTAATAGGGTAGACTTAATAATCTTTGTATAAATCCCTTAACTGAGTGCATACTTTATTGAATGTTTATAAATCCTTTAACAAGGTGGACCTAGTAGTCCTTTGTGCTACTAATAAGGTAGATCACTAGAATTGGTCAATGTAAGCCTTAATAGGCCAACTTTATGCTGCAGTATTGAATTTTTGTGGGTATCATCCCCACCCTAGTTTTACTTTTTATTTGGAAGGTTTCTGGGTCACCAAAAATGTTGTGTTCTTTTGTGTGATGAATGTTTTATCTTTTATTACTAATGTATGAAGTAGTATAGATAGATGTGTGGTAAATCTAAAGAAAAGTTTTAAAGTTACTGATTCACCCGTCCCCTCTTAGTAACTTGTCATATCTTGAATATTTCCAACAATTGGTATCAGAGCACTGTGGTTCTCAAGATAAAAGTTTGGCAACTTGAGCAAAGATCTAGGGACAAATGGAGATATTCAGTCTTGACAAGGCAATTGAGAATGAAAAGCTAGATCTAGAGATGGCCATAGCTCAACTTAAAGAAGCATCTTTTCCAATCCCTAAAAATAAGGAAGGAACTTGCAAGAAAAATGGATGACCATCAGTATGTTTAAGAAAAGATTGAAGACTTTTTCCCATCAAGTGGCTCAAATAAAGCTAATGAGGAAATCAAAGAACTCCTAGCAAAGAATGGCTCTCTACAAGAAGTAAGGAAACTCAAAAGAGAACAAGAAATCAAATCAATTAGGCTATGTGAAATTTTGGAACAAAGAAAGAAGGAAAATGAAGACTTGGAGGCAAGAAACAATGAAGAATAGAATCGATCCAATTAGCATGAAGACCTCATTATTCAAATCACTAGAGCAAATGAAGAAATTAGAATTATCAAAGCACAAAATGAAAGAATAAGAAGTGATCTAAACTATGAAAGGGAAATCAATAAAAGAATAATGAGATAACTGAGATGTGAAAAGAAAATCATTGAAAAATTGAAGAATGACCTAAATGCTGAAAAATAAATCAATGAAAGAATGTTGAAATCACAAGAAGACATGAATCAATTGAATCAACAAAATGAGCAGAATCTTTATAGGCAAAAAGGTAAAGCAAGACTTGGATACAATAAAGAACAAGGTGAATCTTCCAAGCAAGGTGTGAAAAGGAATAAAAAACCCTCATGCAATCATTGTGGGAAAATTGGTAATACATCAAATAGATGTTGGAGCAATGGAAAAGAAAAATTCAATCGAAAGTGCTACAATTGCAATTAGCATGGTCACAAAGCCAATGAATGAAAGGAGAAACCAAAATTTGAAGGTAAATATCACAAATGCAAAAAGCATGGTCATAAGGCATCTCAATGCAGATCCAAATCATTTAATCCAGCTAAACAATTTGTAAAGGCAATATTTTGATGGGACTACAATACCTAGTGTAGATGTCATTATTGTGGAGAATATGGACACACTAGTATAAATTGTGCAAGGTATCACCTAAGGAAGAAGGATACTACTATAAGGTGTTACACATGCATTGAACTTGGTCATATAGCTAAAAGTTGCATGAATATAGGCAAAGTTGAAGATCAAAAGAAAGCAAGGGCTAAAAACATAAGGAAACAAATGAAGTAGCAATGAATTCCTAAATCTACTAAAGATATAAGCTCAAATCATGGAAGTAAAGTCACTCAAGAAGTGGGTGACTCCATCCCCTCAAATTAAATTCCTAAGAATGTGTTGGAGCTGTACTTAGCAAGAAAATCATAAGTAGTTCCAAGAAATATGAGGAATGCAAATGATCCAATCAATATTCCAAATACACTAGGATCACAGAAAGGTTATATTTCACCAAGTTGCATCAAACTCCACCAAGGAAAGGTCGTTAAAGACCTTACCAAGAAAGTTCAGGAGTAAAACAAATTTGGTTCATTTGCCAAGTTAGGTCAATGGATGATAGTTTGTCATGCACTACATCAGTATGGTACCTAGTATTAATGGAAAATTTTCATCAAAAAGGGCAGAATTCAACTTCATTTTTCACCGTGTCTTCAAGAGCAAAGAGATTTCCAAGTGCATTCAAGTGATTCCAAGCGATTTCAAGTGAATTTGTAGTTAAGGATTTTTTTTGAAGATTTCCATCACTTACCGAGCAGCAATGGCATCTAGAAGCACCAACAACAACAAGGCAAAAAGAGGATTAGAGATGTTGGTCAAGGGTGTAGAGTGGAAAGCACCAAATTTAAAATTAGTTCTAGCAGTGGCAGAGGCACTCGACCCTAATGGTACACAATCTCAAATTCCACAAAAGGTACTTCTGATTAATGATATTTGCACTCATTTTAAGTGTTCAATTCAAGAGATAGGAACCTTAGAAATGGATAGTGCTTTAGAAGAAATGCATGTTAATGGCTCATTGAAACCCAAGCACAAGCATTTAGAAACAAAAGGGTTGGCACACATATCACACCTACCAAGAATTTTTTCAAATAAAATGGATTAGGTATATTCTTAGCCATGTTCACAATGGTCAGTTATGGTTGGATTAGCTGGTATTGATCACCAAAAAGATGATTCACAAGATTACTAGTCTTCCCATTTTGAGCAAAGCTAAATCCACCAAAACCCTAGGTTAGGATGAACTCCAAAAGAAAACCCTAGCTGAGTGTGATGGTAGATGTTTGAAAATTAGCACCATTACTAATGTGGAGCTAAGGTTTGGAATTCATGTAATTGCCCACAAGATTTATAGTTCCAATCATTTGAACAGTGTGCCATGTGAGGCAGTAGACTTGGCATTCAAAGTTGTGAAGAAAAACTTGGAATTTGACTTGTTAGAGCTACTACTAAAGCAACTAAACAAGAATATGCATAGCATTAGGTCATTAGAGAAAAATCCATGAAAATTTGGTTCTTTATTAACATGTCTCTTCTTTTATGTACAAAAATTCTTTCCATCCAAAGGTTCTATCATATGGAGAAAGGATGTTCACATTTTGTATCAAATAAATGATTTTATAGCAGAAATGGGTGTAAACTTCAATAGTATAATGGATAATTATTTTGAAGATTTCAAAGAAACAATGAACAACAGGTTTAGGATTCCTCCTAAACTTGTTGAGGACTATAAAGAGGATGTATGTTTCATGGTAGACTGTGTTAGAGTATACATTCAAGCAATCAAGCCTCAAGTTGCATGGGTGAAACCTCTCCCTTATGAGGTCAATATTGATGAAACTAGGGACATCATTAAAGCACTAGTAAATGAGCCTATAGATCCTGAGCGACCAGTCTTCTGCACTTATGATGAGGCAAAAGCCAAAATTGAATTGGAAATTAAGCTACCTCAAGCAATCAGCAAAGGTAAGAGGAAGATTGCTAAGATGAAAACTACCATTGGTCCCTTAATGCTTATCAACGAAAAAGGAGAGGATAAAGAAGAGGATCAAGAATAAGAAGATGAAGAGAAAGAATCAGAAAAGGAGATAGAGCTAGAAAAGAACAAAGGGAGGGTTACCATTACTAAAACTCCAAAGGCCTCCACAGTTATTTTCACTGGGAGAGGCAAAGGAAAAGATAAAGGTGAAGTAATATTCAACAAGCGCCAACTTACCTTCCAAGAAAGGCTGAAATAGATGAAAGAAGGAGCTGGCATCACAAACTTCAAGGCTTTAAAGTTTGAGACAAGAACTGATGCTGGGAAGATGCAAGTTGAGGAACTGGTACTCACCAAAATGGGAAAGTGGAAGTATTCCCTAGACTAGATTGTTCCTCAAATCTCAAAAGAATTGTTAGTAAGACTACAATTGAGGAGGGAGTCAGCCACATAGATAGCCAAGGACATCTATGAACAATCCTTGAAGAAGCTATTTCCAAATCTCACTAAGGTAGAAGTAAAGGCAGCCATGAAGAATAATGAAGGTAAAATGATGATTAGATTTCACACATGTTTGATTCTAATTAAGGACATTGAGCATGTTGTAAGAGATTCAACAAACATGTGGAAGAATATCTATCATCTGCATAGGCCTAGTGATGATCCAGTTGAGATCAAGGATGATGATGGTGATAGTGATGATGAAGAAGATGACAACACTCCACGTGCTACTGTTGATGTTGAAGATTATCAAACACTAAGGGCTGATGATGAAGAGAAAGGGGAAGAAGCTAAAGAGGAAGACAAGGAGGAAGTGGATGAAGAAGATGATCTAATGAAGATTGTAGCAGAAGTCATTGCTTCCCTTCCTCACTCTCCACCTAAGCTAGCAACATCATCAGGGTTGGAGTCAGCTTCAACAGGATTGATTTCATCTACATCAAAAATATCATCTACTCCTACCACCTCACAACTCTAGGTATTTTCTATGGAAGTATCAGTTACTTCATCTACCAAGCTGCAACCCTCTTTATCAGCACCTAAGCAATCCATCATAGCAATGTGCATAGCTATTAGTTCCATAGCTATGTCAACTTCTTCTACTCCATGTACAGTAAGTCTGCCAGTTCAGTCTACAATTTTGTATACCACAACTCTAACTGCATCAATTTCTATTAGTTCTTCAATTGTAAATACTATATCTTGTACATTACCTATTGGTACATCATTTTTGGGAAGCACATCAATTTTGGATATAGTTGGTACCTCTCTAAGTTTTCCTCTAGTTGGACCAATTCAAGTGTTTTCTACTAGTCCATCTATATCAACTATTGTGTCTATTTCTAAATCCAAGGAAGTAAGCACTGAAGTAAAACCAAAGCCTCCTCTAAAACTTTTGGTTACTGGTAAGGAAATTAATAAAGATATATACTTGGAAAAATAAATTATTATTCCCATGATAGATTTGGACACTACCTTAGCCAACAAAATGAGATTGGTCAGTTAGCTTTTAGAGAAAAAGGAAACGTAGAAGTAACTAAGAGAAGATAGGGACAAAGAATTTACAATAATCGAGAATGCCAAAAAATAATTACTTAAGATATAGGTGTTGATGTTGATCCATCTCAACACATTTTGTTACAATTAGAAGAGGTAGTAAATAAGTTCAATGAGGATACTTTTGGCCAGGAGAAGCTCATTGAAAAGGAAGAGAAGAAATTTGACAATTAGGTGCTTGAGCATAGTGCAATAAAGTAGGTAGAATTATCCATAATTTTGAGAAACCTTGAGAAATCTTTTACAAATGTAACATTACTTTTTGACAAGCTTTGTGATGTTACCAAGTATACCAAGGATGTTAAAGAAAAATTAAATAAGATTTATGTGGACATGAAGGCTAGTGCTCAAAATTTATAGCTTGACCATAGTTCAAGCTCATCACATCACATGAAGGTGAAATTTTTGTCAGAAATGCAAGTAGAGCTACTTAGAGAGGAAGCTAGGATCAGGTGTACACTGATTGACATCCAGAATATGATCCTTCCAGTCATGGACCAAATGTAGAAACATGTTGCTTATTCAAAAATATTGATCCAAGACAACAATTTTTCTATAGCAGATCATATGATTGAACTTTCTACAGAAGTTCAAGTGGAACTCTCCATCTATAAAATTTTGGAAGATAATTGGGATAATAATCTCTTATTCTCAAGGAACACTCCAAATATATCTCACATTTTAGTATCTCTATTTGAATTTATTATACTCTTTAGAATTATTGTCAAAAGGGGGGAGTATGAGATGAACAAGAGAAGAGAATAGGGGGAGTAAAAGAGACTTGTGGAGAAATAAGAAAGAAAATAAATTGATATATGTATAGATAAAAGCTATGTATATATTATGCCATATGTAAGATATGTATAAATAGCTTTACAAAGATCAATTTTGAAAAATCAAAATCAGAATATTAGTAAACATAAGTTTTGGTTCATAAGTGTTTTTGTCACTAATTCCAAAGGAGGAGATTATTGGCATTATGTTGTATTTTTCATTACTGAAAAAACTTATTCAATTCTAAATTCTTACTGAGCTTATCACTCAGTCTACAATTTATACCGAGCATTCAGTGGTTACCTTGTAAGCCTAGCAGTTAAGCAATTCACACTGAGCATTCATGAAGCTATCGAGTTAATATAGGAAATATGAAGACCAATAGTGTCTACTGAGTTTCTCAGTGTCTACCATTATTCATAGTGTCTACCAAGTAGTACATTTGTGTCATGGAGATTTAGTGTAAATTGAGCATCAGAAGAAGTAGTGTTTACTGAGTGAAGCAAGGTAAACTTAGTGTGTAGTATCTACCAATTGACACTACATCTACCGAGTCACCAGTGGTTACCAAGTTTAGAACTTCATCGAGTGATTAGTATGGACCGAGCCTTCACTTCTACTGAGTGCATGATGATACTAAGTAATATAGTGGACATTATGTATCAGAAGGTCACCAAGTCAGTTCAATGAACCCAAGTTATTTACTAGTGGACTAACTTTGTAATGTATTTGTTCACTTGTGTTTTAGCTAACGTTGTAGTTTTATAAATTTGAAAGGTATATATGTAAAGTATATTGTATGATATTGCATGTATGAAGAAAATAGCGAACTAATGTGAAGTTATTTTAAGAAGTGCTTGTGAAGGATTTTTGAGCAGTAGTTCAAGGAATATAGCAAGGTCAATACAGAGGCAGAAATGTTATATCTATCACATAAGGTGATCAGTGCATAAAGGATCTTATTAGAAATTAGCTGTAAGTAGATCCACTATTTCATTTTAATAGGTGAATTAGCTTCTAAATCCTTTAATAGGGTAGACTTAATAGTCTTTATATAAATCTCTTAACCAAGTGCATACTTCATTGTATGTTTGTAAATCCTTTAACAAGGTGGACCTAGTAGTCCTTTGTGCTCCTAATGGGGTAGATCACTAGAAGTGATTAATGTAAGCCTTAACAAGCCAACTTTATGTTGCAGTATTGAATTTTTGTGGGTATCATCCCCACACCAATTTTACTTTCTATTTAGAAAGTCTTTGGGCCACCAAAATATTGTGTTCTTTTGTGTGATGAATGTTTTATCTTTCAGTGCTAATGTATACAGTAGTATAGATGGATGTGTGGTAAATCTATAGTAAAGTTTTAAAGTTACTGATTCACCCCTCCCCTCTTAGTAATTTTTCATATCTTGAATATTTCAAACAACCTTATCAACCTAGATCTGAATCTACATAAGAACATTGTTACAAATGTTGGCTTTGTTGTATAATGAAATATTTATATCTGGAGATTGATTAGAAAATAGAACATTATTTCTATCCTTCCAAAGAGTGAACAAGATCTCCAGTTTGAAAGAATGCCAAATCTAGGTGAACTTAAATGGGATTTTGGGTGAATCTCCTAACAAAATCATATGCTATGAAAATAAATCTGGCTTGAAAGGTTTGAAAAAATCATGAATCCAATACCAATATTATCGTGCTCAAAGATAGAACCAAAAAATATGCATAAAAGTTTTTTCGAGGCTACAAAAAGGGCACCTAGGATCTAGTACCCCCAAATGTTTAAGCCTAGATCCCAATGGCAAGCCTTGGAAGAGAATACACCAAAAAATGTGCTATCTTAGGTGGGGAAATAACCCCCTAGACTATATGAAACTTGTAACTCCATGACTTCATTATGGAGTGAATATGTCAATGTTGGTCAAGAACATCTGCCATTAGCAAATGGGGGACTAGCCAACCATAACCCAGCTTGGGCTTGTAATTGGAAAATGGGGTACAAGGATACCACTTCCTATCTTTCCACCATGGCTTAACTATATGTATTCCTAAGTTTGCAACAAGAGAGGGGGAACAACAACTACTAAAATGTCATAGCTCTATCAATCACTGTGCACAAGCCTAAATTGAACCCAAAAATCATCCCATGTTCTTAAATTCATTCTAACCCTAGAGAAGAGATCTATAGGAGTATAGATGCAACATTTATGAAATGCAAAGCACTAATACCATGAAGCTTGGTTAATGGTACCCCCTGAACTGAAAAGAGCAAAGACCACCAAATATTTTGTTGATTTAAGGAAAGCCCATCTCAAAAACTATTACCAACCTAGAAAAAAAAGGCTTGATGACCTGCTAAGCTCTCTAGATGCTTTTCACCACAAAGGTAACTTGGATTTGCACTGGATGTTTCATAGTGAGGAGGGTTTGAAGCCCAATTCCTTTCTAGGATGGTCTATAGAGAGGAAACCTTGATGCAATGAAGTGTTTGAGGAGAATTTTCCAAACATCATTTTTTTAAAAGGGCACAAATCACCCATTTGACACATAGAGCCAAGCCCTGCTTGTAGGAGTTGATGAGACCTAGACCTCTAGATGCCTTTAGGAGATAACAAAATTCCTAGGAGAAATGATGAAATCCACCATGAGCTACACTAGAAAACCAAATGAAATCTCACATAAGCTTTTCCAACTTGAGATATGATGTCTTTGAAGGAGCCCAATAGAATAAGTAGTACACATTCATGGTGGATAGGATTAAATTGAGCATATCTAAAACTTGCTAGCTAGGGAAAGAGGCTTGGTGATCTAGTAGGTTAGTTTCTTTTCAATTCTAGTTAACACAATTGACCATAATTCAATATGAGAGGATTAAAAATTGAAAGGGATTTGTAGAACATGGAAGATTTGCCCATGTTGAATTCACTTGTAGCCATAGTTAAGAAACCAAGGTGGGTCTAGAAGAAAAGATTGGCTCTAACATAGCATCTTATGCCATTGGATAATAGAAATTGATGCCAAATAAAATGTGTCTAAGTACTGCAGTGCATTGTTAATATTCTCCTCCTCCTTAATGAGAGTAACGAAAGAATTGTCAGCAAAATGGCCATTCACAAGCTACTCAGAGGAAGGTGGTAGGCTAATGCTATGAACAAGACCTATAGAGGTGGAATTCATGAGAACATAGTTGAAGCCCTCAACATCACAAACATAGAGTGTTAGGGCCAAAGGGAACCCATGAAAAATTGATTTGAAGAGACCAAATATCTCTGATTGATGACCATTGATTGTTATACAAGCTAAAGCATTTCCAAAGAGCATGCAAATTGATTGAAGAAACCTTGGGCCAAAGCCAAGAGCTTGAAGCATAGCTAAAATAAAGGGCCATTCTATACAATCATAGGCTTTTGCAAAGTCATTTAAAAAAAAATGTAGAGTGGCTGGATTTTTTGGCCCACTCCATACCTTCCCACACAAAAATAATATTGTCAAGGATATGAAGAGACTAGATGAAGCCTGTATGTTTGAGATGAACAATTTGTGGAAGAAGATGATGAATATTTAGAGCCAACACTTTGACAATGATATTATAAGAGGTATTAAGAAAGGTGATCAGTCTCCAATTACATATATCCTCATGGTCCCTAGCTTTGGGAATGAATTTGATATTCCCTTTGTTGATGATAAGCCCTAAAGAATTGGATTTTAAAGCTTCTAAGTAGACCTTATGGAGGTCAAGGCCAACACAATCCTAGAAAGTCTTATAGAACTCGTAGGCAAAGTCATCAAAACTTATGGATTTTTCATCAGCCATGGAAAAAGTAGCTTCTTTAAGATAATAAATTGTAAGTATTTGGTCACAAAAAGTTTTGTGTTTAGATGAAACATGGTTAGGAACAACTGTAATACAATATTCTAAAGCATTCTTGTTGGCAAAAGAAACTCCCTAAGAAGCACAGACATTCTCATTGTGTTTGAAAAATGCTTGGAGAATATTAAGAAGATTAGCAAGGATCAAGTGTCTTTCCTTGATTTTGCATATCCCCACCAAGGTATGATGGGCACAAAGAGCTTGGAATAACTCTTCAGAAGCTTGATCCCCAAATTTAAGTCAGTAAGATGAGCCTTAATTTGGAATCTTGTGGCCAGGAAATTATCTGCATTATTCTTTTGATGAAAAACTTGGGCCAAATGAAGTTGTAGAGTAGTATTAAATGGATTCCTATTTAGTGCTTTAGTGGCATGTCTCAGATACTTGGTAGCATTATAGGATTTTCGGTGTACACTACAAGTTTTCTTCCATAAATGCACAAGAATCAAGTCATATGCATTATGACATTATACCACCAATTAATCAAACCCATACCAGTGGAAGGTTGAGGCTCAAGTTTCTAGATGTGGAGAATATGAGCTCTAGTGGGGATGTGACTCAACACATATGTGTTGAGAAAGAATCAAGTTTGAGAAGAATGTCTCTAAACTATTTAGCGCTCGATGGTGAAGGAAATGAGAAAGTGGTCTAACATTCTCACATCAATCAAGGGAATGAAAGGTAGCTCCCTAGAATTTGAGAAGGAGAAAAAGGATTGAACAAAGATCATGGCATGATCCAACATTTTAAAACCCTACTAGTACCTAAAGATTGAAAATTGGACCAAGTATGCCAAAAACTATCATCATGATAGCAGGCAATATTAGGGTCATAAAGACCCAATATATTGTGCATGTAGTACCCTACCTCCCTCTCTCCATAAATACACCAAAATGGGAAAGTGCCAACTTTATTAGAGGCCACTTCAACCATAAAGTCACCAAATAGAACACAAGTGCCAGCTAGCAATAAGTTAGAAAGCAAACAACATAGGTAAGATATTTTGATTGCATCATTGAAAGCATAAACATTGGAAATTCCAAAGGAATGATTACAGAGAGATCACAATCCATACCAATCGATGCATGGGATTAGACCAATGGGAAATGATAGAAGAATGTAATTGAGGAGAGATGAACGTAGCTACTCCACCTTGACTAACTTCATGCTACGAAGAGAAGACTTTGGCCACAAGCCCAATGGAACAGTAAGAGGCATCTAATAAAAAAGTAAAAATTTTCATTTCTTAACATAAAACATCCAAGGTGGTTAAGTGACATATTAGATCCTAAATATAGTACTTCCTATGGAGATCAATTAGACCTTCAATGTTTCAACAAAGGAAATTCATGAAAAATCCTGCATATCATCTTCATCCCCAAGAAGGGAGAAACTATAATGTAAAAAGTATGTAGTATTAGCATTTGAAAGAGTGAAGAAAATAACTCTTCTCATTTTTGGCATGCCTTCCATCGATTCTATGTGCCTAGTAGGGCTACAAGAGTGACAAGAAGTTTGGAAGGCAATATTAGAGGTAGGTTGTGGAGTACCAACCCATTAGTATCATAAGGCACCTGATGAAACCTAACCCATTAGTTGGATTAGGTCTGAAACCTCTTTCCCCTATTGGGAAGGGTGTGAAACTTTTGAAACATGTGAAGCTTCCTAGGCCTCTTATCAAAGTTGAGAGGTCGTAATGAAGGGATACTTTGAATTTGACATAGATTTTCCTTTGTAAACCACCATGGGCCATTCATCCTTTTTTTGGATTCTTCCTACTGAGATATAGTTTCCTCGGGAAATGTTCTTGGTCTAGGAATTGCCAAAGGGCAATCTTTGACCTTGTGATTTGTTGACTAGCATCTATAGTAGGTATTGCATAGATTTATGTACAACACCTTCTATGTGAAAGTGTGGCTTCCTATCTTGATATCAATTGATTCCTTGAGGTCATGAGAAAGGTCAAACTCAACACAAATTCACTTTTGATGATAAACATTAAAGAAATACTCATATTCTTGATATAACACCTTGCAAAGAGACTGGGTAATGTTCTCTATGAACAACCAACATGGTAAGGAGAGACCAGGGAACTCCACCCAAATTGGGACTCACAATTTTTTCTCATCAGAGATTGTAAAGTCTTAAGATCATCATTGAAAAACCAAAAGAGAAGACATAGCAGGGCAGGGGCTGTGGCCAAGAATAGTCTCAACATGAGAATAGTTGGAAAACCTAAATAAAGAAAACTTTGGTAAGGTTTAGGATGCCTTCAAGGAAAATGCCATGAGGATTCCAAGCTATGGCCATCCATTGTCTAAGCATGCTTTCAGGGGAGCTCTTCCCACAAAATACCCTATAAGGGTAAGTTTCTCTAGCTAGTGACAAGCATTTTCAAAATACTAAGAATTAAACACAAGATTAGGGGGTGGCATAGCTTGTGGAATACATTTGACATGAACTTGTGTGCTTATTTGGATGGAGGGAGAGCCATCAACTTTGTTAATAATAGCTTCAAAGAAGTTGGTCAGAGCCATGGTATTAATAAACCCTAACACCTCCTATAATAAATGTGGTATGGCATACTAGAGAACACTATGGTGTAGACACTAAAGAAAATAGGAAATTAGTAGAGCTCCCAACTCTCATGCATCACATAGCCCATGAACATATTTCATTCTTTCTTAGCTTGACTTATGATAACTAGTTGCATAATGAAAATTTCTCCCCATAAATAAGATGGAAATCCTAGATAATACCTTGAAGAACAATGTGGAGGTAGGGAAAAGGGGGGAAAGCAGTTTAAAAATATTCTAGAATAGGTTAAAAACCTTGAGGGTAGAATTAGTAAAGTGACAATAGGGTTATTTACTCCATTTAAAAGACTATGAAAGGCAAAGGAAAGATGGAGGCTTGGGGTGTTGAGCTTGAAGTTGATCTAAAAAATAGAGAAAAAGAACAAAAAGAAGATGTTGATGGATGTGAAAGAAGAATAAGGAGAAAACTTAATAGGAGGATAATGACCGTAGTTTAGAAGAATATTGAAGATACTCTTAATATGAGGGAGAATTGGGTTGCTAAAGATCTTAAAGAGCTAGCATAGACTTCAATTCCCTATTATTTTATGTTTAGGTTATCCATTTATTTTGGTTTTGGATTTTGGATGTTATACATATGGTTTTCTAAATTTTTAGCATAGTTCTCTCATTAGACATTTTTACTTATCATTTGTAACTTGAAACTTTATAGATTTTTGTAAAACCTATTTTCACCTTAATCTTAAAAAAATATTACAACTAACTTATAAATAATTTATTTCTTTCTATAATTAAATATGTATAAGTTAGCTATAAATTAATAGAAGAATAGAACTATATAATTCCATAATAGTCTACCTTATTCAAACATATAAAACATAAAGCTCATGAACTTCTAAAAGTATCAAGCCCTAATACATCCCACTTCATTCTTTGTTATTTTGGAGTATCACTACTCATTCCTTATTATTTTGGAGCATTTCTATCACCACTGAACACTAGGGTTAAGAGTTGGAATTGTGGAGGAGGTTGAAATGATCGTTGAAACATAGGGTTAATAGTTGGAATGGTGGAGGAGGTTGTAATGAAAAAAAAAACTCTAATGAAAATTATATTACATGTTCATGAGGTTTTTTTTATCCATAAGGCTTTTCAATGATACCCAAAATCAAACTGAAAGAGATATTTTATTTTAAAATAATCTTTACCTCCAATGTTATGCCTGTAGTGGTTAAATTTTTTTAATGTTTAAAAAATGTGTATACTTTCTTCCTACAAACACAATTGAAAAATACTCCAACTTGTAGCAAAAATTATGTAATTAAATTAATTATAGACTAAAATTTGATTTATCTTCTATGCTCTATAAATGGCCATGGTGAAGGTTTTGTAAATTTTCATTTTATGTATATGTCAACCTCTCTTTGTCTAGGTCACCTCAGTTCATTATATTTTCTCCAAAATTTATCTCTATCACAAGGGTCATTTCTATTTCCTTATTCCAGGTTTGATGTGTCTTTTCTTGAATTCATTTTTTCCTCTCTATACATTAGATGAGGTTTTACATATTGGGTCCACCACGATCCTTGTAGTCTAAAAATATGAGAGTTAGATGTTACATGCCCCTTCATTTCTTGGTTGTGACATTTCTCATTCAAACATTATGTTAGTATTTTATTTATCTATTCCTTTTAGCACAAATGTGGTCTTTTACTTGGAACAAATAACCCTTATGTCTACTACTAACTTTGCATATATAAGGCCACCATGATTCCTTTTTAATTTCTATGTATGGGCTCTACATTCTAAAAGTTATTTGAGTTCAAGTTTTTTTTGTTTGAGATCTTATATGGGTTCTGTAAACTTCATGCATGCCACTCTAAGCCTTTAGCATTTTATTCTTGTCTCTATGTTATGTCTTTGATATCTTAAATAGAATTTTCTACGTGAAATGATAAAATAATTACCCTTTTCTATAATTCATTACAAATTTGATAATGCCATTACGGTCTCTCAAGTCAAAATGAAGGTAGGCTGCCCTTGACCTTAAAGTCTGAATGACTTCTCAGAAAAATTGTGGTAGTCGCCTATGAAAATTTTGTATACCCAACTAAACTTCATTTTTCTTCATTGTGCTTCCTTTTCTTTATGTTTTTCATGGATTGATGACTCTGTATTATACTTCATTCATTTGAAAATAGGATAATCTTTATTGAAACTTCTGAAAATCCCTCTCAGCTATTAGCATAAATACATGAATAGTTGAAAAGTTGTAAAAACTTGATATATCATTATATATTTGTAAGCTTATAAATGGTTGACCACATAAGAAAATAGAAACTTCACATGTTTCTTTGCATATTCCATGAGTTGAATTCCTTAAATTAACTATTATTGCTCATTCATAAGGGCATTAATTCACCTATTCTTAAATATTCTTTTCTAGTACCAAACTTGATCAGACCATCTTAAATCACATCTCAATGTTTCCCTCACATGGTTCAATTTAGTTTAGTAGATGCAATGACATATTATTGTTACTACTTACACATTGTTTTTTACTGATGATTTTTATGTAGCACTTGTAGCCATTTTTTTATGCTATTTGTTACACATTATTTTTGGAACAAGGATACATGGTTATCTTATAATGGCTCCACTTTATTTATCTAATCAATTAAATCAATTTTAAGATAGACTTGAATCTAATGATTAATCATTTATTTCTTCCACTTGCTACTAAAGGCACATCATCCTCTAATAAATATTTGATATCTTAGGTATATATATTACTTTGATCTTTAGGGACTTCTTAACATCTAATTTACTTCTTTAATGTTCATTGGGTATGAACTAATATGGAGTGCTCATATGAGATCATTTCTTGTTCATTAATCATAAATCTTAACATTAATAATTTGTACACATACCAATGAACAATTCAATGTAATCAATCTAGCTCCCTCTTATCAAAAAAGAAGCTATGTATTTAATCACTCTTTCCTTGACCTTTGAACAATTATTTCTATCATTACATGCTACTTAATCCATGATACCTTTCAATATTAATTTTGACATGTTCTGATCTTTAATTCAAAATTATATGTAATATGCATCTTGATTTTAAATCTATACACCTCAATGTTTTCTATAGGAAATATGATCTTACCATATCTCAATGTCTGATTTGAATGACATATCTCTCTTAT